>BSBM01000854.1:470000-1070000 GCA_027924585.1 Larix kaempferi
GTGGATTCAACCATCTTAGTGTCCATCATGCATCAAAAGATAGAACACGAGATACTTAATTCATTGATGTCCCCATTAGAAACAATAATCTTTGGCAACCCAAGAAAATGAACCCAAGCATGCTTGAAGAAGATATTAACAATGCCGCCTACAATTTGTTAAATTTATATGTTGCAATAACTTAGATTCCTACTTCATTAGCATTTAATACATTTTCACAAAATCAACATAAAGAGGATCAATGAGAGATACACAATCACAAGGTACACAACAATTTATCCTAGGAAACCCTCAAGGGAAAGAAAACCCAACAAAACTTCCTCAATATAGATTACCAAATTACAATGCCCAAAGAAATAAATCTCATAAGAAAGAGAGACAAAACCAAAAAACAAGAGCCAAGAAAAATCCTCCTCCTCCTTCGCTAGTCTCCCTCTTCCTCTAATGCGCAATGCATGAGTGAGTGAATGGTGCAAATGAGAGACTGATACTCTCTATTTATACTTTACTTTTCACTGGGCCGACCTCTCTAGGAAAACTCAAAATAATATTTATATTACATTCTTTTGGGTACTGTTGACCCAACTTACAATGGGGTTTTACCTCATGAATTTTACATGACCCTTTACATTAATGACATCTCCCGAAGGAGGAATAATACAAGTAGAATATTCTTCGAAGTTACATTATTTCAACACTCCCCCTTAACAAGAAGGGTATTCTACTGACAACAACAATCAACACAAGTGTGGATCTACACAACATCAATGGAAGGAGGGAGGAGGAGTCATCATCAACAACATCATCTGGAACATTGGTTGGTACATCTATAAATCATCAGAAGTTTTTCAACAACATCAATATCAAAACTGGAACATCATGTTGTAACATCATCAACATCTACAGCACGAGTGACGAAGCTGGAATGTCATCATCATCTTCAGTATAGAGCTTAAGTATCATCATCTGCAGCATGAGGTTGGAACATCATCATCATCTTCAGTAAAAAGCTGAAGTATCATCATCTGCAACATGAAGCTGGAACATCATCATCATCTACCGCTCAAGGATGGAGCAACATCATCTCTGGAAACAGGTGCAACCAATATGAACCTTCCTTTCGGAATTACGGGATCAATTTCAACACAGGTGATCCTTCCTTTCGGAATTAAGGGATCATGGACAATCCTTCCTTTCGGAATTATGGGATTCTATTCCAACAACATTGGTGATCCTTCCTTTCGGAACTACGGGATTCTAGTCCAACAACACTGGTGATCCTTCCTTTCGGAATTACGAGATCATGGACAATCCTTCCTTTTGAAATTACGGGATTATAGTCCAACAACACTAGTGATCCTTCCTTTCGGAATTACGGGATCATGGACAATTCTTTCTTTCGGAATTACGGGATTCTAGTCTAACAACACTGGTGATCTTTCCTTTCGGAATTACAGGATCATGGACAATCCTTCCTTTCGGAATTACGGGATTCTAGTCCAACAACACTGGTGATCCTTCCTTTCAGAATTACAGGATCATGGGAAATCCTTCCTTTCGAAATTACAGGATTCTAGTCCATCAACACTGGTGGTGCTCAAATAATCCCTTCTTTCGAAATTACGGGACCCAATATTTATGGATCTACCACTACAGCACAATGGACGATCCTTCCTTTTGGAATTACGGGATCATTGTCCACCACTCACATCTTAGACAATCCTTCCTTTTGGAATTACGGGATTTTAGTCTAAGGATCAACATTTAAGACTATCCTTCCTTTCGAGATTACGAGATCAAGTCTAAGGATGATCAACCCCAACTGTGCTACCATAGTATCATCATCACTACTCCCCCTTTCGAGGGTAGTCCTTATGGACTAAGCGAAGCTTGTCACAGAAGTGCTCAAACTTCACACGAGACAGAGTCTTAGTCAACACATCTACAACTTGTTCATATGTGCTCACATATTGGAGCTTTACAACTCCCTTCTGCACCATATCTCAGATCTGTATAAACGTACATTATGAAGTCATGATCTCTAGTATAATTGAGATCATAGTCTACCGTACCTTTTAGGTACCTCATCACATGCTTTGCAACTACATGGTGAACATGTCTAGGCTCAAACAAATATTGACTCAAGATGTTCACGGCAAAGCATTAATATGGTCTAGTATTCATCAAATACATCAATGACCCAATAATATGCCTATATAGTGTTACATCCACTAACTCTAACGAAGCATCAGACAACAGCTTCAAATTTGTATCCATGTGTGTGGCCATGCCTTTACACTCCAACATATCAAATATTTTCAATATTTCTACTGCATACTTCCCTTGTTTAAGGAAGATTCCTTCTAGGCTCTACCATACTTCAAGACCTAGAAAATAGTGCATCAAGCCAAGGTCTTTCATCTCAAATTCTAACCAGCTTCTTCTTTCATCGGTTCTACAAATCTAAGAGCTACATCTTCTTCATATACTTCTTCAAGATGGCACATGTGGTTCTTTGTAGAGAGTTCTAAATTCTGGAGGTTACTCAATATATGCTTCTACTTTAATTACACCATCTATGTAGTGTAATATACATCAATTGCCACTAAGGCAACATCTTGTCACAGTCGAGTCACTCTCACTTTGTCCATCTGCAGTATGCTTGATTTTATAAGTCTTCTTGAATGTCATCGTCACTTGTTCTTCAACACAAGTCTCATCATTATTCTCTTGTAGGAGAGTATACACGATATTTCCTATAGGTCAACTTTAGTTTCGTGATTATAAACATTTCATAAAAATAAATTCTTATGTATAAAGATATAGGTCTCACAGTCATGCAACTATCTTAGCCAATGCTTCAAAACAACATTCATCCATATGGTAACTTTCTAGATACCTTCCATCTCTACCAGAACATTATTACAAGCGTGCACTACTCCCAATATGCCAGCAAAGAGGTTTCACTCTAGATAAGTAGCAATGGAATGTTGTATAGCACCATAGGCCACTTACCCATCACATGCGTGTTAGTAGTATTGTGTTCATCAATGCAAACATTCTAATAATGCATAATACACATCCTAAATCTAGGAACATAAATATGTACACAACTGAACATTACAGGAAATGACAATTCAAACACTTATCTTTGTTTGTTTGGTAGGATCTCTCTTGATCCTTGTCTTGTTACAGGTATTTTTGGAATCTTCTCTACTCCATCATCTTATTCTAAGGACCTATTCCTTTATTTATTATGACTGAAAATGTTGAACAAGTCTTCTATACCACAACTCACAAGGACTCATGGTCCTCGGCTATTAGGGTTGAGTCTGCATGTCCCTTTAATCCCTTCTTATCCAATGTTGAGATAGATAAGAGGTTCTTCTATCTTCCTGATTGGGATTAAAGTATATATTCCTCATCAATGGAGGAGTCTTCTTTGGCCTTGATCATATCCTTCTTGCACTTTTCTTTGGCCTCATCTCCCTTTGGTTCTTTAACTTCTTTTATGAAGCCTTCTAGGTCATGTTCTTCAAGAATGAACATGACCTTGTGAAACTACTTCTCCAAGAACTGCTTCTGGCTTGACTTAGGGTTTGATAGAGAAACCTTAATTTTTCAACTTTGATATCTTGAGAAACTGATTGGAGGAAAAGAGATGCCTCCCCAAGGAGAGTTAGTCAAAGTACTCATTTTCCCAAATCTATGGGCAGGACTGCAAAATACTTGATGCCCTAGTTTCTTCAATTTCTACTACAGATTTTTTGGATCTTAATTCCGATGTATCTCAGAAATTTCTACTCCTCAAGGTCTAAAACTTTTTTTTGTGATAGTCTGATCTATCCTCTATCCAACCCCACAGGTTAGAGTAGGATTGGATTAACCAAGTGGAACTTATGCTAAGTTTCCCAAGATGACTTTTTTATGGACTATTTCAGTATAGTGAACTTGTACGGATTTCCATGTGTCACTGTTTCATCTTCGGTTTCTAAAACTCATACGAGAGCAACTATGGTCTGTGCAATTTCTGGAACATCTTACGAAATTTGATTTGGATCTTCCTAGCCCAAGATATAGCATTTATCCTTAGGTCACCTGTTTAAAACTAAATTTTGGAGGAGGTTGGAACCCTGATTTGAATGGATCATATATCCTAAAGTACAGTGAATCTGAGGCTGAAACTCGCACACAAGGTACATGAACCTTTCATCTTTGGCATGTCCAAGTTTCAAATCCTGAACCTTTTCCAAAAGTGATTTATTGCGAAAATTCCATGATGACTAGTTTTCGGAGAAAGAGAGAGAGAGAGAGAGATTTACCCTAGTTAAAGCTACTCTTTTCAGTCTAGCTCTGAAACCATGTTAAATTTATATGCTGCAATAACTTAGATTCCTACTTCATTAGCATTTAATACATTTTCACAATAGTAGCATAAAGAGGATCATGAAAGATACACAATCACAAGGTACACGACAATTTATCCTAGGAAATCCTCAAGGGGAAGAAAACCCATCAAAACTTCCTCAATATAGATTACCAAAGTACAATGCCCAAAGAAATAAGTCTCATAAGAAAGAGAGACAAAACCCAAAAACAAGAGCCAAGAACAATCCTCCTCCTCCTTCGCTAGTCTCCCTATTCCTCTAATGTGCAATGCATGAGTGAGTAAATGGTGCAAATGAGAGAGTGATATTCTCTATTTATACTTTACTTTTCACTAGACCTTTTAACCTAACTAGGTCAACCTCATTAATTTGACTGGGCCGACCTCTCTAGGAAAACTCAAAATAATATTTATATTACATTATTTTGGGTACTATTGACTCGACTTACAATGGAGGTTTTACCTCATGACTTTTACATGACCCTTTACATTAATGACATCTCCCGAAGGAGGAATAATACAAGTAGAATATTCTTTGAAGTTACATTATTTCAACACAATGACACTCTTTTTGCAAGGTACCAAATTTGTGATTTTAGAGAACTAATCAACCAACGACAAAAACACAATCTTGACCATTGTTGGTTGAGGGAAGACTTCAAATTCCATGGAAACTCTCTCAAGGCCTATCTAGAGTGGACATGGGAGTCTACAAACCTTTTTTCTTGGTTGCAAGTTTGGCAATGGTGTAAGTCATGTAAATTATAATACATTATTCATGTCTTATCAAAGCTTTGGCTTGTAGAAGTACTTTTGCCTCATTGTCATTTTCTTCCACATGTCGACTTGTCATGCCATGCAATTGTAATGTGCCTCTCAAATCATCTTCTCACACTCGCATGATTGAACACAAAGATGGACCAAATGGCACAAAAGTCCATTCTACAAGTGAGGATCTAAAGCTTGTTTACTTGTGACCAATGTCTGATATCTAGCATCCTCATTAGAATTGGTGTCATACAACTTAAGCCTAGCTTAAGCTTCATGTCCACCAAAATTGAGGATTGTGTTCAATGCCACCAAGAGGTTCTTTGAAAAAGTCTACAACTTGATTGGTGTTTCCCTTGTTGTGCTTTATGTATGGGTGAGTTGTTGAAGGTGTGTGGGGCACTTCTTAAGGAAATCATTTTGTAGCTTACATTGAAACTACATAAATTACAAAGTCTTGTTATCAATGTGGATGATTTTACCTTTCATAGAATATAATATTTTCACCATTGACAAGATTAGACAACAAGGTAAAGCTCATTGTCATAGGTAGGATAACTACAAGCCAAGTCAAAAAGTGTCTCATTCATGATAGGCCATTGGATGTTCATGATAAGGGAGCATCGCATCGATGGCATAATATGAGGCATATGTCTTAATTGCAAACTATTCTTGTAGATCAAACAAAATGAGGACTAGCATTGAGCACCAACTATGCTTTAGTTCCTCGTATACTTTTTGTTGTGCCTCACCTCAAACAAATTTGGCATGGGCTCCAACTTTGGTCAATTTTCTCAAGGGCCAAGCAATATGAGAGAACCTCAACACAAACCTACAATAGAAGTTGGTGAGACCCAAGACATTATAGAGACCCATTAGTATCTTTGTGGTCTCCAATTGCAAGATCACTTGCACCTTCACGATGTACCCCAGATACTGAATTCTCTACATGATGAATGAGCATTTCTCAAGGTTGGCATATAACTTTTGTTGTCGCAAAGTGCTAACGCTTATTATTTGTGCTTCAATTGCTCGTCCTAGGTTCCACTGAAGATGAGAATGGCACTCAAGTATACTACTACAAAGTAGTTGGTGAATAACTGCAAAATATGATCATCATCTTCATGAATGTTATTAGCACATTAGCCGAGTCGAACAACATAGGTACCCATTTGAAGAGACATTCTTTGGACTTGAAGATTGTCTTCACACATTAGTGGGATCGATTGGTGTTAGTTTTTTAGAATTTTCAATCTGATCTAAGATCTTAACTGAGAGAATAATATGTACAGCATATCAATCATGGACACAATAATGCAGGCACACAAGAGACACAGAGTTTCACAGGGGAAAACCAAGAAGGTGAAAAACCCCGCAACTTCCTCAGAGATAGAAAGATAAATAATACAACCAAAGTACAAGAAATAGTCTTCTCCTAGCAGTAGATCCTCCTCCTCACAAGTGCACCACTTTCCGAATGAGAGAAGTGTGAGTAATGAGTGATCAAATAGAGAGATCCCGCTCTCTATTTATACTTGTTCTGAGCAGCCTAATAAACCTATGGGGATGACTTGTCTAACTTAGCCTAATAACCCCAAGTTAACTTAATCAGGGCCGACCCCACACATGGTGGTCTAATAACCCATCGGCAAGTTACGACACTTGCGACACTTGTCAATACAAATGATGACACTTCCGTATAGAGGAATAACACATCTCTATAGGAGTACAATATACATAGATGAAATACATTCTGAAGTTACATATACATCAACACTTCCTCTTAACTAGGAAGGTATTTCTCGACACAGATCTGTTAGCACAAGTCTTCTTCTCTGGATCATCATCATTGGATCATCGTCATCGAATTATCGTCATCATCACTGCTGCTGTTATCTCAATCAATCTCCGATCTACTCGTCATAGGAAGTTCTACAGAGCCAGTCATTTTTCATATTGGATGTAGGCACACCACCTGTAGGTCTTCATCATCACTGGCCATACTATGGAAATCTCATGACTTATTACATGCATCACAAAACCTCGCAAGAGCATCCAGGATATTACGAGCACACAGCTCTACCTGTCGGATCTCCCAGGGACATATTATATGTGACTGTCACAAAACCTTAAAAGAGTCTCTTGACTAGCAAGAACCCTAAAGAGCATCTGAGGCCTTTTTCATCCTATCCAGATCTCCAGGACTTATTACATGTGACCTCCACCACAAAACCTTAAAAGAGTGTCTTGCCAAGCAAGAGCCCTAAAGAGCATCTGAGGCCTTTTTCATCTTGTCCATATCTCCAGGACTTATTACATGTGGTCATGGAAAAACTTTGAAAGAGAATCCCAGGACTGATTACGAGTACACAACTCAACCTATCGGATCTCCCAGGGACATATTATATGCCATAGGACAAAACCTCGAAAGAGCATCTTCCAGATATCCCAGGGCCAAATTATATGCGATAGGAAAAACCTCGAAAGACTATCTGCAGATCTCCCAGGGCCAAATTATATGTCCTCCCAAAGCAAAACCTCGAAAGAGAATTTTCCAGATATCCCAGGGCCATATTACATGCCATCGGCAAAACCTCGAAAGACTATCTGCAAACCTCCCAGGGCACAAATTATATGCTTATCTACACAACCTGTTCCACGGCCATAGAGTATCAACTTGATACTCACCATACATCATCCTGATCATCATCACTGCATCGTCCTGATGCATGTCATCTGGAGCAACATCCTGAAGCTCATCATCCATGATCATCCTGATCATACAATGCATCCACCTGATGCATACACAGTATATGCCTGATACATATCATCATACATGATCTACCTGATCATACAATGTATCCACATGATACATATACAAATACATGATCCACCTGATCATACTTGATACATATCAACATACATGATCTACCTGATCATATAATGTATCCACCTGATACATATTCATGATCCAACTGATCATATCCAACATCCAACATGATGCGTACATACATATACATATAAATGATCCAACTGATCATATCCAGCATCCAACATGATGCGTACATACATATACATATAAATGATCCAACTGATCATATCCAGCATCCAACATGATGCGTACATACATATACAGAGCAGTAATTGGAGCATCGTCTTGATGCTCATCATCCAGTGCTTATATCCACAGCCATGGAAGGATCCTCCTCTCACCATGCTCGGAATGGCTTCAGCAAATGTCTCCATCACTTCTTCCTCGAAGTGTCATTGATCTGAAGGACACCAAGCATCTCTTTGAAGTACTCGAACTTCACTCTGGCTAGTGGCTTCGTCAGCACATCTGCAATTTGCTCATCTATCGCAACATACAGGAGCTTCACTACTCTTCTCTGCACCATATCCCTGATATAGTGATATTTGATCTCAATGTGCTTCGACCTGTCGTGGAACACCGGGTTCTCAGAAAGCTTCACACAACTCTGGTTATCACAAAAGATACCAGTAGCCTCCAGCGGGAGATCAAATAACTCAGACAGTAGCTTCTGGAGCCATACTTCCTCGCAACTAGACAAACAAGCTACAACATACTCTACTTCGACTATACTCAGTGCTACGCAGGACTACTTCCTGGTAAACCAAGAGATCACACCTGATCCCATACTGAAGTAGCACCCAGATGTGCTCTTCCTATCTGCAGCACTGCCTTCCCAATCTAAATCAACATAACCCTGCAGGTTAAACTTTTGATTCGCATCATACTTGAGCCCATTATCAACTGTACCCTTCAAGTACCTCAGAATATGCTTTACGGCAACCAGGTGAACACTCCTCGGATCTGTCAGGAATTGGCTCAATGTGTTCACCGCAAAACAATTATCTGGTCTCGTGTTCATCAGGTACATCAAGGACCCAATCATCTGACGATACATCGTGACATCAACCGGATCAGATGAAGCATCACACAGAAGCTTTAGATTCGATGCCATAGGTGTGGCCATGGCCTTGCAGTCCATCATCCCGAACCTCTTCAGGATATCTACTGCATACTTCCCTTTTCCAAGGAAGATCCCATCTGCACTCTGCCACACCTCCATTCCTAGAAAGTAGTGCAGCATCCCAAGTCCTTCATCTTGAACTCGGCAGCAGGCTTCCTCTTCGAGTCGACAATCAATCTATCCTCACCTGTAACAAACAGGTCATCCACATAAAAGTAGTATCACAAGATTTCCTTCCCCAATCTTGTAGTAAAGGTTGGAATCTGCTTTACTCTTAGTAAAGCCCAAACTGGATAGGAAACTGTCCATCCTACCATACCAAGTCCTAGTAGCTTGCTTCAATCCATACAAGGCTTTCTTCAACCTGCACACATATGACTCTCTGTCATGTGTCTCAAAACCGAGTGGCTGCTCCACATACACTTCCTCTTCGACTACACCATTCAAGAAAGTTGTCTTGACATCCATCTGGTGTATTTTCCATTTCATCACTACAGCCAGAGCAAGTACTGATCTGATGGAAGTGTGCCTGGCTATAGGTGTAGAAGTCTCTTCATACTCAATCCCTTTTTCTGGAAGAAGCCACAAGCTACAAACCTCGTTTTGTATTTCTCCATGCTACCATCTGCAGCATGCTTGATCTTATAGATCCATTTGGAAGTCACAGCAGAATTCCCTTCAGGTCTTGGGACTGCATCCCAAACATCATTCTTCATGATCGACTGATCATGGCATTCTTCCATTACTTCATCCCAGATCCTGGGAACTTCAATATCTTCAATAAATATCTTTGTTGCTGGAACAAATGTTGTAGTCCTTCTTTTGTAGGTGAAGGTATACGATCTTTCCTACAAAACAAGTTAAATTGCATGATTAGAAACATCTCATAGTTTTCAGAACAAATTCTTACACATAAAGAAATATGTCACACAGTCATACAATTATTTTAGCCAATGCTTCAATACAACATTCATCCATATCCTGTAACTTTCTAGATGCCTTCCAATCTCTACCAGAACATTGTTAAGAGTTTGCACTACTCCCAATATGTCAGCAAAGAGGTTTCATTCTAGATAAGTAGCAATGGAATGTTGTACAATGCCATAGGCCACTTACCCATCACATACATATTAGTAGTATACTGTTCATTAATGCAATTATTCTAATATGCATAATACACAACCTAAGTCTAGGAACATAAGCATATACATCATTGAACAATATTATTTAAACAAACAAATATGTAAGAAATGACAATTCAAATACTTATCTTTGTTTGGTTGTTGGGTGGACTCCCTCTGAATCTTTGCAACTCCATTCTGATGTGGATTGTGAGAAGTGGTCAACTCCCTCTGAATATATGCATCCTTGCAGAAACCACTGGAGTGTGCTCCCTCTTGATCTTTCCTTCCTGGATTACCTATCCGTGAACTTATATCCATCATCGATCACTATGCATGCTTACAAGTATCATTATTGTGATATCCTCGAGATCTCATACATAATCATACATTCATTAGTACAATCTCAATACTACAATAATCTTAAACATGTATAGTCATGATCATTTCAAACACAGATAATAAGCATTAACATTCAATGTTTTAAGGAAGACTTCTCTTACTCATGCATATTCATACTTGACCAAAAGACTTTTCTGGTTAGTCATATCATCAATCAAGGTAAGAGACATAATATGCATAAACCCTAGATTACTTAAATTTCTAACTTCATAAATAATCATTATCAATCATTCCATGTATACTTCTATAAGAGATCCTATCACGAGGTAGGATTCTAACTTGATATAGGAAAAACATACCTGGATTAGTATGTTAGCTAGTTATGTCTAACATACCCACATGATGTCTTCTTGTTCTCTTCAATGACTTGCGCTAGTAACCTGCATATCTCATAGGTTAACCATTATAGAACCAAATTATACATACCTCGTAAATAGATCTTCTATGTGACCCATGACAATGGATGAATCTTTGTCTTCATGTCACCACGATCATATGTTCTTGAACTAGAACATGATTTGTCTTTCTTGGTGTACCTTTCATGTTAGTGGACAACATAAACCTCATACAACACCATAATGCATTAGTACAATCATAAGTGTCAACACCCTAATCAATGAATATCTTCTATCATGCATTCATAATTTTATTAAGGTGATACGACAAGTCTAAATTTAATCAAGATTGTAGTAACCGTAATAATATGAAGACAAACATACCATAAACTTAATCATGAACAAATCTCGAAACATACCTGAATAAGTCATACCTGTCAAGATTGCTTGTAATCTTCTTATGTAAGGCCTTAGCCTCATCTCCCTCTGAAACAGGAACTTCTTCACTTATGCAGGTGACTAATCCATTCTCTTCTAGGATTAACCCAATCTACTTGATTTGCAGGAACTGGATCTAAAGCTGGATTAGGGTTTGTCGGAGAAACCCTAAAAATTCAAACTTTGAATTTCAAACTTCTGAAAGGATAGAAAGATGCGCCTTGATGAGTTGATCAAGCCGGTATACTCAGAATTTAAAAACTGCAAAGTTTCACCCCTCAAAATTGCCTTTGAAACTTCCGGATCTTCTGGACATGATCCCGCACTAGGGTTTGATAAAGCCCACCCTTCTGCCCAACCAAAAGGTTCGATCCAAAGCTCTAAACTTCGATTTTTCTGAGGAGCTTCCAGCCGTGGTCACAGACTTAAAAAATTCCATCTTTTGCAGAAGCCCTAATTTTCCATTTTTCCGATCAAAGTCCCGAACTAGGGTTTGATCAAGCCTGGCCTTCTACCCAACCAAAAAATTTGATCTTGGTCTCTAAATTTCGATTTTGATGAGTAGCATTCAGTCGTGGTCTCTGATTACAAAAATACCAACTTTCTCTGAAAGCCTAATTCCCGGAGCCATGAATGAAGGTGCTCAAAATCCAATTCTGTTTTGACAGAAATATGCACCTGATTGTTTCTGGTGTAACTCCTAAATTACGAATCCACAGGGTCTGAAACTTCTACCTGTGGTAGCCCGACCTGTCATCTTTCCAACCCCACAGGTCGGACCTCAATTGCATTCTCAGAGAGAGAGTTATGCCAAGTGTCGCAACGTGACCTGTTTATGGGATAAAACAAGAGAGCGAACTTGTACGGAGTGCCACATGTCACTGGTTCACTTTCGGCCTCTGAACCTTCGGCCTGTGAAAGTACAGTCCATTCCCTACTTGTCACTTTTTACAAAATTTCATTTGGAGCTTCCTAGCCCATGTTATGACCTTTTTTCCTAGGTCACCTGTTTATGACTCAGATCTGGAAGAGACAGAAACCCTAGAATGTACAGATCATAAAACACAAAGTACAACGAATTAGAAGTTGTGCTTTGGACACAAGGTACATGGGGATCTGATCTTCGACTTGTAAAAGTTTCAGATCCAAAAACTTCGCCAAAATGGATTTATAAGGAAAGTGCTACGATGACTGGTTTTTGCTATATCAAGCTCTAGCATCGCAAGTGCAACAAGTGTCATACATGCCATACCATGCCTTCTTTCAGACTAGCTCTGATACCATGTTATTTTTTCAGAATTTTCAATCTGATCTAAGATCTTAACTGAGAGAATAACATGTACAACATATCAATCATGGACACAATAATGCAGGCACACAAGAGACACAAAGTTTCACCGGGGAAAACCAAGAAGGTGAAAAACCCCGCAACTTCCTCAAAGATAGAAAAAGAAATGATACAACCAAAGTACAAGAGATAGTCTTCTCCTAACAGCAGATCCTCCTCCTCACAAGTGTGCCACTTTTCGAATGAGAGAAGTGTGAGTAATGAGTGATCAAATAGAGAGATCCCACTCTTTATTTATACTTGTTCTAAGCAGCCTAATAAACCTATGGGGCTGACTTGTCTAACTCAACCTAATAACCCCAAGTTAACTTAATCAGGGCCGACCCCACACATGGTGGTCTAATAACCCATCGGCAAGTTACGACACTTGCGACACTTGTCAATACAAATGACGACACTTCTGTATAGAGGAATAACACATCTCTATAGGAGTACAATATACATAGATGAAATACATTCCGAAGTTACATATACATCAACAATTGGCCCCTGCTAATAGATTTACTTAAGATCAATCTTATTGAAAAACTTAGCACCTTTGCAATAGTCAAGCAAATCATCAATCCAAGGGATGGCATATATATTATTAAATGTGATTTTGTTCCAAGGATCTTTTTTTCCTTAATCAATGCATAGTCTCCATGTCCTTGGGCTCTTGCATGGTGAGGAGCTTGGTCGAATGTGGCCCTTCTATATTAGCTCTTAAATTTGGCATCTAATCTCATAATTCTCTAGAAGAGAGTGTCTATATACAAGGCCACTGGGTGGAGAGGCACTCATTGTCAAAATAATTGCATGTTTTACTTGATAGATGGCCCGAAGATGTCGTTGAGGTGAAGACATCTATGTATTCTTCCACCCACTAATCTACATATCTCTATTACATACATGGACTCCTTGTAAAGGACTTGGTAATCATGGTGATTTTATTTATTCCTTTTGACAAGACCATAAAGAGGACAAGTGTCCCAGTCTAGGAGATCATCTTTCAATACTCACATATGTTGTTGTAGTCAGGTCAACCTCTAGTATTGTGTACATATGTGAGTGGAAGAGGCATCACCATCCTCAGACTCCTTTGGTTCCTTTGGTTGGCCCTTAGAGGTGGCCATAATAACATTAGGTTCCACATTGATGATACGTTTTTCCCCATCCATCGTCTCTGGTGGAATAGGTGTTGAATTAGACTCAAAGGCCTTCAATATGGCCAATAACCTTTATCTAGCATACACTCATCATTGTTGTGCCATAGGATTTTATGGGTGTCATCATTTTTTATAATAGAAAGTTGATTTTCACTAATACTCTACATTTTGTTTATGCAATAGTATCTTGTTGGTTACTTGGGTGTTAATTTGGCTTATCTCAAAGGAGAAATGATGGTGACGCCCATTCACAAAAATCCTTTAACCAAAAGGAGGCAACACATTTTATTATAATATGAAGCAAAAACTCTAAAGTGCACAAACACTAAAAGAAAACCTAAACTTAACCGTTGAGGTGGGAGAAGAAAAGTGTAAAGTTTTACTCAATCCCAACTCTGTTTTCAGTACCCAAAAATTATTCACCAAATTAATGTACAAAGTGTAGATGCATTCAAATCTGAAATTTATAAACTTAAACAAATGAGATTTGACCAACAGCAAAAACTGAAATTTAACACAGAGATTTTTTGGTAAATTACCCCTAGAAAAACCTTGGAGGGAAAACCAGTTCAAGAAAAATATCTGTATTTCATCCCACAAAGAATTCTCAGGAAAAATTTACAGCCATTAATACAGGAATAAATGCACCTAGAAAATCGTGTCACACTCAAAAATCTACCCAACAAGAAAATTACGGATTGTTCGGCATACATACAAGTCTATACGGGCCAGAAAACTGTCACAATAGTTTGCCTCAAAATTCATGCCTCTATTGTAGCCTCGAAATTTGTGCATATTGTACGGAGCTCATTCTATGCAAAAATCCAACTGTACAAACCTCAATTTATGTGCCTTCTCTTCAAGCAAAACAACCTCAATTTTTGTGCGCAAAGTCTCAGCTATACGGTCTTGTATTAAATGCAATTGTCCTCTCCTTGGAATTAGCGCCCTTGCCGCAACTCACTTTTTCTTCTCTTCAACTCTCTTGCTCTCTTTCACTTGTGTCTATTAATCCCCTAGAACTCCTTTTGCCTCTTAGATATGAGAAATGACTCTAACCCTTCATCTAGCAAAATGAATGGCCAATATTAAATCTCGGGACCCCAAGATCAATGGTTGTGATATTTTTGCACTTTATCACAACTTAAGTCATTTTCTCTCATCATAAATCAAAAGTCACTTTAACTTTATAAAAATAAAGGTAATGTCTAGGAAATTCACTTTTGGTCACTTCTACATGCTTGGACACCAAGCCCATAGAAGACCATCCAAGCTATAAAACTCAACACTCCCTCTTAGCAAGGAAGTTGTTATGCACCAACCCCAGCTTATCTTTGAATTTGACAAATTTCCCTTTCACCAAAGCCTTCGTCAGGATGTTCGCAACCTACTCATCTGTAGATATGTACTGAATTTGCACTACCCCTCTCTGAACAAAGTCCTGGATGAAGTGGTACTTGATCTCAATGTGTTTCAACTGGTCATGAAACACTAGATTCTCTGAGAGTTTGATGCAACTCTGATAGTCACTGTGAATCACCATCGGAAGCAACTCCTAACCAAATTACCCAACAAGTAGTTTGTGAAGCCTCAAGTAGCTTCCAAAGCCATATGGCCTCACAACTCGCCAAACTAGCAGCCAGGTACTTTGCCTCGGCAAAACTCAATGAAACTGACTTCTGCTTCCTGCGGAACCAAGACACTACTGTCGATCCCAAGCTGAAGCAACACTCGGAGATGCTCTTCCTGTCAACCGCACTACTTGCCCAATCTGAGTCATTGAAACCAACCAATCTGACTCCATCCCCTTGGACATAGCTCAACCCAAAATCTACAATGCCACGCAAGTAACAAAGAACATGTTTTGTTGTAGTCCAGTGCACTCTCCTAGGCTCAACCATAAACTGACTAAGAGTGTTCACATCAAAACAAATATCCAGTTTGATGTTGATTAGATACATCAAGGACCCAATCAGTTGATGATACAAGGTGGGATCAATCAACTCTGACTCAAAAGCATTGAGCTTCTTCAAGTTGGTCATCATGGGTGTCAATATAGGCCTGTAATCCGCCATCTCAAATCTCTCCAAGATCTCAACTGCATACTTCCCATGTCCAAGAAAAATATGACCAAGAATCTACCACACATCCCACCCCAAAAAGTAATGCATCAGACCAATATCCTTCATCTCGAACTCAGTAGCTAGATCCCTCTTGCATTCTCTGATGAGCTTTTATGACCATGTAAGAAAGAGATCATCCACATAAAGGATAAGAATAAGTGGATCCTCACCAACCTAGTTGTAGTGTAGATTCAGATCCGCCTCACTCTTCACAAAGCCCAACTTTAACAAGTAATTGTCAATCCTAGCATACCAAGCTCTAGGAGCTTGCTTGAGCCCGTAGAGATCCTTTTTCAATCTACACACATGAGACTCTCTCCCATGCACCTCAAATCCCTGTGGTTGCTCAATATACACTTCCTCTTTTATGATGCCCTTCAAAAATGCAGTCTTCACATCCATCTGATAAAGACTCCAACCCATATTTGTTGCAATGGACGTGATAGCCCTAATCGAAGTGTACCTCGTTATTGGTGCAAAGGTATCCTCATAATCTACTTCCTCTACCCTTTGAGAACCCTCGAGCCACAAACCAAGCTTTGTACTTCTCAAATTTATCATTCGCAGCATGCTTAATTTTGTATAGCCACTTGGAAGCCACCATTGAATTACCTTCAGGTCTCGAAACAACCTCCCAAACATCATTCTTCATGATGGAAGCATACTCTTCCAGCATGGCATCTCTCCATACCTGCTGGTCAAATGCCTCCTCAAAAGTGGAAGGCTCCTGCTCACAAATGTTACTCATCAAAGCCACATAGTTGCAGAATCTCTCTGGTGGTCGATTGTCCCTGACATTCCTCTTGGGACTCTCCACATGATCCTTTGCATCCTTCACAGTCTATTGTAAAGTAGCCTCCGATGGTGCAAGTATCTCTTGTTCATCCCTGACATCTGAAGAGTGTGATCCTGAAGTCTAAGCATATGTGACCAATTTACTTGTAATCCAAGAACCTTTAACCCCTAAAATCTATGTACCTGTGCCCTGTGGCCCGCTAACCTGTGGTACCGATGAACTTTCTGACACCTGTGAACCTGTGCCTATACCTATACCTGTAGGAACATGTTGTTCTTGCCCCCTACAAAAAATGACACATGTGACCTCCTTAGTGCCTTCTCCTCTTTGAATCTCACATCCCACCTAACCATTGTTTTCCTCAGTGCAAGGATATAAATCTGGAAGGCATTTGAAGTCTCACTATATCCAACAAAGATCCCCTTCTCTGCAATGGGCTCTAACTTTGTCCTTTTCTCGAAAGAGACATGTGAGTAAGGCACCCAAAGATGTGAAAGTGCCTCACTCTAGCTTCCTGCCAGTGAAATCCTCCTCAAAAGTCTTATTCCACAACACTCGTTGTGGGCTCATGTTCTACACATAAAATGCAACGTCGCATGCCTCTACCCAAAGAAACAATGGTAGCCCCTGGTCATGCAACATGGCTTTCGCAACCCCTACTATGGCCCTATTTTTCCTTTCTGCAACCCCATTCTACTGAGGGTTGTAAGAAACAGTCAATTATCTCTTGATTCCCGTTGATGCACAAAATTTCTTGAAATCATATGAGGAATACTCACCCCCATTGTTCGATCTCAACACCTTGATCTTCTTCCTCATTTGATTCTCCACGAGAGCTTTGAACTCTTGAAATATGTCGAAGACCCCATCCTTGGTCTTTGGGAAGTAGATCCAGGTCTTCTTGAAAGAATAATCATCTATGAAAGTGACATAGTACTCATATCCACACAAGAACACCGCTAGCATGGGCCCAAAAACATTTGAGTGTATCAACTCCAATATCTCTCCTCTCCTGATGTCACTGCTAGAAAAAGTTGTCTTGGGGTATTTTCCAAGTGCACACATCATGTTGCTCTACTTTGAAATTTGACAGTCATGTAACAATCTCTCTCAGTATGGTAAGAGCACCATGATGCAAGTGTTCCATCTGTATGTGCCAGAGCTCACACAAACCACTACCACTACAGTGTATCAATGCCCGTGCTAGTGGAAACATATGCCTATAAAGCTTCCCACACCTGATTCCAATCACCTTTGTTGTCCTTGAACTGGACCCTTTTGGGTGAATAAGCACCTGTCCATTTCGGAAAGTCACTAAAAATCCTCAATCCTCTATATTTGACACTAAAATCAGGGTCTTGGCTAACCTGAAACATATAAGACCTCCCTCACCACCAAAGGCTGCTGCAACTCCCTATGAAATGACATTGTTCCAAGGCCAACAACTCTGACCTTGGAATCATCACCCAACTAAATATCCACATCCAAGTTACACTCAAATAACTCTATGAAGTGCTTGCATACCCCTGTCATGTGAGTAGTCTGAACTGGAAGCAAGACAAGTCACCAACGAGAACTCATTCTCGAACTTGGCAGAAAACTCATCTACCTCGGCTGATGCAGCTACATGTGGCATGTTCTTCTTCTTGTTCAGACACTGCCCTGCATAGTGCCCAAACTTGTGGCAAGCAAAGCATTTAAATTTGCTTATATCCTTCTTATGTTCACCTTTTGAGCTATACCCGCCATCGACGCCTTTCTTGGGCCTTTTTTTGTTCTTTCCTGTGAGAGCAACATTTTCCTCATCACCCCCATGTCGCTAACCTATTTGGGTAGAGGAAACTCTTTGCTCCTCCTGTAGGAAATCATCCCAAAGTCTAGTCCATGTAGGCATGTTCTCCTTGGCAATGACTGCACGCACAAAGTCCTGCCATGGTTTTGAGAAACCATTCAAGGTAGTTCTAACCAACTCTGCTTCCTCCACCTTCTCTCTAGCAACACCCAACTCATCACGTACCTGCGAGATCTCGATAAGGTATGGTGCGACATTATCAGTGTTGGTCATCTTAGTATTTCTCAATTTTTCCCTCAAAACCAGTTTCTTGCTTTAATTGTCACTTTGGTACAACTTTGTCAAAGCTGCCCACATGTCAAAGGCATTCTTTTTGCTGGTCACATGAGGCATATTATGGTCTTTCACTACAGCAAAAATGATTCACTTTGTCTTAACATTCTTTTTATTATATTCAGCCCAAGGATCAGGATCGGTACGAATCGCGATAGTTTTCCCAACTGTTTCCCACAACTCAAATTCCTCCTATAGCAAAGTGATCCTCTCCTTCCATGGAATGAAATTCAATGCACCCTCCAACCTATTCTCAAACAGCAAGCCAAAAGTCAAATACATACTTCACTGACCAACCAAGAACTCAAGTCCACACTGCTAGGTGAAATAAATCAGCAATACTCTTGCTTCCCTCTTGTGTTAACAGTTGGTTTTCAATGCAATTCAATGCACCCTCCAACCTATTCTCAAACAGCAAGCCAAAAGTCAAATACATACTTCACTGACCAACCAAGAACTCAAGTCCACACTGCTAGGTGAAATAAATCAGCAATTCTCTTGCTTCCCTCTTGTGTTAACAGTTGGTTTTCTCTGTTCAAAGCTCTGATACCATGTAAAGTTTTACTCAATCCCAACTCTAGTTTCAGTACCCAATAAATTCTTCGCCAACTTAATGCACAAACTGCAAATGCATTCAAATCTGAAATCTATAAACTAAAACACATGAGATTTAACCAACAACAAACCATGAAATTTAAGATAGAAATTTTTTAGTAAATTACCCCTAGAAAAACCCCGGAGGGAAAACCAATTCAAGAGATATTTTATTTCAGCCCACAGAGAATTCTCAGGAAAAAATTACAGCAATTAATACAGGAATAAATGCACCTAGAAAATCATGCCACTCAAAAATCTGTCCAACAAGAAAAGTATAGACTGTATGGCCTCTGTACAAGTTTATACAGACTGTACAAACTAGAAAACTATCACAGCAGTCTGTCTCGAAATTCATGCCTCTATTCCTACCTCGAAATGCATGCCTATTGTACAGACCTCCAATTTTGTGCAAAAATCCAGCTATATGGACCTCGATTTTTGTGCCTTCTCTACCAGCAGTACGGCCTCGATTTTTGTGCCCAAAATCTCAATTGTACTGTCATGCATTAAATGCAACTGTCATCTCCTTGGAATTTGTGCCCACTCTCTTCCTTGGAATCGATGCCCTTGCTACAACTCACTTCCCCTTCTTCTCTTCAGCTCTCTTGCTCTCTTTTCATTTGTGACTATTACTCTCCTAGAACTCTTTTTGCCTCTTTAGATATGAGAAGTGACTCCAATTCTTCGTCTTCCAAAATGAATGGTCAAGATTAAATCTTGGGATCTCAAGATCAATGGTCGTGATATTTTTGCACTTTATCACAACATAAGCCATTTTTTTCATTATAAATCAAAAGTCACTTTAACTTTATAAAAATAAAGTTAATATCAGGAAAGTCACTTTTGGTCACTTCTACATGCTTAGACACCAAGCCCAACCATCCAAAGTATAAAACTCAACAAAGAGTTAACCTCAAAAAGTTGCACTACAATGTCACCTTCCCAAAAAGCTTTAATAAACGAACTCCAATTTCTTAACGTACACAAACACTAAAGAAAAAACCCTAAACTTAACAGTTGAGGTGGTAGAAGAAAAGTTGGCCTCAAAAAATAAACGAACTCCAATTTCTTAACGTGGCACCTTGTAGAAAAGCTCTTCAAACTCTACATTTCGAAATGAATCTAAAGAACCATTTCCATTGTTTTCATCTCTTCAAAATGCTGGGAATGGCCTGCTAATTGCATTGAAAGTTCATGACCCAAAAACTATCAAAATCAAGTACCTTTTTGAGATGGTGTGCAACGGCCACCTGGATCAGTAATCAAAACTGAAATAGCAGCCATTCTTCATTTCCAAGCAAATTGTAGATTAAATTCGAATCGTAAACCAAAATCAAACCAAATTGTGGAGCGAATTGACAGGAATTGAGATTAAATTCAGTCAATGATACGTTGACCAAATCAAAACAGAATTTGAGAGGAAATTCAGATGAATCAAATTCCTCACTGAATTTCCATGCGGGAAGCCCTGATTCAGTGGAATTCTACTCCTGTGATTTTAATCGATCCAGAAGGTATTGATAGTTTCACTACCCCAACAATAGTACAGAAAAGAGAAATAAAGCCAAAAATGAATGTAGAGAAACACACCCTGGGTGTAAAAGGGGCAGTGAGTGTCACTGTGAAAGGTTGTGATGTAGATTTAAAAGGGTGCACACACCTATGGACCTCCATATCATCACTCTGGTTGATTATATATACTAGCCGAGATTGCATAGGGGAAAGGCAAATTGCTATATCAAAATGTCGTGTGCCTACAGCCTCAACATCCTATGTTCATCTTTAGTAATTAATAATATAATATTTATTCGATAGATGACCATAATAACATACTAAATTGTACCCATGACATTAATATTTGCCTAAGGTCATGACTATTAGTCACTCTATTATTAATGGGGTATAATAACTACCTGCATAGTAGAGATTTACTTTGCAAAGATAAGTTGGCCAAAGTAGCTGAATTCATAGTGGTTCAGCCCACTGCTAATGCACACACCAGAAACAACAAAGATTATTAGCAAAAATGTCCAACTTCATGGGATGCCAAGAAGATCGTCTTTGACAAGAATATGATGTTTACCTCACATTTTGTAGGAAGCTCTTTTAAGGGATTTGATCCTCAAATAAACTTCAGTACAACTTACATCTAAAAGCAGATAACAAAACAGACAGGCAAAATCAAATGTCAGATAACATGCATTAGATGGATTTAACAGATCATCCAACTAGGTAGTAAGACCAAAGTTTGAAAAATCGAAATCGGACTCGGAATCGGTCGAGGGTCAACTCGGAATCGGAATCGGAATCGGTAATGAATCGGTCATAAATCGGCCGATTTGAATTTAATGAATCAGTTTACTCAAAAATACATAAAATATTTAAATTTTAAAGAAAAACAACATTTTCAAGATTTTAGGACTGTTGTTATGACCTAGACCTGTTGTTTGAAGGCCAAAGAGCACCTTTACTTGTTGTTTAGGGCTGCTTTCATCCACAGTACTGCTCACAATTTATTTTTAGCCTTTAAGGTGATTTTCATGACTTTTTACTGCTACAAAGGTCATAACAGGCACATGTTTGCTTCAAAAATTTTGTACGAGGGTTTGAACAACTTCAACCTAAGTTGCATGAAACGGGGAAACGAGAACGAAACGGAGAAACTTCGAAACAGGGGAAATGTGACCCCCAAAATTGTGGAAATGAGGAAATGCAATATATATATATATATATATATATATATATTAGCAAAGACATTTACAAAAATGATGTGAAATATAAATCATCAATCATACATGTCAACGAATCATTGCCTATATTGGGATCCTATTCATCAATAGCACCCTATGCGTCCCTCCTCTAGGCTCTAGCCCTTGCCTCTAACTCGAATTTCAAAGTTGATCCTCCAAGGACATTAGTCAACGACTCAACACACTACAATTTTGATGAAACTTCCTAATCCAATCGCTAAAATAACGTAGAAAAAGCTTTCGATGCTTGATAAGTGATTTTGCATGACTGAAGAGTACATTTTTATTAAGGTCATGACAGAGGAATTCAACAATCAACACTACCAACATCAAGGTACATATAGGAGTTGATGTGCTCGATTAAATGCCAATTCCATACCCTCATACATGATAGAATCTGGTGGAAACCTTGCAATCCTAAAATCCTGAAAACTATTAAGTCTGATGAATTTTGAATGGGATCTAAAAATCTACTTTTTGCATATGAAGTCCGATGAAGTTGGAACCACTCTCAAACATCCTAAAACAATTAATGGTAATGTTAAAAATTTAAGTAAAAGTGACATTACCATTTTCCATCCTTTTACTTTAAGAATTTAACATTACCATTAGTATCACCAAGTACTACAGCACCATGGGGATATAGGTTAAAAATTAAAAAAAAACATCTTTTACTGGCCCACAGGCCCACACCAAAAAATCGGCCGATTTTTGTCAAAAATCGGTGGACCAGACCGGTTCGGTACCAAACCGGTCCTCCGATCCGATTTGGAGACCGGTTTGAACCGGTCTTGCCTTAAATCGGTGAATCGGCCGATTCCGATTCCGATTTCACCGATTTTTAAAACACAGAGTAAGACTACCTGCACTTGGTAGAATTTGCTTATAACACCATTTATCTCATATTAATTTGTATGGGTGCATTTGAAGCAAATTGTGGTAGGGATGTTTAACACACCATTGAGTTAGGACAGTTCAGGGGAATGGGGAGCGTTTGGACCAAATATACTTGGGCAAACAGAAGAGTAGGTCGCTCAGATTTGACAAAATATGAAAGTGACTCAGGACAGGTAGAAGAGTTATATGGGTTTCTTGAATATCAAACCTAGAATTTCAAGAGGAACTCACTTTACTAAACACGAACGTAAAATTAACACCAAGGTTTTGTGGTCTCTTTCAGATCTTAGAAAGGATGGGAATCAATTGCATATAAAATTTCCTTGCCACCTACTATAAGACTTCATGGTTTATTTCATCTTTCTTTACTTGGGAAATACATTCATGATCCTACTCGTGTTTAATCAGTCCCTAATACAAGTGGAACTTGAGCGTGATTTTCAGCCAAAACTAGTTTGAATCCTAGCCAAGCAAACTATGACTTTGTGGAACGAAGCCATCCACTAAGTAAAGGTCCAAT
Source organism: Larix kaempferi (assembly GCA_027924585.1). Taxonomy (NCBI): domain Eukaryota; kingdom Viridiplantae; phylum Streptophyta; class Pinopsida; order Pinales; family Pinaceae; genus Larix; species Larix kaempferi. The sequence goes on from BSBM01000854.1 coordinate 493,748, forward strand.
GAAAACACTAGAGACCTGAAGAAGTCACCTGTACAATTGATGCTGAGTAACATATCCCCATCTTTTTGCGTAAAATCCCAAGACAATGTGATGATACTTTTACAAAGGTGGAAGTGAACATAGTGCCACATTTTCCTTATTTACATCGTATTATTTGATGTTTTTAAATTTTATCCGATATATGTTATACGTGCAAAACCCAAAGCCAAGTATTTCAAAATTGAGCCTCTGTGCCCTTCCTAAAAATTCATATAAAACCATTTGATATATTGAGTGCATGGATAACAGATCAGTACTGAATACAACAAATTAGAATGAGCAGACTACACCTAAGGACGAGATTTTGGATAAAAAGTAGGATACCGAGAGGGGCTCATTAAATAAGAAACAACCTTCACTGAGATTTACAAGTGGTATTTGTGGCAAATTGCTGCAAGGTATTTGTTTTGATTAGTAACTGCTGTATGTATAGATTGTAATTTTGGTCTTGAATGCTGAATAACTGGCATGAACAATTAATTATGGGCACGGGAGTGATAATTTTTGGAGAGACTGTTTTTAACCAGGGTGCTATTCAGAGAAGGGGAACAGATTTAATAAACAAGTATTCCAGGAAATGATAATCCTTAGCAAGAAATATAGCGAGAAACCTTAGACAAAATCACCATCAAAATAGAACAGGCCATGATGATAACATTAGCCTATCCTCCAATAATATATGCTGGAACCTTGGAGGACAAAGACAAGAGAAGGCATCAGTAGATAACATTTCATAAGAATAGGTATTTATTTCCTGAAGAGTGTTATTTCAGGGTGGTTTGATTGTGGCAAGATAGAATCGTTAATGACAACATGCTTTGGTTGTGCAAATAGGCAAACCACACTGACTATGTGCAGGACAATTTGGGATCTGTACATCTAAATTGCATTCCCATGCATGGGAATCTGATTAAAGATCTAGTCTGTGTTCTTTAAATTCCATGTACACTATTACATGACTCTATTGAAAGTAATTTATGCTTTAGAGGTCTGATTTTTAAGATCTAGCCTATGTTTTGATGCCTAGTAATGAGTCCTAAGAATCTGACCTGCATATTCCATGCCAACAGAAACAGAGGTCTAATCTGCATATTTCACATCAAGTAACTGTACAAAGGTCTGATTTCAGCGTCCTATTGTCCAGCAACATGTTAAAATGAATTGAACTTCATAAATACACACTGTAGACCTACTAACTTGCCTTGATATTCATATTTTCTACAACTGGGTACTCTTTTCACTGAGTTTTGGCAGGACCGTATCGATTGCAATGTAATGGTCAATGTTATAGAGATCAATTTAGAGCAGATCAGAGGCATAGAAGCCCAGAGCTCAGATTCAGCAACAGACTTTCAAACTTCAATATCAGAGGCAGTCTCCAACAATAGGAGCACATAAGAAGACTAGAAAGAAAGGCAATCAGTTTCCCTGAGTGCCAAAGGTACCTGTGGTGGATTCCTGCTGTTCTGGTTCCCTCAAGAGTCAAGGTAGACTAATTAAGTGACAGATATTTAACTCCACTAATGAGGGTGTAGTGATTGAGTGCCAGGTTGACTGGGTGGATCTGTAAACTGGAGGAATGAGATGGCCATGGTGAGGAAACTTATGACTTAAGCAATCCAGATTGAGCACTCAGTGGATAAGCATAACACAATTAGAACTTATAGTGGATGCACAACTGAGCCAGCAGTTAGCAGCCCAAGTGTCCAGCTTGGAGGAACAGATCATGGAGTCAGTCGTTGGTTAGGAGAATTTTCCTGGGTGCAGTTCTGTCCCTTTTTGAACAATCAGCATCACTTCCTCTTGTAAGGAATGAACTCGTGCTCTCTTTGATAAAAGAAAATTTCTGCATGCTCAATTATTTTGTAATGGTAATTGCTGATTATGTAGCTGATGTATCGTCTTACAATTCTCTAATTTTGTGCATAGATTAGAATTTTTTTTAGTGTTAGTTGTGGCAGAAGGAAACTGATAGTCAGGAGCAGCGGGGTTGACATGCTTACTCACATAAAATAGTTGAACTCGCCAATAAACCATATATCAACATCAGACTGGTTAATCAGCAAGGAGTCCAAGGCCCCTGAGACCTTACATGTGAATATGTAATGACTTGCATCATTCCCCATCAGACGAAAAACTCTTCCAACTATTGTCATTTGTAAACATAGTTGAGACCAATAATAACAATGCGCAAAAGCAAAAATGGCATTAAGTGGACCAAGCTTCTCTTGATTAACAAGTTTTTAATAAAACATCAATTTAATTCCCTCTCTTCCATAGGTGACATAGCCCTGACTTTAAAAATTTATTGATGTGAAAATGACAGCCCCACATAAATAGGTCTGACTTAAAAATCAATAAGCGTTGATGCAAAAATGACAACCCCACATAAACATTATAGGTAATAGTTGATACACAATCTTTGAAACTAGAAAGAATCAATTTATAAATATCATGCCACTTGTGTGCATGAACAACAGTGGTAGATCTGTTCATGGTCTTACAAGGAAGTGCCCATCAAGTAAAATTTGTGATGGTTGAACCTCCAACTTCTGGATACAGACATCAGGTCCTAATGAGAACTTCCTCACAAAGGTGTGTTCATCAATTCCTGCAATCCCTGTATTGGTGCACGATATACTTAAACTTTTCCCACCATCTTCTACTCGCAGTCTTAAAGCAGTTTTCTGGTCTTCATTTCTATCATTTATGGATGCACATGCAAACCTCACATTCTTAAGCAAGGATTTTTTCTGCAATTGTACAGCTCCATCTTTGAAACTCAAATTCATGTCTGGGGCATTGCTTGTAATGTGAAATCTTTCTGACAATAGCTTTTGTAGTGCTTTGCCTAGCAGAGGACTTGCAAGGCTTATGTTTGAACAGGGAGACAAAAAGAAACAACCAAGTTAGCTGAAATGCAAGAGTTGCATAAACAAATAAAGCAAACATAACCTGCAAATTCAAATGCTTCTGATACTATTGCGAAAGTTATTTGAACAATATATCATTTCATCTTCTTAAACAACTATTTAATTCTGTATGTTAATTTAAAGAATGTTGCACGAATTTTTTAAATATTTGAAGCTTTTTGGTCTTCAAAAAACTAAGAGCTCCCTGCTAATGATCTTGCTGCAGCTTAGATGGAACCTGTTCATGATCAGGGAATTTTGAATTTTCTCTAGGTCAATGACGAAGATGTTCTTTGAATGTCTTCATGTCGTATAACTTTTTATATATTATCTTAGAAGATATGATACAGCTAAAAGTGCAACTGTTTGCATGCCCTACTCAGTTGTCTGAATACCACTTCAAAATTCACAAGTTCTACTTATTCTTCTGACAAGGTACATTAGTACAAGTGTGATTGTTTAAAGTTTAAACATTACTGGATGCTGTATTAAATCATTGTCTCAAGTGCCATACCTGTTATGTTGATTTATAACAATAATATAGCATAAAACTAGCAGAAAATCACTAAAACTATCATTAGTACATAAATAATCAGACCTGAAACTGAAATTCAGATTATGAGACACATTATAACAGCAGCATACAAGGCTAATTGGTCACCATAGAAAGCGCTAAAGAAGATCCATAACTCTGCCTATAATTATACACAGAAAAAGGTGGTTAAATTCCTCTATAATGGACTTTTGTATAATCTACTGATGTTGTCATGACATCATCTTTTAGCAGCATGACTGTTTTAGCAGGGAGAATGCTTGCATTAAGGGGCTGATTCACTTTGATTTATATTTTAATGACTAGGAGTTTACATGACATGAAACATACTGACATGGAATCTAACATGGCACATATTCTACCAGACATGATCGGCCTTCTAGACAAACTAATCATTAATATTATGATACTTTCCCCCTTAATGCTTATTTTGTTTTCTATGACTCCCCGCAAACTTCTGTATGTTGCATGCTTTCCCTCACTGAGTCCATGGTTGAATATGTCCACCATTCATATTACAATAAACAAGCTCCGCCACAATCTGGATGGAACTTTGATTATAGCAGAGGATAGAGATGGGTTCATTTTGCTATTATATATCAACAGCCTGCAAAATTCTTACATGTCATCACCACACATACTGGGCATACTGAGCAAATTTCTGCTTTATAATCAACTTCTATAGATGATAACACCCCTGTAGCTTGCTTTTTGCTGCTCCATGATGTAGTTTGCTATCCCAGAATGAAAGTGTAGCCTTATGTATATCTATCGTTGTTATTATCTGCATAATCAGAACCTATATATCCCCCAAACTTCAAATCTGCACATTTGCCATATTCCATTACACATTGTATGGTGCCTTTCACATATCGTAGGATCTTTTAGCAGTCTTCCATTTGATTTTCTAAGATTAGCCATCAACTGACCAGCCACCTCACTGCCATATGAAAGAAATATCAGGTCCCATAAGAATAAGGCTACCACCTATCAATATAGTGTAGTTTTTAGTTCCTTGGATTGATCATATGTTGTTAATTTGAGTATGAGGGTTCTGTCTTTGTTTGTCTTATACCTATTTCTAGTATGTGCATTAGGTTTATACTTTCTTTTGACGTTTGAGTTGTGCAGGTTAGCGTATCTGCCTTCTTTTCCACATTGTTTTCGTTTTGGTTTGCTGGCGTACTTTTGCCACCAGATTCTCCATCAGGCTAGTTCCATTTGCAGATGTGTCCAGACATGCACATTGATATCAGTTCCTTCTAGAGTAACCAGAGTCTGCGAGAACAGCTAATTTTAGCAGTTTGACCCTTCCCAGGAGCCCGAGATCCGTGGAGCCCACATGAAAGAGATGTCATATATTCATGCTCCTTGTAAAAAAGCATGTCCAGTGAGACTGCTTTTTGCTTTTTACAGAAGATAGACTAATGCTGCCTCCCTTCATGATCAGTCTTTCCCGCCTTCTGCTTTTTCCTTTAAACATGGAAGACTGCTTTTTTGCACATCTATAATTAGCAGCTTCTATGTATGGAAGGTACAGGTGGACGTCATGGTTCCAAACTTCCAAGCATTTACTTGTAGTGATAGAGTGGTTTGAGGTTCCAGTGGATGAAAGAGTGATGAGTCAATATCAGTGTTGAATATTTGGATGTTATCTTAGAGTGACAAGTGGCAGTCAGTTGGAAGGAGTCATATGAGTGGGATTGCCAAGGACCTAATCCTAGATCTTAATTCACCTTGGCATCTCTGTCAAGCCCAAAACCATGGCTTGCTTCCTCATCCACACTTGGCACCTTTGCTAGTCCTGCTAAACAAAAGACCCCTAAAAATGAAGTTGCTATTCTCAGTTCTAATTCAAACTGCTGGATTGCTAGTAATGTAAATTCGACCCTTGCTGTGCTAAATGGGTCATATATGACTTTGGTCATTACTACCATTAACCATGATTCACCTTGTGCCCACACTTTTTATCCTGACTTACATTGCGTGGGAGCATCCCCCCGCCCCCGCTCCCGAAGCTCGCTTCCAAAGGAAGCATCCAGGGAGCGCTGGGAAAGCGCTCTCCCTAAACGCTCCCATATGGGAGCATTTTCAGGAAGCTCGCTTCCTTGCAAAAAAAAACACTCCCGACTTTTTTTTTCAATTTTTCTTAAAAAGAACCAAAAAATTAAGGGATGGGTGGGGGGGATTAACCCTAGGCCTATACTAATGCTATATAAAGGAGGAAAAGCCTATTCTAATAGCAAAAAGGTTGTTGCGATTAAAAGCAGAAACTTATAGCTGAGTGCTTAAATATACAAGACTATATAAATATATATATAATATGATATTGAATAAAATATGAATGGTAATTACAATGAGCTTCATGACGATGTATGTATACACATTGACTGGTCACGAGATGAAGGGGTAGATACCCATTGACTTTTCATTATTTACTAAATATAATTATTTTAATTATTAATTAATTAATTATATTATTTATTATTATTACTATTATTATTTTATTTATTGTTGCTACATTGCCGACCTCTTAAAATATGCTTTGTCCTCAAAGCATAAACATATTGTCAAACATAAACATGTTCCCATGATGATATCATACTCGTCCTTAATGTAATATTTCTTCTTCATGCTTACATAACTTTATTGAGTTATATAAGCTTTCACATGACTTCTCAAATTCTTCAAAACGGTGACACTTTAACCTTCCTTTTTATTTTATTTTATTTTTATAACATAACACTTTTATCTTCACTCCACCAAAATATATAAATCTTTTGGAGACTTTGAAAAAAATGCCAATAAGGACCTTCGTTATTATTTTTTAACTTATCCTAATTAATAACTTCCTCCCATGGTATTTATGAGAAGTTAAATAACTCTTCCTCCAATTAAGTTGTAATATTCTCTTATTCCACGCTTTAATTTTATTTTTCTTTTAAACCGACACGATGATTCACTAAAGCACATTGTGACTCGTGTTTCTTCATAATTTTGGATGTGGAAGTTGTGTACATTACTTCTATGGAAATGAGTGTCTAATGGTTTGGACAAGCGGTTGCTAGGGCGATTTGGGAGGGCATGATACCTTTGAAAACGTGGAACGGAAATAACAAGGTAACCCTTGAGCATTGCTAATTTTGCCAGCAGTCGAATATATAATGGTTTGACTTTTTGGACAATACTATTCGTTTTATATTGACCGTCAAAACCATTACTTATGGGAACAATGCAATTATTATTTAAAACATCAACTTCATCTGCTATCTGTTAGACACAATGCTCACTGAGAGGGGGGGGTGAATCAGTGAGCCTATACTTAATCAAAATTCAACTTCTTCAATCACTAAAACTTAAAACATCATTTCACAATTATTTCAACAACATATTCATCAATGAATTAATCATCCAAGCACATGTCATATAATCACCAACACATCACACACAAGAGACACAGGATATAGTTTTGTAATTTTTGTAATTGGTTCAACGGCTACAACCGTGAGGCAATTCAGCACCAACTGAAACAAAAGAGCACAACTCTTTATCTAGGACCCTGCCTAGTCTTTCTTAGACCCAGCCAAGAAAATGGACACAAGACCCTGCTTGTATTTACATACAAATTTATGTCACATCGTCTGTCAATGACTTGTCCAATAACTCAGTCATAACACATTTATCTGTCCTCTGCTCAACAACTGGTCACTGTCTTGTCAAGATCATCATTGCACATAATCTCTGCTTGCTGCACAATACCATTGCTCATGCTATCTGTTCAAGTCATCAAGGTCTCCTCATCATTGTCATACTGATCTTTATTTTCTGCTTATCAAGGTCAACATATTCAGGATTTAACAAATATCTTCAAATGTCTTCTCATACACAACCTGAAATAAGGAATCTGCTTATCAATACTAATTTTGTCCTTTGTTCATCAGCTTGTCATAGTCATGTCTTCAAATTGTCCAATCATGTCATGTCATCAATCTGTCCACTTCAAGTCTGCTCAACTGTCATATAATCATGTCACTGTGTTTTACTGTATCATATCTTTGTTAAGCTGCTCATTAGCCGTAGCTCTGTTGCTTCAAGGATCATGCCAACTGCAAAAATTATATCAGACTTAAAAACTCATGTCTGCTGCTGCGTTACTGCTCCTCTTGCCTGAAAAATAGAGCTCAAATCTCCTCCATCCAATCTACATGCATTCCTCTCATCAAGCCAACGAATTCATCTTTATTTATAGTTGAATTGTCCATGAATTTCAGATCTAAAACTTCCTTCTTCAACTTCGGCTGTCTCAATAGGTATCAAAACAGAGTGAGAGTCTTCTTCATATTCACTGTGGCTGCCTCAGTCCACTGTACCCGAAAATCAGAGATAAATACAAAAAAAAAAAATTCCAAAAAAAAAAAACTTCTGCTGCTGCTACAAATTCGGGCCTGGGGCAGCCTCTGTCAACCCTGCGTATTCTCCTCAGACACAGTCACGAAATTCTCAGAGGAACTCCACCAAATTCCCACTTCAAAAATGAAACTTTCGATTGGGTATTTATACTAATTTCCCCAAAAACAAATTGGAGCCGACATGTAAATTTTTTATTATTATTATTATTTTTGAATTTTTATTGGAGCCGACTTCAACAAGGTGAGGATCACTCGTGACTAAGGAGGATCTAAGAACTCTCTCTCTTGCTCTTTACTTGGAGGATGTTGGTAAATCTTTCCATTTTCATGTTTGATGTTGCTTTTGCACCTTAAACAAGGTAAATTAGGGTTTTATTTGTAGAATTTTCTGCAGTTTACTGTTTGCTGGTTTGTGTCAACATTTGTGGTTTTCACCTACAGTCGGTTATGCATAGGCTGTAGGTTACTTATAAAAATTTCTGTAACAACTAAACACACAGTAAAATGCTACTTAACAGGCTGGAAAACACATTTCAACATTCACACATGAAAAGATAGACTCAGAGATTTTTGGCCAAAATCGAGCCCTGGAAAAACCCCCACGGGGAAAACCAGTTAGAGAGAGAGATATTATTTCTTCAGCAAAATATTCATCACAGCATTACAATGAAAAATTTAACTTATCTTCACCACTCAGCAGAATCTTTCTCGAAAAACGTGCACCAAACTGAACCTCGATTTCTGTGCCTACAGTCTTGAAATGCGTGCCAATGAAACCTCAAAAATCTGTGCTGGAAAAACACAGTCCGTACCACCTGTACGGTTCTCGGTTTCTGTGCAATGATACACCTCGAAAACTGTGCAGAACTAACTCAGAAATCCGTACCTCGAAATCCATGCTGTTTCTCCTGAAAAAATGTGTTGTCAGCTTTGGGAACCGAGCGCTATACTACACCTCGATTTCTGTGCATTCAAACTCGGGTTGTGTGCCCAGTCATACCCTCGAAATCTGTGCAGTGAAATCTCGGGATTTGTGCCCAGAAATTTCACCTTGAAGACCGTGCTGCAACTCGGGATGTGTGCCAAGAGAAATGTCCCTCGAAAACTGTACCCTTGACTGTACTGTACGGCAGTCTTGGGAAATGTGCCCAGAAATTAAATGCTGAAGGTATTCTCGATTTCTGTGCCAAGTCTCTCCTTGGAAATCGTGCTAGCTGCTCTCTCTCAACTCTCTCCACTTCAAAAAAAGTGAATATGAAATGAGCCTCCCTCATCTTTTTGTCTAACCCTAAGTGGGTTCTAATCCAACGGTGGACAAATGATCCAATCCAATGGCCAAGATTGAATGAGAGTAAAAACATCACTTTATTTAATTCACATAAATAAATATTTACTCACCCACTTAACTTTAGCAAAAAGTGACTTTAAAATTATAAAGTCTCATTAAGTGACTTTTAATGTGAGGGTCACTTTTTCCCCCTTCTAAGTGACATTAGGCTATTGTCACTTGGGGAACACTTCCCTAGGTACAAAACTAACACTCCCTCTTACCGAGGAAGGTGTTCCGCACCACTCCCAACTTATCTCTGAAGAAGACAAACTTCCCCCTCCCCAAAGACTTCGTCAGGACATCTGCAACCTGCTCATCAGTGGATATATACTGTAGCTCAACTGCCCCTCTCTGAACGTAGTCTCGAATGAAGTGGTACCTGATCTCAATGTGCTTCGACCTGTCATGGAAAACCGGATTCTCAGAGAGCTGAATACAACTCTGATTGTCGCAATAAATCACCATAGGTCTCAGCTGTTGATCAAATAAATCTACCAATAACTTACGAAGCCACAGTGCTTCGCAAGTCGCCTGACTGGCTGCCATATACTCAGCCTCAGCAGAACTCAATGCAACGGACTTCTGTTTCCTGCTGAACCATGACACTGCTGTCGAGCCCAAGCTGAAACAGCAACCGGAAGTGCTCTTCCAGTCCCTCACACAATCTGCCCAATCTGAATCTATGAACCCAACCAAGCTGACTCCATCCGAACCCCTGTAGTCCAGACCATAATCCACTGTCCCTGCTAGGTATCTCAAGATGTGCTTTGCGGCAGTCCAATGCACACTTCTAGGCTGCACCATGAACTGGCTAAGAGTGTTGACCGCAAAGCACAAGTCTGGCCTAGTGTTGACCAGATACATCAACGATCCGATGAGCTGACGATATAGTGTGGGATCCACCAACTTACCCTCTGAAGCATGAAGTTGCTTCAAGTTGGTGATCATAGGTGTAGACATAGGCCTGCAATCCTCCATCCAATAACTCTTCAGAATCTCCGCTGCATACTTCCCCTGTCCTAGGAAAATATGTCCAGGCTCCTGCCAAACCTCCATCCCCAAATAGTAATGCATCAGCCCAATATCAGTCATCTCATACTCAGCAGCAAGATTTCTCTTGCACTGTGCAATAAGACGCTCATCTCCAGTGATAAATAAGTCATCAACATATAACAGAAGAATGAGTGAATCTCCACCAACCACAATGTAGTATAGGTTGGGATCAGCCTCACTCTTCTGAAATCCCATCGAAGTCAAATATGCATCTATCCTGGAGTACCAAGCTCTAGGAGCTTGCTTGCTTCAGACCGTACAAGGCTTTCCTAAGCCTGCACACATGAGAATCTCTCCCATGTATCTCGAATCCCTGTGGCTGCTCTAAATACACCTCCTCCTACAGAAGACCATTGAGAAACGCGGTCTTCACATCCATCTGATAGATCTTCCAACCCATTTCTGCTGCTATAGATATCACTGCCCTGATAGAGGAATACCGAGCAACTGGAGCAAATGTCTCATCATAGTCAACTCCCTCAACCTGTGAGAACCCCCTAGCCACAAATCGAGCCTTGAATTTCTCCACACTGCCATCTGCAGCATGCTTGACCTTGTAAAGCCACTTGGAAGTCACAACTGACTTCCCCTCAGGTCTCGGCACAATCTCCCAAGCATCATTCTTCATGATGGAATGGTACTCTTCCATCATGGCATCTCTCCATACCTGATGCTGAGAAGCCTCCTCAAAGGTAGAAGGCGCAGAGTCACGAAGACTCGCAACAAGGGCCATCCCATATCTGTCTAGCTCAACAACTGTCCTGATCGCCTCCTGAGGTCTACCAAATGCTTCTGCTTCCTTCAAGATGTCCTGAAGCCACTTAGGCTTCTTCTTCCTTGAAGGCTCCTCCCAAACTGGTGTATCCTCATCTGAGGAAGTGCCAGAAGCAGAAGGTCTAACACCCCGAGGACCTGTAGCTGATGAACTAGTCCCTGAGGACCCTGTAATCTGTGAGCCTGAAACCTGTGATCCTGAACCTGTACCTGTCCCTGAACTTGTAATCTGAACCACTGATCTTGTAGAAGCTGTGCCTGTACCCTGTGATCCAGTCACCCCAGAAACCTGCGAACCTGAGACCTGTATGGAAGAAGCCTGACTCAACTGAGGTGTGGGAGCTGGTGTCTCCCCCTACTCCATCTCTCTCGACTTCCTGAAGGCCCTCTCCTCATCAAACTTCACCTCTCGCCTAACTACAACTCTCCTCTGGCCAGGAATGTAAAGCCGATATGCCTTCGAAGTCTCATCGTAACCCACAAAGATACCTCTCTCTGCGGTGGGCTCGAACTTCGTCCTCTTCTCAGAAGGGACGTGAGAGTAAGTCAGAGAGCCAAATATCCGAAAATGGCTCACCTCAGGCTTCTTGCCTGAATACATCTCCTCTGGAGTCATCCTCCCCAAAGCACGGTGAGGGCTCCTGTTCTGCAAATACACTGCAGTGTTGCAAGCCCCTGCCCATAGAAAGAACGGCAACCCCTGATCATGAAGCATGGCTCTCGTTGCTCCAACGATCGACCTGTTCTTTCTCTCTGCTACTCCATTCTGCTCAGGAGTGTAGGGAACTGTCAACTGTAGTTGTATACCCTCCTGCCTGCAGAAAGCATTGAACTCCTTGGAGGTATACTCACCCCCATTATCTGATCTCAACATCCTGATCTTCCTCCCCGTCTGCTTCTCCACAAGGGCTTTGAACCCTTGGAAGACACTCAATACAAGTGGGGACTTCTTGTTCCTCAAGAAGTAGATCCAGGTCTTCCTGGAGTAGTCATCAATGAAGCTGATATAGTACTCGTGACCAGTCAGAGATACTGAGGACATAGGACCTCAAATGTCAGAATGAATCAAGTCAAGCACCCCTGCTGCTCTTGTGTCACTGCTAGGAAAAGCAGTCTTGGTGTACTTTCCCAAAGCACACCCCCTGCACACATCACTCTGCTCAGTGTCGAACTCAGGTAAACCTATGACCATGCTCCTCAACAATCTCAGAGCGGGGTGATGTAAATGGGCCATCCTTTTGTGCCATAACTCACATAGCTCACTGCTGCTGCTGCTGTGTGCTAGAGCATGTTGTGGCTGAAACAATAACTTGTACAGTCGTCCACATCTAACTCCAATATCCATGGGGGTAGATACACCTGTGGTCTTGGGAAACACCTGCACTCTCCCATCTGAGAAACACACCCCAAGACCCCTGTCCTCAATAGTGGAAACTGAAACAAGGTTCTTTTTCAACCCAGGGACGTACAACACATCCCTCAAAGTCATGGGACTCATGGACTCCCTCTCAAATGTAATGGTCCCCTGACCCACTGCTCTAACAATGGTGTTGTCACCAAGTACCACCTCCACCTCTCTAGCAGTCCGTGATAGCTCGGAGAACAACTCCCGAGTAGCTGTCATGTGTCTCGAGGCTCCGCTATCAATGTACCACGTACCAGTGGTGGATGGACCTGTCTGATGCCCTGTCAACAATGAATGCTCACTCTCCATGTCCATGTCTGTGCTAGTGGCTAAGGAGACTCTCTCTCTCTCTCAATCTGTCCAGCATATAGGGAAAACTCCCTCTGAAACCTGTCACCAAAATCATCAACCTCTGCTGAGGCTGATATCTACTGTCCCTGTCCCTTCTTCTTCTTCTTGCTTGGACACTGTGATGCATAGTGCCCAAACGCCTGACAACAATAGCACTTGATTTTACTCAAGTCCTCCTATCCACCCTGCGGTTGCTGCTGCTGCTGCCCCTTGGCCCCATTCTTCTTGGGACCCTTCTTCTTCTTACCCTTGGCTGTCAGTGCCACGTTCTCCTCATCTGCCCCACCACCTGATGAACTGCCCTGTACGAGACCCCTCCTGGTCTCCTCCTGCACAAAGTCATCCCACAGTCTCTCCCAAGATGGTAGGTTCTCTCTTCCCACTATGGCCTGCACAAATGCACTCCAGGACTTTGAAGCCCCATTCACTGCTGTGCGTACTAGCTCAGTAGGAGATACCACTTCACCAACCGCTGCCAGTTCATCCCGAACTGCAGAAATCCTAGTGAGGTAAGCTGTGACTCCCTCTCCTCCATTCATCTTGATACTCTTGAGTTTCTCCTTGAGAACCATCTTTCTGTTCTCATTGGAACTCTCATACAAGCTGGTCAAGGCACTCCACATCTCATGTGCCTTGGTCTTCCCGGAAATGTGAGGGTTTATGTGGTCTTTTACTGCATCAAGGATGATCCTCCTAGCCTTACAATCCTTCTTGTTGAAGGTTGAAAGTGTTGTAGCATCTGTGCCATCTGGAATGGCAATGGGGTTGGTAGCAGTGTTCCTCACCACCTCCACCCATAGCTCATTCTCCTCCAAAATCAACAAGATTCTGACCTTCCAAGGCACAAAATTTTCTGTCCCATTCAACCTATCTTCAATCCTCAGACCTGTAGCCATCTGAACACCAACCCAACAGAACGCTGCCCACTAACAGAAGATAAAAAATACTGAAGTTTCTGAAGTCTGAAAATTTCTGTGTGTCTGCAAACTATCACTGTTTTCTGCCCCCTTGCTCTGATACCATGTAGAATTTTCTGCAGTTTACTGTTTGCTGGTTTGTGTCAACATTTGTGGTTTTCACCTACAGTCGGTTATGCATAGGCTGTAGGTTACTTATAAAAATTTCTGTAACAACTAAACACACAGTAAAATGCTACTTAACAGGCTGGAAAACACATTTCAACATTCACACATGAAAAGATAGACTCAGAGATTTTTGGCCAAAATCGAGCCCTGGAAAAACCCCCACGGGGAAAACCAGTTAGAGAGAGAGAGATATTATTTCTTCAGCAAAATATTCATCACAGCATTACAATGAAAAATTTAACTTATCTTCACCACTCAGCAGAATCTTTCTCGAAAAACGTGCACCAAACTAAACCTCGATTTCTGTGCCTACAGTCTTGAAATGCGTGCCAATGAAACCTCAAAAATCTGTGCTGGAAAAACACAGTCCGTACCACCTGTACGGTTCTCGGTTTCTGTGCAATGATACACGTCGAAAACTGTGCAGAACTAACTCAGAAATCCGTACCTCGATTTCTATGCAGGTTAACTCCTCGAAATCCGTGTTGTTTCTCCTGAAAAAATGTGCTGTCAACTTTGGGAACCGAGCTCTGTACTACACCTCGATTTCTGTGCATTCAAACTCAGGTTTTGTGCCCAGTCATACCCTCGAAATCTGTGCAGTGAAATCTCGGGATTTGTGCCCAGAAATTTCACCTTGAAGACCGTGCTGCAACTCGGGATGTGTGCCAAGAGAAATGTCCCTCGAAAACTGTGCCCTTGACTGTACTGTACGGCAGTCTTGGGAAATGTGCCCAAAAATTAAATGCTGAAGGTATTCTCGATTTCTGTGCCAAGTCTCTCCTTGGAAATCGTGCTAGCTGCTCTCTCTCAACTCTCTCCACTTCAAAAAAAGTGAATATGAAATGAGCCTCCCTCATCTTTTTGTCTAACCCTAAGTGGGTTCTAATCCAACGGTGGACAAATGATCCAATCCAATGGCCAAGATTGAATGAGAGTAAAAACATCACTTTATTTAATTCACATAAATAAATATTTACTCACCCACTTAACTTTAGCAAAAAGTGACTTTAAAATTATAAAGTCTCATTAAGTGACTTTTAATGTGAGGGTCACTTTTTCCCCCTTCTAAGTGACATTAGGCTATTGTCACTTGGGGAACACTTCCCTAGGTACAAAACTAACATTATTGGCATCTTGTCAATCTTGTTTGAAGAGACTTTCCTCTTAAAGGAGCTCTCCATAGTGGGGCCTTGGGATTCATTGTTTTCCCTAATTAAGGTTTTGTTATTTTGACCTATCTAGGGTTACTAGCCTTTGTCCCAATTGATAAATCTTGAATAGCCAAATTGAGTAGGGACATTGACCTTGATCTCTTAATGCCCTAGGGTTGAGGACTAAGGTCATAACCCCTTCTCTTCTTTTTTATCAAAATTCTGTTGTATAAATTATAAAAATGCCAAAAAAATATAATATTCGGAAAAAACATAAAAATGTAGAAAATTCATATCTCAAAAAATATCTTGAATTTGGAAATTGTGCTCCGCTGGAAAAGTGTGCCCTAGGTTGTCGAAAAGTTACCTAGGAAGTGTTGTTCACCTAGTGTTGCCTTGGGGTGGACAAGAACACTTTAAATGGTGACCCCTAGTCATTATTAATTAATAAAGTGAGATGTTGTCATATCCCAAATTTGGAATTGGGTCACAATGGCCTAAGCAAATTGGCCTTATTCATTAGAGTTTGTCAAATTGATGCTAAAGGTCAAATAATTGCCAAGGAGAAAAATTACTAGTTTCCTAGGTTTGGGGTGGAAGCTTTGGGATTTGGAATAATGAGGATAATAAATGATGTTGGAACATTAGGATGGAATAAATATTTAATAAAGGAGATAAATAAATATACACAAGTGAAATTCAAAGTGGCATTTGATCATGAAGACACATGGAGGAAGTGGGACCCACACAAGCTAGAATTTATGTGCCACATGGCATCTAAGTTGCACTGAAACGGATACGGAAACGGATACGGATACGGGGAGGGACACGGATACGGCAAAGTTTTCAAAAATATGGATACGATACGGCAGGGAAACGGCATATATATATATATATATATATATATATATAAAACTAAAATTTAACTTTCAATATAATAACTTATATAATATAATTTATTTATAATTAATAATTAAAATTTAAAGTATAATACATTAAAAAAAATCATTAACTATACTAATACACTATATAGTATAACCTATTCATTTGATATATATACATTTTAACAGTTTAACTTTACACAAATTATTAAATGATAGAATAATTAACTTTACACTATAAATATTAATAGCCATTGAATATTAACTTTACACATGAATATAAATATTAACTTTACACTAAAAATGATGAATATAAATAAAAGTATTAACTTTACACTATAATGAATATAAATATTAATTATTAAATATTAACTTTACACTATATACATTTCATTAAATATTAATTATTAACATTAACTCTACACTTTACCCTATATACATTTTATTAAATATTTATTATAAACATTACCTTTACCGTATTTATTAAACATTTTATTACCATATTTATCAACTTACCGTCGATTCAACCAGCTTGACCGACTGCCTGAAATCAACCTGAAAATCCCACGACCACGACCTGCCAGGAATCTACCGGAAATCGACCACGACCGGCACGGACTGTGGGCGCGGATGCGGGCTGTTTAAACCCCCCGTGCGAAATCTGAGTGCGGAGTCTGCGGACTGTTGAACACCAGCCGGACTGTGGGCGCGGATGCGGGCTGTTTAAATTGAACAACGAACGGACTCCAACGCAAACGCGGGCACGGACTGTGGGCGCGGATGCAGACTGTGACCACAACGCAAACGCGGACTGTGACAACGGCGGACTCCAACGCAAACCTAAACACTAACCCGAACACAGCCCTAAACTAAAATCGAGTCTTAAAAAGTATGATACGCCGCTTTTTTACACAGATACGTTTGACGATTTAGGGATCTATTTCAAAAAAATCCGGATCCGTATCATTTTCAGGCAGAAACTTATCAAAACATCGCTGATCCGTTTCTGTACACCCTGATCCGTACCGAAGCCGTATCTACCACGTTTCGTACCCGGATCCGTTTCAGAAACGTGGAACGCCGTTTCAGTAGGCAGGGACAGGCGTTTCCGGTAACTTAGCATGGCATCCTCTTCTTGCAATTTTGAATCCATGGGAAGCCTAATGTTCTTGGGATGAGTTATAATGTCAATAATACTTGGCATGAGTCAATGAGGTCGAAATATAGAGGAAGAGTAACTCCCATGGAAGAGGAAGAGGCAATTTGGAGCTAGTGAGACACTTGGACTAGATTCCCTAAATCTATGAAAACAATGATGAAGATGCTATGACACCTATGACACAAATCAGACCTGAAGGCTGACATATGAGACCTAAAGGCTGACATATGACATATATGATATGTCAGGGCTAAAAATAGACTCCAAGAGGGCGCTCAAGGGTGTTAGGGCAGCTAAGATGCTCCCACATGTGATTTGGTGGAAGTGTGAGACTAGGAATTGTTGTACAAGTGGTGTTCTTTGGAATCTCTTCCCAACTTGAGTTGGCATGAGTCTCTTGGAAGGAATTCGACCCATGGAGGACATTAGAACTTTATAAATGTCAATAACAAAGAATGAAACCAACTTTTGATCATTTGTAGAATTTGCAATTGCATTTGTGTAGAGGGAGAGCTAGTGGATGACTAGTTTCTTGCCTTAGCAAATTTTGAGGGTGAAAGATTCCCATCCAAGTTGGTAATTGAAAAAACCATTCAGACCTTTCATTTGGAGCTTTAATGGAGTCTTTATTTGCAGGTGTAAGCTACAGGGCAGCTCATGGTTTCTTCTATTGTAGCACATTCTCTCAACCATTTCCAGTTTTGATGGCATATTCTTGATCCTTGAGGAAGGGTGTTTTTGGTGAGCTATTGTACTCTTTGGGGGAGCTTCTCATATCCCATTTCTTTTGTAATATGAAGTAAATACTCTGTTCTTCATTTCCAGAAAGTTTCAGGTCGAAATTCCAAGTAGAAATGTACAAATCTCATTTTTAATGGAAGAACAATGCCATTTCCACACTACCTTGTTGTGAACCAATGTATTGATGATGATTTCGAATGAATGGATGATTCTCTGATGCATATGTTATTAATGGACTGCCATGGATGTATTTTACAAGTTTCATGTACTGTACTTGAGCATTTGAAGTATTTTTACTCAATTTAATTGCATTGGGAGAAGAAATAGTGCCATTTCCCCAAGGGTCGAATTGGTGATTTTTGTAGTTGAATGGTAGAGGGTTGGAACAGATATAATAATCAATTAATGGTGTAAATGAGACCTTAATAACATCCTTAATACATTCCCTACCTCTGTTCAGAAACTTGAGTGGGTTTGGAGGCATTTGGGAAGCCATTTTCAGTACTAACCCCAGGGGGATTTGAACCCCAAATTACTAGTAAAATTGCATACTTGGTCCAGAATCTTAAGAGAGTTTGCAGAGGTATTTTGGTGGTCATATATCATCCCTGAACATCATATTCAAGTCCTAATATCATTCATACACCTTCCTTGAATATTTGAAGGCATCTGGAGTCAATTCGAGACCTAGAGACCAATACTAGTCAAAGGGAAATTACTAGTAAAGTTCCCTACATTGGCCAAAATTGAAAGAGAATTTGCAAAAGTATTTTAAAGGTCCAAAAGCATCCCTGAAATACATATTTATGTTCTAACATCATCCATATACCTTCTCAGAAGATTTGGGATCAATTGGAGCAATTTGGGGGCCTAGAGCTCAAAACTAGGGAAAAAAATGAAAAATTGTCATTTTAATAAAATTCCTAACAAGAGACATTACAAATGTACTTTATAATTTTAAAGTCACTTTATTAAAAGGTAAAGTCATGGTTTATCCTAAGTTCACATTTAATGAAAAGTCAAGTGAGTGATTAATTAAAAGGGGGGTGCTCACTTTACTAAATGACATGAAATGCACTAAATGTCATTTACTAATTATTTAATTGAGCATTTAATGAAAACCCCTCATCTAATCTAATCTGGACCATTAGATTGCAAAGAGGAAGTTGCCATGAACAAAAAGGGACTTGGGCAAGGTAACCACATTCATTATCACTTTTCCAAGAAAGAGTTTTGGGAGAGCAAGAGAGAAAGAAGAAAGGGTTTGAGAGAAGTCGACCTAGAGAGAAGAAGACAAATCCTGGCACATTTCCCAAGGAAATCCGTACAGCAGGGTTGGCACAAATACCAAGACAGACATACAGTCTAATTCTGGCACAGAATTAGAGGAGACCGTACAGCCATTAATGTTGTCCGTACCAGCACAAAAATTGAGGAGTTGCACAGTTTTCGAGGCTGAAGATTGGCACAGTTTTTTAGGATGAAAAGTACAGCAATTAATGTTGTCCGTACAGGAACAAAATTCAAGCACAGAATTCAAGGAATAGTTCTGCACAGAAATTGAGGCCGCATGTTTGAGGTCGTACAGCAATCTGTTGGGCACAGATTTCGAGGAAAAGGACAGTCCGTACAGTAAGCCAGTTTGGCACTAATTTCGAGATGAAATTTGGTTGAGATAAGTACTGCTGTAATTTTTATAATTTGTCTCTGAAAATAAAATTGTCTCTCAATCAAGTTTTCCCTTGGGGGTTTTATCCTGGACCAATTTGGTAAAAATCTTGTGTTAAAAATTTCATGTGGTTGGCTGATTTAAATTTTTGAGAATGAGTTGATTGGCCGAAAGTTAAAAATTTATGAGTTGTTTGAATTTGAAAAAGAATCTCATGTGTTTCAGTTTAGTCATTTTTATGTTAAAAATGTGCATACTGGGGTTTGGGCATTAAACCATACAGAGAAGCTATCAAGCTTGAAACCGGGTTGGGATTCCCAAAACTTTCATAGGTGATTTCATAGTGGGTTTTCAGGGACACCCTTTTCCTGTGGTTAGTTTGTGAGATATACCATGATCTATGTGTTCTAGGGTTTCTCTTTTGCAGATCTATTATAACAGGTATAGCAAGTACATTGGTCAATTCAATTGAGTTTGAAGGCCTGAAAAGCAAGAATTTAAGGCCTGGGTTGACCCTTGGGGGGTTGGACATCTGTTTGAGGTCCACCATCTATTTGAGGTCTGATTAGGGCATAAACCAGATCTGGTTATGAACTTTCAGATCAGATTTAGGGCTTCCCTTCACGCTCTGGAAGCACGTCACTTGTCTAGGTAAGGTTGCACTACTCTGGGTAAGGTTGCTCCATCTCCCTCTTCATCTTTGGGAGAAAAGTTCACTCATGGATATTGGGAACAAATTGGGTCAATTTTTGGATAGTGCTGATCCAAAAGGGGGCCAAATCTCTTGAGCCTGAATCTGTCTGAAAGTTAACCTGGAGAAAGGGATTCCAAAGCCTCTAAAACTTAACGTTGAGGACTGGAACCACATTCAAGAGTTGGTCTATGAGCAGATCCCATTTAAACGCACTGCCTATCATGTATACGGACATTTTGCCAAGAACTGTCTCAAACTAAAAGATCTACCAGCTGCAAAAGTCCAGAAAGCAAAGAAACAGAGTTCCAAACAATATCTAACCGGCGTCAAAACCCTCTGTACAAGGAGCCCCATCATAGAATGCCCACTCCTGCAAACTCAATGCTAGAAGGAATCCCTTCTGCAAGCAATAATAAATTTGAATTGTTGGTTGTGGAGCCAGATCTTCCAGTGTCATAGATGATAGTGTCTCAGCCGTGCACCCCAGAGGACTTTACACTCATGCCCCAACCTTGGGGTTCGGGGGCAACGCCCCCAAGTTACGGGGATGCAGGGGCAGAGCCCCCGCGAATGGGGGTTCAAGGGCAGCGCTCCTGAGAAAATGGGGGTTCGGGGGCATAGCCTCCTTGAAAAAAATTTGGGCTGTTTTCGCCAACAGTTTTCGGGCCCATGGTTTTGGGTATCCCGTGGTATTTTCCCATTGTATTTCCCTTATAAAAGAAAGACATTGTAATACAGCTAGGGTTGATGTATTATGTTTTATGCATTCTAAAGATCTCTGAGATCAGAAGAGAGACTGTGTAACAGTGAAGAGGAAGTGCAGCGGTTGTGCTGCAGGTTGTATCCCTTCACTTTGCTAGATGAAATAATAATAAGGACTGGCAACTTCAGTGTGGACGTAGCCCAAGTTGGGCGAACCACGATATATCTGTGTCTCTCTCGTAATGTGTATGTGTGATTATATTTGCATTTCTGTTTATTGTTATGAAGAGGCGGAAATGGGAGCTTCTAATTCTATCCTGCCAGTTTTCAGGAAAGAGACATGGCCTAACAAGATGCTCTGGCCCCCAAAGGACTGGCCGAAATAGTTTCCAACTATAAGTCTCAGTGGATAAGGAAAATCAAGAACTTCCTCCCTTCAATAGGGTTCATTCTCCAAAAAATTCAGATGTCTCTCGTCCCTCTCCTCCTCTTACAAGAGGAATAAAGACAAATAAAGAAAGGGGAGAAAGGGGAGAAAGGGAAGTTGAAGCAAACATCATGTCTGGTTACCAAAGTCGGTTGGATCCCCTGTTTAAGGGGCTCTCAGCATCTCAACCAAGCAAGAAATAATGTATTGTCTCTATATTTTGTTATGGTCCCAATTTGTTTGGATATACACTTGTAAACTGGACTTAAATTTCAAAAGAAAATGTAGTTGAACAATTGGGATTTGTCTCCCAGGAATGCCAGCAGGAAGCTGATAGCACTGTTTGATGCCATCAGCTACCCTCCCTTTGTCCCCCTTGCTTTTCGGCTAGTCCAAAGCTTCTTTTTTAATACAAAACCCTTTAACCGTTCCTGTTAAAAAATAAAAAGTACATACACTTATTCATTTTTCAAATAATGGTTATTTTCATGGGTTTATTGGACATTATATTGAAAAAGGATTTCAATTCTTATTTGCTCAGATTATTTCCTTTATTAGAAATTTGCAAACCTGGACAGTAAATCTTCTTCATCAACTCTGATAGAGGCCCTTACATTAGATGGCTCTTGTAAAATCCTGAAAACCATAGACAGACAGTTATTATCTTTCTCACAGTACCAATGTAAAAAAATGGCTGCATTGAGTATATTTATTATTTACACAGAAGCATTCCTTAAATGCATGCTCTCACTTATTCAACCTACCCTATTCATTTCACAGGTTATCTTCTTCCATGCTATATTATTTCTAGTACAAACGATCTGAACTTTAAGATAATGAAAATCAGACATATTGAATATTTACATAATTATCAAAAACATTCTAACCAAAAATATAAATTCAAAAATCTTAAATTTACAGAGACATCCTTGAGCAACATGCCATCAATTACTGAACCTTGAAGCTCTCGGTTTCAGCTTGATGTCTGAAGCTGCTACTTGTACATCTGTAAGGTAGATTCCCTGCCAAGATTATAAACGCTTCAGTAGATATCACTTAGTAAATAATGCAAATGGTTAATTTTCCAACCCCTGTTACCAGGTTCACCAATTTTCAAAGGACAAGTTCGATTTTCTTGGAAAGTTTTGACAAGATTCACCAAAAACTACCCAATTTTTAGAAGAGTCAGTCCCTTAAACCCTGGTTCACTTTAAAACAGTAAGTGGTTCCTTTTTTGTATATACTGTGTAACTCTACTTTGAAATGCCCCATTTAAATCATATAAAGAATACATGTAAATGGGCAAAATAGTATACATGTTTATTTGTGTGTATTCGAATTTCTTCCCTTTTTTTCAACACTTTCCAAGTCCTACAAGGATATGCTGCCAAGTGCCAATACACCGTATCACTTACATTGAGAAGTTAGAACATAATTTAATACAGATATGATGCGTTGAGTGAATCATCAAACATTTAAAAACCCACTATTTTCTAAAGGGGATAGGAAAGGCATGGATCAGCAACTAAGACATCCTTTACAAAGACCATTCTATTTTTTTGCTCAAAGTGCATCAAACTTTCAAAGTGTACCACGTAAACGGAACTAGGGAGATGTAATCACACACTGGAATTTTGGAAATGTATGGGGTTTATGTTTTATAATGGTCATATAATAATGTAATATACCTAGCATGGCATGTTGGGAGATAAATAAAGTGATTTTGAAACACTAGAGAGAAGTGTGTGAGATAGCAAACCACACAAGCTGTAGCAGGTGAAAGCACCAAGCAGAGGAAGGAGAGGAAGGCACAGGCAACCATGGCAATCACACAGGTAGGATAAACTGCAAATACAAAAGTTATAGAGGTAAGCTTTAGCATTTGATTTATTTTATTGATATATTGATGGTTTAATATATTAAATTAATCCTTAAGTTGGAAACTTAGAAAGTAAAAAACAAATTAAAAAAATTTATACTCCATTTAATGAAATTATTCGCCAATGGTGTTACAGCTTCATCTAGCGCCTAAGTAGAAAAGTCATAATCCACTAATGCTATCAAGTGCAACTTCGGAAAACAACACCACTATCACCTCAGTGCTAACTTTCCATGTTTTAGACCAACTCTCAAGGTCAAAGGAGACTTCCCTATGGGTTGGTTGGATGAAGTTTTTAGAGAGAGCTAAAGGGAGAGGATGACTTATTTAAGATGTGTTAATGTATTGTTAAGTTAATCTTCCCAAAGTATTTAACCATATGAGCTATCAAATAGCACATAGATCATATACTTGAAATGCTCAAAGATGTAAAGTAAAGTAAACAATGGACATTTAGCAATATCAAAATATGGAAATAAAT
The DNA here is from genome assembly GCA_027924585.1 of Larix kaempferi. Lineage (NCBI taxonomy): Eukaryota > Viridiplantae > Streptophyta > Pinopsida > Pinales > Pinaceae > Larix > Larix kaempferi. The sequence goes on from BSBM01000854.1 coordinate 517,446, forward strand.
GATAGCAACAAAATTCACCAGACTTGAAAGTAAGGTGTGATTAAGCAAGTGGGTTCATTGCCATGATAAAGGTACATCCACGAAATAAAACTTGCACATAAGACAAATTATGAAGATTCTGTCTTAATTAGATTATGAAGTTTGGTCCTTGGATGAGTCCCTCCTTAAGAAACCCATGGATGAGTCCCTCCTTGAAAGAAAATCTCTGAAAAAGGGAGTCACTCAAGGTTAACTGTGAGATTTCCAGACTTACTGAAGTGATGAAAATCACTCCTCCAAGTGTGGTACTTAGATCTTCTTAGTTAATATGTCAATACTTCAATTTAGATCATTCAAGAAACATTGCTTCATGCATCCATGATCCATAAGATAAATAATAACATCGAGAGATTGTACAAATAAAAGATAAAACAAGAGAAGTGAAATGCACAATGGAAATTCCAGAATTTAAAGATACACTTAACCAATAGTTATTTAAAGATTTAACATGCCATGTTAAACAATTAACCAGGTTAGAATTTCCAAAATTTAGAAGTGAAGTTATTTAGCCAATGTACTTGAATAAATGTGAGATATTAAACCATCATTTATTAAATAAAACACTTGAAGTTTATTTGCTTGTACGAAACACTTACTGTGACAAAATATAGCAGCAAACTCAAAAAAAATCCAGAATTATTAACTTCTTGTCCCAAGGTATTTACAATAGTAAATAAGCAAGAAAACTTAAGAAAATTTCCGATTTAACCAAAAAATTAACATTAGAAAATTAAAGCACTTAAAACTGAAATTTTCTAGAAGCCAGATGGCCCAAAAACTTTCCAGAAATAAAGATTGCTTGCCGTAATATTTTCCAGAATTGGTAAAATGCAAAATTAGCCAATTTAGACCACTAAAACCAACAATTAAAATCAGAATAGTAATCCATAATTTTTTAGTGACCTATCTAGCACAAAACCTTTTAGCAAAATATGAATTGGGAGATCAACTAGGATTGCTTTTATGCAGTAAGACATATGAAATAAAACAGAAATTAAAGTTTAAACTCAAATTTATCAAACCTAAAAAATGAGAGAACAAGAGTAGATACCTTGGCTTGACTTAGGTGAAAGGCTAAGATATTTTTAGGCTCTTTAGATTTAGTTTTCACCCTTGAAACAAAATGAAATTGGAACTTTTTTATGGCTTTTTTATTGTAGGAATGGAGTCTGGGATTAGTGACTTCAATCCTTGGGTGAAATGGAGTCTATGTAGCACTTCTCCTTGAGGCTTGATTTGATTTACTTGAAAGGAACACCTGTAAAAGAACATGACAAATTCCCCAAATCCTTTGGGTTGCAAAAATCCTTCCAAGGAAGGATCACCTAAGCATACACCTTCAATTGAAATTCAAGCTCATACCCTAGCCTATGCCTTCTTCAATCTGGTACCCCTCCAAAGATGCCAAATACAAGTGAGATGCAAAGCTAATGCACAAAATAATCAAAGAGATTATTTCCTACTTCATCCAATGGAACAAATTTGTTCATCTTATTGGACTAGATAAATCAACCTTATAATGCAAGAGAAATTTCACAAATTACCTCAAGAAAAAGATCCACAAGCTATGCCACAGTGAAATAAATCTCCAAGATCCAAGAGCGAAAGATGAAAGGTAATTTTATTCTCCAATACTCAACAACAAGATACAACAAGGAGTGAGATCTCTTATATAGGAAAAAAGCTCAACTTCCTTCAATAAAATAATATTAGATCTACCAAAACCCTAAATCTAACATAAAGAATCTCCAAGACATGGTCAAAAATATTAAAAAAATGAGAGTCTAACTAAAAACACCAAGAGAGAGGGGGTGCACCACCTAGTCATGGTCAACAAGTGAAGAAATGGTACAATACATGCTCAAAGAGAGGAGCGCTCCACTCCAAATGGTTCAATAGATGACCTCGCACAACATACAAGGCCCAAACACTAGAGCGCTCTCCTCATAATGGTCACAAGTGTGGTCTAAAGCATAGTGGAAAAAATCGGCATCGGCAAAAAATCGGCAAGGGTCCCGAATACAACTTCTCGGCAACATCGGCGAAAAAATTGGCAAAAATCGGCAAACCGCGGAAAACATTAAAAAATACAAAATATATTCATTTTTTTTTAGAATTTTAAACATATCAAGCAACAACAACATTAGATAAACACATTGGCACATAAATATGGAGAAAGCACTGATATATATGATGTAGTGGATGCCAAATAAAAAATGATACATCAAAGTTTCAAAGATTGGAAATTTGGAAGTTTCAACACTGGTTGGAACATTGGTCATTCCCCCCTCCTCTAGGCTTTAGGCTCTAGCCCTTGCCTCTACCTCGAATCTTGAAGTTAATCCTTCAAGGACATTAGTCAACACCCTACAATTTTAATGAAATTTCCTAATCCAAGCGTTAAGATAAGGTAGAAAAAGCTTTCCATGCTTAATAAGTGATTTTGCTTGACTAAAGGGTATATTTTTATTAAGGTCATGACAGAGGAGTTCAATCAACTTCAACAATCAGGCATCAACACCACCAACATCAAGGTATGTACCTAGTTTGATGTGCTTGATTAAATTCCAATCCCTTACCCTCATACATGATAGAATCTAGTGGAAACGTTGCAATCCTGAAATCCTGAAAACTATTAAGTCTGTTGAACCTAAATGGGATCTAAAAGTCTACTTTTTGCATATGAAGTCCGATGAGGTTGGAACCACTCTCAAACATCCTGAAACAATTAATGGTAATGTTAAAAATTTAAGTAGTGACATTCTCCTTCTCTTTTATTTTCCATCCTTTTAACATTACCATTTACTGTTACTGGCTTCAATGTCTGATGTACTGGTCAACTTTTTAAAACTCCATGGCGATTTTTTGGGTCTTCGTGCGATTTTTTAGGAAAAATTGCCGATTTTTTCAAAAAATCGCGAGGTCCGATTTTTGCAAAAAATTGCGATTTTTTCGGTAGAAAAAATCGGCAAGCTGAAAAAATCGCGATTTCTCGGGAAATCAGCGATTTTTCGGCGATTTTTTCCACTATGGTCTAAAGCATCAAATAAGGAGGACGTCAACCTCAAAGAAGGTCCAAACATCAACAAATAGCCTCAAAATTGGGAGCAATCTCCTCAAATCACATGCCAAGTGGTAGGAGGGTGCTAGAGGAGTCAAACCCCTAGAGTGCTCACCTCAAAACTCCTCCAAAGTCATCCTCAAGGCCACACTTGTGGGACGGCCCACCCAAAATAGCTCCAACGTCTATTTCCATGGTCCAAAAGTGATGTAGCAATGGTCCAAATATGGTGAAGAAGGGTGTAGAAGCATCTCCAATCCTTCCATGTGCCAAATGAAGGTGTCTCCATCATGAGAAAGGAGAACAAACTCATGTAAGTGCTAGGAAACATCAAGTGAAAGTGTCTCCAAGTGTAGCACTCTACTTAATAACCATCAATATACCACATCAAGTGTCATAGCATGTCTAGATAAGTAAATGTCCTAGTGAAAAGAGATTAAACCATCATATAACTTAGGAAATGTTCTCAAATATGACAATAATACATGAAATTAAGTTACAATCATACCTTTCTAACAACTCAAATGACTTAATTAACCTTTACTCATCCCATCTAACATTGGTGTGACTCTACTAAAATCCTTACTACATGTGAGACCCCTAAGCTAAATTGCATAGCCTAAATTTCTAAAGTAAGTGAGGGTAAATAAAGTGAACGCGAACTTACGAAAAGAAAGGGATCTTTGCAAATTAACCATCATAGCAACTAAGTGTGATAGGTCTACCCTTAACTTTCAAGAGTTGGGGTTTAATATGATTCTTCCACATGTGTGCCTTTGAAGGAAGTGATGTTATGGGTCATCCATCCTTGCGCTTCTTTTTTGCAATCCTTTTTCTTTTACTTTCTTTGATATTTCATTTATTTTCATTTCTTAGCCCTTTCATTGGCTTAGTCCCTTTTGCTTTAGATTTGGCTTTGATAACCTAGGACAAGGGAACCTAGCTTTTTGCAAAGGGAGTATCTACCATAGTTTTCCATTTGCATTTAAATTTATCAGCATCAACCTTAGAGTACTAGACCTTTTAGCTTAATTGAGGCATTCATACAAGAGAATAGTTATGAGATCTTAAGTTATTACTAATGATAGATCATTTATAAAGGGGAAAGTGAAGGGGATGGATGAATTAACTAGTTGGATGAAAAATGGCTAGGCAAAATGTTATGAAATAAATGAATTCACTTAATTTAGTTCACTAGGGTACAAATTAACCTTCAAACTAAAACACTTCTAAGGCATAATACACCAAGGTTAGACTATGACATGAGTAATTGTTTTAAGTGTTATGAATTACAATACGAGCATAAATGTAATATCCCATGCAAACATGTTGTCATACAAGAAAACATTCTAAGTGTCTATGAGGCTTTAGAGATATCACAACACATAGAACATGTGACACTATCTCTGGCTAGGCACATCCAAGGCATATGGACCATCGAACCTCTAACCAATGATCTATGGGGTGTTGATGTTCTCCATGGTTCCAACATCAGGCAAACATTCTGCAGATCATTCTCTTGGATGGGTTCGCGACCCAAAGAGAATGGCCCCGTCGTAGCCCTTGACTGTGTGTCTTATGGCTCGAATGCTTAGCCTTGTCCAATCATGTGCTGACTAGAGTGGCAGTAGGCTAAAGGTCACATTGCGTACTCTAGGTGGGAGTGCTCTATTCTTGTAGAGTGAGATGACTTGTCTATTCTACAAGGAGATCTTATCTCCTTGTATATTAGACAAAGTCTAATCTAATGTTGAATTTGACAATTGGCTCTAAGAAGTGTTTGGGACTTCTTAGAGTATGGTCAAACCAACATTAGAGCTCTATTGAAAGAATGTGACCGTATGTGAGGAGATATCAACAAGGGAGAACTTTTCTATGATGAAGAAATAATCCATGAAGCCAAGACAAACCATTGAAGAAGTTCCAAGGAGAATTGAAGAAGCTCCAGAAGAAAATGAAGATAAGATGGCAAGTCGGCTTGAAGGTAAATAAAAGTGGAAGATCAAAACTAGCAAGTCGACCCAGTAAAGGAAGACAAGTCTACCCCATTTGAGGAAACTTCTAGATAATGAAAGAATATAAATAGAGAGCTTCTCACCTCATTTGTACTCACTCATTCACACAATATCTTCTCTCCACTTGTGCACATTTCCTTGGAAGGCCTAGCAAAGGAAAGAAGCAAAGTTTTGGGGTTCTCTTATTCTCTTGGAAGACTCACTACCCTTGCTAGGGTTTTCTTGTGAAAGAGGGCGAACCTCTCTTCATGTTTGGTATTGTTTGTATTGGATTGATTTCCACTAGGAAAAGTTTGTTGGGTTTTCTCCCTATTGGGTTTCCCAAGGTAAATCTTTGTGTCTCTTGTGCATAGTTATCTTACAGTGATTCTTGTTTATTTTCTACTGCAAATGAATGATGCTATAATTGTGGGATGAAATGATTTATGAAATTAAAAGTTGAAAGTTGAAAGAGATGAAAATTATACTGCTAAATAAAAATTCAACATGGTATCAGAGTAGTTATGAATAGATGCCATTGCCAGAGACTACTTGTGCCCTAATATGGAAACTAGGGATTCCAAAAGTGAACACTTCCAACCTCAACTTTGTTTCGATCTAGGTGCATTGGAACTTGCCCTAGGAGGGTGCATCTTTCAATGGAGGCAAAATTCAATTTTGACAATTTTCAGTTTTGACCTAATTTTTGTTGGAATCGAGAAATTAAGGTTTTCCGGTTATGGTCTTTCTGACCACACATTAACTTGGATCTCAGCAGCTTGGAACTTGCCTTGGAAAGGTGCACCTACCTGTGGAGTCATCTTTTATAATTGACAAAGTTTAATTTTGACCTAGCTTCTGCTAGGGTTTCTAGGTCAGTTTTCAGCATAGGTCAGTTTTCAGCATGGCCTCCAGTTCCAACCTCAATATGATGCCCAAGAACAACTTACAAGATGGTGAAAGTCGAGCATCAAAATTTCAAAAGGATCATTTTCTTATCTCAGCTCTCACAAGTACTATTACAAATAACAATGATACTTGGTTGATAGACAACGGTGCCTCTAGGCACATGACAGGTTACAAAGACTCTCTTACAAATTTGACATAAAATAACTCTTCATTGCAAGTAAAACTTGGAGACAATTCCAAGAATGTTGTAAAGGAGTTGGAACATCATCAGTCCAACTAGACTATGGAGATTCTCTACCTATATTGCACGGGGACCCGTCCCCCCTAAAATTTCACACGTTTCCTGCGTTCCCGCGTTCCGGGGACTTGGGGACTCCTCGGAAACGTCCCCAAATCGTCAGGGACCTAGGGACTTTTTGGACGTCCCCTAAACGTCCCCTTTCAAATCAGGGACTTTTCGGGTACGTCCCCAGCGTCCCTCGAGCAACAGGGGACTCCCACACGTCCCTCGATTTCTGCACATGAAAAATTAAAAATTAAAAAAATAATCAAAATGAAAAATGAAAAACGTAATTCTAATTTCTAATTTTCTAACCTAAACCCACGACCCCTACATTTTCTTCTCCTCCTCCATACTCCGGCGCTACCAAACTCCCACGGCTACAGCACTCTGTCGCCGGCTACAGCACTGAGCGACTCCAGCGTTTGAGCTCCAGTGTTCGGGCTCCAACATTTAGCTCCGGGCATTCAGCTCCGGGCACCAGCTCCTCGGGCGCACTCCCCATACTCACGGCTACCACTCAAGCGCACTCCCCATACTCACGGCTACTATACTCGCGCAGCTACCACTCAAGCGCACTCCCCATACTCGCGGCTACCACTTCTGTGTTCGGCTTCAGGCTCTGGCTACCACTCTGTTGGCACTCCCCATACTCGCACGGCTTCCATTCTGAGCAACCAGTATTCCAGCTCCTCAGTGGCACTCTCCTTCCTCGCTCCAGCGACCAGCCTCCCCATCACAACACATAGTCGCAGCATAGCTCCTTGGTTGCGCTCCACGGTGGTCATAGCTCCTCGATTGCAGCTCCCAGTCGACTGTGCTATTTTATTGCATTTCTGTATTTTACATGCTAAAAAATTTATTGCATTTCTGTTTACATGCTAAAAAATTTATTGCATTTCTGTATTTTAAATTTTTTTGGGTATAATTTTTAATTTTTAATTTATGAAAAATAAAAGGCTCAGCGATGCTGCCTCTATGACCATTTTTTTTTAAATCTCAGACTCAATTTCATAGTGTTGTCCGCCAAACTGCACACCAGCAGCAGAAACCTTTCGAAAGCTGTCTCCCTCACTGGAAAGTGGGGAGAGGTGTGGCCTTGGGGGCAAGCAATGAGCCAGGTACTGTCACCTGAATCCCAGCTCCTCCGTTTAGGCAAACTCCTAACGAAGCCAAGGGGGGGTAGTCCCTAAAAGAGAGTTTCACTAAGGCTCTTTGTGTATTTAAGTGTTTTTGATGTAATGATGCGGATGGGTGTTTTTTAGGAGTTTTTAGATGAGAGACAATGTAAAATTAAAATAAAGACAAGATAGCGCAATCCACGTTGCAAATACAAGATGAAAGATACACTTGGGCAATAAATAAATCACTTCACGGAAATATAAGCAAATACTCCAATGTTGATACTTAAGCAAACAAAATATAAGATGAAGGACTAGTGCCTTATGGAGTCAGAAAATAAAAGTGATTGTAAACTTGACACAAGTGCTTGAAATGGAAAGTTCGTGAGAACGTTGTGCAGCTTATCTTAGTAAATTCAAAGTTTTAATTGTCTTGATTATTAGGGCTAAAACCAAGGGCATTCAAAGAAAGTCCGGAAAAGACAATATCAAGTGCCTCCGTTCAAGGACCTGTCGGGCCACCCAGTGCTCTATCCAGGCCGCACAATGCAAGCCAGCAAACTAGAGGCTGAACATGGAATCCCGGCGCCCTCACTAAGAGATTACCCACTGAAATTATCTTATCGATCAACTCCGGATTGGTTGGTTATGGGGGTGAAAATTTTTAATTAAATTTTTGCTTGTAGATTAACAAGTCTTCCACCTTTCTGAGTACTAGCCCAACCGTTTCCGGTTGGCAGAGCATACGGGTGTAGGACAGAAACCAAGGTAAATTAATTAAAGGGTGTATGAGTGGAAAATTTTATTATTAGAAAACCTTGTTCAACTCTCCGACAGAGAGCGCTCTTGACTTGGTCTTATGATCACAGTTCAAGAGACTTGCTATTTTAACAATGCCTAATGCAGGGAAATGCAAAACTGAAATGCCCTCCGATAGAGGGTGCTCTTGACTTGGATTTGGCCAAGTTCAAGAGACTTTGGTTTATTTTAAGAAGCAGTAAAATTGTAGTAGTAGTATATCTCAGATTTGAAAATAGATTTTAAACAATAAGATGATTGATCAGCGAGATACAAATACTATTAACAACACTACTTGCGAAATAAATGAAACTGAGTAAATCTAGTGTTCTACCACACAAACTTTAATCTACTAGGTGGGATTGATCTCCGAACAAGATCAACCACTAGAAGCCACCAATCCTGGAAACCTTCCAGCTAGCTGGATGTCTACAAGAAGTTGATGGGGGAGCGAGAAGCTACCACAAGACTATGTGGCCTTTGGGATACGATCCCAAAGTTAGCTATTCTCTGGTCAAGGATTGGAAGAGAAACAAGATAATAATAAATGCAAGAAATAAAACTAAACTACCCAAGAATCTCTTTCAAGTCAAAGACCCTACTCGGGAGAGCATGGGGGTAAGTAAATATGGAAGGTAACTTTAAATGTCTTATTGAAGCAAAAAATAATCTAAGAACATGAAACCATAAATCTAAGCTAAACCAATCCACAAGACCCAACACTCTTCCCCAAATGGGGAAGAAGACCAAAAATGGAGGACCTCTCCACTATAAGTTTTATTAATCCTTTACAAGTGCCTCAAGGGAAAATCCTTGAAAGGTCTTTAATGGCTATCTACGAACAACTTATAAAAATTGCAAAAATTGAAGCCCTTAATGGCTTTTACAAAGGATAAGGAGATGTATCTCTGCTTTTGTCCTCTTGTGTTTTTAATGACTTCTCGCTTTGAAGCTTCTTGACTTCTACTTCCTGAAAAAGGTTTATGACAAAATAATCGCTCCAATACACATTAGCATTAATAAATTGAATAACAAATTGACACTAGCTATCGTCCTAGATCCTCAAATAACATCCAAGCAAATGATAAAACCAAAAATTCTTTTGTGATGCAAAATGAAATTATTTTGAAATTTAAACTATTCGCAAATGTTGAATTGACCAACTAAAGTGGCAGCCATACGTGTGAATTTTAAGGACAGTCAACGTGTAGATATCTTAATTTGCAACCAATAGAAACACACTTTATGATAGTCAACTGAATGTGTAAAGAACGTCAAATAACAACAATCTTTGGGACAGTCAAGTTCAAGATAGATGGCAGTCAACAAGCTTTTTGACAGTCCTAAGTGTTTGAAAAGCAGTCAACAATGTGTTATAACAGTCCTCCAAAAGGCTAGATGGCAGCCCACAAGCTTCTTGACAGTCCTAAATGTTTTGAAAAGGCAGTCAACAATGTGTTATAACAGTCCTCCAAAAGGCTAGATGGCAGCCCACAAGCTTCTTGACAGTCTTAAGTGTTTTGAAAAGGCAGTCAACAATGTGTTTAGATGGCCTCAAGTATATAAATGGCAGCTCCCAGGTTCATGAAAATGAAGATCACTAAAATAGCAACAAACTTAATCATTAACTAGTAACACTTGCTTGTTTTTTCTTTTTGTAATGAAAAATGCAAAGATATAAAATGAACTATTAACTTGACAAACAATGCAAGTCTAAACTCAAAAATGAGACCTAAAATGTAAATGAAATTAACAATGAGATGCAACAAGACTAGATCCTAACTATGCAAATGCAATATGAAGATCTAACGCACTTAACAATTAACTTTCAAAAAGGCATATAACTACTAACAATGGAGAGAAACTAACAACTACCAACTATCACTTGACAAGATACTTTTTATGTTTTTATCTTTATATGAATGTGATCAAAGGTGAATGAAAGGGATGGAGGAAAACGTAGAGAAGTGGGGGAAACTGCCAGCTAGAGAATGGACGAAAGGGGCAATGTGGAAGGAAAAACGAAAGCCAAAGGAAGAAGGGCGAATGGAGGGAGAGGCCAAAAAGACAAAGATGAATGGGAGTAGGGTAGGAAAAACTATGGAGAGGATAGGCCTAGCAAACCAATGGAAAAAGGAGATCAAGGAGCAAATGATAAGGCTTGAAGAGAGAGCCTTTTAGGGCCAAGGTAACCAATATTTAAAAATTTTGTTGAAGAAATGTGATGGAAAGGAACACAAATAACTCCTTGTTTCTTGATTTTTCAAAGCAAAACCTCTTTGATAACTCTGTGGAATGAAGATATTACCAAACAAGAACCCTTGCACTCGGAATAATACCTGAAAAGCCACACACTTCAGAGAAAAGCATAGATCTATAATGTTTGTGCTAGATTGTTAGCCCTCTAAATCATAAAATCAAATGCTTAAGAATCCAAAGTATATAGACAAAACATGATATCACCTCATACAAGATGAAGCATGGCACATCAAGAGCTTCCACTTTGACCTCCAAAGTCTCACTTTATTCAAATATTCAAACAAATTACAAATTTCTCTAGAGTTTTGGTGCTTAAAGAATCCATGAGATAATAACCCAGATGGGCCTCTCTTTATAGTAAAAGACTCAATCTAAAACCCTAAGTCGAATTGGTGATGAGCATGTAGGTCGAATCCAATCAAGGGCTTGGAGAGATAGACATGGCCAAAGTCGAGTTCATGGTTGGTGAGATTGGCATGAGGTGGCAAGGACTCGACTTTGGGAAGAAGAACCAACGAATAGGCATGCTACAACAATGAAGTGCGAGCTAGCATATGAAGGGCGTGATCCATGTGGGAGATGCGAGTTGGATGTGATAGAGACAAGTGGAAGGGCGAGTTAGCATGGGGATGGCATATGGCGTGTAGTAGGTGCTAATTCGCATGGGTGGAGCTTGGACACCAATCACCACACTACAACAAAGCTTAAACTCGAGTTCAATGGAGATTGACGTGAGCTTGGGTAGATTGCGAGTTGGTGTAGGTGGATACACGTGTAGATTGGTAGGTATAGACTCGAATTTATGAAGGGAGCCAAGCTTTAGGATAAGGTGAGTCATGAGGGCGCCTACTTCAAGCTTTAATTGCGAACCACCAATCCATACATTACATGCCAACACACCAAATCGAATTATGCATGAAGGAGGGCGAACTGCTTTGAATGGATAATGATCTGGTGACTGGATGGATGACTGGGAGGGCTTGGAGTTGATTGGAATCTTCCTAAATGCTCATTGCCATGTCATTTAGCCCTTTATTTCAATCAAATTGATTAATTTTGGAGAGATTTGGATTATCTCCAAAATAATCAATTTTATTATTTTAATTAATAATTTCTCTGTAAATGACTTTTCAGAGAAAATATTAATTACAGGGCTGAATGGACATCCGAAAGTTGGGTTTAGCTGCTCCATAGGTCATGTGTGATTTTTGGCTTATCAAACGAGCCATCAATCACTGAATTCGGACCCCGGATGACTGACATATTACAAATAATTATTTCTCTATTTAAACTATAGAGAAATTTATTAAATTTAAAAAATAATTAAAACCCAATTTCGACGGACCCGGTAAAAAATTTTCGAAATTTTTTCTGAGGGTTTTATGGACCTAGGACATGACCGACACCTATTCTAACAGTGTCTAGTAGGCTTATATACATTAGTTGGCCTCTAATAACCCCCCATGGCCAAATTTTCAAAATCAGACATTCCAGCTTTGGAGGAGCGGGAGAAAACCTCATCGATTATACCTCGCCTTAAGCAAAGTATAATTGACAAGGGAAAAAACTCCTTGGAATACCTTAGTTGCTTAATCTAGTCATGAGAAACCGAGGCACTCAAATCCTACTAGCACACTTGATTACAAACCCCCATGGGGCCATGGTCATGTCGACTCAAAAAACAAAACAAGCTAACCACAACTGGCTAGCTACAAAATGCTGGATCATCTGATACACTGGAATCAAACATTCATCATGTTTGTCAAATGGCGGCTCTCCAGAAAATCCAACTATGGTACAAAAAGTTGGTAACACATAGCATTACTAATTATTTGTTTAAAAAACTAAATTGTAACACATAATTTGTAATTTAAAATTTTCATTGCCATTATTGGAACATTTCAAACTTAAAATTTCCTCCAGAAGAAGTGAAATGGACAGCAATACTCCTTCACGTACTGAATCAGAGCCTGAAACAAGAGCAGGGGAAACTGAAATCTCTAGCACAGTCAACGTGAAGAAACCATTGCTGCAGTTTGTCAAAAAAATCACCCAAAATAAAAGGAAAAACAGATTTATCTCATTATGATTTTTATGATTTATCTCAACTAAAGGATGCAAGCATGTTTTGATGTTTATTGTTTTCTGATAAAGTTACATGGAAGCTATTTTAATGTTTTGCTGCAAACATGTTCTAATTTTTATGATTTCTCTCAATCAAAGGCTGTTCTGATTTTAATGTCAATGTGTTTATAATTAAAATATTAAATATATATATATAAATTTTATTTAATATAATTATTAATAATAATTATATATAATTTTAATTATATATATATATATATATTATTATTATTATAAAATTGTCATCCCCTACCTGCTGTCCCCTGAAAAATTGGGGGTGCGCTCTAGCCGTCCCGGAAACTCGTCCCCGCATCCCCTACGTCCCCCCGTCCCCAATGCCAATGCAACATAGTTCTCTACATATGAAGAACGTACTACATGTACCAGGACTAAAGAAGAATCTTCTATCCATCTCAACTTTGGAGGATAGAGGTTATAGAGTTGCATTTGTGTATGGTCAAGTTCTTGTATGGTCAAAAGGTTCAAGCATAGACTCAGCAGGAGTGATTGGACAGAAGTGTATAATTTATATAATTTTAATGCTAAAGGCCATCCGGCTCATTCTTGGTGTGCATTTTCTTTTGAGTGGTGAATTCGGTGGAGTAGAGGAGCTCTAATTTTCGGGGGTCTGAGATTTTCGGGGTACAGAGGCAGCAGCAGATCCGAGGAGCAACAAATGACTTTTATTCTCTACATTTCTCTCTTTGGTGAAGATATAATGAAGCTCTAAATTTCGGTGAAGTTATGAAGATATGAACAGATTGAAGACATGACTGTGGACATATTTATGATTGATGATATAAGGATGTGCTTGAGGACAGAATGATGTGCTGGTGGACAGAATGATGTCTTGGTGGGCAGGCAAATGATATGACAGGTTGATGACATGACTGTGGACAGAATGATGATGTGCTCATAGACAGAATGATGATGTATTTAGTTGATGACAGTGATGACATTTGACATGACTATGTTAACAAGGGCAGAGTGATGAAATGTAATGTGGCAAGAATTTGTATGTAAATACAAGCTGGGTCTTGTACATATTTTCTTAGTTGGATCTAAGAAAAGACCAAGCTGTGTCTTGGAATAGAAATTGTAGCTGGTAAAGCTTAACGGTTGTAGCCGATTGAAGAAATATAAAAATATTACAAAGCTTATATTGTGATGCGTCTCTAATGATGTGGATTGATGATCTCTAATGATGTGGATTGATGATGATATGTTTAATTTGATGTTTAGCTCATTGTGAATGATGAACTCTGCCTAGTGTTGAAGTGAAATCGTTAAATGATATATGTTTGAGTCTAGAAGTTTAAATTGGTCTTAAGGGCTGGTCCACTGATTCACCCCCCCCTCTCAGTGTGCCATTGTGTCCATCAACGTTACCATGTACCATTTGTGGTTTGTGTTGGTGTGGTCTTGTGTTGACCCATTGTTAGTCCTTGAGCTAGCGCCCCCCTGTTTAATGTGGTTACTAAGACCTTTTGCTATGACCCTAGTACCCACGACTAAAAGACACCATTAACTTTATTTTATATTTTATTAGTTGTGACCCTTGTTAATGTATGGTGCCCTACCCTTATTAGTTGGAAGCCCTAACTTAATGAAGAATTAGAAAGAATATTTCTAGAAGCCTCTAAGAAGCTATAAATACAACTCTAATTCTTCATTTATCATTATCATCAATACAATATATCTCAGCTCTGATCTTTGGCACTGTTCTAGGGTTGACGTCAAGGGTTTAAGGGGACTGTTGCTGCTGCTAGGGCTTGTTCACTCATTGAATTTTACCCTAAAGTCTGATCTAGCCACCTGTCGTTGCTTTGGCGAGGCCGCTTGCTTTGTGGGACTGTTTGAGGATAGGGCCGCATGCCCTAGTGGATTGTCTTTGCTGCCCTATGTAATGTTTTGAAGGCAGTCTGCCTTTAAGGTCTGAATCGAGGTTCTTGTGAGCTAATATGAGGAGGCCGCAGCTGTTAGAAGGAGGCTGCACCCCTTGAGTCTGCCTGACAACTAAACCGTGGACTGTTTGTTGCCTTGTGATCTGACTGCTGCCTCTTTTAGGGGCTGATCTGCCCATCCGTGATCTGCTTTAGGGGAGGCCGCAGCCTTTAAGGCTGCCTACTGTCACTTGTGGTCTGCTGCTGCTTCTGTTGGAAAGGGCCGTGACCTTTCTGAGTTTGTGTGGGACTGCCACAGCCCTAAATGAGGAGGCCACTGTCCCTTATCTAATGATCTAGGGTTGCTTGTTGATGTGTGTGGAGGCCGCTACCCCCTGTGGACTATTTGTGGGCTGATCTATTGTGTTATTACTCAAGATCTACTTGCCTAGGATTAGATCTACTGTGTTGTTACATGCTGGGGTCAGATTTAATATGTTGTCACCTGCTTGGGTCAGATTTACTTATTTAGGGCTGCCTTTTGGTCACCTGTGTAAGTCTCTGACTGTTGGAAATTTGTTTGAATCGAATTACTAAGACTTGAGGTCTGATATTTTGTGTTGGGTGACTGTCTAGGCTGCCACTGTGATTTGACTGTTGATGACCACCACTGCTGCCTTTATGTCCTTATCTATCTGACTGTACTACAGCCTATTCCATCTCTCTCTCTCAGGTTTGTACTAACCCTCAGGTAAGGGTCAGTTTGTTCCAATAGATTGACTTGCCTCTGAGAGGCACAGTCTGTTCTGAAAGTAAAATTCTGAGTTTAAGGTCTCATCACTCCAGGTAAGTAATCAGACTTGTTATTTTTCTATTGTGAATTAGATGTGTTACTGTTGTTAGAACTTTGTTTGAATTAGTTATGCTACTGCTGCTGATTACATGTTACTGAAGATTTCAACTTTAACACAGGGACCTCCTTGGGAGTGTTAAAGTCGAAAGAAATTAAAATTATGTTTTAAATTTATCTTGCCTTGTTACAGATATACTATTTGTTTCTAATGCTAGGTTAGAAATTTAATTTTTGCATTAAAGTATAGAAATTTTGATTTTTCTGCTTCAAACCCTAACCTAACCCAAAATTTAACAATAACATCAATCATCTAGTAGTTATAACTTGTAACATTATCATCAAATGATCAACCATAACTACTTTTATATGAGCTTGGCAATAAAGGGAGGTACCATAACATTGTCATCAAATGATCAATCTAGTATAGGAGCTTTTAGTATAGGAGAGGTAGGGAGCGCCTCGGGAGTGCCTTGGGAGCGTGCTCCCTGTTGAAATTTCATCAAGTTAGGGTTATATACAGAAAAATAACAATTCATCATATTCTAATGCAGAAAATACATTTAATAAACATTTACAAATATCGAATATTAAATAGTGCAGTAGTAAAAACTATCATAACATAAATTTCATGTCTTTAGCACTCTCAGGTCACTGTGTTAAAGTACTTTTAACACTACCCGTTAGGTCACTGTGCTAAGTTAATCTTCAGCAGCATGTAACGTAGAATAACTAATAATAAAAGAGAAGATACTTACCTGTGTGTAGGACCCTTCCTATAAAAAATACTCAGAAGAGTTACTTACTTTCAGTAAACACTGTGCCTCAGAGAGGCCAGTCAAATCTGGAAACTAACAGACCCTACAAGAGGGTAGTACATGCCAGAGAGAGAGAGATGGCGGGGCAGAGGTAAAACCAAATAGTCATGACAGTCAGAAACACAGTGACAATCACAATCAAGACCAACATAATAATTGTCCAAGCTGTCCATACAAACTGAGGCCCTCACAAATGAACAGTCAACAAGCAGATGAAGACCATAGAGACTCACGGCCTCCACAGGTGAGCATACAGTAGGGTAAATCAGACCCTAGGGCCTCACGGCCTTCACAATTATGCCACCAGCAAACTGAAACAGACCCTAAGGCCTCACGACCTCCACCAATAAACAACCAACAGTCAGATCTAGGGCTCACTGCTGAGTCTTAGGGTCATGGCCTCCCAAACAAGCAGATATAAAGTAGATCGGACCTCTTAATCAATCAGATCGGACCCCAGACAAAATGATAACAGCATATCGGAGTTTAGACAGACCTATAGCAGGTAGATGAGTCCTCAACAAGGCATACGGCCTTCACAAAAATCTGAACAGCCGATTCACAAGTTTTTACAAGGTCACGGTCCTCCTAAAACACGGTTCTGACTTCTATGTCAGCAGTAAACCCTCATTCAAACCTTGACGTCAACCTACAGGATCAGATCTGAGATAGAAGGTGGACTTCAGCAGGGAGCAGCAAGGTTCTGACTTCTATGTCAGCAGTAAACCCTCATTCAAACCTTGACGTCAACCTACAGGATCAGATCTGAGATAGAAGGTAGACTTCAGCACGGAGCAGCAAACAAGTGAGCAAAACTTCTAAACCCTTGACGTCAAGCATAGAAAGAGTAGAGCTAAGATTGGATTGTCCACTTGCTAAATGAGAAACAACAGACCTCAATAAATAGGATAATAGGATCTTCTAGAGAGGTCATAAAATAAATCCTTTAAACTAGGATTCCTTAGAATTAGGAAAGATTAAAAATTAAAAGTTAAAATAATAAAAAATTAGGATCTCATTAAATTAGGGAAAGGCCACTTTAAAATAAAATAAAAGATAAATAAATAAAAGATAAAAATAAATAAAAATAATAAAAGATAAAAATAAATAAAAATAATAAAAGATAAAAATAAAAATAAATAAAAGAACCTCAGAAAGTGGTCAAACATCTAAAGTACCCACAAGATCAAAAACAACAAGGGTGGTATAAATAAAAGATGGGTCAATGACCCTATTTACCACAAATCAAAGACAGGGTACCACAACACTAAAAGACCAAAAGTAAATCACCCAAGGTGGAAAGGTTCAACCAGTCATCTCTCTCTCAAATGTACAAAAGTTCCATATACTACTGAAAGTCCATCATCATTGTATAAGGAAGGGTCCACACAGATGATGTGATCATGTGGTCCTCTCAACTGCTCCGTAAGGTCAAATGTTAGTAGCTTCCACAAGGGGTGGCCAGTCCCTTGAGAAGACCAACCAACTCATCCATCTCGAAGACCTAGGAGAAGAGGACATCACACATCATAATCTTGGTAACTGACCAAGTGCCTCCATTCTCAAGGAATGGCTTCTCAACCCAAGGCTGAGCCTCAGTCCTAGACTGGGACATGTTGATCAACCATCTGGTCCATGACCAGGTTCTCCATTCTCCCAGAGAATGGTCCTCAGCCTCAAGCTGAGCATTCAGTCCTAGACTGAATGTTGATCAACCATCTGCAGGACCTAGGATGTCTCTGTCTCAACCTGCAGGATCTGCTTGGTCCTCGTGACCAAGAAACTGTCTGGTCCCAGACCAGAATACCCTAGAGACAAATAGGGGCCCTAGCTACATGTTAGGGACTTTGCCATGGCATCCAACTGCTTGGTCCTCGACCAAGAACCCCAGGAGACAGCTGGGGGCCCTAGGGTACCTTCTAAGGTCTTACACATTACTCTGCCTGGTTAACTTGACCAGGAACCCTAGTTAACTGACTAGGGTACCATTCTCTCTGAGAATGGGTCTCGCAGCTGCACTGAAAAATTAACACTCCCAAAACTGGGAGTGTTTTGGGAGCGAGCTTCAAGAACGGGAGCGAGGGGATGGGGGGCACTCCCACGCAGCACAGACTACATGCTTTATAACAAGAAGGCAATAAGAAGAGGAAGGAAATATAGCAAAGGAGAAAGCACCATGGACACCTTATTAATTATGAAATTGTGTATCTACGGTAAGCATTTAAAAAGCACACATTCATCTTAAATGACTTAACGGCAGCCTGCACTCATGCCCATGCTACAAGATATTATTTAATGTATGGCTATCTGTTGTTTGCTTTTGCAACTTTCAAGTGGTAACCTCCTTAGGGTCAGCAACCACAACTAATATGGGGGCAAACGATTATTACTACACAATATTAGCCATGGCAAGTCTGCAAGGATACCAAAAATGTAGATTTTAATGACAAATCATCTGCCAAAAGGCACATCATGATGCTCATTGGCACGAATGATCCCATTAGGGTGCCTAAGTATATTATCGATGCACATGGCAGGAAAATATGGTTCTATGCCCATTGAGAAAACACTTAGGTGCGAACATGAGCTACTGACCAAGATAAGCTCAAGGTATACTTTCCTTACCCTTCTACCTCGATGAGAAAGCATTGGATAAAGTTTGTTTTCATGGCTAAATGTTCGCAATACTAAGACCCTCACGACACTAGTATATACATTATACCAAATGTGTTAGTGAACACCCACAACAAAAACAAAGCAAAAGAAATTGCCATCAAGGAGGAGGTGTAGGAGAAGAGTGTTGATGTATTTGTAACTTCAGAAGATATTCACTTGTATATTGTATGTATTACATTTGTACTTTATTATATTGCCAACGGAGATGTATTATTCCTCCGATTGGAAGTGTCGTCAATTGTACTTGCATGTGTCGCAAGTTTATTGTAAGTGTCGTAACTTATACTTGATGGGTTATTAGACCACCTTGATGGGGTCGACCCTGTATGAGTTGTGTGGGTCAAAGGGTTATTAGACCACCCTAGTGGGGTTGGCCCAGTTAGTATTATATTAAGTGGTTAAGTTGGGGCCGACCTAGTTAGAGTTAAAAGGCAAGTCAAATTAGTGTATAAATAGAGAGTGTGTCTCTCTCATTTTACACATTCTATTATTCACTCACTTCGCATTAGTGAGAGAGAGGAGGAGTGCGCACAAGTGGAGGAGGAGCATGATGTTGAAGATATCTATCTCTTGGGTTTGATCATGGTGATCCTTGTATTGATGCTTATTCTATCTCTGAGGAAGTTGCGGAGTTTTTCACCTTTTTGGTTTTCCCCGGTGAAATGTTTTGTGTCTCTTGTCTCTTGTCTCTTATGCTTGATATGCTGTACATGCTGTTCTTTCAGTTAAGATCCTAGATATATTGAATTAAATGATGAAAAACTAACATGGTATCAAAGCTAGCCTTAAGGAAGGCATGGTATGACATTTATGAGACTTGTTGCACTTGCGACAAATTGGAAGCTAGGGCTTGATATAGCAAACACCAATCATCGTGGCACTTTCGCTATAAATCCATTTTGGAGAAGGTTAAGGTTCTGAAACTTCTACAAGTCGTAGATAACATCCCCATGTACCTTGTGTCTGAAGCACAGCATCTAATTCGCTGTAATTTCTGTTTTATGACTTGTACAATCTAGGGTTTATGCCTCTTCCAGATCTCAGTCATAAACAAATGACCTAGGCAAAAAGGTCACAACTTGGGCTAGGAAGCTCCAAATGAAATTTTGTAAAAAGTGACAGTAAGAGCACAGACTGTAGTTTCTCGGGTAAGTTTTTCAGAGGCCGAAGTTGAACCAGTGACACGTGGCACGCCATACAAGTTCGCTCTCCTGTTTTATCCCATAAACAGGTCACGTTGCGACACTTGGCATAACTCTCTCTCAGAGAATCCAATTAAGGTCAGACCTGTGGGGTTCGAAAGATGACAGGTCAGGCTACCACAGGCCGAAGTTTCAAACCCTGTGGATTCGTAATTTCATAGATGTACCAGAAACAATAAGGCACATATTTCTGTCGAAACAGAATTGGATTCTGAGCACCTTCATTCTTGGCTTGTCACTGCTGCGGGAATTTAGGGCTTCGGAGAAAGTTGGAGTTTGTTGAATCGGAGACCACGACTGAATGCTCCTCATCAAAATCGAAATTTAGAGACCAAGATCGAATTTTTTGGTTGGGCAGAAGGTCGGGCTTGATCAAACCCTAGTTCAGGATTTTGATCGGAAAGGTGGAAAATTAGGGCTTTTGCAAAAGTTGGAATTTTTGAAATTTGTGACCACGGATGGAAGCTCCTCAGAAAAATCAAAGTTTAGATCACAAGATAGAACCTTTTGGATGGGCAGAAGACCAGGCTTTATCAAACCCTAGTTCGAGATCCTGTCCAGAAAATCTGGAAGTTTCAAAGGCAATTTTGAGGGGTCAAATTTTGCAGTTTTCAAAATTGAAGTATACCGGCTTGATCAGCTCAGCAAGGCACATCTTTCCATCCATTCAGAAGTTTGAAATTCAAAATTTGAATTTTTAGGGTTTCTCTGACAAACCCTAATCTAGCTCCAAATCCAGTCTCAACAAATCAAAGTGGATTGGGATTGGACACCTACATAAGTGAAGAAGTTCCAGTTCCAGAGGAAGACGAGGCTAAGGCCTTACATAAGAAGACTACAAGCAATCTCGACAAGTATGACTTGAAGAGATACAGATATGTTTGTAAAATCTGTTCATGATTAAGTTTATGATATGTTTGTCTTCATATTATTAGTACAATCTTGATTAATCTTAGACTTGTCTTATCACCTTAGTATGAATGATAGAAGACATTCATTGATTAGGGTTATGACACTTATGATTGTACTAATGCACTATGGTGTTGTATGAGGATGATATTGTCCGCTAACATGAAAGGTACAACAAGAAAGACAAATCAAGTTCTAGATCAAGAACATATGACCATGGTGAAATGAAGACAAAGACTCATCCATAGTCATGGATCACATAGAAGCTCTACTTACGAGGTATGTATAATTTTGGTTCTACAATGGTTAACTTATGCAGGTTACTAAGCACAAGTCATTCAAGAGAACAAAAAGACATTTGTTTGGGTATGTTAGACATAACTAGCTAACATGATATTCCAGGTATGTTTTTCCTATATCAAATTAGAATCCTACCTTATGTTAGGATCTTATACTTTTGTATGAAAGATAATGATTATTCTTGAAGTTAGAAGTTTAAGTAATCAAGGGTTTATGCATATTATGTTTCTTACTTTGATTGATGATATTACTAACCAGAAGAGTCCTATGGTCAAATAAGATTATGCATGAATAAAAGAAGTCTTCACTGAAACCTTGAATACTAATGTTTGTGATAAATTACCTGTGTGTGAAATGATCATGACCATACATGTTAAGATTATAATGTTTTGATAGTATTAAGATTATACTAATGTATGTATGGTTATGTATGAGATCTTGAGGATAACACAATGATGACACTAGTGCACACTTAAGTATGCATAGTGGTCCAGGATGGATATAAGTTCAAGGACAGATAATCCAGGAAGCAAAGATCAAGAGGGAGCACACTCCAGTAGTTCCTGCAAGGAAGCAAAGATTGAGAGGGAGTCCACCCTACAACTAAACAAAGATAAGTATTTGAATAGTCATTTCTTATTACTTAAATGATGTTGTTCAGTGACTCAGTCATGTACATGTTCCTAGATTTAGGATGTATATTATGCATTTTAGAAAAGTTGCATTAATGAACAAGATACTACTTAAGTAATGGGTAAGTGGCCTATGGTACTGTACAACATCCCATTGCTACTTATCTAAAATGAAACCTCTTTGCTAACATGTTGGGAGTAGTGCAAACTCTTAGCAATGTTCTGGTAGAGATGGAAGGCATCTAGAAAGTTACGGGATATGGATAAATGTTGTATTGAAGCATTGGCTAATTGCATGACTGTATGACATATGTTTTTATGCATGAGAAAGTGTTTTTAAAAAATTATGAGAAGTTTCTAATCATGCAATTGAATCTGACTTGTAGGAAAGATCGTGTACAATCACCTACTAAGACAACAACATTTGTTCCAGCAACGAAGTTCAAGACAACTATCTATTGAAGATATTGAAGAATCTGAAGTTCCCAGAATCTGGGATGAAGTAATGAAAGGATGCCATGATCGAGGAGTACCAGTCGATCATGAAGAATGATGTCTGGGATGTGGTCCCAAGACCAGAAGGGAAGTCTGTTGTGACTTCCAAGTGGATCTATAAGATCAAGCATGCTACAGATGGTAGTATAGATAAATACAAGGTGAGGTTTGTAGCTTGTGGCTTCTCCCAGAAAGAGGGGATAGATTATGAAAGAGACTTTTGCACCTATAGCCAGATACACTTCCATCAAAAGGAAGTGTATGTGGAGCAGCCACTCGGCTTTGAGACACATGACAGGGAGTCATATGTGTGCAAGCTAAAGAAAGCCTTGTATGGGTTGAAGCAAGCTCCTAGGACTTGGTATGGTAGGATAGATAGCTTTCTATCTAGTTTGGGCTTTACCAAGAGTAAAGCGGATTCCAACCTTTACTACAAGGTTGAGGAAGGCAATCCTGTGATACTACTACTGTATGTAGATGACCTGTTTGAAACAGATGAGGATGGGTTGATTGCCGACACGAAGAGGAAGCTTGCTGCCAAGTTCGAGATGAAGGACTTGGGGTTGATGCACTACTTTCTAGGCATGGAGGTGTGGCAGAGTGCAGATGGAATCTTCCTTGGACAAGGGAAGTATGCAGTAGAGATCCTAAAGCGGTTTGGGATGATGGACTGCAAGGCCATGGCCACACCTATCACATCGAACCTGAAGCTTCTGTGTGATGCTTCATCTAATCCGGTTGATGTCACGGTATATCGTTAGATGATTGGGTCCTTGATGTATCTGACGAACACGAGACCAGATATTTGCTTTGCGGTGAACACATTGAGCCAGTTCCTAACGGATCCCAGAGGTGTTCACCTGGTTGCTGTAAAGCATATTCTGAGGTACCTGAAGGGTACAATCGATTATGGGCTCAAGTATGATGCGAATCAAAAGTTTAACCTGGAAGGTTATGTTGATTCAAATTGGGCAGGCAATGCTACAAATAGGAAGAGCACTTCTGGGTGCTGCTTCAGTATGGGATCAGGTGTGATCTCTTGGTTTAGCAATAAGCAATCCTGCGTAGCGCTGAGTATAGGCGAAGCAGAGTATGTCGCAACTTGTTCGACTAGTTGTGAGGCAGTATGGCTAAGGAAGCTACTGTCTGAGTTATTTGATCTCCCGTTGGATGCTACTTGTATCTTTTGTGACAACCAAAGTTGTGTGATGTTGTCTAAGAACCCGGTGTTCCATGACAGGTCGAAGCACATTGAGATCAAATATCACTATATGAGGGATATGGTGCAGAGAGGAGCAGTGAAGCTCCTGTATGTTGCAACGGATGAGCAGGTTGCAGATGTGTTGACGAAACCACTAGCCAAAGTGAAGTTTGAGTACTTCAGAGAGAGGCTTGGTGTTCTTCAGATTGAAGACACTTCGAGGAAGAAGTGATGGGACACATTTGTAGGAGCCATTCCAAGCATGGTGATAGGAGGATCCTTCCATGGCTATGTATGTAAGCGCTGTGTGATGAGCATCAGGACGATGCTCTAGTTACTTCTCTGGATATGCATCAGTTGATTCTTTGTATGATCAGAATGATCATGTGTGATGAGTATCAGGATGATGCTCTGGATGACATGCATCAGGACGATGCAGTGACGATGATCAGGATGATCATGTGTGATGAGTATCAGGACGATGCTCTGGATGACATGCAACAGGACAATGCAGTGATGATGATCAGGATGATCATGTACATCAGGATGATGTATGGTGAGTATCAGGTTGATACTCTGTGGCCGTGGACGGGTTGTACAAGGGTAGCATGTAATACGTCCTAGAGATCCGGACAGGTTGTGCTAGTCACGTAAAAGGCCTCGGATGCTCTTTAGGGTTCTTGCTGGGCAAGACACCCTTTTAAGGTTTTGCTAGACCACATGTAATACGTCCTGTAGATCCGGACAGGTTGTGCTAGTCACGTAAAAGGCCTAGGACGCTCTTTAGGGTTCTTGCTGGGCAAGACCCCTGTTATCACATATACAGTAGTCGGGCTACCATACATTATTTTTCTGATTCCAGTACACTATTCAGCCAGTTCCCTTACATTGAGATGCTGAGATGAGCATCTATTATGGATTACTATCAGATTTTGGACAATATATATTTTCCCCATGCCATGACTGAGTCTCAGGACACTGAGAGAGATGACTAATGTAGCTATTATACCACTGGTACAGAGCAGTCAGTAGTGTCCAGAGTTACGGTAGTAGTTTCAGAGGACAGATGATGGTTCAGAGGATGAGCATTCAGGTATATGACTCAGCAGGTATATCATGGTGTTGTGGTTATATTGATTTTATATTCATTCTTATGGCATGTCTTAGCATTTAGTGTCATGATCTGGCGATCATATAGATATGTGGACCTGGTTGATCTTATTATATATATATATATTCTATTGTCCCTACTCAGACTTAGAAGTTCATTATTCATACTCATTGGTTTTACCCTCCTTAGGGAGAATAGAGGTGATCATTCCACCATACATTAGCTTGCTAGTGTTGGCTCCATTATTCATTGTCTTCATCCATCCATTACCTACCTTTTTAGTCTATCAGCCTGACTTACTACTTGACTAATGGCATGGAGGACTTTTCCCCACTGTAGCCTCTGTATTGGATGAGCTTCCCTGTTTATTGTGTCTCGGCTCTGAGTTAGTGACAAAACTTACCTATGGTGAGTTGGATTTCCTTGTGAATTCCCCCTAGTCACTAAAGTTGTGTTGGCTAAACCTAAAACTTTTAGCGCTGCCATAAATACAAAATCTGGAAAATGAAATGTTATATCTTGTATGAAAAGCCCGTTCATGCAATGTGTTTCTAAACACACATGAATGAAAGGCAAGCCAAATGAAAATGGCCATGAAATAAAATGTTATATCTTTTGTGAAATGTAAAATACCTAGGTAAACAAGCTGTCTATGACACACCTCGAAGTGCTCAGGTAAACAAGTGCCTTAAAAACACACTTGTAGCAAAAAGCCTAAAATAAATGTAGATCTATGCAATGTGTTTATAAACACACATAGATCAAAGGCTATGGAAACTTCAGGCCCAAAAAGCAATGGAACTTAAATGCTATATCAAAACAATTGCTGGCCTCATTTGTATTATGGATTGTGCGCATCTGTTAAAGGTGAATAAACCCTCTTTAAACCAGTGAAGCACCACTCGTGAGAGACTCGCGGGTACTCGCGAGTCTCCACGAGTCAGCTCCGGCAACGAGTAATCACTGCAAACTCAGCCCAATACTCGGCATAACAGGAAACTTGCCTGAATTCGCCTGAACTCGCGGACTCGGGTCAAAATCGTGTAGACAACTCGGTCGAACTCATGGTTGTGTTCACTGGTGGTCATGGTCGTGGCCATGTTCACTGTTGATTCACTGCTGGTCGAAGTCAAGGTCGTGTCGAGACCGTGGTATGCTCAGTCACGGCCACCGTTCTACATCCCTATCCGAATCACAGCCACTGTTCTGCAGCTCTGCGGTCACCGTTCTGCAACTGAGTGCCGGGCTATCTCTCGAGCAGCCCGTCCGTTCTGCAACTAAGTGTCGGGCTATCTATCGAGCAGCCCATCTCTGTCTGGACCCTCTATAAAAAATTTCGACCCTCTCCTTGTATAATACTATAATGTATAGTGTGTATAATACTATAATGTATAGTGTGTAGTGTCTAGTCTCAACCCTCTATAAAAATTTTAAAATGCAATTTGTTTTGTTTATAAATTATTATTAAAATGCAAATTTTTTATTTTTTTTTTGTTTATAAATTCTTAAATCATAACATTGTTTTAACTTTTTATATTTTTGGTTATAACTATTTAATTTTTAAAATGTTTTTAAAATGCAATTTTTTAACTGTTTTTAAAATGCAATTTTTTTTGGTTATAAATTATTGCATTATAGCATTATTTTTTTTGGTTATAAATTACTACATTATAGCATTTTTTTTTTTGGTTATAAATTATAACTTATAATTTTAAAATTATATAATTTTATTTTTTAACTGTTTTTAAAATGCAATTTTTATTTTTTTGGTTATAAATTATTAAATTATAGCAATGGCCTATTATAAATTACAAGTTTAAATTATTAAATTATAAGTTTTTAAGTTTAATTTAATTGTTAATTAATTTTAATTTTATATGATCACTATTTAAATTTTTGCATACAAAAAGAAGATTGAGTGTCCTATAATCATAGTTTATGATACAATGTTATGAATTATTCCATAAATTGTAGTTTTATAGCTTATGTGGATTGGAAATGCTTTTAACCTTTTTTTTTGCCCAAATTGTACAATAATTTTATATTTTTTCCTATCTGCTGAGTCTTGTCGAGTATGTCCCGAGTCTTTCCCGAGTTTTTCCCGAGTCTACGAGTCATATGCCAGCCGAGTCTTTGCCGAGTCCGAGTCGTGCAACATTGCTTTAAACAACTTATCCATTTGTGAGACACCGCCATTCCCTGTGTTGTTGCTCATTCAGTATATACTATGGTGTGTATTCCCTTTCCCATATCCAAAGTGTCACAATGTTGAGTCAGTCAATCATCCTTTAGCCTAGCCAGTTTATTTTAGCCTTCACCCTTCACTAGCAAATTGATCACAACTATGAAGTGAGTATGGTCTTGAAAGTCTAATCTGAGTCATAATAATAATTAATGACATTATATATTTGTTGGTAGATCGCCAGTAATGATTACTTTTTGCTATAATTGCTATTTGAATGAGTTGTAGAGCATGCATTAACCTTTGACACTTTGCAGCATCTTCTGATGATAGTCTGAGTTATATTTGGTCAATGTTGACCTGGTCAAACTTAGTTTGACCAAGGTCAATCACAGGACATGAGATGGTTGGACCTTGTGATGATACAGATAGATGATATATGGTCTATGTACATGTACATGATGGTTCTATGCATCAGATACAGGTTTATGATGATGATTTATGGTTTTCAGCATTTATTGATCATTTACAGATTATTATTATTTCACCTGTTCATATATATTGGATATATTATATGATCATGCAGAGATCCATATGGTGTATGAGTACACATCTTGGATAGATTTGGACCTTCTGAGTCCAATGAGACAGTCTACTTTCAGTTCCAGGCAGTTACAGTGATGATTGAGCCTCAGTAGGCTATCCCAGTGCAGTTTTGGTCTGTCGGAGACCCTATCAAAGCAGAGATGGATTTTATCTGGTTCACCTAGGGCGCTGTGCATGGAGGGGGTGGTCCAGTCGCTTGATTTTACCATATTACCCCCCTCCCGGACACACTGGTGCCCTTAACTTGACAACGCAGGCACTCCAGGAGGCAGTTTGGGGCAGTTTCACGCTTCCCGAGGCAGTTCAGGATTGGTAGAAATGGCTACAGAAGAATTCGATTTGGGCTACTGAGGCAAATTTTTGGCATGGGATGATTAGTGATGATGAGTGGGATGTCTTCCACACCTTCTCCAGCAGTTTTAGCTTCATCGGGACTCACATCCATCACTTATGGCACTTTCTGATGATTTCTGAGGCCTCCTAAGGCCCACGATTTGTCCATAGAGGCGCGATTTGGTACTTTGATGACTATTTTATTATTATTGTGCTATGGGGATTCACCAAGGGTGTCTAAAATTACCCCTTGGACCCACCATGAGCTAGTTGTTATATTTTGTCATCATGATTTGGTGGGATCCCCTCTCTTAGGGCGATTTTGTCCACTTATGTTATATTTTATTAGTGATCCATGTATTTTATTGTTGAGCTCATCTCAACCATTGATTAGATCTTTAGATCTTTTAATCTTAGCCACTCATTCAAAAAGTGGTTAGATTATGGACTCTCTCCCTCCTATTTAAAGGAGAGAGCCTCTCATTGTAAAGGGGACTTTTGGCTCTGGATTATTGGAATAGAAAATTATTATTGCATCTATCTCCAGTGTTGTGGTGAATGTTTTTGGTGTTCGTTCGTTGATTCTTCCTTTGCATTGAGTTGTTGGAGATCTTGTCTTGCCATATTCTTTGTACCATTTTTGCATCTACAGGTGGAAGCCGAATTCATTCAAGGAGGACGTATTGGTAGGGGAGGACCCTCCCTACTTCTTCTTTGGGTTTCTTCGTCGGTAACAGGGAGTATTACTGTCCCAGGACCTTCTATTTCATGTTACTATTGCACTTCGCTTGTATTTCCTCCATACTTGACCTCTCTGATTGAAATCGCTTTCCTTGGATTGACAGGTAGAGGAGGTCGCACTTGTGGGCTAGGGCATCATTTCGGCAAGCAAAATCAACAATCTCTCATTTGATCTCTGCAGGAGTCTTCCTCAACAACAAGGCATCTCATTCACATCACTCAGGTATGAGCTCAAGGTAATTTCTTTCCATGATCTATCCATTTGTCTAAGTTTCTTCAAACCCTAATTAATCAAAACCCCCATTTTACATTTTCTCAGATCTACTAAGATCTAGTGGCTTCTTGGGTAAGATATTTAAAACCCACCTTTATAGTATCCACAGCATCCCGGATCTATAGTTTGGTGAGGATTGGCATCCATTTTACCCCCTTTCGAAGGCAACTTAGCCTCTCCAAGTGAGCTCCCACTCCTTGGTTTGGGTGAGTTAACCTAGATCTAGTACGTGGGTAGTTGAGATTTCACTTGATTCGTAATCTACACGTCCTAAAACCTACCCCTAGACTGTCACTTTTCTAATTTATACCTTGTGGGCCTTATTCCACATTTTAAGGGATTAAAACCCCATTTTGGACCACTTGGTATCTTAAAACTCAGATCTAGTAAGATCTAACCCTTGGATTGCCTTGATTTTCTAGATCCACATTGTCACTTGCTTAAACTACTTGGATCTAAAGTTTGGATGCCATTGGACTTGTCTTGATCCCATTTATCACACTTTTAACCCTCCTTGGGCAAGGTCGCACTTCTTGAGGGGATTGAGTTGGTCCACTTGTAGGACATGGGTAGTTGAGATTTTGATGGATTTGGAACAAGCATACCTTGAAACCTATATCTAGTAGGTCATTTTGTGAAATCTTGCCTTGGGGGTAGCATTCCTTGTTTTAAGGGATTGTGGTCCACTTAGGTCACATCATGAGCTATTAGATCTAGATAGATCCATTCATCAAACCTTTAGTAGCCCACTTGCCTTATGTTATTAGGGTCATAATATACAAGTTAACTTCACTTTGACTCCATTTGCCCCATTTCCCAAGGCATTGATCTCTCCCCAAGCTCATTCGACTTTCCTAGATTGTTGGGTTAGCTTGTGGATTGATCCTTGTTTTGGTTGCTTGAATCCCTTAACATTGTCATATCTCATGATCAAGCTTATCTCTAGTACTGGTTAGCCCCAATTTAACTATTAACTACCCTGCATTGGACACGGTTCCCAAGGCAGTAGATTTTCTCATAATTGACTAGTACTATAATCCTGGATCTCATTTTCAAATACTATAAGTCACCCTCACACTCACAATGAACCAAAGCTATACTCATTGAACCCCTTACTTACCTTGTGACTTCATCCTTAGGTCTAGGGTACACCATACACCTTGCAATACTTCACTGATACTAACCTTGATTTGGTGTTTTGGTTTGATCTCTCCTGTCGAGAGTAGATCTGGGTCTCCCCCTTTGTTGTCTAAACTAGATAGCATAAAGTGAAGGTTGCCTCGATTGGCATGACAACCATCTATTGGAAGTCGAGGTGATCGTGGTTGCACCTTTTGAGTTTCCCTTCCCTACTGCCATCCATTAATGGATACATCCATAGGGGTAACTACAGTTTAGGTGATAACAACACCCTTTTAAGGTTTTGTGGAGATTACATGTAATCAGTCCTGGAGGTCCTGACAGGTTGTGCTAGGCACGTAAAAGTCCTCGGATGCTCTTTAGAGTTCTTGTTGAGCAAGACACTCTTTTAAGGTTTTGTAAAGGTCACATGTAAGTTGACCTGGGAGATCTTGCCAATCGTGCTTCGGCACATAAAGGATCCTAGGATACTCTTTCGAGGCATTGTAACGCATGTAATAAGTCATGAGGATTCCACAGTATGGCCAGTGTTGATGAAGACCTGCAAGAGGTGGGCCTACATCCAGCATGAAAAAGGGTTGGCTCTGTAGAACTTCCTATGACGAGAAGAATTATGAGATAGCTCAATGATCAAGATGACGAGTACAGCAGCAGTGATAATGATGATGCTCCGTGATCCAGTGACGATGATCTAGCTCCAGAATTGAAGACTTGTGCCTATATGTATTGATGACTTGTGTCAAGAGAATACCTTCCTAGTTAAGAGGGAGTGTTGATGTATTTGTAACTTCAGAAAATATTCACTTGTATATTGTATGTATTACATTTGTACTTTATTGTATCCCCAATGGAGATGTATTATTCCCCTGATTGGAAGTGTCGTCAGTTGTACTTGCATGTGTCGCAAGTTATATTGTAAGTGTTGTAACTTATACTTGATGGGTTATTAGACCACCTTGATGGGGTCGGCCCTGTATGAGTTGTGTGGGTCAAAGGGTTATTAGACCACCCTAGTGGGGTCGGCCCAGTTAGTATTATGTTAAGTGGTTAAGTTGGGGCCGACCTAGTTAGAATTAAAAGGCAAGTCAAGTTAGTGTATAAATAGAGAGTGTGTCTCTCTCATTTTACACATTCTATTATTCACTCACTTCGCATTAGTGAGAGAGAGGAGGAGTGCGCACGAGTGGAGGAGGAGCATGCTGCTGAAGATATCTATCTCGTGGGTTTGATCATGTTGATCTTTGTATTGATGCTTATTCTATCTCTGAGGAAGTTGCGGGGTTTTTCACCTTCTTGGTTTTCCCCGGTGAAATGTTTTGTGTCTCGTCTCTTATGCTTGATATGTTGTACATGTTCTTTCAGTTAAGATCCTAGATATATTGAATTAAATGATGAAAAACTATCAAAGAGGAAGGGGATTGAGTCTAGTTCTAAATCAAACTTAGAGCCAGCAGACAAAAATTTCTACCATGGATGATCAATCAGGTTCCGTCTCTCCCCTTTTGGGTAGTCAGATTCAATACAATGCAACCTTACATAGTTGTGACCTCAAGCAATGTCTCAAGGTAATTAAATATTTCTTCCAAAGGAGAATCTATCCACTTAGTGTTGATGTCACCTCCATTCACCATAATATAATCATTGCTACAAAGTTTCAGATAACGGGGAGTGTTGGAGGTGCACACTCCACTCCTCACCTAGGTTAAACCATTCAACATTCTAAATAGTTAAGTTACGGGGTAGATTATGTTGCAGTTGTATGAGAAGAAGAGGTTGTATTTTATTAAGGAGAATTAAAATCCTATGAAGAATTGGAGGAGAACACGTCCACCACTATCCCACTAGTGCATTGGATGAGGACCATGGATTCCCTCCAAGTACATAAAGGGTTATTGTAGATAATGAGATGTGGGTTACTAAGGAAAATCACCCCTAACCAAAGCAACAATAGAATCAATGCAAGACTAAAGATGTAGACTAGGAGGAGACACAATACAATCATCCACCCAGGGAATCAAAACAATAGTAGGGGAGAATTGGGTGGCTATGTTGATGGGGATAACCCTAACCACCACTTCAGAAGTATGGATGATTTCCTTACTAGTGAAGAAGAAGTAGAAGAATATGCATATATGGTAGATGGAACAGACAAAGCTTCCTTCCTTCCAAAATCATACAAGTAGAAAACCTCAAAGGTTGAAGAACATGGTATCCACTCCCAAAGGAGCCATTCCAATAGCCACTATGAAGACTCTATGGTAACCACATGACCGAATCTTAGTACTTGTAGTGATCAAACATCTAGCATAGAAGTTAGAATATTGTAAGGCCATGCTAAACGTTTTTTAGGAGCATGGAGACTTCACATCATACTTGACCACTTCCACTTAAGAAGAATTCTACCATGGTTTCATTAAGTCATAAACCAATCTGATTCTAAGGAAAATACCCAAAAAAGTAGTGCTAAGTGTTGGAACTATCATTTGGAGAACACCTAGAGTTTCTAGGCCTTGTGCACAAGCACATGTATCTAATGTGGATACTTAATTGACTGCATATTTGTTGTGGACGACCATGCTAACTACCGAGCAAGTTGTGTAGTGGGTTGGGAAATTTGAGTAAGGTTTTGATGAGTTGGAGCAGGTTAACTAACACCTACACATGCATTAAGATGCCAGAGGTCACCATTGATGAAGACCTACAAGTTCAAGCAAGGAAAAACTTAGAACACTATTTTGAGTTATTTGGAAGATTTCAATTATGTCATGTAGAGAAAAAGAAGAATACAAACAAATAGCCAAAAGAATAAGAAGATAAATATGTCAGTTTATCAGGCATTGCTCTAGTAGATGCATTAGCAGTAGCTATAGAAATATAGGGTATGGACAGTCAGAACTTGAAGTTTTGCAAGTTTTAAACAGTTTGTTTAATTTATGTATCAGACATTCTCAGCTGATTGTATTACCAGGTTGAACGGTTTGGACGCAACCTCTTTTTTTATATAAATACAAAACAGTAGCCATTTATGTGAAATAGAAAAAAGAAAAGTCTGTCATCTTCAACAAAAGGAAACAACCTATCTCACAACTATAAAAAAGGTGACAGTAGTAATGCACTTTGGAGGCATCAAACACTCTCGTAAGCAAATTCACCCTTCTAGAAATCCATTTTATGTCAGAACTTGTAGAATATATTACTCATAAAAAATGAAGAAGACAACGTAAATGTATGAGCAGCATTCACAAGCAAAGAGATGATCTTATCATTATCTCAAAATTTGGTCTTTGCAGAAATCACTTCAAGATTTGAAAATGAGTGTGAAAAGTTGAGTTCAACAAGTAAAATGAAAATAATGTTTCAGAACAGTGCTCAATGACAAAAAAATGACAAATACTTCTAGTATTCCAAGAAAAGTATGAGAAGCGTTCTTCACCCAAAAGTTAAAACAAATGCTTGCATTCAATTTGAGAATAGGTTCTGCAATATAAAAACCTTGTACACAGCTCCTTTTGCTGAGATTTTTAAACTTCTAACTCTTCCTTGAAATAGGTCAGAATTGTTTCCAGAAATGGACACCTTCAGCTCACTACAGTGTTCAATCTGTAACAGGGAGAAAACAAGTTGTCACTTGTCAGCTTTCTCTGATATGACTTTTGTGTTTCCATATGCCACTTGTGTAGCCATGAGAAAATTGATATACAGCTTTTACTCATCACTCTTCCAATTTAACTCTCTCTCTCTCTCTACCCGGAGGCAGATATGCACAAACACAAAGGAAGAGATTAATTGTAACAATTAAAAACCGGCACATAATATTAGGCAACCAGAACATCAATATGTACAATAGAGATATAGGGTATTTATAGAGACTACTAAACAAAAAGAAACCCAAAATGAGAATCACATGAATGAACTCAAATGAAATGAAGGGAAAATAGCACCAGAATGATATTATTTTTTTGTAAAATAAGTGAACTTTATATTAACAGAGTATACAGAAAGTTACAATCCAGATTTCAACAATCAGTCTGCCAAGGAGGAGTCTGAGATACAGTATATCATTTTAATCTCTCTACAGTCTACACAGCATCAGCCCTAGGGTCCCTCCCCCGAAGGAGAAAACAGGGCATACAACCAAATTTCTAAAGACGCCACAGACTAGCATAACAACGCATATCAAATGCAAACACCCGAGCCCAGCAAAAATAGATAACCATTTGAAATCATTGACAAAACTAAACAGAGCCTGGTCATGGTTACCGTCACTAACCCAAGAGCCACAAAACAGCGAAACAGAACCAACTGACATATCATGCCACTTCGTCGAGGAGCCAAAAGCCGATTCCCATCATCATGCGCATTACAGCCGCATCCAACATAAAGAACGGAAGCAAAAAGACAGCAAAAACCTACCCAGTCCCGGTAGAGAAGCTACTGGTTCTCGACTGCGGGAGGAAGAACCTCCTCATTACCCGCTGGTCCTCTGCTCCCGGCGACCACACCGCTGCCCATCCTGGTGTCCTGCACCTCCATAGCTGATCCAGGGTCGAAGTAGCCTGTTATCACCCAAAACTGACATGCGTGTGCTGAAGCTCAAAAATAAGCACACCAGCTCGATGACAACTCTCAAAACAGAAGCCAATGTCACCACACTCCTCTCTTCCTTGCTTCAGGTTGGCTCTTCTCCAATTCAAGGGGGGTTTCCCTAAGATAGGATCGCTAAGGAAGGTGCAACAAAGGGGCAAGGTGAATCGAAGAGGCTGCCTTAGGGAAACGACTGTAGGATTGAAAGTAATTTTGATTAAGTGATGGGAAGGAAGGGAGGATCAGTCCTTGGGGAAAGACCAGTGTCAGTATACCAGAAGGGAAAATGGAGTCAAAAGAGGACTCAACGAGGCCTCAAGTTTCATACAAGTGAGATTAATCTAGTACATTCCATAATCAAAGACAAGGAGAATATAAGTATAACCGACTACAGTCTATTACTCCTAAGATCTTTTGAAAACATAATATCAACAAACAACTTGACAACTGCAAATACTTGCCCAATGGACTAGAATATAGCCTTCTATGCTAGATTTACTCCACAGTTTATAATGAAACATGTAACCATGAAAGAGATGCCCAATATGTCCGAAAAACCCAACATGATATGTTTCTATTAAGCTCAAGGGAAAGAAAAACTCCCAACTTTTTTCCATCTTTACAATGAAGAAGGTTGACCCCTTAAAAAAACATTTTCATAAAATAAAATAATAAAATAATGGAGAAAAAGTGCATCTTAGATCCACTTTTTCCTCCCAACGCACACACGACCACTCCACTTTATTAATGAAACTCATACTTGGGCTATCCAATGTAGCCAAAAACGCCGATATGAAGGGTCGAATTATTTGAAAAAGGTTCTCTGTAGTCGGTGGCTGATGAAGACAGGGGTACACGGGTCAATTGGTGGATAAGACCACTGCTCCAAAATTTCACATAACTGAGACTGCCCCCAAACAACTGTCAAACAACTGTCAGATTCTGAATGTAAAAGTCGACCACCAGTGCAATCGGCTGCCAAGGAAAAAGTCTTCAACTGCTGATGAAAACACAGATTTCCCATGAAGTGACCTCTGTTGCTTAACTTCCACCGTGCTGAAGAATTCGTTGAACACCAAGCTCTGTATTGAATGCATCAAACAATCGACTGCTAAAACGAGACGAACTGACAATGGTAGAAATGACCACTGATGTAACTGGCGGTTTGACTGACTCTTGAAACTCGCCTCAATTAATTGGCTGCCAATACAGACAGGTCCGAGCTCATGTGAAACGCAAATTGTGATTACGACTTCCCTTTACTAGAATCCACATCAAACTATTGCCAACACGGGCTGGAACAATCGATGAAATGGCTGCCAATGAAAAAATAGGTCAAAACTCCACGTCGAATATGAAATCGGCTGCCACGGGAGATGTTTTCAGACGTGACCTCCGGTTTGAGTTCTGTTTGTGGTGAGCTATTTTATTGAACTCGAACTCTGCATCAATCAGCCGGCTTCCAAACTAGTCGTTGACCCGTGGCTCGGTTTAATCGGCAGAGTTTAAGTCTAAACAAGCTTTCGAGCAGCCGCGAGGAAGTGACCTGTGGAAAATTTACAGGACTCCTCCTTCGACTCCTGACGCTGTTGGCAACTTCCAATAAGATCCCGAAACCGTTCTTCTTTGTTCTAGTCTCGAGCTCGGCTGTCAATAAACTGATACGTGAAGCAACAGGTGTATATACTAGCTTGATGTCAGTTCTACAGCTTTACGGTCTTCGCCGATTTTTTTACTCACGGACCAAATAGGAATGCCACGTATAGTCACAAAGGCTGGTATCAGTCTCTAGTAAAACGACAAATTCGCACTGGAATGATTTCCGGATTTTATGGGATTTGATGATCGGGAGAAAAATTATTTTCCAGGTCAACATAAACAAGACACTGTGTTCGGAGAGCTTCACTAGCAAAACCCTCAATAACATTCTTTAGATGATTGAATGTTATTTCATCAAGTGGAACAGCTTGACCAGTTGAATCTAAAGCCTTGTCACACGTTTCCAAGATAATTTCTGTAGCACCTTTACAATGACAATGGCACTTTCCACCAGGAAGCTCCAAGACGACAGCCATTTGTTTTCTCGGAGAATTGAAAGGTTCAACTTTGAATTGTGGCTTCTTTATATTCTCTGACAAAATCTCCACCTAACAATAAGCCAAATTCCAAAAGAACAGTCTCAGTTGGTGTGCCTAGTGTATGACATCTTCCATCCTTGTCTGTCACTACTTCACCACTGGTATTTTGAAAAGTTGACTGCATAAACATTTTGGATACACTCTCAGAGGTTTCGGTCATCACCTTCTTAGCTTCCTCAGCTTTGCGAATTTCCTTGACATTGTCGTACATCCATAGTTTCATGACAGTCAAATGGTTTGTTGTTAATGTACCAGTTTTATCACTACAAATGCATGTTGCAGAGCCCATTGTTTTACAAGATGCAAGATTGCGAACAAGTGATCATTCATTCATCATCTTTTTCATGGCAAATGCAAGGCTGAGAGTCACAGCCAAAGGCAGTCCCTCTGGAACTGCAACCACAACAATCGTCACTGCTATAGCAAAGAAGTCTAAAATTTCCATAAAGTCATCATTGGACCAGTTCCACTGTTGCCCACTGCTTATCTTCCTGTCAATCAATCGTTTTGTTAATACAGAGAATGTAATAATGGCAAAGAATAATCCAACTTTTCCAATTATTGTTGCTACACCATTGAGCTTGACCTGTAGTGGGAGTTAGAGCATCTGACATGACTGCTTTCTTCTCTTTCAATTTTTCCAGTGAAATAGGTAGAAGTAAATGTGAACCCCCACCAAAATATTTTCGTAGACCTCCTTGCATTTTTCTTTTGAATGGTATTCTCCGCTGTGTGAAAACCCCTGTCAAAGTGGGGGGTAACATAGCCCATCTTAGGGAGAAATGGGAGCCCCATTTCCTTGCCAATTGCATCAATTTTCATATGAAGGAGTCGGGTGTCATTATAAAATTCTTTCCAAAAGGCCATGGGGATCTCGTCTCCACCAAGCTTCTCCTCTCTTTCAAGGAGCACCTGACCCAGCAGTCCCTCATTACCCAGTAAAGGGTTACCGTTTTCTCAAACAAGCCAACGCGCACTCTCGCCGACCTAGGGTCTTGAATCCAATATTCAAGAGCCACCTCATCCAGCGAGGGCGTGCTTTCCAACATCTCTCTCCAGACCCCGTCTTCCATCATCTCCAGGTCGGTTCTGATAGCCGGAGGAATCAAGGCACGATATTGCCAAGCCACCTGCGCAGCCCGGATTTGCTCACGACTCGCCCTCCTTCGCCTCAGGATGTCTGGATTGCCCTGAGTCCCCTCAGTATCCATGTTGCACACCACGCCGACGTAGAACAGATCGTCACCCAAAGCTTTGCCACCTCCCGACTCGATATCACCCCAATTCACGTATTCCTTCTTTGTTACACAATCGTTTCCACAGCGCTTGCTTACTGCATTTTTGCACCATTTAACGGTGATGATTGGGCCACATATGGAAATAGTCATAATTTGTGATAAGACTTTCCCCATCCGTTCCCTCAATATGATGCAAATCCCACTGGTTTCCATAATGGCCATGGTCTGAATCCACCCGCTCTCTGTACTGCCTGCTTCCGACATTACCATCTTCAGTTGTCGTCGTGTACTGCAATGTACCATCAGTTTATACCACACACGGGGAGATACCACATCACCCACCCTTCCACTTGCCTTCGTAAATGCATGCATCCACCACACGGCAGACCGATACTGCATGTTAACGCGATGACACGTCCCCCTGCTGACTCCGCTCACCCACATCCAGGTATAGCACCAAAATGATATTACATAACATGCATATTATTATTTTTTGACAAGATGCTTCCTCCTATGATGATACAGCAAGCATCACTTTCCCAATCTGGGAATATTGCAATGAATTGTAGTAGGCTTACAACACTGAAGGAAGATTCCTTCAACTAAGAAACCATGGGTTGTGGGTATCTTTTCCACCTAAATTGCTCAGGACTTGCACCCAACCCCAACCACTTGAAACCACTCACTTTCATGGGCAACACAACCCACAAGGTATGAAACATGTCTCTAGGGGGATTTGAACCTTTGTGGGGGGGATATCACCACCCCTGCTTAGCCATTGAAACAAAACCCCGTTGACTATATGTGCAATATGATCTAAATTGAATGTTACATTACAAAGCTTGCTCTTTATACACAGTAGAGAGCCCCATCTGTTGCACTACAAACCAATGGCCAACATACACAACATGTGGTAGAAGCCATGATTCATATACAACAGGCCACAATCATCACAATTATGATACTCATCTACACAGCGTTATTCTTACCAATTTACATTCCAAAACTCCCCTTAATGTCAAATTGGCATTAATGCTAAAAGCTCTCCCTTTATGTCAAAGGGATTCTTCTCGACTTCAAGCTGATTTCTGGATTTTTTTAACTTCGTCTTTTGTGGAGTAGTCCACTGCTTATTCATTCTTGCTGCACTAGACCAGTATTATTTCCACCTGTTCATTTTATCCTACTTTGTAATTTTCTGAAACTGCCATCATCATACTTCTGGTATGATCATTATCATCATCCATTACCAATTTTGCTCCCTCTAACTAGAGGTCTGTTCCCCTTGTAAATGAAGGTCCTATATCACAAAATTAACTAAAAATCCTATCCACCCTTCAATGATGGTCACATATTTGAATGTCATTGTTGGATCTTGTGGAAATTTCTGCATTTTAATAGTTTAATGCAAACAGAAATTTCACCTCTTTGACTAGAGGTTTCCCAGATCTTAACCCTATGAATTTTCAATCTTATAAAACAAAACAACAGCGGAAACTGAACAATATTTCAATCTGTAACAACCCAATCTTCTAGTCAGTCCCAAGAGAAAAGATACCAAAGTGTTCCAATAAGTTTCAGCCCTCTAGGGAAATCGTGCCATGCATAAACCAGATCACAGCAGTCAAACAGCTCTTAACATCTTCAATTATGATGTTAAATCACTTGACATAATTGCCCTTTTTTTAATCAGAAAGACACATATAGCTGTAAATATCAATTCATAAAGAAATTAGATCACTGAAAATCAAATCTGCAATTTACACAAGTATTGGACAGCTGAAAACTTCTTTAATATGCAAAAGATGAAGTTGTTGTACATACCATAGCCTTATCACAAAGCTAGTACAATCCACTAGCTCTCCAATGAAAACAATGAAAACCTTAGCTCACCAAGGAGTTCCAACACACACGTATCACTCAAACAAGTCCTCCAAGAGTCAAGACAAGATGTCTTCTTCTCTTCTTCACCAAATACACCTAGGATTTCATCTCAAAACCATAATCTTAAACCTCCATGGGATGAAACCCTAACCCTAGACTTCAAGATGCTCCAGGAAGATCACAAAACCCTAGCAACTCCAAGAGAGAGATAGAGAGACCAAGTACAAATGAAGATCTATGAGAGAGAAGATGACTAGTACGCTCCACCTTATCACATCTCTAACACGAGTGATAAACATAATGAGCTATGATGATCATATCCAACATCTTCCTCTTCACAAGAGTAAACCCTAGTCACAAGAGCAATCTCCAATGGAGACGTCCTCCTCCCATGTATAACTTCTCCTGGGGTATCCTCATGAACCCTACCAAATCACTCCAAGAAAACTAGGACAAAGAGAAGAGTGCAATGATCTTTGAAAGGACTCTGTCCATCCTCTATATATATGAGAGGTGAGAGAGGTCAACAATATAATGTGGGTCAATGCCCTTACGAGCAACCTATAAT
The DNA here is from genome assembly GCA_027924585.1 of Larix kaempferi. Lineage (NCBI taxonomy): Eukaryota > Viridiplantae > Streptophyta > Pinopsida > Pinales > Pinaceae > Larix > Larix kaempferi. Next base: position 557,796 of record BSBM01000854.1, read on the forward strand.
AATCACTTGTAGGCTCACATAAGTGAAGTGCTCCACTCCAAGGATACACATGTCAAGCTCCATGGTGATGTTGTATAGAACAAGAGCTCCAAGATGATGTAGCTACATAAGGTGTGTCCACACCCCTCCAGCACAAGCCCACATGGACTCCATCGCTCCTCCTAAGCCATGTGCTACTCTAGGTCCACTCCCCCTACATGAACATTATCACAACCCAAGCATCCCTAAACCAACTCCAAGCCTCCGTACAAGAATCCAAGCTACCCCATGATGTCTAGGTCTAGATGCCCTCCTCCAAGATGCACAATCCTCCTCCTCCTCCTAAGTAGGGTGTTCTCCAAGCAAGCAAACTTCTCCATGTGGCCATCATGAAGACGTCCCCCAAGCTGTCAAGAAAACTCCAATGCCCTAGGAAATAATGTCAAGCAAGCACCCAATTAAGGTTAAGCAACCATTGAGCAAGATAAGATAAGAACAGGTAATTATATTAATGTCCAGCAAATGACCACAAAAGTAGGTCAATGGGACTGTGTGATACCATGACGTCAATACAAAGTGGGAACGCTAAAGCGGCTCCTATAAAAAACAAGAAGTATGACTCTTAAAAAACAAAAAGAGCTAACTTCAAATATTGAGAACCAATCCATAAGAGAAATGTACAAAGAGAGTGGATCTAGAATCTGTGATACAAAAGTGGTAAATCTGTCAGGGTGCACTGGAAGCATCTCTCCCAACATCTGAAGTCGAATAAAGGAATCTCAAAATAGTACTTTGTTTAGAGGAAGAACTGGAAGAGGATCTATAATGGGTAATGTGTCATTGCCTGGAGTAGGTGGAGGTGGGTCCAATTACGAATGTTGCTCAAGGATGAGAGAGAGAAGCCGAAGGGCCTCCTACAAATATAAGGTCGTACATCTCTAATCAGGATTTTTTACGAAACTAGTCGATGTCTGTAGCTCCATGAGAAGGTTCCTAAAAAGATGGAACCACCCACGAATCTCATAGTAGATAGGACAAAGAAAAATGAAGTTCTCCTTGTTCTCAACCTCTCGAAGGTGACATAACTAGCAGATCCTATCAAATTTGTCGATCTGGTGATTCGTCCCCACCTTGAGACAATGAGAACCCACTTTAAACTAGCGAAAAGGAATATGAAGAGCATGTGCCCAATGGCGAAGTGTGTAATGGGAATGAACAATGAGACTCTCAGATCCATTAAGTGCTCAATGTTAAAGGCCATCTTTGGACATAACCCACCCTAAGGGTTGATCTAAATGACCTACACAAACTGCTTACAAAAGTCATCTCGGGTAATTATACTCAGCTCCTTCCTGGTAGGTAAGAGGTGGCCAAGCACGTCTAGGGAATTACCTAAATGGAGGAAACCGATCTATCACAATAACAACACATGCCAAAAGCTCTGCAACCCCTGCATACCAACACCTAGTGCGGCCTGAAGGGCTAGCCAAGGCAATGGACTCTGATGAGAGATAAGCTAACTACAGGTTTTGATCTCGCTCCTTTGTCGAGTCAACGAAGCTCTGAAGGCAATGTAAGAGTGAGAGAAGGTTGAACACGGTCTCAATCTAAAAGGGTCAAGCACCAGACTCCGAAAGTATGATGGATCGAGGTATTGCGTGTTTGCATATGATGATGTGAGGAAGGAGGATCTTCACTCTCTCTGTTGAGGCCCAATCAAAATATAGTAGACAAGGCCCCCAAACCTTTGAGCCATAGGGGATTGTGAGTCAGATTAGAGTGTCCATGAGAGACATCTTGGACGAGATGTCCTAAAAATGGTGTCTGAAGCATCATCTCTCAAGAAGGGCTAGGGATTTGTATCCTTCGTTGGCTAGGGGCTGAAGGGCATGCCACTGATTGAAACAAGGTCCTATGAACTATACCCCCAAATAGGTATAAGAGCTAGTGATCTCGATCCCCTCCTCTCTTAAAAAGAAATGAAGACGAGTGAGGAGCTTCTTCAACCCATTGAAGATCATGACCTTGGTTTTACCCAGGCTGACTGTCAACTAGCGAAGATCACGGAAGAGGGCCAAGGCATCTAGTTGTCTCTACCAGTGCTATCACAACCAATTTGGTTCTGGAAAAAATGATCAGATCGACCAGTTTAGGCCACTAATCGGTCCGAACTACCACCTTGAACCAAAAATGGTCGGTTTCGTACTGAATCGATACAGAACCAGCCTTGTTTCACCTAACCGGTCGGTTTCATGCGTCACCGCACATCTGCAACTGTAGGCCCTGTTGCCGCCGGATTGCACACCTGGTTAACACAACAAAAATCTCACTACTGCTCAATGCACCCTTGGGGGAAAGTCTCGAGTCAGTGGGCTACTTTAAGCAGGTTATGCCTCGCCCAGTTGGACCTTTGGTTTAGTTGTCACTACGCTTAGTTCGAAGGATCAAGTTGGAGTTGGGCCAAACCAAGAACTAACCCATTCCTTAATTCACGCATCTAATAAAATCAATTAAAACTGACCCACAAGACTTGCAACACTTTCATGACACAGCAGCACTCCAACTTATGTGACTCCATTTTGGCACTGGTACAATCTACAACAATCGCACCTTTTCAATTAAATCGCGTGTTAGATGGATGTATTAATTTCATGTTGTTGATCTAAATACTACTTGCAATTTTTGGTTCATTATTAAATTGTCTTCAAACTCCTAGAATCATTTTCTTTCTTTAACTTAGCTTAAAGGCCGTAGTTTGTTTTTCATAGGGACCACCCCCCTTGGCTTCGCTAGGAGTTGGCCTAGACAGAGGAGTTGAGTGTTGAGTGACAGTATCTCAACTCTTTGCTTGCCCCCAAGGACACACCCAGTGGCTTGAAGATTTATGCCACACTAACGGTTAACCCCCTTTCCCTCGAGGTGCGTCTCCGGCAACAACAGGCCCAAAAAATTCAATTTAGAAAAAAATTAATAAATAAATAAAATCCTACTCTAAAATCAAAAAACCTAACCTAATCTAAACAATAATCATCAATGACATTAAATGGTAATAACTAATATTAAATTCTTAAAGTAAAAGTGGCATTCTCTTTATCTTTCATTTTCTATCATTTTACTTAAATTTTTAACATTACCATTTATTGTTTGAGGATGTTTGAGAGTGGTTCCAACCTCAATGGACTTCATATGCAAAAAGTAGAATTTTCGATACCATTCAAAATTCAACAAACTTAACAGTGTTCAGGGTTTCAGGATTGCAATGTTTCCAATGGATTCTATCATGTATGAGGGTAGGGGATTGGCATTTAATCAAGCGCATCAACCACTCTAAGTACCTCGATATTGGTGGTGCTAATTGTTTAACTCCTTTGTCATGAGCTTAGTAAAAATGTACCCTTCACTCAAGAAAAATTACTTATTAGGCATGCAAAGTTTTTTTCTACCTTTTTTTAATGCTTGGATTAGGAGGTTTCATCAAAATTGTAGGGTGTCAACTAATGTCCTTGAAGGATCAACTTTGAGATTCGAGATAGAGGCAAGGGCTAGAGTCTAGAGGTGGGGGGTAGAGGGTTCTATTGAGGAATAGGATCCCAATATAAGCAATTATTTTGATGATATGTAGTTATTTGTTGTAACATGAAGTTTTGAAGTTTTTTGGACTCTAGAGGCCATTTAGAGTCTCTTTGTTTATGTATTTTGGGTCAGATATGGATTGCATAGATGCGATTTTAGTTATATGCACCCTTGCTTCTATAATCTATATACATGAGAAACTTTGCATATTTGTTTATAATTGTTTGGATTTGTATGGATGCACATTAATACATATAGATAGATAGATTTCAAAATTTGAATATTTTATGTATTTTTTGGTTGACCAGTTTTTTGGTCTAGTTTTTCCCGGGTTTTTTCGGTTCCCGTCCGGTTCAAATTTTTGGGCTCTATCGTTTCAATGACCAATTCTATTCTAATAACATTGGTCTCTGCAACCCCTCCAAAGAGCAACCCCTCCAAAGATGAGGCCAAGAGGACCACATCGTCAGCGAAGAGCGAGATAGACATCGAGACCAAGTGGAGAAGGCACCCATCTTCGTCCTAAATGTCCTCCTGTAGGAAGGACTCTAACTCATCAATGTAGATCCCAAATAAAGTAGTGGACACCCCTGCTTGACCCTAATGGTGCTCCTGATAAAATCTAATACCCCATGGTTTTGTGCAAAGACAACCAAGAACTAACTCATATAATCTCATAATGGCAGTCAAAAGGGTCTCAAAAATGCCAATGTCTCTGAGCCTCTAGAATAATGCCACTCTAGGAACAGAGTCAAATGCTTTTCAAAATTCTACAAAGTAACAATAACCTTTTGAATAGTGTTGGCATGCATCCTCAATGATGACCCTGAGCATAAGAATGTGGTCAATGGTCTAGTGCATTGGTTTGAATCCAAGCTCTCCTCGAGCTCCCTAAAAAGTCTTTGCTCAAGCTCCCTAAAAAGTTGCATAAGGAGGAAAGTAACATATAGTTTGAGAAAATGTGGCCAACCATGATTGTTCTGTAGTTTTGGGATCTACACTAGGGCCCGATTTATGGATCAAGTAAATAATATGATGCGACCAAGGTTCTAGAAAGCTTGCACAAAATGCCTATAAATGTCGTCTCGAGTGATTCTATTCAGCACCTACCTAGTAAGTAAGAAGCAGCCAACCACGTCCAGGGAATATATAAACAGAGGAAGTCAATCCATCGCAATACCAACAGACGTCAAAAGATTTGCAACCCCTGCATACCAACACCCAGTGCAAACTGCAGCCTGAAGGGCTAACTAAGGCAATGGACTCTGATGAGAGATAGACCAAATATAGGTACCGATCTCACCCCTTTGTCGAGTCAGCAAAGCTCTGGAGGCGATGTAAGAGTGAGATAAGGCTAAACAAAGTGTCATGCCCAAAGGACCGAGCACCAAACCCTACAAGTATGATGGGCTAAGGTACCATTTGTTTGCATCTGATGATGTGACAAAGGAGGAGAATATGCACTCTCTCTACTAAGGACCACTTAGAGTCTAGTAGACAAGGCCCCCAAACCTCTAAGCCATAGAGGACTATGGGTCAAAGAGAGTGTCCATGAGAGACATCTAGTATGAGATGTGCTATATCCAATGTGCAAATACATCATGGACCATCCCCCATGTACAAATCCATCCAACGGATGAACATACATCATGAACCCTAAATCTCATGAAGCACCCCCAAATATGGTGTAAACACTTTCAGAGTAACCAGAACGCTAATAGAGCTCTATATATGCTCCACAAACTTCCCCTCAAAAGAGAGCTTCAACCCATGAGTTATCAAATGTTACTCAATATACTGTCAAAATCCCCATTACATGTATATGCCCAATAGGTCAGTAGGACGAAGAGATACGCCCAGTGTAGGTACAAAGTGGGAGTGCAAAAGCAAGTCCTCGATCAATCCTAAAAGAAGGAAAAGATAAAGAACTAAATGTCTAGCTAAATACTAAATGTCTAAATGTCTAGCTAAAAGAACATATAAAATAAGGTGCCAGTGCAAGAAAGATGCTAGAAACTGATGAGTCCTGGTAACAAACAGAAGATAGGATGTCAAGGTTTGGTGGAACTCGAGCTGGAATGGAGGGAACTTCTCAACGAACACTTCAAACTCCTGTGGTGTATCATCCTTAAACATTCTTGGCTGTCCATAACTGCTTGAGGTTCATGAGCTTCGTTACCTAATTCAAAACAATCAGCTCCGTTTTCTCAGACATCGCCAACTTTAAGAAAACAAGAAAGATGTTGTGGAATCTAGAAGAAAAGAGAAATTTTGAAGCATGTGCTTATTTCCAATGACTTCCAACACTTCATAACGCCATATATGGTTCAGAAAATTTCTCCCCTTGACCACTTCTATGGGAAACGGATTGTTAGGGATGTAGAGTAAAATACAACCAGTAGTTCACCTGGAACACATACTTGGATCAGTGCTGACCCACTTGCTTCTTCATTTTGTTTCGTGATAAGGGTGGATGTCTTGTGGACAATGGGAAGGTGCTAGAGATTTGAAATCTGGTAACCAGTCTGTTACAAGAAATTCATGTCTATCTAAATCCTGAAAAGTGGCATATCAATTCGGTTATCGTGGAGAGATATCTTTTTTGGCCTATTTAGACTCGAGTGCTTATTGGAAGGAGAGTTGTTGAAACAACCCTGCAGATATATGTTTACTATTTTAGTTTGTTAATCCCTTTGTAGGTGACAGTTAATACTCATAGAAACCCTGGTGCCTCTCTTCTTATTCTTAGAAAGAAAACAAAATTCTCCCATAATAATATTATATTTTGGTAGAAAAGTTATTTATCTATGTACAATCTCGTCCATAGGAAGCATCAAAATACATAAAAAATGTGGCTTTCATTCTAGAGTATTGCCACTGTCGATAACCTATTGTGCATACATATTTAATACTATTTACTGAAAGCCAAAATTTACTTAATACAGACAATCTTGACAAATGTAACACAGAATGCAACGTACATCAAGAAGGAACAAATAATAGATTATGGTTTCCCACATCCTATTCTCCCAATCCAAGCTTAGCATAGCTAGTTTTCCACATCCTAGGATGCTAACAATCTTTCTAGCAAATCTAGTTTTCCCCCTTCTAGAATTCCAACGAACTTCTTAGCAAATAGTTTCCCCCTCGTATTCTGTCAATCCAAGCTTAGCATAGCTAGTTTCTCCCTTCCTGAGATGCTAGCAAACTCATTAGCAAATCTACTTTTCCCCCTCTTAATTTGTTGAATAAGTGAATAATTTGGCTAACTTGTACGATTGGCCATTAGACATAAACCCCATGATATTCTCGCTTCCTTTTCCACGGGAATTCTTATCCCAAAACCTTCAATAACAAAATGCCATGCTATAAAAAGTGGAGATTTGTATATATGGAGTCTGATTTACCAGTCAAACCATTCAAACAAGTACAAAAGGGCATCATAAATTAAAAAATTCAGAATCTTCAAGACCAGGACAATGGCAAATAAAACTGAATCTGGTAGAAGATTGAAAGTTAGAAAAAAAGTATTTACCTACAATCAGTAACGTCCAATTACCCAGGGCTAAAGATAGCAGAGAGAATAAGGAGAGCACCACACCTGTATGGTCCAAAAAGGTCCTTAAAAATGCCCAAAAACTAAAATTTAGATGGAGCAATACACTAGATACCTTCATGACACAAATTTCCACCATCAGAATTCAATAATCAGCTATTATTTGTGCCCATTATCTTTGTCCCTCTCATACTCTAAGCTCCACATTTCTCCTTACTATTTTTTTCTCCAAATGGACCCGGTAACTCAAATATATCAAAGTTCCTCAATCTGCAACTCAAACCCTCGCTCATGAAAATATGTAGCACTTTCTCCCTCTCTGGTGGGGCTATTGCACCAAGAGGAGCGAGGTGCTCTACAGCCCAGTATTGGGGAAATGTTGTCACGTAATGTAACGTAACGTTACATTACCAAAAATAAAAAGTAATTAAAAAAATTTGTGCCCACTCATCAAATAAAAAATTAAACCAAATGAAAAGTAATTAAAAAATTCCATGTCGGCCTATAAAATAAAAACTTAAAACCGACATAGATCCATCTTAAACTAGGATCTATAAAGCACCGAGAGGGATGAAATTTCTCAAGTGTAATTTTTTTTCTAAACATGTAAAGAACTTAAGGTAAAAAAAATTTACATCTCAAGAAATTGGATCCCTCTCGGTGCTTGATAAATCCGGATTTAAGATGGATCTATGTTGGTTTATAGAAATTGCAGGTAGATGGGAGTAGTTATGAATTGAATGCTAAGATGATGGAGGTGATGCCGACCAATAAGTGGTCTCCAAAGTAGAATAGCAATGCATGGTATGAGACCCCCTCTCTCTCTCCAACTATATCATGTCAAATTTGACAAAGGTGTTACCCATGACCCATACCCGTCAAGTCTATTTGACCCACCAAAAGCACAGGTAGCAAACGTTTTTTATTGTGATCCAGTTCTTTATCCAGTCCCTGTTGAAGCACCATAAGCTAAAGATAAAGACCTATAAGCAGAGCCAAGCACAAGGGCAAAGGCGGGGGTTTCATCTGTTTACCAAGAAGTAGGATTCTAGGTCCAGATCGAGAGATTATGATTCTGTTGATCCAATCGAAGAACTCCCAATCATATCCCCACTCACTATTTTCAAAAAGTTATTTCTCAGAATGTTCAAATAAAATAAATGAAAAATACAGACATGATTCAAATGGTAAAGTTGGGAATTTAAATTGAAATATGTAAGTAAAAGTGGGTTTTCCCAATTGGGTGGAATGTATTGTGTGACCAGGAGTTGTGAAGTTCTTGAGGCCAAGACATCAATACCATTTAATTACTATGAAGTTGCTCTATGCTCACTCAATAAAGCCATTTGCCCGAATCCTAAAATTGAACTAAACAAGAGTACATGAATGCTTTTGCACAAACATGAAGGCATCAAAATTGTCAATATTTCATTAATACAACCCATAATCATCCAAAAACATATATAATAAGTCACACATACTATATAGTAATATCAATACAACCAAAATACAAACATATTAATTAATAATGCTTTGACGATTAAAAATAGCTGGGAGTTACCCGGATGCGGGTGAGATGAGGCAAAGGGGAGACGTGGCACCCCAGACACATGCAAGTCCGACTTGACGCGTACCAAGAGTGCATTTTAATGCAGGCAAGTGGAAGGGCCGGCTACCTGGATTGTATGTGCATGTGGGTGAGATTGTTTGTACTTAGCAGTACGAGCAGGCCGCAAAAGGTGGTGATGACAGACGCAGACGATACGAGGATCGGGTGGTTGCAGTTGATGGCAATTATGGAAATTGGTGGGAATTGCACCAACACTGAGGGATGCAACAGGAAGGTCTTGTCACCATTTATGGCAATTTCCTTCTGTGTCCCTGTCATTCCCGTAAGACTGTGCGAACTAGCTTTTAACGGTGGTAGTGGTGGCTCAATTGATCCTGAGAAGGGAGACGTAACTCTGGGTTAAATAAGTCACACATACTGTATAGTAATATCAATACAACCAAAATACAAACGTATTAAATAATAATGCTTTGACAATTAAAAATAGCTAAGAGTTACCCAGGTGTAGGTGAGACAAGGAAAAGGGAGACGTGGCACCCCAGACACATGCAAGTCCAACTTGACGCGTGTCGGGAGTGCGTTTTAACGCAGGCAGGTGGACGGGCCGGCTACCTGGCTTGTATGCGCGTGTGGGTGAGATCACTTCTACATAGCAGTACGAGCAAGCAACAGAAGGTGGTGATGACAGATGCAGATGATACAAGGATCGAGTGGTTGCAGTTGATGGCAATAACGGAAATTGGTGGGAATTGCACCAGCGCTGAGGGGCGAAATGGGAAGGTCTTGTCGCCATTTATGGCAATTTCCTTCTACGCCCCTGTCATTCCCGTAAGATGATGCGAGCTGGCTTTTAACGATGGCAGTGGTGGCTCGATCCTGAGAAGGGAGACATGAGTCTGGGTGACAAAAAGACAGGAGGTGGTGGAGCTCTGGGTGATGGGCTTCTCTGTGTGTTTGTGGCTATCATCATGGGACCCGTGGGGACGCAGGGGAACCAGGAGAACCAGATGAAAACGAGGGCGAGTCGTGAACAAACTCGGGCGGCGCAAGCAGCATGGCACTATCGCGCTTCAATTCCTCCGTCCATCAGAGCAGACTTGGAAATGATGGAGAACAGGGTTTGGTGGGAGGTCCTGGAAAATTCATCGACGCTGGACGAGGTGGTGTTAGAAAGCTGGATTCAGGACCCTGATTCGTCAAGAGTGCGCCAGGGCCTGTATGAAAAAACTGTTACACTCTACTGGGTCATTAAGGACCTTTTGAGTCGTGTGCTCTTAGAGCAGGAGGAGAAGCTGGGTGAGGACAACATCCCCATGGCCTTTTGGAAGGAGCTGTATGCTGATATTCGCCTCCTCCACATGAAAATTGATGCAATCGGAAAAGAACTGGGGGTCCCATATCTCCCAAAGATGGGGCTTTTTGCTTCTGGGCCGACGGTGGACGTGCAGGAGGTTGGGACTGGCAGTGGCGCGGGCGGTGGAGGAGCGGAAGGTGAGGAGGGTAATCCCCATTCAGTCAAAAACCAGCAGCTGTAACTCTTGGGATCTGGTGGGTTTCTGCTGTGTGCTTAATTTTGTTACCTTGTTATACTTCTGGGTAGGGGTAGTACTCGATACGACCCAAGGGGTCTAGTAATGGCTCTTCGGTGTAGCGGCGAATAACAATGTCATATCCACAGGCTCTGTTGAGTCTATTCTGTTGTTTTTTTTAGGTTCTCGGGATTTCGGGATATAGATGAATGAATGTAATTATGTATGTCCTGTTTTCTCCTTCGGGGAGGGACCCCAAGGATGGTGCTTCCTAGAATTTCAGACTGTTTAAATGCTTTCAGACTCTGTGACAGACAGGTTGAAGAATCCTTGACTGTAAGTTTTTGTATATCCTGTTAATATAAAGTTTACTTATTGACAAACAAACAAAAAAGCTAGGAGTCAAAATCCGTTCAAGCAGCCAATTCTTCATGCCGCATGGTGATTGATGACTAGGTTGAGGAGTCTTCTTCTCTCTCCCCTTATGTGGCTCCTGCATCTAGTTCCAGAATGCTTTAACATCTGCTACTTATAGTTTATACTTCTCATAGTTTTGTTTTTGCACTTTTTTTTTATTAGCAAGGTACTTCATGTTTTTCTACTTTATTTCTGATTTTAATATAGCTATAAAAGAAAATGCTTATGCATTCTTACTTTCTTGTATTTATATGAATATATTTTTAATTCATTCATTAGACATTAATAAAATTATCTTATCTTAATTTATAAGAAATTAAAATAAAAACAATCCAATATTTTATAATCTTGGATGTGCATGAATGGTAATTCTTATCTTCTTTTGGTGGGGGCAAACTAAATGCAAATAGTGAGGAAACAAGTTAAATAACTCATATTTCAAATTCCCCTACTGGTCAAAGCACGGATGGAGGATAGCATACCTGAGACCTGATAAAAGTCTTGACTGCACTTTGAAACAGCTTTCCAATGAAGCATTCAGAACTACAACCGACTATTGCCTTCTCTTGATTGGCCACATCTTCAGTACTTTGACGACAAAGCACAAGAGAGTGCAATGAATTGGTTGAAACTCTGGATACAACCTTTAACCTGTTACTTTTACAGCATGCAGTGTCAGCTACCAACTCTGGCAATTCATACAACAACAGATGAGAAAGTGAGAAAATCCATCACTGAACTCTCACATCCTAGCACAAATTTCATAAACAAAGACAAGCATATGTAAACAAAACGTAATTCTATTATCCTTGGCAACTCTGGTATTGAAAAAGTTAATCAGTTGTTTCCCATTTTAATTTGTAGTTGGTAAGACTCGAGGTTCAAATGTATCCATCACTAAATGTTAGATTCCACAATCTAGCATGGCTTCGAAAATATTCAATGGCCTCTTAGATCTCTCAGTTCAGACATTGCTATCTCGGTGACCTGAAAAATTCAACAAATCGCACATGACTACTTTTGCAAGTGATGACGGGTGTAGCTCTCTCTATTAACAGCTGTAGCAGTACAGGTCCACTGATCTAACCTTCACCCCTCTATTCAACCTTAGCAATTCTGGTGATCCTGGCAATTCTCAAATGCATGCACCACTTTTCTAAGTGACACTAAGGTGCACCTCTGTCAAAATGCCATAGGATAAAAATTATCCAAAATCCTCCAATGTCCAGCCAAATTCCAGATAACAAATCATGCAGAAATTGAGAATCGAGATGACCAGCATAGTTCCACAGGTCAGAGTTCCAATAGCATAGTTCCTCTGCACCTAGGGGTTTTGAGCGTCTCTGAAGCAACCCAAAACCTTGAAAAACCCTAAAACAACCTGGAACTCTACCCTGTATAAAAAATTGACTTTATCCAAAATCCCCCAATTTCCAGCCAAATTCCAGATAGCAAATCAGGCAGAAATTGAGATGACCGGCATAGTTCCAGAGGTCAAAATTCCAAGAGCATGGTGTTAATGTTTTTACTTATAGCAGCATAATATATATAAGCAATGAAAAGGATCACTGAAAGAACAACTATGCGCAGAGACAATAGACACAACACTTTACCCTGGGAAAACCCAAACTCAGGAAAAACCCAGCAACCCTTTCTTACTCTGAGATTTTAGTACAAAGAAGATAAAAAGTACAAACTGAGTCAATGCTCAAGAAATCTGCTCCAAATGTCTTCTAGCACCCAGAAAATGCAAACTCCTCTACTTGAGCAAACTTGCTTCGTGAGAATGATGAAATGAGGGAGGCAGCACTTCTATTTATACATTACTTTTCATAAAATCCCCTAACTGGGCCGACTTACAATATAAAATTACATTTATCATTTTATTTACATTTGTAGGTCCGCTGAGCTTATGAGGATGCCTCTCATAGCTATAACATCAACACATGGTTCCTCTACACCCAGAGGTTTTGAGAATCTCTGAAGCAACCGAAAACCTTGAAAAACCCTGAAACAACCTGGAATTATACCTTCTATAAAAAAAATTTACTTCGCCAAATACCAACAACAGTGAGATTTTCCGGACCATTTTGGATAACCCATATACGCCCTATAAGCACCACGTAAGTTGTAAAACGGTAAACCACATTAATCTAACCTCGTGTGCCTTGACAGAAGGTGGACCTTGCTAGGATGGGCTTTGGCACCTATAATTTGATTAGTCAAATACCGTGGGATACATGACAGCGTCTATGGGCTATTTGTGACACAAGCCAACCAGGTTTTAACATTCACCACGCCCACTTCCTTTCCAGCGAGCGGTTTCCTTGTGCTTTGTTAGATCCTTTTGGTGAGGGTGCTTCAGAGAATAACTCAGGTCACTGGAACCGCTATACAAATGAAATCATATACAAGGAACTGATGCCTTAATCCCCTTGAGACCTAATATTTCGACTGCACCAAGAGATAGAGCATGCTCCATGGTGAGAATGTGGGTACCTAATAAGCATAGGTGCCAACTAAAAAAAAGAAAACCAACCAATGGTCGCATGTCCAATCTTCGGTGCAGATTCAAATGTTAATGGTGAATGATAAGTGGGTAAAAAGGAACTGTTAATGGTGAATAATAAGTAGGTACAAGGAACTAGTGCCTTGATCCCTTTGAGACCTCATATTTTGATTGCACCAAGAGATACAGCATGCTCTAGAAAAACCAAAGTGGCATATTCCTCCTTCAGGATTTTCTTCCTGGAGAATATTATGCCTATCTACAGCCACAGTGGAGAAAGGGGATCCATCAAACACTCCGTGCTTATGTGTGTGTATGTAACTGTTATTGAATCTAGATGCTGCATTGCGAGCATATCAGACCGAGACTTAGACGGGTCTGTGCCAGTACGTGTACCACTTGAAATAAAGTGCAGGAAAACGCTACAATCAGTCGATGATCAAAATAATGCGTTAAGTTATGTCTTTAAGATCGTGTGGGCAAATTGGCAAACCAAAGTTTTTACTATCAGAATATACATATCCCACTGCATTGTAATTCAAAAAGAAATTCAATCTGTGTAAGAGTATTATTTCAGGAAAACCCATCCACCTATTCTTCCCAAAAAAGCTGCTTAGATTACACAGGAAAAAATGTAGTTTAGTTTACCTTTCCAGGTAGGTAGCTGTTGCATTATTGCAAATGTGTGATATCTTCCTGAGCTGCTAACTAGCATTTGGGATCGCTGGAATTCCGCAGCCGAAGAGATACAATGCTAATATAAACAATAGAAATGTATTGCAAATATCAGTAATTCTCGTACTACCATCCTGTAGACGGCACTGAGACCACAAACCAGCTCGATGTTTCCCCGGGATTCAGAACCCATATTCTAAAATTCTCTACACATACCGGTCAAATCGAAAATTCGGGATTTTGTGTATATTTTTCCTCAAATTCGGGTGCTCCTTTTCCTATCAAAAATTTCAGTATCTTTTCAAGAAGAAAAGTTGGGATTGTGCTCGTATTTTCCTTTTTCGAGAGTGTTTCTTTTACATATATCAAAAATTTCAACACGTTGTTATTATTAGTTTGAATATGATTAGTTGTTAAAACTAATAGTTTTTAATATAAATTGTGTATTTAAAAATATATATATTTGTAAATTTGGTTAGTTATAATATAAATTGTATATTTAAAAATATATATTTGTAAATTTGGTTAGTTATGAGATGGAGTATTATTTTTCATGGAAGTTTTATTAGCTTAAATGATATATTGAATTCATATCAAACATATTAATATATTTTATTTTTATTTTTATTTGATATTTATAATTAGTATAAGTATAGATCCATCTTAAATTTGTACTTATTAAGCACAGAGAGGGATCCAATTTCTTGAGCTTGATGCACATTTAAGTTTTCAGTTTTTATTTTATAAAATTTGGCCTAACCCCGAAGGACTCAAAGCTCGTTTGTTCAGAATAAAAGTTACAACATCTCCCCCATACTGAGCTGTAAAACACATAGAATAGTGTTTTATTTTGTTCTTTATAAAATTTTATTAAAAAAAAAACTCATAGGTATGATTTAAGTTGTTGCAATATTATTTATTTTGTAATGCTTGATATTGTTATCTTCTTGTTCATGATTAGTGTTTTGCATTTATTATCATAAAAATTAATGGAAAAAATTTAATGAGTTTGATTTAATTTATTATTAAATTGTTTTAGTGTTAATGTTATTTTTTATAATTGCTTTATATCAATTATATAAAAAGATGATTTTTTTAAATAATGTTTTTTTAATTACTAATTAACATTTATTAAAAAATAAAAAGTAGTTATCAAGCTAAGAGTTTATGGAGTTTAAATAGCTAAATTTCATTTAAATCAAAAATCAAAAGTGTTAGTTCGGATAGGAGTATTCTATTTATTCTATGTTTTGGATTTTGATGGTTTTAGAAGGAATTCGATAAAAAAAAATGGTAAAATCCAAATTTGGAAGTGTTCAAATTGTGTTTTTGAATCTATAAATAAATTTAGCACCTTCATATATCCCTATGGCATCTAGATTATGCAATTTTTATAATTAATATATTGGATTCTAAATTTGTTTATAATTTCCAACAAAACTTCCAACAAAATAAGACTAAAAATATAATCTTAAAAAATTAAAAATATATAATATTTAAATTTTAGACTACACCGCTAGAATATGTTCAACATAAACATCAAAATTGATATCATCAAGAAAGAAAAAGTCAAAAAGCGCACACAAACTTTAGCAATGGGAAACAAACTTACATTATTAGGTGGAGGGTCGTTTTTTTTAGGAGTGTTCATCGACCTTCAACAATGGCCTCAAAATTTATATCCGTTTATATAACTCTAGAACTTTTGTTAATATTGAAAAATTATTGTTAAATTAATTTTTTAGGAGTGTTCCTCGACCTTCAACAATGGGCTCAAAATTTATATCTGTTTATATAACTAGAATTTTCGTTAATATTGAAAAATTATTCTTAAATTAAGAAGAGGGAGTTTTGAAAACATAATGTATCTATCTAAAGACTTCACGAAATGAACTTATCATTGTAGAATGCAAAAAGTGGAGGATGACTATGACACTCCTCTCGATGTTGATAAAGAATATGGTTAGTTCAATATCAATAGTGATGACCTTCAAACCAATAAGACCATGTATAAAGGGCAAAAGAATTAAAAGAATTATTATTAATTGTATTGGTATAATTTAATTTTCTTTTAAAAAGATATTTTATTATAGTGAGTGAAACGAGGTATTTTACAGTTTAGTATGGGGGACATGTTGTAACGTAATGTAATGTTTGTAACAAAATAATTAAAAAAATTCACGTCGACTCATAAAAAAAATTATGGGAAGTATTTAAAAAAAAGTATGGGGGAGATGTTGTAATGTGATGTAACGTTTGTAACAAAATAATTAAAAAAATTCATGTCGGCTCATAAAAAAAATCCATGTCGGTTCATAAAATAAAATATTATGAAAAGTAATTAAAAAATAGATGTTCGTTTATAAAATAAAAACTTAAAACTTAAACTCGGATCTATCAATCAAGAGATATCAAATTTCTTGAGTTTAAATTTAAAAAAAGGAATACACCCCAAGAAATTGGATCCCTCTTGGTGCTTGATAGATACGAGTTTAAGATGGATTTATGCTGATATTAAAACACTTAAACAAAATAATTTATTTGTTGTGACATATGGAATCACAACCTTAAATGATATTATAGATGTCATTTAAACATCTTGGTAATAATTCTGACCTATAATGCACTATCTTTTCATTTTTAATAAGTAAAGAAATATATTTATATTCCCACATAGAGAATTTACAACTATAACTAATTTCCAAATTACCTTTTGGTTTAACACGTATCCCAAATTGAAGCACGGACCATTAATCCCTTAAAATCCCACTTCAAAATTGTAGTAGGTTCATATTTGTTTAAGGTAATAAGTATATATTGAATATTATTAATGATGTATTCATATAATTTAATCATTTCCTAATTTTTTTTAAAATAAAAATGGGTATTTCTTTTTTCATATATGATAGAGGAGTTAACGCGAGCACATGGGCTCAAGCGCCTCAAGAGCATAGATCGTGGGGTCGAACTGGGGTTGGGACGATCACAGTTGACTGCCCCATCC
The DNA here is from genome assembly GCA_027924585.1 of Larix kaempferi. Taxonomy (NCBI): domain Eukaryota; kingdom Viridiplantae; phylum Streptophyta; class Pinopsida; order Pinales; family Pinaceae; genus Larix; species Larix kaempferi. The sequence goes on from BSBM01000854.1 coordinate 574,608, forward strand.
ACCTCGCCTACAACAGGAGCCCCTAAAAATGGGTATTTCTTATCAAAAGAAGGTTGCAATTGAATTATCTATCAAAATAATACAAAATATAAAAGGAAGATAAGGATTTGTAGTTCTTTTCTCATCCCTTTGAAGAACTAAGATGAATAAAACTAGCAATTGTCTCTACAAATACTCATATTCTTTTTGGTAGATTCTTGAGTATAAAGAAAAATTCTTACAAATCACTTGCATAAAAAGATGCAAAAGCGATACATAATTAATGTTTTGTCAGGATTCTCCTTACTCAATGTAATATCACGGTCTCAACCCTTGAGCTTGATCTTGTTTATATTGTAATTTTTTTTTATTGATATGTTTTGCTTCATACCATGAGGTAGACCTACCATGGTGATTTAAAAAATATATAAACATGATCATTTTTAATTTACTGAAAGGTTCCAAGGTTCACTAATAGGAGAACATTGATAGAGCTATGAGTCCACCAAAGGGGAAAGGCAATGAAGTCTAAGAGGGGAATTGACTTATGTCTCATGGTTACTGTTGGCTTGGTTTTGCAACCAAGCTTAGTGCTATGGGCACTTGCTAACTAGTAGCAGCAGTTTCAATAGAAATAAATAACAATAAACTAAATCTAAACTAAAACTAAACTAGCATGTGCATTTTGAATTAAAAAACAAGAACAAGAAAGATAAAAAAATAATTTTGTATTAAAAAATGGGGGCAAGCAAGTGCTTGCAATAACAATACCTCCAAGTGATGAAGGTTGTTGAATAGCTCCAATGGTGAGCAGCTCCAATCTCCAATGGGTCCTTTCTCCAAGGTTGCTACAATGGCCAAATACTCAAGGGAGATTTTGGCAGCATGAGGATAGGAATATGGATGGATCTGAAATGAGGAGCCCCTACCACCTTTTTATAGGTTTTGGTGGTGGGGAATACCATTTGTGGTTTTGTGGAAACCTGTGGTATTGACCAACATGGTTTAAGTACTTTTCCCTCCTTTTTTCCTTTTTTGAATAAAATTAATATTTTTATTCCCTTTTTAATATTTTGGGAATTTGGACCCTTTTTGAGGGGTTTTTATGCTTTTTAGGAAAAATAATATTTTTGAGTGGGAAAAAGGGGTGTACTAAGGTCTTTTGGTGACCTTTTGTTGGCTTCAGAGGCTCAGATGGTGGAAAAGTGGACAAATGGGTCATGTGAATAAGGGAATGAGCTAGTGAGCACTTTTTGGGTGTTAACAGATTGCCCCCTGATGTGTGAGGGCAGGAGCTCATCGTATGGCCGATCGACATCATAGTTCTTTTGTCTTTTTTCTGGCGTTTTGGGGAGGAGAAGAGACCAATTGGAGACTGGATCCGCGACCCTTGGAAGCTGCAAAAAAAAAAAAATATTACATGGCCTCAATATGAATGAGGGATAATCTCTGATAATGGACGAGGCGGGCATACCCATGCTCGTATCAAGACATATACATAACAATTAGTCCCAAGAAGGGGGATCTAATACATAAAAAATATACTGGTACATCATAATGGTCTAGAGGGGACATTATTTTGGGATGTACTCATGATCATGACATGACTGATCTCAATCACTGATACACTGGCATAACTGATGAACTGCTGAAACTGAAAGTGTCCAACATCTGTAGGGGCGTAATGACTGTGAGCCCTCTTTGGGAAGTATATGTAACTGTATACTCGAGGGAGTATAAAACTGGTGTACATCTGAATACTGTCGCCATGCGCAACCCAGATATCTATAGAAAAAGTGGTAACTGGTTGTAGCCATAGGTAGACTCTCAAATGTGGAGGAGTCAGATGGTATCCGGGGTCTTCGACTAATAACTGAACGGACCGATGCCCCGTGCGAGTCTCAACGATGCGATCAAGGTGTTGAAGTCGAGCATGTGAGAAACAACCATTTGGAGAGGTACTGAGGACTCTTCTCGAAATGATTCGTAAGCACTCATCATAAATGGTGACGAGTCCAAGACACAAGGACCTCTAGGTCTATCCTCTGGAATAAATAAGGTTGTCGTCGACAGAGGGAGACCGGCAACTAACAAGGCAATGATGTTTCCTTGATAGAAGCGCGAAGTGTAGAACTGAAGTGTGGTAGTACTGATGGTAGGACTGACATACTTGTGGGGATGGGAAGTAACTGGGGTCATATAGTGGGTAGACTCAAACTTCCTTTGTTCAGAGCATGATGACATGGTTGACCTGGCAGCGTAGGGAACTGACTTGTAGGTGTGGGTATCATTGCTTTTAAGGACTGAAGGGTATGTATTGACTCTGGGGGGGGTCAAGCTGATGGGTGTTGTCGAGGGATTCTCAGGGTGACATACTGCAGAATACTCTGAACAAAGGCGACCAAATGGGGAAGCTGCCCTATGAGTAGACGTGATCTGTTGTGGCACCAAGAAGCACCATTGGGTCCTTCTTCGTAGTTTTAATGAGCTCCAAGAAGGGATAAAAGTGTGCTCTGAAATGGTATTGTCCTATAGATTTGTGAGCTCAGGACTGTTCGTGCTCATTGGTGCTTTCATTTTTAAGGAGTCCGAAAGCGATAAGAAGACTCTGCAGTGGTTGTGACTATTGTCCTGTTGGTTTTACGAGCCCGGGATGGTGATTGCTCGTGGTCGCTTTCATTTTTAGAGAGTCTGAAAGCGGTAAGGGGACTCCATTGGTGTTCTTTTTCGTAAGTTTAGTCTCCAAGGCCCGAAAAAGCATAAAATGATGCAGATGGAGAACTCTTCTAGCCGATGTGACTAGAGTATACATTTTTCGTAATTAGTCTACAAGGTCTGGAAAAGGGGTAAACTTAATCCAGGTAGACGCCCTTTCAAATACGTTTAGCGAGCATGAAAGGAAGCAAGATTGCTCGGCGATCTTTTCATTGTTTTAGGAGTCAGAAAAGAGCTTAACAAAAACTCCCTAAGTGCCTTTTTCGTAAAAGGGATTGCTTGGCCCGAAAAAGGGATAAAATTATACCAAACAAAAAGGGAATGATGAGGGCGAGAAAAGGTCTCAAGCGTCATCATGTGTGCGGGATACCGGATCCGATGACATAAAGTTTGTCAAAAGGGGGCTGCGGCCGTTGTGGCACGTAAACCGAGGCAATGAGAGGGCATTTTGAAAAAATGGCCGAAAAGTATGGGCGTGAGAGCGAGAAATGATCTCTAGCATCATCACGAGCGCGGAAAATTGAATCCGGCCATATAAGACTCGCCAAAAATGGACGTCGACCGATGTGGCACGCGAACCGAGGGGGCATGGGAAAAATGCCCGAAAAATCTAGAGGTGAGAGCGAGAAATGATCTCAAGCGTCATCACGAGCGCGAAAAACTGAATCCGGTGATATAAAGACTGTCAAAAATGAAGAACGGCGAATGTGGCACGCAAACCGAGGTGACGAGGGGGCATGGGTAAAATGCCCGAAACATCTAGGCATGAGAGCGAGAAATGATCTCTAGCATCGTCACGAGCGCGGAAAACTGAATCCGGTGATATAAATACTGTCAAAAATGGAGAACGGCGGATGTGGCACGCAAACCGAGGTGACGAGGGGGCATGGGAAAAATGCCCGAAAAATCTAGGCATGAGAGCGAGAAATGATCTCTAGCATCGTCACAAGCGCGGAAAACTGAATCCGGTGATATAAAACTTGTCAAAAACGGACGCCGGCCGATGTGGCACGCAAACCGAGGCGACGAGGGCACCAAAAAATGGTCAAAAAATGGAGCTGGTGAAAACTGGAAAAGGAAAAAACTGTCATGAAGTTCTCCAAAGGACGGTGGGGTCCATGCGGCTTACTATGGGTAAAATCATTTGAGGTACAACCCGTTGCGTGGGTTGCGGAGGGGGTTGCCTTCTGAATCGGTCAGAATGTATGCCCCCTGTCCGAGGCAAGTGTGTATAATATATGGGCCTTGCCACATGGACACAAACTTTCCTTTCCCGGTTTTGTCATGAGCCTAATCATAAGCGAGGACAAGGTCCCCTTCAGAAAAAGTTCTTGGGTGGACATGTTTATCATAATTCAATTTGGATCGGTTCTTGGCTGCTTCCATGTTTTGAAGGGCTGTGCGCCGATCTTCATCGGCCTGCTCCAGGAGTAGTAAGCATTGTTCAATTGGGGCAATGTCCAGTAAGAGTTCAACGGCCATATGTAGGGTTGGAATCTGGCATTCAATGGGGAGGACAGATTCGACACCGTGAACTAAGTGGAAAGGGGTAAAACCGGGTGGCGATTTTAGTCGATGTGTGGTATGCCCATAGTGCCGGGAAGAGCATGTGGTGCCAATTTGACTTGTGTTTGTCTACAGTGCGCTGGAGGATGGTTTTCAAAATTTTGTTTATCGCTTCGACTTGGCCGTTTCCTTGGGGGTAGTAGGCAGAGGAGAAATGGTGTTCAAATTTCAGTAAGGTGGATAGTTCTTTCCAGACGGCGTCTTCGAAGTGAGAGCCGTGGTCTGATACCAGTTGCTTTGGCACTCCAAAACGTGTGATAACATGGTTGAGAAAGAATCGTGCAGCGGTTTCGGCTGTGCAATTGTAAGTTGGCATTGCCTCCGCCCACTTGGTAAAATAATCGAAGGCAACAATAATATGTTTGTGACCGCTGGCTGACGTGGGATTGCAATCAAGGAAGTCAATGGCCCATTTGCAGAATGGTCCGGCAATAACGACTGGATGAAGGGGGGCGGGTGGGGTTCTTGCTTTAGGGGCAAAAAGTTGACAATTTTGGCAATGTTTTACTGCGGTGATGCAATCAGTAAATAATGACGGCCAAAAGTAACCTGCACGAATGATCTTTTGGGCGGTGGCCATTGTTAACACCTAAAAAGTGCTCACTAGCTCATTCCCTTATTCACATGACCCATTTGTCCACTTTTTCACCATCAGAGCCTCTAAAACCATCAAAAGGTCACCAAAAGACCTTGGTACACCCCTTTTTCCACCCAAAATGAATATTTTCCTCAAAAAAGCATAAAAAACCCTCAAAAAGGGTACATAATTCCCAAAATATTAAAAAGGGAATAAAAATATTCAAAAATATTCAAAAAGGAAAAAGGAGGGAAAAGTACCTAAACCATGTTGGTCAATACCATTGGTTTCCACAAAACCACAAATGGTATTCCCCACCACCAAAACCTATAAAAAGGTGGTAGGGGCTCCTCATTTCACATCCATCCATTATCCTATCCTCATGCTGCCGAATTCTCCCTTGAGTATTTTGGCCATTGCAAACCACATTGGAGAAGAGATCATTGGAGATTGGAGTTGCTCATCCTTGGAGCCATTCAACCTCACCATTAGAGGTATTGATTCCGCAAGCACTTGCTTGCCCCATTCTTGCAATACAAATCTATTATTTTACATTGTCTTGTTCTTGTTTTTAAATTATTTTCATTATTTGCTTAATATCTCTTGCATAGATCCATGAATAGTTTAGTTTAGATTAGTTTCTTGTTATTTGCTTTTATTGAAACTGCTGCTACTAGTTAGCAGGTGCCCATAGCACTAAGCCTGGTTGCAAAACCGGGCCAACAGTTTTTGGCGACTCCGCTGGGTTTGAACAATAGATCTCAATTTTTGTTTTAATCTTTGTTTTTTATTAATTTTTAACCTTTAGATCCATAGATCTGCCATCCTAGACAGCAGATCTATTGCTGCTCTAGTTTTTGGCCCCATCTATTGCCATTAATAGCCCGAAATTCTCAATTTTCGGGTTCGTTTTTCGGCATCCGCATCCGGCTTCCGCCTCGCGGCTTTTTGCCAGACAGTCGCGCGGTCCATCGCGACTTTTCAGCGTTTTTCCGCGCGGTCCATCGCGGCTTCGCGGCAAAATTCCGCGCGGTCCATCGCGGCTTCGCGGCCAATTTCCGCGCTGCACACCGCGGCTTCGCGGCCAATTTCCGCGCTGCCCATCGCGAATGGGGGGCAAAAACCCGCGCGGTCCAGCGCGACTGTGTGGCTAAAATCCGCGCGGTTCATCGCGGCTTTTCTGTCAGAACCCGCGCTGCTTATTTTTTCATTCGCCCATTTCGTCTAAAAAATTAATTTTTTACTGTATTTTCTGCACACATAGCACATTTTTACAATAGTGAATTCTGCATATTTTACAGCCATAGAAAAATTTTACTATTTAAAATGCACATTTAGAAGTCTTTTTAAAAAAATTTCAAGAAAGTGAAAGAAGGGCTTATTTTACATTTTTATCTAGATTCAAAATTTTTGCTGTTTACTTCTTTAAAATATTTTGCCCTTAGCAAGTTTTGAAAAAGAAATCCATTTATTTCTTTCTTTAAAGAAGTCATATTATTTGCTTTTAAATTTCAAAAGATCCTTTGTTTTTTGAGTTAATTTTTCAAAGCATTTAGTTTCCTTTTATTGAAAAAAGTCATAAATATTTGCTTTGTTATTTTCGAAAGATCCTTTGTTTTTTGAAAATTTTCTGTCAAGCATTTACTTTTTTCAAGTTCAGTTTAGCACACCACACGTGCACTCACTCAAACACATAATTGAACAAAGCCTTAAAAAGAACCATAATTTCAACCAACTTCTAACCCCACTTGGGGAACACTAAAAGAACTTTGTAGCTAGGTAGTATTGGGGGGATAGGTGTTCCAATAACACCCCTCAGTTCTTACACCTGAGACATAGAAGTTGTCCTTTTAGGGAGCTAAAATCTCTTAGTACTTATTGGCGCGGTCACAACCGGTTTATGAGAAGGCCTCTCCCCTAGGAGGGTTGAAGTCGCGAGGATGGTTCTGGAAGTCTGAGTGGAATACCCAAATCCATTCAGTAACCGAAGGCTACCATTCGCATTTCTCGGGATATCCCTGTATTGGGATATTGCGATCAAAGAACCAAACGGCAGATTTACCTTTTCTCGACGCGTCATGAACGGAGTATCCTAGTAGCCATTATTTAGGATTGATTACCCGGTATCCCTCCCGGTAGGGGGATATCTAGCCATTGATTCAACATTCATATTGTCTGACTTGGATTTCATCACCTTGCAGAGGATATCGTCTGTTGACTCACAATACTTTTAGATTAGGTGTTTGCATGATCTTTACCACCTTTGGGTCTAATTACACCTCTTTTTCTAGGAGCCGTTTGCATGTTGGTACTTTGACCACTTTTATTATATCCCTCGACTTATTATAGCACAGCTGCTATAATAAGTGCCCTTTTTGAGGTTGATTTTTTGGCCTGAGAGCCTTTTTGTTTTCACTCCCCTCCTTGCACTCTTAGTTGCATTTTGGGTTTTGAGTTTTTTATATATCACCACCTGATACTTAAAAACAACTTTTTCTCACCATTGAGAATTTTAGGCGATCTCGTCGTCTCCAGGGTGAACCCCCACAGTTCAGTCTGCTTGGCTCTCCACGTCACCGACGCAGAGCCTCATCCCTTGATTCGACACATCGTCGGTCAACCAGATGGTCATCCGATTCTGACGCGCCTCGCTTCACATCTGATTCTGAGGCAGAATCCGAAAACTACGTTGTATTACCACCAACCACCATTATGGCTGGAACACCATTTGACCCACTATTTACAACTACCATAGGTGAGACATCCGCAGACCCTTCTGCTGTAGTACCATCCATGGCAACAACCACCCCCCTGGGTATGCCCAATATGGGTAACACTCCACATTTAGGAATGCCTAACACAGGGCCACCACCTGTCATGGGTATGCCCAACATGGGGGTCATACCCCCTCTGGTTTCCACAAACCCTATCCCAGGAATCCCTAGTGCGATTCCTAACCCAAGTGTAACCCATGTTGCACTTGGGAGCGCTATCCCAGGAATCCCTAGTGCGATTCCTAACCCAAGTGTAACCCATGTTGCACTTGGGAGCGCTAACCCATACCAGAACACACCTATTGGAGGGCACATACCTTCCATACCTAGCATACCTTTAGGCGCTGCTGGGCCCCTACATCATACCACCATGACTAGGCATGTCCCAGTCCCAGTCACTACATCTGCTAGCTTACCATACATGGCGAGTCTGAACTTACCAGACTTGGCCAGACTCACCAATGATCCTATCAGACATGATCCTGCGTGGCCTCAAATGCCCACCAAACTCCCCTCTGACATCCCTAAGTTTGAGGGTAAAGCAGGAGAGGACCCACAGAACCATATTATGTCCTTCCATCTATGGTGTTCCTCCAACTCCATAGTGGACGACTCTGTCCGCCTCCGCCTTTTACAGCGCACCTTCACTGGCTCTGCAGCCAAGTGGTATATCGAGCAGCCCCATGGGACGCATGCCACCTTTACCTCCCTTGCTTCGACCTTCCTGCAGTTCTTCCAATTACCTGTCCACTATGATGCGGGAGTCGAGATCCTACTGTCTTGCAGACAGAACACGACCACGCACATCACTAACCATATTCATGATTGGCGTCGACGCCGAAGCCTCTGCAAAATCAAGTTAGACGACCGTATCTTCTTAGATTGGTTTCTAAAATCCCTCCTCCCTCTCATTGCCAAGGATGTGGCATCCGAAAGACCCCAGTCTGAAGAATAGGCCATCCTCAAAGCCCAATAGTTTGATCTCATTTATGCCCAATCGGGTTATCTATACACGATCATACCAGACGCCCCACGAGGCGAATCTGCACGCGGTGACACACCGGGGGCATCACATGCCGCTGATGGCATTATTGGCCAAATTACACCGCAAGCAAAACCTTTCAGCATGGTGAGCACCATGCCCGCCCCAGACCTCTCTAGGGCTACATCCAATTCCGGAGCGACAACTTCTTACGCTCCAACAAACCAAACCCAACACATTCATGGGCCCTCTTGTCCACAACATTGTTATGGGCAAGCGCCATCAGCATATGTACCTCCTACATATTATAACCAACCGGCTAAGCAGAACCCCATTCAGTTCCTGCCACAACCGATGCAGTACCCACAACAAGCTGCACCAGCTAATCCAACACATCCAATAGCTCAGGGGTACCAACAACCCCAACAGGCAACTGGACCACCGCCAGCTCCACCTGCATACTATCCACCGCAACCTGCTCCCGCACCTGCGGCTCCTCAAAATCCCCCCAATGCTCAAGGGCATGTGTACGCACAACAACATCAGCCCCAATACCAAAATAACCAACGCAACCAGGGTGGGCAACAAAACCGCGGAAGAGGACGTAACCGCGGAAACAACCAAAACCATAACCAAGGTCAACAACCTCCCCATCCTCCACAAAATAATAACGCGGCACCTGCTCATCAGAACCCTGATCGGCCGCCCAAGCAAGCCAAAAATGCTAATCTACGAACAAATCATCCTTGTTCTATTTGCGGAGTTTATGGACATTATACCCACGCTTGCCCACATTTGGAGCGAGCTCGGCAACTATGGACCGATGACGCCCATCGTCAAGGGCAGGCGGCTCCTCAGCCGCCACCCAACACACCACCACCACAACCTCAACCTTTGGTGCTACAAAACCCTTTTCCAACACAAGGGGTGGTAACCACCCAGCCGTTAGCTCCCCCACAGGGCAACGTGCCCCCACAACAGATCACTTATGCTGCTCCTGATCAACCAATGTTCGATTCAGGTACCCACCACTTGTTGATGATGTCAACTGCTGATGTCAACATCCAAACCCGTCGGAACAAATACGGCCCGACTTCTGAAGCCCCCCCCGCCGATAAGGATACTAATGCTCATCCCACTGATCAGACATTGCGTATACCTCCAGTTCCACTCGATGGCGCTTCTAAAGCACCTCGCTTCCCCCTTTGCCGAATCAACAACAACCCCAATGCACGGCCTGCGTCTAATTACAACATTGTAGATGACTTAGCTCAGTCTCCCGCAGCCATGTCTGCATTGGAAGTCTTGAAAAACTGTCCTTCACAACACAAGACTCTACTTTCCGCCATTGGGGCGACTGACCCAAATGATTCGAAATTGATGGCCTTTGATTTGGACCAGTCCGAACCACGTCTGCCTTCCACAATAGCAGTCCAGGTTTCGGTTTCCATTAGGAATCTAGTCGTCCATCGGTGTATCATCGATGAAGGCGCCTCCACATGCGTCATGTCTACATTCGTTTGGCAGAAGTTGGGATCCCCTCCTCTCCAGCAATCCACCACTGCATTGCGAGCCTACGACGGTCGGTCAGCTCAACCCCAAGGTCTACTACCTAAGGTCCCTGTCCAGTTGGGTGGTAAAACTGTGCTCATCGACATAGAGGTTATCAATGCCCAACTCGATTATAACCTCTTACTTGGCCGCAGTTACATGTACACCATGAAAGCGGTTGCCTCATCCGTGTTTCATACCATGATGTTTCCCCATGAGGGACGTGTGGTTAAGATCGATCAACTCACTTACTATGATCCCAATGCCCCCGCTGCACCGGAAAATGTTCTCCCCATGGTTGAACAACCCTTTTCTAATGCAACCACCTCGTTTGTGTCCTTTGTGGGACCCGGACTTACTCGGATACACCAATGTCCTCAACCTTCCAAGCTATTCCACCCCCATCATCTGAACCTGCAGTATCTGACTTATGCACCCTTTCCCACAACACACAAACACCCACAATGCCTACACATATTGGCACAACGCCAATTCACACTATCCCTTTCTTGTTCCGATTCGCCGGAGTAGTTAGTTCGCCAGTAATGGCTACACTCAACCTTCCTGGCGTAACATTAGGGATACCCGTATGGTACCTACCGGCTCCAAATCCCCCGCCGAATCCAACTATCATCCTACAACCGGTACAACCCATTGTTACCAGTACTCAACCTCCTCCTGGTGTCACAATCCCTTCGTCGTCAACGAAGCCTCCTCCTGGTGTCACAATCCCTTCGTCGTCAACGAATCCTCCTCCTCTGGTCAATCCCACTGGGGGCAGAGGACCACAACCATACACGGCTATAACACCTCCTAAGGCAGTTAAACCCCCACCAGTATTTAGAGCCCCTCCTAAATGCTCGTTGTGTGATGAGATAGGCCATTCAACTCATCAATGTCCACAGTTACCGGCGCTCCAAGAGCATATGAATATGCTGGACGATGACACCAGCATCCCAGTAGTTAGACTAGAGCCACCTCCTCAGCCTCGTGACAGATCACTGCACACTAACCATCCTTGTGCCATATGCAGTGTCTACGGCCACTACTCTCACCATTGTCCTGATCTCCCTGACTACAGAGCAGCATTGTATGATTTAAACAACGTCGATTTAGAGATATCTCCTCCCCTCATCGAGGAGATCTACCCCCCGCAATCATCCTCGTCGGAAGAAGTCAATACAATCTATATGATTTCAACAACTTTCAAACCAGAACCCCTTGATTTATGGTCTGACTACTTCAATACTGATGAGCAAATTTTGGAGACACTCACTGCACCCGATTACCCGTGGGATGATATGCATCATCGCTCGTACTTCCTCCCGGAAGCATCTACATCCACCGCATCCAACCAACTATCGGTCGAATCAAAAGATTTCATACCCACTAAGGTCGACTGGTTAAAGGACCCTATCCCAGCACCGGATGCCTTTGAAGAAGGGAACATGTCCAATATTTCCCCGACTATACAGATAGATATTTCCACAACACCTGGGAAACCTGAGCTCATCTCGCTGGGCGCATCTTGCACTCAAGCAGAAACTCAGGCGTATAGAAATCTTTTTCAAGAGTTCCGTGATGTTTTTGCCTGGTCCTATACCGAGATGCCTGGGCTCGACCCCGCCATCATAGAACACCACATTGATACATGGCCTGAGGTACCCCCTGTTCGTCAGAAACAGAGACCCATTCATCCTTCCAAACTCCCCGCTGTTAAAGCTGAGGTGGAGAAACTACGCAAAGCAGGATTCATTTATACTATTCCTTATACCACATGGGTTTCAAACCCCGTCCCCGTCAACAAAAAGTAAGGCACCCTTAGAGTATGCACTGACTTCCGTGATTTAAACCGCGCTTGTCCAAAGGACAATTTCCCTACTCCATTCATTGATCAACTCATTGATGAGTGTGCGGGCCATGAAGTCCTATCTTTCATGGACGGGTTTTCCGGATACAACCAGATTCACATCCGTAAGGAGGATCAGTACAAGACTTCCTTCACCACCCCATGGGGCACCTTTGCCTATCGCGTCATGCCATTCGGCCTAAAAAATGCTGGTGCTACTTTCCAGCGAGCCATGACCTATTGTTTTCACGACTTGGTCCATATCCTGCGTGTCTATCTTGATGACCTTACAGCTCGTTCCCGAAAACGATCAGACCACCTTAACGACCTCCGACAAGTTTTCCTACGTTGTCGCAAATATAAAATCCGCTTGAACCCACACAAGTGTGTCTTTTGCGTTCCGGCAGGCCGGTTGTTGGGTTTGATTGTTTCCCAAGATGGAATTACTGTTGATCCCCTGAAAGTTAAAGCCATCTTGGAACTTCCCCCTCCTCGTACGCTTCGGCAGCTCTAGAGTCTACAAGGGCGGTCCAATTTCCTTAGGCGCTTCGTTCCTGATTACGCCACTAAAGTCCACGGATTCTTACGCTTACTTCGTACCCACATACCTTTTGTTTGGGATGAGCAAGCAGACACGGCATTCGGAGCCCTCAAGAAAGCCCTCACACAAGCCCCCTTGATATCCCCACCGGATTTCTCTCAAGATTTCACCCTTTATGTCTCGGCGTCTGAACATGCCGTGTCCGGAGTCTTGGTCCAAGAAGATGCCTCTCGCCAAGAGCATGTGATCTATTTTGTCAGTCAGACCTTGTCTGGCCCACCTCTACGTTACCCATACGAGGAAAGATTAGCCCTAGCTGTAGTCTTTTCCATTCAAAAATTGCGACACTACATTTTGCTCAGTCATACCACGGTTATCGTCGACTCCAACCCTATGGTCTATCTCCTCAGCCGACGGCTCCTTCAGGGTCGTGTTGCTAAATGGGTCATTATCCTCCAGGAATATGACCTCACTTTCAAGACTCCTAAGAGCACCAAAGCCCTCGCGCTTGCTCACCTCATCACCGACCTCCCGTCCTCTTCGTCATCACCTGCTATCCAAACGGATCTGATCGACGATCAAATCTTCATCATTTCGTCTGACGACCCATGGTACGGAGACATTTTGATTTACCTTCGCACGCAAAAGTTTCGACCACACATTGATCGTGACCAACGCCGTCGCATACGACACCATGCCCCCCGATACCTCTTGTTAGGGGATGTGCTTTACCGACGCGGCATTGATACCATCCTGCGCCGCTGCCTATCCCACAGTGAGGCAGAACAAGTCCTCAATGATTGTTCGGGCATTTTTTTCCATGCCCCCTCGTCACCTCGATTTGCGTGCCACATCGGTCGTTCTCCGTTTTTGACGTGCTTTATATCGCCAGATTCAGTTTTCCGCGCTCGTGATGATGCTTGAGATCATTTCTCGCTCTCACCTCCAGATTTTTTGTGCATTTTTTCCTATGCCCCCCCTGTCGCCTCGGTTTGCGTGTCACATCGGCCGTTCTCCGTTTTTGACGTGCCTTATATCGTCGGATTCAGTTTTCCGCGCTCATGATGATGCTTGAGATCATTTCTCGCTCTCACCTTTAGATTTTTCGGGCATTTTTTCCATGCCCCCTCGCCACCTTGGTTTGCGTGCCACATCGGTCGTTCTCCGTTTTTGAGGTGTCTTATATCGCCGGATTCCGTTTTCCGCGCTCGTGATGATGCTTGAGATCATTTCTCGCTCTAACCTCCCGATTTTTAGGGCATTTTTTCCATGCGCCCTCGATGCCTCGGTTTGCGTGCCACATTGGCCGTGGCCCCTTTTCGACAATCTTTATATCGCCAGATCCAGTTTTTCGCACCCATGATGATGCTTGAGACCTTTACTCGATCTCATCAATCCCTCTTTGTTCGGTAAAGTTTTACCCCTTTTTCGGGCCGAGCAATCCCTTTTTACGAAAAAGGCACTTAGGGAGTTTCTGTTAAGCTCTTTTTTGACTCCTAAAACAATGAAAAGATTGCCGAGCAACCTTGCTTCCTTTCATGCTCGTTAAACGTATCTGAAAGGGCGTCTACCTGGTATAAGTTTACCCCTTTTCCGGACCTTGTAGACTAATTATGAAAAAGGAATACTCTAGTCACATCGGCTAGAAGAGTTCTCCATTTGCATCATTTTATGCTTTTTCGGGCCTTGGAGACTAAATTACGAAAAAGAACACCAATAGAGTCCACTTACCACTTTCAGACTCTCTAAACATGAAAGCAACCGTGAGCACAAACCGTCCTGGGCTCAAAAAATCCACAGGAATGTACCATTTCAGAGCACACTTTTATCCCTTCTTGGAGCTCATTAAAACTACGAAGAAGGAATCCATGGTGCCTCTTAGCGCCATGACAGATCTCATCTACTCATATGGAAGCTTCCCCATTTTGGTTGCCTTTGTTCAGAGTATTCTGCAGTATGTCACCTTGAAATCCCTCGACAGCACCTATCAGCTCGTCCTTCCCCCTAAACTCAATGTATACCATTATGTCCCTAAAAGTCATGATCCCCACACCTGCAAGTCAGATCCCTACGCTGCCAGGTCAACCACGTCATCATGCTCTGAACAAAGGAAGTTTGAGTCTACCCAATATATGACCCCAGTTACTTCCCATTCCCAAAAGTATGTCAGTCCTACCACCAGCACTACCACACTTCAGTTCTACACCTCGTGCTCCTATCAAGGAAACATCATTGCCTTGTTAGTTGCTGGTCTCCCTCTGTCGACGACAACCAACTTTATTCCAGAGGATAGACCCAGAGGTTTCTGTGTCTTGGACTCATCATCATTTATGATGAGTGCCTACGAATCATTTCGAGAAGACTCCTCAGTGCTTCTCCAAATGATTGTTTCTCACATGCTCGACTTCAACACCTTGATCGCATCGTTTAGACTCGCACATGGTATTGATCCTTTCCAGTTTTTGTCGAAGACCCCGGATACCTCCGGACTCTTCCACATTTGAGAGTCTACCTATGGAAATAACCAGTTACATTTTTTCTATAGATATCCGGGTTGCGCATGGCGATAGTATTCGGAAGCCATTTCATTATATGCTTCCTCGAGTACCCGGTTTCAGTTTCAGTTCAGTGTACCATTGATCAAGCACCTCATCAGTTCCTCTGAGTCCACACTCAGCAGCACTGTTGTTATTTCAGTATATCAGTTCGTCTGCTCAGACATGGTCAGCCCAGCAGTACATCCCAGATGTGTGTCCCCTTTGGACCCTCATAATGCCACAGTGGTTCTCTATGTATCTTACAGGTCCCCCTTTTCGGGCCTTACAGTTATTTTTTATGTATCTGGAAACGAGCATGGGAATGCCCGCCTCGTCCATATTTTTCAGGTCATTATTTTTGTTCTTGATATGAGCATGGGAATGCCCGCCTCGTCCATTATCAGAGATTCTACCTCATTCATATTTGAGGCCATGTAATATTTTTTGTTTTGCAGCTTCCAAGGGCCGTGGATCCAGTCTCCAATCGGTCTCTTCTCTCCCCTAAAAACCCCAGAAAAAGAACAAAAGAACTATGATGTCTATCGGCCATACGATGAGCTCCTGCCCTCACACATCAGGGGGCAATCTGTTAACACCTAAAAAGTGCTCACTAGCTCATTCCCTTATTCACATGACCCATTTGTCCACTTTTTCACCATCAGAGCCTCTAAAACCATCAAAAGGTCACCAAAAGACCTTGGTACACCCCTTTTTCCACCCAAAATGAATATTTTCCTCAAAAAAGCATAAAAAACCCTCAAAAAGGGTACATAATTCCCAAAATATTAAAAAGGGAATAAAAATATTCAAAAATATTCAAAAAGGAAAAAGGAGGGAAAAATACCTAAACCATGTTGGTCAATACCATTAGTTTTCACAAAACCACAAATGGTATTCCCCACCACCAAAACCTATAAAAAGGTGGTAGGGGCTCCTCATTTCACATCCATCCATTATCCTATCCTCATGCTGCCGAATTCTCCCTTGAGTATTTTGGCCATTGCAAACCACATTGGAGAAGAGATCATTGGAGATTGGAGTTGCTCATCCTTGGAGCCATTCAACCTCACCATTAGAGGTATTGATTCCGCAAGCACTTGCTTGCCCCATTCTTGCAATACAAATTTATTATTTTACATTGTCTTGTTCTTGTTTTTAAATTATTTTCATTATTTGCTTAATATCTCTTGCATAGATCCATGAATAGTTTAGTTTAGATTAGTTTCTTGTTATTTGCTTTTATTGAAACTGCTGCTACTAGTTAGCAGGTGCCCATAGCACTAAGCCTGGTTTCAAAACCGGGCCAACAGCCATGTCGGATAAATGGCCTCCACAGGCACCGCTATGACAATCATTGAGGACTTGTTCTGCCTCACTATGGGATAGGCAACGTCGTAGGATGGTATCAACGCTGCGTCGATAAAGCACATCCCCTAAGAAGAGGTATCGGGGGGCGTGGTGACGTATACGACGACGTCCGTCACGATCGATGTGGGGTCGAAATTTCTGCGTGCGGAGGTAAATTAGCATGTCACCATACCATGGGTCGTCAGACGAAATAATGAAGATGTGATCGTCAATCAGATTCGTTTCGATAGCGGGTGATGACGAAGAGGATGGGAGGTCAGTGATCAGATGGGCAAGCGCGAGGGCTTTGGTGCTCTTGGGAGTTTTGAAAGTGAGGTCATATTCCTAGAGAATAATGACCCATTTAGCAACACGGCCTTGTAGGAGCCGTCGGTTTAGGAGATAGACCATAGGGTTGGAGTCGGCTACGACCGTGGTATGACCGAGCAGAATGTAGTGTCGTAATTTTTGGACGGAAAAGACTATAGCTAGGGCTAATCTTTCCTCGTATGGGTAACGTAGGGGTGGGCCAGACAAGGTCTGACTAACGTAATAAATGACATGTTCTTGGTGAGAGGCGTCTTCTTGGACCAAGACTCCGGACACGGCATGTTCAGATGCCGAGACGTAAAGGGTGAAGTCCTGAGAGAAATCTGGAGGGGAGATCAAGGGGGCTTGTGTGAGAGCTTTCTTGAGGGATTCGAATGTCGTGTCTGCTTGCTCATCCCAAACAAAGGGTATGTGGGTGCGAAGTAGGCATAAGAATCCGTGAACTTTGGTGGCGTAATCAGGCACGAAGCGACGAAGGAAATTGGACCGCCCCTGCAAACTCTGGAGTTGCCGAAGTGTGCGCGGAGAAGGAAGTTCTAAGATGGCTTTGACTTTCAGGGGATCAACAGTAATTCCATCCTGGGAAACAATGAAACCCAACAAACGACCTGCAGGAACGCAAAAGACACACTTGTGTGGGTTCAAGCGGATTTTATATTTGCGACAACGCAGGAAAACTTGTCGGAGGTCGTTAAGGTGGTCTGATCGTTTACGGGAACGAGCTGTAAGGTCATCGAGATAGACCAGCAGGATATGGACCAAGTCGTGAAAACAATAGGTCATGGCCCGCTGGAAGGTGGCACCAGCATTTTTTAGGCTGAAAGGCATGACATGATAGGCAAAGGTGCCCCATGGGGTAGTAAAGGTAGTCTTATACTGATCCTCCTTACGAATCTGAATCTAGTTGTATCCGGAAAAACCGTCCATGAAAGATAGGACTTCATGTCCCGCACACGCATCAATGAGTTGGTCAATGAATGGCGTGGGGAAATTGTCTTTGGGACAAGCGCGGTTTAAATCAAGGAATTCAGTACATACTCTAAGGGTGCCTTGTTTTTTGTTGACGGGAATGGGGTTTGACACCCATGTGGTATAAGGAATAGGATAAATGAATCCTGCTTCGCGAAGTTTCTCAACCTCGGCTTTAACAGCGGGGAGCTTGGAAGGATGAATGGGTCGCTGTTTCTGACGAACGGGGGGGACATCAGGCCATGTGTCAATGTGGTGTTCTATAATGGCAGGGTCAAGACCAGGCATTTCGGTATAGGACCATGCAAAGACATCACGGAATTCTTGAAAAAGCTTTTTATACGCCTGAGTTTCCGCTTGAGTGCAAGATGCGCCCAGCGAGATGAGCTCAGGTTTTCCAGGTGTGGTGGAAATATCAATCTGTATAATGGGGGAAATCTTGGACATGTTCCCTTCTTCGAAGGCATCCGGTGCTGGGATGGGATCCTTTAACCAATCGACCTTAGTGGGTATGAAATATTTCGATTCTACGGATAGTTGATCAGATGCCGTGGATGTAGACCCCTCTGGGAGGAAGTAGGAGCGATGATGCATATCGTCCCAAGGGTAGTCGGGTGCAGTGAGTGTTTCCAGAATTTGCTCGTCAGTATTGAAGTAGTCAGACCACAAATCGAGGGGTTCTGGTTTGAAAGTGGTAGTCGAAGAGATCATATAGATGGTGTTAATCTCTCCGGATGAGGATGATGCGGGAGGGTAGATCTCCTCGATAGTAGGGGGTGCCGTCTCAAGATCCAAATTATTCATCTCTTAGAGAGTTGCTCTGTAATCTGGGATGTTAGGACAGTGATGTGAGTAGTGGCCATAAATCCCGCATATCGCACATGGGTGGTTGGTACGCAGTGATTTATCACGAGGCATGGGGTTTGGATCGATTTTGACAACCGGGATGTTGGGGTCGTCGTCAAGCATTTGCATGTGTTCCTGTAATGCAGGTAACTGTGGACACTGATGGGTTGGATGGCCTAATTCCTCACACAACGAGCATTTGGGAGGAGCACGGAACACGGGAGGAGGTTTAACTGCTTTGGGTGGGGGTACCGCAGTGTATGGTTGTGGGCCTCTGCCCCCAATGGGCCTGATGAGTGGAGGGGGATTCGTCGATGACTAAGGAGTATTGATACCGGGAGGTGGTTGAGTGGAAGTAACAATGGGTTGCACCGGTTGCAGGATGACATTTGGTGTCGGCGGGGGAACGGGAGGCGTAATATACCACACGGGTAATCCCAATGTTAACCCGGGGAGACTAAGGGTAGCCATAACCGGGGCGCTTACTGCACCCGAAGGAGGAAATAGAAAGGGGATTGTGTGGATGGGTGTAACACCGATGTGACTAGGGACCAATGGTGGTTTAGGGAACAAGGGTGGTTGATTACCGGGTGTTTGTGAAAGAGTGCAGAGGTTAGCGACGTGGGTCTCCGGTGACGGTGGTGGAATGGCCTGGAATGTAGAAGTCATCGGCACGTCGGAGTATAGTCCGGGTCCTACTGAGGAAACGAATGAGGTATTTGCACCACCAACAGGTTGTTCAACCATGGGGAGAACATTTTCAGGGGTGGCGGGGGCCTTGGGATCGTAATAGGTAAGTTGGTCGACCTTGACCACGCGTCCCTCATGGGGGAACTGCATGAGGCAACAGCCCGCATGGCATACATGTAGCTACGACCAAGTAAAAGGTTATAGTCAAGTTGGGCATTGATGACCTCAATGTCAATGAGCACGATTTTACCCGCGAGCTGGACGGGGACATTAGGTAAGAGACCCTGGGGTTGAGCCGAACGGCCGTCGTAGGCTCGCAACGCAGTGGTGGACTGCTGGAGAGTGGGAGATCCCAACTTCTGCCAAACGAATGTGGACATGACACATGTAGAGGCCCCTTCATCGATAATGCACCGATGGATGACAAGATTCCGAACGGAAACGGAAACTTGGAATGTTAAACTGGAAGGCAGTCGTGGTTTGGACTGGTCTGAATCGAATGCGATCAGCTGTGAATCATTGGGGTCAATGGCGCCAATGGCACAGAGCAAAGTCTTGCGCTGTGAAGGACAGTTTTTCAAGACCTCTAAAGCAGACATGGCTGCAGGAGACTGGGCTAAGTCGTCTACGATGTTGTAATTCGACACAGCCCGAGCATTGGGATTATTGTTGATGCGACGAAGTGGGAAGCGAGGTGCTTTGGAAGCGCCATCAAGTGGAGACGGAGGTATACGTAACGTTTGATCTGTGGGATTAACGTTAGTGTTCTTGTCGGCGGGAGGGGCTTCAGAAGTGGAGCCGTATTGGTTCCGACGGGTTTGGAGGTTGGCATCGACAGTTGATATCATCAACAAATGGTGAGTACCTGAATCGAACATGGGTTGATCAGGGGCTGCATAAGTGATCTGTTGTGGTGGCACGTTGCCCTGAGGGGGAGCTAACGGCTGAGTGTTCACTACACCCTGGTTTGGAAAGGGGTTTTGCAGCACCAACGGTTGATGTTGAGGTGGTGGAGGGTTGGGTGGCGGCTGAGGAGCCGCTTGCCCTTGACGATGGGCATCGTCGGTCCAGAGTTGCCGAGCTCGCTCCAAATGTGGGAAAGAATGCGTGTAATGACCATAGACCCCGCAGATAGAACAAGGGTGGTTTGTTCTGAGGTTATTATTTCTAGGCTGCTTGGGATTCCGATCCGGATTGCGGTTGGGAGGAGCAGCATTGTTATTTTGTGGAGGATTAGGAGGTGGAGGACCTTGCTGATGTTGTTGGTTATTACCGCGGTTACGACCTCTACCACGGTTCTATTGCGCACCTTGGTTGCGCTGGTTGTTTTGGTTCTGGGGCTGGTTGTGCTGTGTACACTTGCCCTTGAGCAGTGGAAGGATTTTGGTTCGCCGCAGGTGCGGGAGCAGGTTGTGGTGGATAATACACCGGTGGGATTGGAAGTGGACCAGATACCTGCTGGGGTTGTTGGTAACCCTGAGCTATTGGAGGTGTTGGGTTAGCTGTCGCAGCTTGCTGCGGGTAATACATTGGTTGAGGTGTAGCTGGGGGGGCGTATGCAGGTGGTGCATGACCAAAGCACTGAGGTGGACATGAAGGTCCATGGGTATGGTGGTGATGTGCCATGGGAGCATAAGAACTGGTTGCTCCAGACTGAGATATAGCCCGCGAAAGGTCGGGACCATGGCTAGGATGTGCAATGGAAAAGGGTTGGGGATGCGAGGCCATACGACCACTGATGCCATCAGTAGCATGGGATGCCCCCGGCGCATCATGTTGGGATGACTCGCCCCGAGGGGCGTCTGGTATATTGGTATACAGATAACCCGACTGGGCGTAAATGAGATCAAACTGTTGGGCTTTGAGGATGGCCTCTTCTTCAGACTGGGGTCTTTCGGATGCCACATCCTTCACAATGAGAGGGAGGAGGGATTTTAGAAACCAATCTAGGAAGATACGGTCGTCTAACTTGATTTTGCAGAGGCTTCGGCGTCGACGCCACTCATGAATGTGGTCAATGATGTGGGTGGTCGTGTTCTGTCTGCAAGACAGTAGGATCTCAATACCCTCATCGTAGCGGACAGGTAACTGGAAGAACTGCAGGAAGGTCGAGGCAAGGGAGGTAAAGGTGGCATGCGTCCCATGGGGATGCTCGATATACCACTTAGCTGCAGAGCCAGTGAAGGTGCGCTGTAATAGACGGAGGCGGACAGAGTCGTCCACTATGGAGTTGGAGGAACACCATAGATGGAAGGACATGATATGGTTCTGGGGGTCCTCACCTGCCTTGCCCTCAAACTTAGGGATGTCGGAGGGGAGTTTGGTGGGCATGTGAGGCCACGCAGAATCGTGTCTGATAGGATCATTGGTGAGCCTAGCTAAGTCTGGCAAGTTCAGACTTGCCATGTACGGTAAGCTAGCAGATGTGGTGACTGGGACTGGGACATGCCTAGTCATGGTGGTATGATGTAGGGGTCCAGTAGCGCCTAAAGGTATGCTAGGGATTGAAGGTATATGTCCTCCAATAGGTGTGGTCTGGTGTGGGCCAGCGCTTCCAAGTGTAACATGGGTTACACTTGGGTTAGGAATAGTAGTGGTGATTCCTGGAATCTGGGTTGTGGGAATCATAGGGGGTGTGACCCCTATGTTGGGCATACCCATAACAGGTGGTGGCCTTGTGTTGGGGATTCCTATAACAGGAGGTGGCCCTGTGTTGGGCATTCCTAAGGGTGGAGTGTTTCCCATATTAGGCATACCCAGGGGGGTGGTTGCTGCCATGGATGGCACCGCAGTAGAAGGGTCTGTGGATGTCTCTCCTATGGTGCTGGTAAAGAGTGGGTCAAATGGTGTTCCAGCCATATGGTTGGTTGGGAATAACACAGTGGGGTTTTCAGATTCTGCCTCAGAATAAGATGTGAAGTGAGGCGTGTCAGAATCGGATGACTGTCTGGTTGACCGACGATGTGTCGAGTCAAGGGATAAGGCTCAGCGTCGGTGACGTGGCGAGCCAAGTAGACTGAACTCTGGGAGTTCGCCCTGTAGACGACGACAGCGTCTAAAATTCTCAATGGTGAGAAAATAAGTTTTTTGTGTAAAAATCTGTATGTGTAAAAATGGTAATGTATAAAAAACTCAAAACCCTAATGCAACCAAGGGTGCAAGAAGGGGAGTGAAAATGAAGGCTCTCAGGCCAAAAAATCAACCTCAAAAAGGTACTTATTATAGCAGTTGTGCTATAATAAGTGGAGGGATGCAAAAAATGGTCAGAGTACCAACATGCAAACGGCTTCTAGAAAAAATAGGTGTAACTAGACCAAAGGTGGGTTGAATCATGCAAACACCTAACTAAAAGTATTGTGAATCAACAAACTATATTCTCTGCAAGGTGATGAAATCCAAGTCAGACAATATTGAGTGTTGAGTCAACGGTTAGATATCCCCCTACCGGGAGGGACACCGGGTAATCAATCCTAAAGAATGGCTACTAGGATACTCTGTTCATGACATGTCGAGAAAAGGTAAATCTTCCCTTTGGTCCTTGATCACAATACCCCTATACAAGGATATCCCGAGAATTGCGAATGGTAGCCCTTTGGTTACTGAATGGATTTCGGTATTCCACTTAGGCTTCCGGAACCATCCTCGCAACTTCAACCCTCCTAGGGGAGAGGCCTTCCCATAAATCGGTTGTGACCGTGCCAATAAATACTAAGAGATTTTAGCTCCCTAATGGACAACAACTATGTCTCAGATGTAATAACTGAGGGGTGTTATTGGAACACCTATCCCTTCAATACTACCTAGCTACAAAGTTCTTTTAGTGTTCCCCAAGTGGGGTTAAAAGTGAGTTGAAATTAGGGTAAGTTTTAAGGCTCAGTTTAAAATTAGTGTTTGAGTGGGTGCACGTGTGATATTTTAAACTGAAATTGAAAAAGTAAATGCTAAGTATTCAAAAAACAAAGGATCTTTTGAAATAAAAAGCAAATATTATGACTTTTTCAATAAATGGAAATTAAATGTTTTTGCAAAAACTATTCAAAAAACGAAGGATCTTTTGAAATAGGAAAGCAAATAATATAACTTCTTTGAGAAATAAATGGATTTCGTTTTCAACAATTGCTATGGGCAAATTATTAAAGAAGCAAACAACAAATTTTTTTAATCTAGATAAAATGCAAAATAGATCTTTCTTTCAATTTCTGAAAATTTTTAAAAAGACTTTCTCACATGTGCATTCTAAATAGTAAAATTTTTCTATGGCTGTAAACAATGCTGGAATTTTTGATACTGTAAAAATAGCTAAGTGGACAGATAATACAGCAAAAAATTAATTTTTTAAATGAATCGGCCGAATGAAAAAATTGGCATCGCGGGTTTTGACAGAACAGTCGCGATGGACTGCGCGGGTTTTTGTCGCACAGTCGCGATGGGCAGCGCGGGTTTTGACTGCAAAGCCGCGATGTGCAGCGCGGGTTTTGACCGCGATGTGCAGCGCGGGATTTCGTCACACAATCGTGATGTGCAGCGCGGAAAAGGTCCGCGAAGCCGCGATGTGCAGCGCGCTAAATGGCCTCGAAGCCGCGGTGAACCGCGCGGAAAAAGGCCGCACAGTCGCGATGAGCCGCGCGACTGTTGGGCGAAAAGCCGCGAGGCGAAAGCCATACACAGATGGCGAAAACGAACTCGAAAATTGAGAATTTTGGGCTGTTAATGGCTAAAAAATGGGCCAAGGTCTAGAACAACAATGGATCTGCTGTCTAGGGTGGCAGATCTATGAATTAAACTAACTAATACAATCAAAAACTAAGATCTAAAGCAAAAGTGAGATCCAAAGATTCAAAAGCAGCGGAGTCGCCAAAAACTGTTGGCTTGGTTTTGCAACCAAGCTTAGTGTTATGGGCACCTGCTAACTAGTAGCAGCAGTTTCAATAGAAATAAATAACAATAAACTAAATCTAAACTAAAACTAAACTAGCATGTGCATTTTGAATTAAAAAACAAGAACAAGAAAGATAAAAAATAATTTTGTATTGAAAAATGGGGGCAAGCAAGTGCTTGCAATAACAATACCTCCAAGTGATGAAGGTTGTTGAATAGCTCCAATGGTGAGCAACTCCAATCTCCAATGGGTCCTTTCTCCAAGGTTACTACAATGGCCAAATACTCAAGGGAGATTTTGGCAGCATGAGGATAGGAATATGGATGGATCTGAAATGAGGAGCCCCTACCACCTTTTTATAGGTTTTGGTGGTGGGGAATACCATTTGTGGTTTTGTGGAAACCAATGGTATTGACCAACATGGTTTAGGTACTTTTCTCTCCTTTTTTCCTTTTTTGAATAAAATTAATATTTTTATTCCCTTTTTAATATTTTGGGAATTTGGACCATTTTTTAGGGTTTTTATGCTTTTTAGGAAAAATAATCTTTTCGAGTGGGAAAAAGGGGTGTACTAAGGTCTTTTGGTGACCTTTTGTTGGCTTCAGAGGCTCAGATGGTGGAAAAGTGGACAAATGGGTCATGTGAATGAGAGAATGAGCTAGTGAGCACTTTTTGGGTGTTAACAGTTACTGCTATATCCTATCTACAACCTCTTCCATGTGATTGTACTATTATCATTCCATCCTAATATTTATGCTATTACAATTAAAATACTAGTGAAATGATTAATTATTTCAAGTAATTATTTCCTACCTTCAAGTGTCTACCTCCTATATTGAAGCAAGTAATTCCTAAATGCATGCAATCAATGAGAGTTCAACTAAGACTCGTGATCCCTATCATTAAGGAAATGAAAGAGTTGGATTAGGACTATATATTTCCCTCTCTTTCATTCATGCAAAAGAGGAAAGAATAGAGTTCTTGATGAAAAAAGAGTTGCCCAACTATCATAGGGTCCATGGAGAGATGAAAGAGGCACTAGAATGTGGAATTGGACATTAAGATTGAGTAGGAAAGTACCTTTGTTGGTTTTCTTGGTTGGTTTGGCCTTTGGTAAAGGAATTAGTGACTTCGAAGCTTTCACAAATATTTTTCACCATGGTCGTTTCGTAGCCCATTACGGGGGTGGAATCCACAAAGGAATTGCCTATGGTTGGGAGGAAAATGGTTCACCTACAATTAATTGCCTTGGAACTCAATTTATAAAAGGACAAGTTATTTTTTTTCTCCTCATTTGTTATGAATTCAATCTTGTATGATAAAGAATATAATTTCATTATTTCTTATTATAATTCACATTTAAATTTCTTGTAGGTTTAATGAGCAAATGAATTTGAATTTATATTGTATGTGAAGTGTTTGTAGAAATGTGTTGTGCATGCAAGTCTAAAAATTGGTTTTGTATTTCTAGTGCAACAATGTCATATGAACTTTAATGAATGTCAAATTTGATCTAGGGATGGATGGCACATATCCCCACATGTCCACCAAAAATTAGCTTCATATTTGCATGTATGACCCTTAAAAACATTAAATGGTTGTAGATAAAATTGTTCTATAACCTGGCCATATGGTGTATGTTGGAATTTAAATTTTAATGGAAGTAGTTGACATCGATATCCACATGCTCACCAAATTTCAAATTAGATCCATTTGTTTCATTCCCCACAAATTGGAAATATAGTTAGGTCAAGAAGGGCTACTTGAATCCCCGTACAACTACACAAATTATGTTTGTTTTGTATGGAAAGTTTTGGCATGTGATTGAATGTTTTTAAGGGTTTAAATGAGATGCTTATATTTGTTATGGATTATTTGAACCATTTTTAGTCTTACATTGACCTCTTGAAAGAAGGATGTTGGAACCTAAGGTTATACAAGTTCATCACACTCTTGGATCTTCGTGAGACAGTTAGTCGATAGACAACAATCGACGAGCAAAGCAGTTGATTGGTGGATCGACTGGGCTCTCTATTATTGGAATAGAAAATTATTATTGCATCTATCTCCAGTGTTGTGGTGAATGTTTTTGGTGTTCGTTCGTTGGTTCATCCTTTGCACTGAGCTATTGGAGATCTTGTTTTGCCATATCTTTTGTACCACATTTTTGCATCTACAGGTGGAGGCCGATTTGCTTTGAGGAGGAAGTATTGGTAGGGGAAGACTCTCCCTACTTCTTCTTTGGATCTCTTCGTTGGTAACAGGAAGTATTACTGTCCCAAGACCTTCTATTTCATGTTATCATTGCATTTTACTTGTATTTCCTCCATACTTGATCTCTCTGATTGAAATCGATTTCCTTGGATTGACAGGTAGAGGAGGGTGCACTTGTGGGCTAGGGCATCAATTCGGCAAGCAAAATCAACAATCTCTCATTTGATCTCTGCAGGGATCTCCCTCAACATCAAGGCATCTCATTCACATCACTCAGGTATGATCTCAAGGTAATTTCTTTCCATGATCTATCCACTTGTCTAAAATATTTCAAACCCTAATTAATCAAAACCCCCATTTTTTACATTTTCTTAGATCTACTAAGATCTAGTGGCTTCTTGGGTATAATATTGAAAACCCACCTCTATAGTATCCACGGCATCCCGTATCTATAATTTGGTGAGGATTGGCCTCCATTTGATCCCCTTCCCAATCCAACTTAGCCTCTCCAAGTGAGGTCGCACTCCTTGGGGAAGGTGAGTTACCATAGATCTAGTTGATGGGTAGTTGAGATTCCACTTGATTCATAATCTACACATCCAATAACCTACCCCTACACTGTCACTTTTCTGATTTCTACCTTGTGGGCCCTATTCCATGTTTTAAGGGATTTAATCCCATTTTTGGACCACTTGGTATCTTAAAACTCAGATCTAGTAAGATCTAGCCATCGGATTGCCTTGAAATTGTAGATCCATACTCTCACTTGATCAACCTACTTGGATCTAAAATTTGGATGTCATTGGACTTGTCTTGATCCCATTTACCCCTTATTTTACCGTCCTTGGGCAAAGTCGCACTTCCTTGGAGATTGGAGTTGGTCCACTTCTAGGACGTGGGTACATGAGATTTTAGTGGATTTGGAACGAGCATAATTCAAAACCTAGGTCTAGTTAGTCACTTCATCAAATCTTGCCTTGGGGATAACATTCCTTGTTTGAAGGGATTGTGGTCCACTTAGGTCAAACCTTGAATCTCTAGATCTGAACCTATTCATCCATCAAACCTTTAATTGCCCACTTGTCTCGTGCAAAAGGAGTCATCAACCACAAGTTAATTTCATTTGACTCCATTATCCCAATTCCCAAGGCATTGATCTCTCTCCAAGTCAATTCGACTTTCCTAGATTGTTGGATTAACTTGTGATTTGATCATTGTTTGGTGGACTAAACCCTTTGATGTCATCATATATCATGATCAAGCTTGTCATTTGTAATAGTTAGCCCCAATTCAACCCCTAAACTACCCTGCATTGGACACGGTTCCTAAGGTAGTGGATTTTCTCACATTGACTAGAACTATAATCCTGGATCTTCTTTTCAAATACTATAAGTCACTCACACATCAACAATGAACCAAAGCTATACTCATTGAACCCCTCAATTATCTTGTGACTTCATCCTTAGGTCTAGGATAAACCATACACCTTCTTTCACTTAGTCTTAACTTGATTTGGTGTCTTGGTTTGATCTCTCCTGTCGAGAGTAGATCGGGTCTCCCCCTTTGTTGTCTGGCCTAGATAACATAAAGTGAAGGTTGCCTCGACTGGCGTGACAACCATCTATTGGAGGTTGAGGTGATCGTGGTTGCACCTTTTGAGTTGCCCTTCCCTATTGCCATCCATTTATGGATACATCCACATGGGTAACTACAGTTTAGGTGATAACAGGACCCTCCCTACTTCTTTGGATCTCTTCGTTGGTAACAGGGAGTATTATTGTCCCAGGACCTTCTATTTCATGTTATCATTGCATTTTACTTGTATTTCCTCCATACTTGATCTCACTGATTGAATCGCTATTCCTTGGTTTGACAGGTAGAGGAGGTCGCACTTGTGGGCTAGGGCATCAGTGGGTTAGGGCATCATTTCAACAAGCAAATTCAACAATCTCTCATTTGATCTCTGCGGGAGTCTTCCTCAACATCAAAGCATCTCTCTTCATCACTCGGGTATGATCTCAAGGTAATTTCTATCTCCATGATCTATCCACTTGTCTAAAATACTTAAAACCCTAATTAATCAAAACCCCAATTTTACATTTTCTCAGATCTACTAAGATCTAGTGGCTCTTTGGGTAAGATATTGAAAACCCACCTCTATAGTATCCACGACATCCCGGATCTATAGTTTGGTGAGGATTGACCTCCATTTGATCCCCTTCCCAAGCCAACTTAGCCTCTCCAAGTGAGGTCGCACTCCTTGGGGAAGGTGAGTTACCCTAGATCTAGTACGTGGGTAGTTGAGATTTCAATTGATTCATGATCTACACATCTTAAAACCTACCCCTAGACTGTCACTTTTCTGATTTCTACCTTGTGGGCCCCATTCGACCTTTTAAGGGATTTAATCCCCATTTTGGACCACTTGGTATCTTAAAACTCAGATCTAGTAAGATCTAACCCTTGGATTGCCATGATTTTCTAGATCCACATTGTCACTTGCTTAAACTACTTGGATCTAAAATTTGGATGTCATTGGACTTGTCTTGATCCCATTTACCCCACCTTTTACCCTCCTTAGGCAAAGTCGCACTTCTTGGGAGATTGGAGTTGGTCCACTTCTAGGGCATGGGTACATGAGATTTTGGTGGATTTGGAATAAGCATACCTTAAAACCTAGATCTAGTAGGTCACTTTGTCAAATCTTGCCTTGGGGATATCATTCCTTGTTTTAAGGGATTGTGGTCCACTTAGGTCAAATCATGAACTCTTAGATCTAGACTCATCCATCCATCGAACCCTTAGTTTCCCACTTGTCTCATGCCATAGGGGTCACCAACCATAAGTTAATCTTCTCTTGACTCCATTTATCCCAATTCCCAAGGCACTGATCTCTCTCCAAGTCAATTCGACTTTCCTAGATTGTTGGATTAACTTGTAGTTTGATCCTTGTTTGGTGGACTGAACCCTTGTGATGTTGTCATATCTCGTGGTCAAGCTTGTCACTTGTACTAGTTAGCCCCAATTCAACCCCTAAATTACCCTGCATTGGACACGTTTCCCAAGGCAGTGGATTTTCTCACAATTGACTAGTACTTTAATCCTGGATCTCATTTTCAAATACTATAAGTCACTCTCACATCAACAATGAACCAAAGCTATACTCATTGAACCCCTCACTTGTCTTGTGACTTCATTCTAAGGTCTAGGATACACCATACACCTTCAATACTTCACTCATACTTAACTTTGATTTGGTGTCTTGGTTTGATCTCTCCTGTTGGGAGTTGATCTGGGTCTCCCCCTTTGTTGTCTGGGCTAGATAGCATAAAGCGAAGGTTGCCTCGACTGGCGTGACAACCATATATTGGAGGTCGAGGTGATCGTGGTTGCACCTTTTGAGTTGCACTTCCCTATTGCCATCCATTAATGGATACATCCATAGGGGTAACTATAGTTTAGGTGATAACAGGCACACTACGCTGTAAAGTGGAGAGGGTCGTAGTCTGCTATCATGAGCAGCCTAGGGATTAGGTTTATGTTTATATATGTACTGAATTACCCTAGATCTAGTTGATGGGTAGTTGAGATTCCACTTGATTCGTAATCTACACATCCAATATCCTACCCCTACACTATCACTTTTCTGATTTCTACCTTGTGGGCCCTATTCCATGTTTTAAGGGATTTAATCTCATTTTTGGACCACTTGGTATCTTAAAACTCAGATCTAGTAAGATCAAGCCATCGGATTGCCTTGAAATTGTAGATCCATACTCTCACTTGATCAACCTACTTGGATCTAAATTTTGGATGTCATTGGACTTGTCTTGATCCATTTATCCCCATTTTTACCCTCCTTGGGCAAAGTCGCACTCCCTTGGAGATTGGAGTTGGTCCACTTCTAGGATGTGGGTACATGAGATTTTAGTGGATTTGGAACGGGCATAATTCAAAACCTAGGTCTAGTTGGTCACTTCATCAAATCTTGCCTTGGGGATAGCATTCCTTGTTTAAAGGGATTGTGGTCCACTAAGGTCAAACCTTGAATCTTTAGATCTAGACTTTCTCATCCATCAAACCTTTAATTGCCCACTTGTCTCATGCAATAGGAGTCATCAACCACAAGTTAACTTCACTTTGACTCCATTATCCCAATTCCCAAGGCACTGATCTCTCTCCAAGTCAATTCGACTTTCTTAGATTGTTGGATTAACTTGTGGTTTGATCCTTGTTTGGTGGACTAAACCCTTTGATTTCATCACACTTCATGATCAATCTTGTCACTTGTACTAGTTAGCCCCAATTCAACCCCTAAACTACCCTACATTGGACACGGTTCCCAAGGAAGTGGATTTTCTCACATTGAACTAATACTTCAATCATGGATCCCATTTCAAATACTATAAGTCACTCTCACATCAATAATGAACCAAAGCTATACTCATTGAACCCCTCACTTGTCTTGTGACTTCATCCTTAGGTCGAGGATAAACCATACACCTTACTTCACTTAGAATTAACTTGATTTGGTGTCTTGGTTTTGATCTCTCCTATCGGAAGTAGATCGGGTCTCCCCCTTTGTTGTCTGGGATAGATAACATAAAGCGAAGGTTGCCTCGACTGGCGTGACAACCATCTATTGTAGGTCAAGGTGATCGTGGTTGCACATTTTGAGTTGCCCTTTCCTATTGCCATCCATTAATGGATACATCCACAGGGGTAACTACAGTTTAGGTGATAACATTTTGGCGCCGTTGCCGGGGAGGGTATAGGCTTACTCTGGTTTGACATATTTTTCTCAAGTCCTACTCCCGTTCTTTTTGCCTAACATTTTGGCGCTATAGAAGGCATAGGCTTACCTTGGATAAAACTAGTAGTCATTATTCACTCTCTCCTGCATTTACAACAACACATATCTTGGTAGAAGAGTTTAAGAAATCTACCTGGCGACTCCCAACCGTGACTCCGCTGAGGAGCGAGCTCATTTACATCCTTATAACACTAGAAGTAAAACAAACTTGGATCAAGTTGAAGGAACCCCACTTACTTATCGTAAAAGAGATGCTAAAGCACAATCATCTAACTTCTTTTGGAAATTAGTTAACGATTCTCCAAACCGAGCTTCAGGATCCCCTTTGATTAATTTGGTTCCTCCCTCATCTCCTAGTTCAAACTTAAACACAAACTTACTAGTTCCAATGGCCGGAACAAACTTTGGAAACCAGAATGTTCCTCCTCCACAGAATCCTAGGATTTTTGGAAGAAAGGCAAAACCATCTCCTTTAGACTTTTCCCAAATCCAAGGAGCACCCCGTGACATGCCTGAAAAGTATTTTGAAAAGGTTCCCAGATTCAATGGAGTATCTGCTATATCAATTGAAGACCACATTGATAAGGTATGGGAACACATGGAAGCATATGGAGCGTTTGAGGAAGATGTTTTCATGAGGGGTCTCCTGGCATATTTAGAGGGAGATGTTAGGAAGTGGTTTGACAGGTTGCCTGCCTCATCCATTGATGGGTATGATAACTTTGTCAACAAGCTAAATAGTGAGTGGTCCCGAAAGTTAGATGGGAAATTTCTCTTACATCAACTTTTTGACATTAAGAAAAGAGAAAATGAAACAGTCCATGAGTTTAATATAAGATTTGACAAGAGTGTAGCTGTTATCACGGAAGAGATTAGACCAAAAGATCAAGCAGTTGCTATTCACTAATTGAATGCATTTGAGGGATGGGTTGGTTATCAACTAAAGGATAAAAACCCAAATGACTTGAAGACCGCTCAATCAAATGCCAAGATGGATGAGCAAAATGTAGCATCTATGGGGAAACAAAACTTTTTCGATCAATTTACCCCATCCACTTCCAGATCTGACCCTAGAATTCGAAAACCAAAGGAACCAATGACTGTGCCAAAGGAATCAAAGGACACTTTAGAAGTCATGCAAGAGATGATGAGGCAATTAACTGTCCTAACAAAGAGTGTAGCAAGTTTGAATGATCCTGAGAGACATAGAAATCCTTATGGCCCTAAACCTTACTGGAATAATAATAGAAGGCCCGAAGGGGATATGGATAGGCGACGACCTGAGTATCCAGAAAACTCTGAAAAGAAGAAGGTCAATTGGTGTGATGAAAAAGAAGAAGAACCCTCCGACACCATTGACCACGATGACCAACCAGATAACATCAACTTTATAAATGACTTATCTTATGATGAAGACTTTGGAAGAATCCTTTTAGAAAAAGAGCCATGGGAGCAAGAAGAAGACATAGTTGAAGAACCTAGCTCCTCATGTTGTGCCATAGAGCTCCCAGAACCTAAAGCACAACCAAAGTACCAAATTTATAAACGAGGAAGTACCTCCCAACCTTCTTTCCTTGATAAACATAAGAAGATTGATGAAGACAAAAAGGAGGAAGAAGATCTTGCTATGGATGATTATGATCTTAAGATTGATATGAAGAAAGAGTTGAGCAAGATAATGTGTAATATCCCTGTCACTGAGTTAATGAAGGTGCCTTCTGTTCGATGCCAAGTAGAGGAATTTTTCGATGGTATTGGCCAAGAGAAAACTCCTAAAACGGTCCTAGAATCGTGTCATATCCAAAAGCTTAGTGGAACACAACTTATTGAAATAGAGAAGGATCCACCAATAAACATCCATTCAACAATTTATGAGAGAAAGAGCGGTGGTCACTCTCCCTTTTACCTTACCTTACACATTCAAAACATGCTCCTTCACAATTGTATGTTGGATTCTGGAGCAACAATGAATGTTATGCCTTTACAAGTTATGAAGGAAATGGGACTTGAAGTGACTAGACCTTATGGAAATGTTTGCGGTAAAGATTCCCGACGAGTGCCATCTTATGGTTTGATAAAAAACCTTAGAGCTGATCTTTTTGCATGTTCAGACATTTCTACCATGATGGATGTAGTTGTCATTGACTTACCCCCAGCATATGGAATGTTGTTATCTAGAAAATGGGCGGCTGGTCTAGGTGGATACCTTATGATGGATTTATCATTTATTTGTGTTCCCAACCCTGATGGAGCTTTGATTCAGGTAAACAGAGAACCTTGTTATAATGAGCATGTAGAATCATTTGATGAAGGGCTAAAAAACACATATGGGGATGAATTGTTGAACAATGCCAAAACTAACCTTGTTGAAAATGAGGATGAATTGTATAAAGTTGATCAAAATATGTGTATGGTCATGGAAGATTCTGATTCCTCTTGGGAAGAAGAGCAAGCAACTGAAATTGCAATAATAATCAATTTGGAGTTACTTAGAAATGAATTTGTTGAGGAAATAGATGAATTGAGAAGACATGATAATCAACCTCAAGGTCATAAACAAAACAATGAAATCATTCAAGAACCAATTATTGAAAACCAAGCACCTGAGGAGATTGATGATGGCTTAAGAGATATAGGAAGAGATGAACATTTGCCTAATGATCAAATTTTGGAACCAAATCCCCCATTAGAAAGCCTTAATGAGCAAGCAATTATTGAAGAAAATATTGAGAATCCTATCCATGAAGATGAATTTGATGATATTAGGAGGGGTGAAAGAATTCCTTTTACTGTTAGGGAATGGTTTGCTTTGACTGATCATAATAGAGAAAGGGAAAGCCAGGGGCTTGCACCTATTTACCCATGGGAAAACAATCTTGCAACATCTACTAGGGTTGAAACAAATGAAGAGCCGGAAACTTTCCATTATTCTGACGTAGAAGATTCCTTATCTCACTTATCTCTAGAAGACGGTAATCTAATTCAAGTTCATGATAACCTTTTAAGTTGGGAAGAGGATGCCCTAATAAATGATGCACCTGAAGGAGACCATAATTTAAACAACCTTGCTATTTTTCAAACTCCTTCGAACCCTCAAAACCATGTTTTATCTGCATATCCTCATGCCCCTAATTTTCTCCTACCATCTTAGTCATCTAGTCATCATACTCATGATCTTTCTCACATTCCTAGTTCTTCTACTGTTCATCCTGAGTCAGTTTCTGCTAGGTTGGAAAATATGGTCATCCCGGTTCCTTCAGGGGAAGGCTCTAGTCATAACACTGTCATATCTCATGAGCCACCTCCCTTGGAAGAACATAGAGATTTATAGACTATAGGTGAAGTTATTAAAAGAGTTGTGTCTCCTCATGAGGAAGAGTCAAATGAAGTAGTCCAAGAAACAAGAAGAGAAGTTAGGGAGGTCCTTGTTGGCAGAATTGCTATTTCCTTAGATGGTGGTCCACCCAAAGCAGTTCCTTCTAGGAGGACCTCAAGGATTGTCACACCTCAACCGCAAAACCCTGCTGAAATCCATCCCATGCCTATTCGTAACATTGGAATTATTCCTGAGTCTGTCAATAGAAATAGGTTTCCTACAGGAAGTCAAGTCATCATCCCCAACAATTTGTTGCATATAAGATCGGGACAGGCTAATGACTTATGGGTTGGACCTTTTACAGTAGAGCAATGCATTGATTGCATGTGCTTTTTAACCACTAGTAGTGGACGACGTATTTTATATCCTGTCAATCAGAGGGACTTAAGGGATCACATCCCTGATCCCACATAGTGGGGATCTCTCCGCTTGCCTTGCCTGGTAGATTAGAGTAGGTAGGAAACCAAATAAGCCGACTTGGGCAGTAGTTAGTCCTTTTTAGCCATTGAGTCTGGCACCTTTTTGTTTGTTTTTTCTAAGCTCCTTTGTAAGCTCCTAGTTTAACTAAGTACCTGTCATTTTCTTTTTCCTGCACAATAAATTTCAAACTTTGCAAGTTATGTTAGTGATTTAATTTACTTTCTGCGTTTATATTTCATGCATTTATATTTTTGACATAGAATAGATTTTATTTCAGTTGGATTTTATATTTTTCCCATACATGCTGCATGAGGTATCTCGATGTTTGTGAATGCAAAAATAGGTGCAAAAATATAAAAAACTGGAAGCAAAATGGTAGAGTGTTAGATCGAGGATTCGAGTAGCAGAGTTTGAGGACCAGAGATTCTGAGGTTCTCAAGCGCTCATTTCAGCAGAGCACTTGTCCCAGCCGGAGCCAGATGTTATCACATATATAGTAGCCGGGCTACCATACATTATTTTTCAGATTCCAGTACACTATTCAGCCAGTTCCCTTGCATTGAGATGCTGAGATGAGCATCTATATTGGATCACTATCAGATTTTGGACAACAATTTTATTCCCCATTGCCATGACTGAGTCTCAGGACACTCAAAGAGAGGACCGATATAACCATTATACCATTTGTACAGAGCAGTCAGTAGTGCCTACAGTTACAGCAGCAGTTTAAGAGGACAAATGATGGTTCAGATGATGAGCATTCAGGTATATGACTCAGCAAGTATATCATGGTGTTGTGGTTATATTGCTTTTGTATTTATTCTTATAGCATGTCTTCGCACTTAGTGTCATGATTTGGCGATCATATAGATATGTGGACTTGGTTGATCTTATTATATATATTCTATTGTCCCTACTCAGACTTAGAAGTTCACTATTCATACTCATTGGTTTTACCCTCCCTTGGGAGAATAGAGGTGATCATTCCACCATACCTTGGCTTGCTAGTGTTGGCTCCATTATTCATTGTCTTCATCTATCCATTACCTACCTTTTAGTTTATCACCCTGACTTACTACTTGACTAGTGACATGGAGGATCTTTTCCCCACTATAGCCTATGTATTGGATGAGCTTCCCTGTTTATTGTGTCTTGGCTCTGAGTTGGTGACAAAACTTACCTATGGTGAGTTGGAGTTCCTTGTGAATTCCCCCTAGTCACTAAAGTTGTGTTGGCTAAACCTGAAACTTTTAGTGCTGCCATGAATACAAAATCTGGAAAAATGAAATGCTATATCTTGTATGAAAAGCCCGTTCATGCAATGTGTTTTTCAACACACATGAATGAAAGGCATGCCAAATGAAAATGGCCATGAAAATAAAATGTTATATCTTTTGGAAATGTAAATACCTAGGTAAACAAGCTGTCTGTGACACACCTAGAAGTGCTCAGGTAAACAAGTGCCTTAAAAACACACCTGCAGCAAAAAGCCTCAAATAAATGTAAATCTGTGCGATGTGTTTATAAACACACATAGATCAAAGGCTATAGAAACTTCATGCCCAAAAAGCAATGGAACTTAAATGCTATATCTAAATTATTGCTGGCCTCATTTGTATTATGGATTGTGCGCATCTGTTAAAGGTGAATAAACCCTCTTTGAACAACTTATCCATTTGTGAGACACCGCCATTCCCTATGTTGTTGCTCATTCAGTATATACTATGGTGTGTATTCCCTTTCCCTTTGCCAAAGTGTCACAATGTTAAGTCGGTCAAGTCATCCCTTAGCCTAGCCAGTTATTTTAGCCTTCACCCTTCACTAGCAAATTGATCACAACTATTAAGTGAGTATGGTCTTGAAAGTCTAGTCTAAGTAATAATAATAATTAATGACATTATATATTTGGATTTAGATCGCCAGTAATGATTACTCTGTGTTATAATTGTTATTTGAATAAGTTGTAGAGCATGCATTAACCTTTGACACTTTGCAGCAGCTTCTGATGATGGTCTGAGTTATATTTGGTCATGTTGACTTGGTCAAACTTAGTTTGACCAAGGTCAACCATAGGACATGAGATGGTTGGACCTTGTGATGATATATGGTCTATGTACATGTACATGATGGTTCTATGCATCAGAGACAGGTTTATGATGATGATTCACGGTTTACAGCATTATTTGATCATTTACAGATTATTATTATTTAACCTGTTCCGGTATATTGGATATATTATATGATCATGCAGAGACTCATATGGTGTATGAGTACACATCTTGGATGGATTTGGACCTTCTGAGTCCAATGAGACAGTATGTTTTCAATTCCG
Organism: Larix kaempferi; assembly: GCA_027924585.1. Classification (NCBI taxonomy): domain Eukaryota; kingdom Viridiplantae; phylum Streptophyta; class Pinopsida; order Pinales; family Pinaceae; genus Larix; species Larix kaempferi. The sequence continues at coordinate 611,895 of BSBM01000854.1, forward strand.
GACACTTACAGTGATGATTAAGCCTCAACAGGCTAACCCAATGCAGTTTTGGTCTGTCGGAGACCTTGTCAGAGCAGAGAGGATTTTTATTCGGTTGACCTAGGGTGTTGTGCTTGGAGGGGGTGGTACAACCACTTGTTTTTACCATATTACCCCCCTCCCGGACACACTAGTGACCTCACCTTGATGGTGCAGGCACTCCAGGAGGCAGTTTGGGGTAGTTTCACGCTTCCCGAGGCATTTCAGGATTGGTAGAAATGGCTATTGAGGAATTCGATTTGGGCTACTGAGGCAATGTCTTGGCATGGGATGATCAGTGATGATGGATTGATGTCTTCCGCACCTCCTCCAACAGTTTCAGCTTCATCGAGACCCGTATCCATCACTTATGGCACTTTCTGATGATTTTGAGGCCTTTTGAGGCCCACAATTTGTCCACAGAGGCACAATTTGGTATATTGATGACTATTTTATTATTATTGTGCTATGGGGATTGACCAAGGGTGGCTAAAATTACCCCTTGGACCCACCATAAGCTTCTTATTATATTTTGTCATCATGATATGGTGGGATTCCCCTCTCCTAGGGCGATTTTGTCCACTTATGTTATATTTTATTAGTGATCCATGTATTTTATTGTTGAGCTCATCTCAACCATTGATTAGACATTTGTATCTTTTAATCTTAGCCACTCATTCAAAAAGTGGTTAGGATTTTGGTGCCTCTCCTATCTATTTAAAGGAGGGAGACTCTCGTTGTGAAGTGGACTTGTGGCTCTGGATTATTGGAATAGAAAATTATTATTGCATCTATCTCCAGTGTTGTGGTGAATGTTTTTGGTGTTCGTTCGTTGGTTCTTCCTTTGCACTGAGTTATTGGAGATCTTGTTTTTCCATATCTTTTGTACCACACTTTTTGCATCTACAGGTGGAGGCCGATTTGCTTTGAGGAGGAAGTATTGGTAGGGGAAGACTCTCCCTACTTCTTCTTTGGATCTCTTCGTTGGTAACAGGGAGTATTACTGTCCCAGAACCTTCTATTTCATGTTACTATTGCATTTCTCTTGTATTTCCTCCATACTTGATCTTACTGATTGAATCGCTATTCCCTTGTTTGACAGGTAGAGGAGGTCGCACTTGTGGGCCAGGGCATCAATTTGGCAAGCAAAATCAATAATTTCTCATTTGATCTCTGGGAGAATCTTCCTCAACATCAAGGCATCTCTCTTCATCACTCAGGTATGATCTCAAGGTAATTTCTATCTCCATGATCTATCCACTTGTCTAAAATATTTCAAACCCTAATTAATCAAAACCCCCATTTTACATTTTCTCAGATCTACCAAGATCTAGTGGCTTCTTGGATAAGAAATTTAAAACCCACCTCTATAGTATCCATGACATCCCGGATCTATAGTTTGGTGAGGATTGGGCTCCATTTGATCCCCTTCCCAAGCCAACTTAGCCTCTCCAAGTGAGGTCGCACTCCTTGGGGAAGGTGAATTACCCTAGATCCAGTTGATGGGTAGTTGAGATTCCACTTGATTCGTAATCTACACATCCAATAACCTACCCCTACACTGTCACTTTTCTGATTTCTACCTTGTGGGCCCTATTCCATGTTTTAAGGGATTTAATCCCATTTTTGGACCACTTGGTATCTTAAAACTCAGATCTAGTAAGATCTAGCCATCGGATTGCCTTGAAATTGTAGATCCATACTCTCACTTGATCAACCTACTTGGATCTAAATTTTGGATGTCATTGGACTTGTCTTGATCCATTTATCCCCATTTTTACCCTCCTTGGGCAAAGTCGCACTCCCTTGGAGATTGGAGTTGGTCCACTTCTAGGATGTGGGTACATGAGATTTTAGTGGATTTGGAACAGGCATAATTCAAAACCTAGGTCTAGTTGGTCACTTCATCAAATCTTGCCTTGGGTATAGCATTCCTTGTTTAAAGGGATTGTGGTCCACTTAGGTCAAACCTTGAATCTTTAGATCTAAACTTACTCCTCCATCAAACCTTTAATTGCCCACTTGTCTCATGCAATAGGAGTCATCAACCACAAGTTAACTTCACTTTGACTCCATTATCCCAATTCCCAAGGCATTGATCTCTCTCCAAGTCAATTCGACTTTCCTAGATTGTTGGATTAACTTGTGGTTTGATCCTTGTTTGGTGGACGAAACCCTTTAATGTCATCATACTTCATGATCAAGCTTGTCACTTGTACTAGTTATCACCAATTCAACCCCTAAACTACCCTGCATTGGACATGGTTCCCAAGGTAGTGGATTTTCTCACATTGAACTAGTACTCCAATCCTGGATCCCATTTCAAATACTATAAGTCACTCTCACATCAATAATGAACCAAAGCTATACTCATTGAACCCCTCACTTGTCTTGTGACTTCATCCTTAGGTCTAGGATAAACCATACACCTTACTTCACTTAGAATTAACTTGATTTGGTGTCTTGGTTTTGATCTCTCCTGTCGGGAGTAGATCGGGTCTCCTCCTTTGTTGTCTGGGCTAGATAACATAAAGCGAAGGTTGCCTCGACTGGCGTGACAACCATCTATTGGAGGTCGAGGTGATCATGGTTGCACCTTTTGAGTTGCCCTTTCCTATTGCCATCCATTAATGGATACATCCACAGGGGTAACTACAGTTTAGGTGATAACAGGAACCAAGCGAAGGATGGGGCCGAGCGGCTGCCTCCCTAAAACCCTGAATATTTCGGCTATGTGGATCAAGTCGAAAAGGATCCGTGAACAAATAGAGAATTGGCGTGAAAAAAACCCTAATAGGTAAATTTGTGGGGATTTGGCCCAGAGAACGAGATCTAGTGAATTGGATCAAAACTACCTGGAAACCCAAAGGGCATTACGACCTTCAATTGGGAGCCAAAGGGTTTTTCACCATTATCTTCTTTAACATTAAGGATAGAGATAGAATTCTGGAAGGAGGCCCTTATTTCTTCTTCTCGGTAGGATTATACCTTAGACCCTGGGAGGAAAGGTTTAATCCGAATACTAAGGACATAATAGTTGCCCCGGTCTGGATTAGACTGTTCTCCCTGTCATGTGAATATTGGGATTTGGAGATCCTACAGGATATTGGCAACACTCTAGGAATTTGTTAAAGTGGCGGACCAGACCAAACAACAGAGATATACTGCGTATGCTCGGATACGTGTCTACATGGATTTGTCGAAAGAGCTACCAGAGGTGATCAATGTAAATTGGGAGGACGAGGAGTGGCTTCAACCTCTGGATTACGAGCAACTCCCGTTTCGTTGTCGTCAATGTCAAGTGGAGCCAATGGTAGAAGATGGAGAAGAGGAAATGGAATTAGGGGAGCTCAATCTGGATGAGATTGAGAGAGAATGTGAAAAGAGAGGGAAAGGGTATGTCACTCGATGACAATTAGAACTTCTTCAAGCAACAATTATCAAGTCGAAAGTCTCTAGGCAATTAGGGATAGCTTCTGATCCACAGAAGGGAAGCAAGAGGAAATCCCCAGAGGAAGATCTGAAAAGGGGCAGGAAGACAAATAAACAAAGGATAGCAAAGATAGGAGTTAAGTTAATCGAGTCTGGCCAGTATCCTACTATATTGGAAGCCTTCTCTGAATTCAATAAGGTTAATCAATGAAGTTAATCTCATGGAATATTTGGGGTTGCAACCACCCTAGGAAAATAAAGGCCCTAGCAAGAAATATTAAACATGAAAAACCTGATATTCTTTTTCTCCAAGAGACTAACTATAGTTCTCATCTTTTGGAGCAAGTGAAACAGAAAATCTAGAGAGGAAGTGAATTTATGGCTATTGATGCCATGGGGATGGCGGGTGGTATGGCAGTTTTCTGGCAGCCTGATTCCCTGTGTCTTTTGGCTTGGTGGGCTAACCGCTTCTCACTGAGTACAAAGTTTACAGATTGGGTTTCTGGGTCCTCTGGCCGGTTGGTGAATATCTAGGGTCTGAGTGCCTCCCCCCAGAAAACTGCTTTTCTTCAATACTTATCATGGCTGAAGGACCAAGCAGTTGAAGGATCGTGGATTATAGGAGGGGATTTCAATCTGATTTCATCTCTTGAAGAAAAAAAAGGGGGCAGAAGGGTCCTGGACAAATTTCAGGAAGCCTTTGTTGATTTCATTTCCCAAAGCCCCTTCATAGACATTGAGACTAGAAATGGCCTTTATACCTGGAACAACAAATGTGGGGGAACTCATCTTGTAGCCTCTAAAATCGACCATTTTCTGGCCACGAAGGATCTTGTCAGAGATGGGGGGGAGGCCCACGCTATTGTCCTTCCTTCGGCTAGCTCTGATCATTGGCCCATTTGCCTCCAATGGAAATGGTCCAATGCCTCTTTATTCAAACCTTTTAGGTTTGAACAATTTTGGTTCGAACATAAGGACTTCAAAGAGCTGGTGGGACAATGGTGGCAGGAACTGGTCCCCCCAAGGGAACTGGGATGTATCAGTTTCAATAGAAATTAAAGGCTCTCAAAGCCAAAATAAAAGCTTGGAACAAAGCTAACTTTGGGCACATTTTCAAGGATAAATCGAAGGTGGTGGAAGAGCTCGAGATTTTACACAGAAAGGGTATGGATGAAGGGTGGACCGATGAGATCAAAGAGCAAGAATATAATCTGTTAAATCAACTGGAGGCCAGAGAAAAACAGGAAGAGATTTATTGGAGGAAAAAATACAAAAACCAGTGGCTTCAAGAAGGGGATTGGAATACAAATTTTTTCCATAATTTTGTTATTCATAATCGTCACAAATCCAAGATTTACAAGCTTCGTAAAGTTAATGGCAGCCAGGCTGAGTCTAGGCAAGAGATTGAAGATGAACTTGTTCACCACTTTGAAGACATTCTTAAGGAGGATCGAATGGACCGAAGCAATGCTATTGTCGGGATAACTAGACTTATCCCCAAATTGGTCACCAATGAGCACAATGAGATCCTGAATAAACCTGTTACCTTGCAAGAGGTCGAAGAAGCCATGCAGAAGATGGCTTTAGGTAAAGCTCCAGGCCCAGATGGTTTCACCACTAATTTTTTCCATTTCTTTTGGGACTTAATTAAACAGGAGGTTGCGGACATTGTGGAAGAATCACGTAGATGTTGTGGAGTCCTGAAGGCGTTTAACGCCACCTTTCTGACTCTTATTCCGAAGGAGGATGGGGCTAAGGTGCCAAGAAAGTTCCGCGCGATTGCCTTATGTAATGTTATCTATAAAATCATTACTAAGGTTGTTGCGAACAGGTTAAAGCCTCTACTCCCTCTTTTGATCAACCCTAAGCAATCTGGCTTTGTTGAAGGCCGACAGATTCTTGATGGTATAATCCTAGCTCATGAAACTATTCATTCCTTGAAGACTACCAAGAAACCTAGTATGATGATCAAACTTGATATTGCAAAAGCCTATGATAAATTAAGCTGGCAATATATGCAAAGTATGTTGGAGGCCTATGGTTTCAGTTCGGACTGGGTTAGTTGGATCATGAATCTGGTCACTACTCCCTTCATTTCCATTCTGCTTAATAGCTCACCTACCAGGCTTCTCCAGTATTCCCATGGCATAAGACAAGGAGACCCCCTCTCCCCTTTTCTCTTCATCCTAATGGCGGAAGGATTTGGTCGTCTTATTCACTCCCTATCCGCAAAGGGGGAAATCAGAGGTCTGAACCTCCATGAAGGCTTGACTAAATAGGCCCACCAACAATTTGTTGATGATATTATGTTAATGGGGCACCCTTCAATCCAAGAAGCCCATGCCTTTAAGAAAAGCCTAAAACTTTTTGCTAATGCCTCTGGGCTCGAAGTCAATCCTGATAAGTCTAGGATTTTCTTTTTCAATACTCCTTGGGTTACTCAGCGGAACATTCTCCGCATTCTTAATTTCTCAAAAGGCTCCCTTCCTACTAAATTTCTAGGGGCTCCGCTCTCAGAGGGCACTATTCATAGTATTTCTTGGCAGGACCTTTTGGATCGCTTAAAAAGCAGACTCAATAGCTTGGTTAATAGACCTTTAAAATTTCCTAGTCGGCTAACTCTGGTCAAATCAGTCCTGCAGGCTATGCTGATTTACCTATTTTCCTTACTGTTTTCCCCTAAATCAGTCCTCAGAGAAATAAGGGGCATCCAACGTAATTTCCTGTGGGGTGGCAGGGAATCCAAATCTAAATTTGCATTGATCCGATGGGACATCTTATGCTGTCCTAAGGAAAAGGGTGGTCTGGGGCTCAGAGATCCAGAGGTGGTCAATGACATTCAGGGATCCAAATTATGGTGGAGATGGTGTAACCACAACAATGAGCCATGGGTGAAACTCTGGCATGTCAAATATGCCAGGAACCATCAAACCAATCAACTGATCAGATACAATGCAGATACGTTGGGATCTCACATATGGACGAAGGCTCAGAAAGGGTGAAAGATGGTTCAGGATCATAACTTTTGGGAAATTGGAGATGGTGAGTTGGTAAAGTTCTGGGATGATTCATGGAATCAATTCCCTAAACCGAGGAATGATCAAAGGTGGCAAAACATCAAAACTCATGGTCTGACTGAAGGAAAAATCAAGGTTTGTCACTACTAGACCAACCTGTCCACAGAGACTTTCAGATCTTGGTTAGACCATAAGTGGTGGACTGGGTTAATTAATGAAGATGACGACATAGATTTTAGGGATCTGCTCCAAGAAAGATACATCCATAGAAGAACCAGACCTGATAAGTTAAGGTGGGGATACAGGTAGAAACGAGTTTTCAGTATCAAGGAGGCGTATGATCTACATATTAACAGAGAAGCAGATGATGAAGCTCCGTGGAGAAAATTTTGGAAGATGAACCCCTGGCCTAAAAATGTGATTTTTTGTTGGTTGATCACGTGGCAAAGAGTCCTAACTGGTGAAAACCTTAAGAAACGTGGTATACAAGGCCCCTCATGTTGTCCCTTATGCAAAAATAGTGAGGAAACGCTCAGCCACTTGCTGGTTGAATGTGAATACTCTTCTTTCCTTTGGGATAGAGGTGCCATGATTTTTCGAAAAAGTGATCATGCTCGTGGCCAACTAGATCAAACTCTGCGTATTTGGAATGATCAAGCTTTCAACAATCCAATACTAGCGCTGATTTGGCAGATGTTTCCCAGTATGATATGTTGGAACCTTTGGAAGGAAAGAAATGGGAGGATTTTCAGGGATAAAAACCATCATAAAGAGGAGGTGTGGGGAACTTTGGTCTGTAACATTCAGGAAACCAATAGAAGTAGACAGTGGTCTGACGAGGACAGAAACCTCTCGGAGGGGAATTTGTTCATTGCCAAAGGATGGGGTCTTGGCAGGGAGGATATGCTTGGTCTGCGAAGGAGGGACAAGATCTGTAAACCCATCAGTCCCAACTTCTGGTCTCCACCTGGGCCGATTGAATATAAAATCAATTTTGATGGGGCATCGTGTGGCAACCCCAGGGTTGCTGGTTATGGCAGTGTTTGCATAAATGCGGAAGGGACGGTTTTACAGGTTTACTTTGGTTACATCGGTCATGACACTAATAACTCTGCTGAGCTTGATGGTCTCGTTCATGGTTTGCAACTGATCATTTAGGGTGGTTTATTCCCAACTACTATAGAGGGAGATTCGAAAATTATTATCCACATGGACAAAGGGCTGGCGCAAGGAAGGACGACCGAACATGTCACTGCCAGCTGGACGCTTTCTCATTGAATGGATATCCTGAGTCACCTCGTTCGTGCTAATAGTTCGTTAACTTTTCACCACGTTAGACAGGAGGATAACACGGTTGTTGATTTCCTAGCAAACTTGGGTGCTGACCGACTGGGCGACCACACTTCTGGCCACATGGCCAAGTCCAGGCATGAAGAATGGGCCCCCAAGTGCCTCCGACTGGCCGCTGTGGACTTTGGAAGCAAGCAACAAGTGGAGGGTGTTCAACATGTGCCCCACGAAGGTGACAGACGTGAGTCAGAGGTCACTCCGATGACAAATTGCTGACCTTTTTCTTTAATGCGGAGAATTGATAATTCCCATAGGCCGACTATTATGAGAGTGAAGGCGAAGTACGGTTTCAAGCATTTTTCGATCTGAATGCTAGATTTGCACCGGCTCCAATATTTTCTCATCATGGTCTTCATAATGCAATGTAATGGCGAGGGTATGCTCCAGGAGCCAGTCAGCTCTTCATGGGACTTGGCCATTTATTTCCCTGCCTCTGTCATCATGAGCCTTTGGCCTTTATATGTGAACGCCCTTCTGTGTTGGGCTCATTAATGGCCCAAGTGTGATAATGCTAGCCTCTGTGTCTAGGCTGTGAGTTTTTTAAGAGTGCCTCCCAAGGTGTGGTTTGCGTTATCGCGTCCCCTTGATTGTCGTTTGTCCTATGTGTTGTGCTCTGTAATGGCTCCTAAATGGGAAATTGGAAACTTTTCTAGGTTGGGTTCTGCCTCTACCACCTAGAAAGGTAAAGACAAAGCCAAGTTTATAGGTCGTGGTCTGGGAAGGGTAACTCAGGCTCAAGCCCGAGCCCAGTCTGCTGCCACTTTCTTCCATGAACAGATCCCTGAGCCCATCAGGGGAGACATTGAGGTTATTGAGAAGCCTCTATGGAGTGAGGTTCAAGCTCTCACGTTTGATGAAGTCAAGAATGAGGTGGAGGACTAGGTAATCGACCCTGGTACCACCGCAGGTCGGGCTTCAACCTATGATAAAATGATTATGGTCTATTGGGTCACTAAGGACCTGTTGGCCCATGTTGCGATGGGCGGTAATGCTAAACGTCAAGGAGATGAAGAACCGGTCAAGGCTTGGAAACCTCACAATGTAGACAACAGGTTAATGCATTGCAAAATTGATACTATAGTTAAGAAGTTGGGCCTCTCTTTCTCTTATCCGGGCCTGGATGCTTAGGGGAATTGGGTCTCCAGCAACAAACCGCGCCAACATGCTTCGCCTCTACCGACAGCTACTGTTCTTCAAGGCGGGATCTCTCTCAACAAAAGGAGGCGAACATCAAAGCTATGGAGGAAGGTGCTGCATGATCTTAGGATCTGTCTTGGAAAGGAGCTAGTGTTTTGGTTTTTATGTCTTCTACTCTTTTTTTCTCTGTCTGTAATCGGGATATGGGTAGTGAGTATTGTTTTGTGAAAGGTCTTTTTTCTATTGAAGAGGTCCGGTTTCATGGGGCTTCGCTCTATAATGTCGAGATCTTGGTAGTGTCTCTATCTGTGGGTTTTTGGGTTCTAGACTCTTAACTCTGGTAGTGTCTCTATCTGTGGTATGAAATACCTTGGGTACCACCTGAAAGCTAATAACTACAAGATCTCAAACTGGTTATGGTTGGTGAGGAAAATTGAGAAAAGAATTGGTCACTGGAGCTATAGGTATTTTTCTATGGGGGAAATACTCACTTTAATCAAATATGTTCTAATCAGGATTTCAGTATACTGGTTTTCCTTGGCAAAAATCCCTTTTACAATTTTGAAGATGATCAAACATAAAATAAAAATAAAAATTGATTTTCTATGGCCTGGGAATGCAAAAAATGAGAAGATCCACCTGGTCAGATGCGATAGATTATCCCTTCCTAAATATATGGGGGGATGGGATATTTAAAACTCGCATTGGTTCAATATGGCATTAGTATTGAAGAGCTTCTAGAGAGGATTATGTGGTATTGGTTTGTGGAGTGAAGTATATAAATCTAAATACCTTAATAAGAATTCATTGGTTCAATTGGTTAAGAACCTAGTCAAATTTGCCAATGGTGTATCAAAATTCTGGAACGACTTTGTTCAAGCTCTCCCTTGGATCAGCCGGTGTCTAACATGGAAAGTGGGTAATGGTAATCAAGTACTTTTGGGGGTGGACCCCTTCATTGGTGATGAAGGAAATTTTGTACTTTCACCATATCTTAGAGAATATCTGGCAGAATTTGGTTTCTGCACCCTGAATCAAATTAGGAAGTCAACAATATGAGAGGTACAAGTTTATATTGGCTATTGGTTGAGGATTTGGGCCTTGGAGGTAATTGGGATAAAGAATGGACTACCTACATTGACTCCCTCTCTAGAGTTGGTGTAAGACTAACTGAAGAAGAAAATCAAATTGTATGGGCTTGAAATGGTACTTCAGGACAAGTAAATGCTAAACTTGTTTATGAAACTATTTCCCAAATAAATTATAAGGTTCAATCAAAATGGTTGCATAAGAGACTTTAAAATGGTGCATCCCTATGAGAAATAAATGTTTCTTTTGGCTATGCTTGGAAAATTATATATTGAGATGGGATAATCTGACTAGAAGGGGTTAGTCAGGGTCTAGTATTTGTATTTTGTGCAAGATTTGTGATGAAACAGTTTCGCATCTTTTTATCCATTGTATGTTCTATAAAAAAAATTGGTCTGGTATTAACACCTTTCTACAAATCTCACAGGAATGGGGCATTGACACAATTGAAGACAATTTCAAACATTAATTGGTTTTTCTAAACTCTCATAAATATCTACCTTCTTTTGTATGTTGGGGGATATGGAATAACAGGTATAAGGCTATATTTGAAAACAGGACAACAAATGTGGAGAATTGTTACTCGAAAATTCTGGGTTTATACAGGGTATTTCAAACTGAAGAGAAGAAGAAGGAAAATAGGCAGTCAACTGAACCTCTTAGATTTGATCATTTTGTTGTTGGTTTCTTTGATGGGGTTGCACACTTGGGGAAGTGTGGATGTGGAATGTTCTTAAGGATTAATGAGGACCACGACTTCAAGCTACGATTGAATTATGGATAGGGTACCAACTCTAGAGCTGAGTTATTGACACTATGGGGGTTATTACAATTTTCCTCCCTTATTGGTATTGATTCCTTACATCTCTATGGTGACTCCAAGATTATAGTTGATTGGGAAAATGGATTATCTAAATTACATGTGTTATCCTTGGATAAGTGGATACAACCCACCACATTGCTTATTTCTTCCTTTTTTATATTACCATCAAACATGTTTATAGGGAACACAACAAAATTGGAGATGAATTATCCAACCTTTCCTTTGAAGACTCTATTGGCCAATTACATGTGGTTGAATATCTTGAGGGATCTCTTACTTTTGAAAACTCTCTTCATTTTTTTCAGTTGAATTGTTGAATGATTTTGTGGAGATCTAGGGGTGCAGGTTACAGATTGTATTATTTGCAGTTTTTGATAGTATTGACATAGGTAAATGTAGTTAGAAGATTTGTGTGAGATGAACAACGTCATTTTTGTTCATTTGATAGTCAGTCCTGACTGAGATGTTTGATTGACTATTTTTGCAATCAACATGTTTGGTGAACTTAATGATATAAGTTTTTGTATCTTAATTTAATAAATAACAAAATACAAGGTTTTTTTTCTACAATATATATATATATATATATATTAAATACGAATATATGTATGTTCTATTGTTAAAACAAATATATTAAATATGTATGTGTTAGCATTATTACTGTCATGCCAATAATAGTGGATGGAAGATATAATTTTGAAATAGAAATGTGACATTATCATGACAAAACCATAGAAAAGAATAAAGATTATGTTATCTCAAAATCATAGATGGTTGATAGGATGTATCATCATGATCACTATTTGCATAATTTTGGAATAGAAATATAGGAATCAAATATATTAACATGATTGCTATGTATACCATTTTGAAATAAAAATATAGAAATCAAATATATTAAATGGCAAAATATAAATAGAAAAAGAAGAAGAAGAAGAAAAGAATATATAAATTACATTATAATGGAAAGTTTATATATATATATATATAATTTTAGAAATAAACTTTAGCCGTTTTGGGGATAATTAGGTTAAATTTAAATTTGATGTATGATTTTGTGGGATAACTTATTGTTTAGTTTACAAAAGTGTATACTTACTTTTTTTTAGATTCAAACATGTGATTTTCAAGGAGAAAACACATGTTCTTAATCATCAGGTGAACTTAGATTTTCCTTAAACTTGTCCTTAGCTTCATTTGCACTTGCTCAAGGATTTGAATCTAGGTCTCCATATTAATACTAACTCATGGCTCATCACCTAGTTGTTTGCCATTAACTCACACTCCCATGTGCACTTTAATTAAATTTTAAATACTATCTAACAATCATTAAAAGATCTAAACTCAATTTGACTTGGAATATTTGCAAGAAGTCAATTTTTGGGGTACTTTCCCTACAATTATTTATGTCTAGAAACCCATAATCTATATCCCAACTATCCAAATCTCTTTTGTTTTAATGTTGACAAGTTGAAAATGGAGGTTTGAATTGTGTTAGTGAATTGTATATGAGCTTTTTGGGAAAAACAACTCTTCAATGTTTCTTTTGATTGGTTGGTTGGTTCTATGCAAATAGTTTGCAATGTATTTGCTATGTATATAATGTCATAGCGTGCAAAGATTACTTAGCTCGGTTTAATGACCTATAAACATAATTGGATGAATGTGGTTCTACTTTGAAGAAGCTAGATGCTAGCTTGATCTATATTGTACTTTGAATCATTTCAACTCCTTATGATGTATCCCATTCCACTTATTATTCAATGAAAAATGTGTTTGGTGCTCAAGTTGCTAAGCTAGATTTAGATACATTTTGTAACTCCTTGATTGGACAATGGAAAAGTTAGTAGATCTTAGTAAACTTGGATGTAAATTCTATATCACTGGTTAATTTTGCAAAAGGAAGCAAAATCATAATTCCCAAAGATGCACTAAGAGTCTAAAAAATGAACCCCCTTCTCCTTCACAACAAATACAAAAGGGAAAGAAGTAGTGGAACAAGAAACCTTATGGATATTGATTATGGTTTATCATGTTTTTGCCATGTATATAATGTCTAAATTTGTCTGTGAGGTGAAGAAAAGCCTTTGTATGGGTTGAAACATATCCCTAGGAAAACTAATCACTTCTTTCTCACTAGTAAATTTACATGTTATTGACTAGATCTAAATCTTTATATCAACTATGTCAATGACGAAATTTTGATATTTATTCTACGTGTAAATGACATAAATCTTACAAAGATACTCACATGATTTTTTACATTAAAAAAAAAAAGATTATAAACACTTTTGAAACCACTAATTTAGACATTGTGCAACTTATACTTAAAGTTAGGATATCAAAGCAGTCAAAAAGGTCAACAATCCAATCATAAAAGTGTAAGCCAAATAAAACCCTTATTCTAAAAGATCATTGAAATAAAGTCAGGATATCAAAGCAGCCAAAAAGGTCAACAATCCAATTATAAAAGTGTAAGCCAAATAAAACCCTTATTCTAAAAGATCATTGAAATAAAAAATGAATGTAACTTGAACAAACAAAGAAAATGCCCATTCAATTCAAACTATAACCCCTAGAACCTAATACCACATACATTAACCTATATTATCTAGCCTTGAGCATCATTCATATATATAATATATATATATATATATGAATTAGCATACAAAACAGCCATTCCATTTTGCCTCAAACATCTTATGCACATCAGACCTTAACAGTCATTTTTTATACCTCATCAATCTGGCAGCTTGCAAAACCCAACCCGGTGGTTACAGTTTTAGCACCCTTCTCAGTGGCCGCTGGTTCTTAGCATATAAGCAGCAGTTTTATTTTCTTTGCACATATCTATTGCGGAAAAGCCACAAATGGTAGCAGTGCATATTTAACAGGATCTTTAAGCAGTAAAATTGCACATAACCAGGAATTCTGTAGGAATTGTTGATTGCCAGTATTTAGTGTTTAAAACTTATAGATCAAAGTCGAGAAACGACTTACCGCTAAATCGTGAAGGATGTATGCACTGAATATCGACAAGCCCTCCGCTAAAAATATGCGACATCAGATGAGAGCACTCCCCCTTTCTCCTGTACAGAAGAAGAAGAAAAAGATAAATTGGCATACGGGTTTGCTTGCTAGATTTACAATAATATATTAAACAGCTGGATTTCGGCCTCGTGATTGATTTGGATGTAGCAGATGATTGTTTAAATTTACACCTAACGATTGAATCAGATGAAGCACTGATTAGATTATTTTTGTATCACATTTGTTTTGCATTTTGCAGCCTCAAATAATTGATCAGAGAAACAAACAATATTGTTTGTCGCCTCCAAAGATTGTCCTGGTGTACAGAGCTTTTGAACTATCATGGCCTGAAAAATTCGAAGGATGCTGCAAGCTTTCGCCTGTTTGAGCAAAGCTTGCGCCGCTTGGAAGGGATACGGTTTTGCAGAATGACCCCCAATAAATAAAAGAAGCTAGCGCCAAATTCTTGGGATTTTCCATAATTTGATTTATGCCATATTGTCTTTGATTTTATCAAGATTAATCCAGCTTTCATGAATTGGTAATGCATTTTGATATGCATGGATTCTGGTGGATGGTTTGAATGGAAGATTAACCAGAGAAGATGATGGCTGTTGCACATGTCAGCTGACCTTGGGTCCCTGCTTTGACAAGGGGCGCATGGGGTCCTTAATGATCATACTTGTGGGTTTTGGGCCTCCTTTTCTATCGATTTAACAAGGTTCTCTTTTGTTTTTAATTGTCATTTATTATGGTACTTGGATTACACTGAGTTGGTCCCATGTAGCCTGATTTGCCCGATATTATTTGGTGGTATTAGAGGTTTATACTCCTTTGACATGACATTGGTTAGGTGCAGAAGGATGCAATGTTCAAATTTGAGTCCTTCCAAAGGGTTCTAGCTCTTCCTAGAAGTGTAAAGTTAAAATTACCCTTCAAAGAAAATTTAAAATTTGAATTTTACCCTTCCAATTAAGATGGACATAATTTATATAAACATTTCAAAAGAAGGGCAACATTTGAAATTACCCATCCATATAAATTTCAATTTCTATGTTGAAATTTCTATGCTATAAAATTCGATTCATTATTCAAAATCTTGGAAATATCATAAATTATAATCACTCACTCACGTCATGCACTCACTGCTTAGTTGCGCAAGATGGAGAGTGATGACTGACGACTACGAGGCACTGGCCACTAAGATTTGACTTTGACTCTCGAGTCACTTTGGGCTGAGATCTAAAGTGTGACAATGTGCCAACGACTATAGCTGTAACAACAGAGAACCACTACAATTCTACTACTAGGCCCATAACGAAACTGAAACTTTGTGCCTACTACCTATGTGAAGTTGGTTACCAATGTCCACTCATTTTTCATCAAAATGAAATTCATATGGATGGTTTGATGAGTCCTCCTCTACAATACTTCATTTCTTGCATGAATGTCACATACTCATGGAAACTCTAAACAACACTCAATGGCATGCAGCTAGTACCACAAACCGTGTAGAGGTCGATTTATGCATTGATATAGAGAAGTGGCACCGGACACATGATATGGAGAAACAATGAGTTAGAAAAAACATTTGGACCAAAGAACCACACTGGTTATTAATAAAAAATAAAAATAAAAAATTGGCTCGGGAATAGTCTCAATTTGATGGGCGGATTGATCATGATGTAATCTCCCTCCGTCCTTCCAAACATTTGTGGTTTCTCACCACATTTGTCTTCAACGCTTGCCACCAAAAGACATATTAAAATTACGTGTCTTTACATTCTCTTCTCTTTAAATCCTCATCGCATAGTCATAACTAAGGATTATTCTCACCACATTTGTCTTTGGCGCTCACCGCCAAAATACATATAAAAATTACATGTATTTACATCATTTTCTCTTTAAATCCTCATCTCATAGTCATAGCTAAGGATTATCATGCATGCACATCCTCACTTTATAATATCAATTGGGTTAGAGCACAGAGACAACCATAAAATATCAAATGTGTCAAGATGCAAAGAGTAAGAGACAACTATAAGTAAGTCTTATATTAAATTCACCATATAAGTATTTAATTGAAACTATCAACTAAAATTGTACACGTTGGATTGTTGTGATCTTCTTATCACTCCTTATCAATGTGATTGTAAGGCACTCTTTGAAGGTGAAGTCCACAATTTTAAGTCTTCTTCATCATTCGACTCATGCCTTTTGGTAAGACAATAAGGAGGGTAGTGGCATCAACATTGAATATGGCTTCGGCATAGAGGTACATACATTAATTATTTTCATTAAATAACTTAAATTCCATGCCAGTGACTGCGAATTTGTTGAATCGTGGATTGGTACAAAACACAACAAATTTTAGAGCTTCAAGCTCTCAATTACTCACATATAGAATTTTCTCAAATCCAACCATCAACAAACTTCTTTTGGTGTTTTGGTTTAATTTAAAAGGCAGATTGTCGAGACTCAAACATGCAACGAGTTGCAAGGCTCTAGTTGACTTAGGGTTGATTTCATTTCCCCTCCATCCCATACCTGTATGTTGTCGCAACAAGCGTTGAACAACAAAATTTGATGCCCCAGCCCCTATGATGCTAACGTTGCTAAATTGCTTGGTATGGAAGATTTTTTTTAATGTTTTATGAGATGTGCATTATTTTTTCTTATGCGCCTAATGCCCATGACTCTTACATCTCTCAGGCTTCAATGGATTCCCTCTCTCCGGTTTGAATTAAATTTTTGATTGGTTTTATATGTATTTTTTGGTTTTAGGTTTATTATAGCCTCGCTTTGCTTAGTAGATTCCTTTTGTACATAATTAACAGTAAGGAATTTTCTCATGGTTCTTGTTTTATTTTAAGACTATATATAGTTAGAATGTCCTAGAGTATCCATAAGATCATGTGGATGCCCCAATATGGTTATTGCATAGTCTAAGTAGTTTTTATGTATAATGAAATGTGCTCCAACCCTGAAAAATACAACATAATAGTTGTTATTTTAATGAATTGTAAAATTAATGTTACATATATGACCAATTAATGTGTTCAAATTAGGTTTTATTAAAAAGATGTCATTTTTCATGTAAATATTAAGGAGTGCTTATTTGCTCATGATTGTGAAAATTGGATGGGAAATATTTTTTTTATAATTTTTTTTGGAAGAGTTTAGTTAATTTGTACTTGTCAATTGAAGTACACTTATTTATATTTCCCTTCATCTTTGAAACGTTGTTATTGGACAATCTACTCGAGCGGACATGGGCCAAATCTCCCTAGTTGAATGTGAATCTAGAACAAATAAGAACATAACATAAAGCAACTTTCCTAGATCAGGTTAGAGATCAAGTAATTAGACATCTTACCTTCAGATTTGTAGATCTTTCTCCTCATTATTGCTCCTAGCTCCGTGGTCGTCAAATCCGTAGCTGCAACACCTGTCAAAACATGTGGAGACAAAGCAAGCAGTAAAACATATGTAAACACTAACTGATCTAGGTAAACTATAAACATCATCAATACAACAACATTATGGAAAGAGTTTATATTACTATATAAAGATTAAGTAATACAAAGTAGAGAGATGATTACAACCCAAGCCTTAATACTCCAATCCTCCTCCAACAAGCCAAGCCAAAGCCACCAAAGAAAATATAAGCCTCCCAAGAGATGGATAGGGATCACCTAGGCTAATTCCACCAGCATGTAAGTGCTATAGACTTCCTCCCATTGGAATGGAGAGGAGCTTTGTATTTATAGGACCAAGTGGATAGAGTAGGTTGAGGATCATGGGGAGAGGACTAAGGGATCCTCCCTTGAGGTTAGGGAACCATAGGATAGCTCACCTATGAGTTAGGGAAAGAGATCCACCTCATCCAAGTTCTAGAAACCACTCGAAAGCCTCATTTATCCAAATTAACCAACCCCGGAACAAGCTGCATGAGGGAAACCTATGCCTAAGAGGGGAAGTGCAGGTTGCACAAAGGAAACCTGAGCCACCGGCGTAGTCTGCTAGAGTGCATACTGTGCTTGACCTAGTTGGGCGCTTCTTTCTCAAAGACAACCTGCACCGACCCAACTAGACATTGTGGACAAAGGGCATCAACTTGCTCTACATGACTACTTGATCAGGGAAATTTCAGGGATCAAGGCATGGAGTTAACATGGGACTCATGATGACGAGATTTAGGTGTAACAGAATGCTATTAAATTTTCAGAATTTACTTCAATCTGATCTAGGATCTTAACTGAGAGAACAACATGTACAACAAATCTACAACATATCAATCATGGACACAATAATGAAAGCACATAAGAGACACAGAGTTTACTTGGGGAAAACCATAAAGGTGAAAAACCCCAATAACTTCCTCAGAGATAGATAGAGCAATGATACAACCAGAATACAAGAGATAGTCTTCTCCTAGTAGTAGAGCCTCCTCCTCCACAAGTGCACCACTCTCTTAAGTGTGAGTGAGAGAATAGAATGTGTAAAATGAGAGAGACACACTCTCTATTTATACACTAACTTGACCTGACCTTTACTCAACTAGGTCGGCCTCAACTTAACCACTTAACATAATCCTGACTGGGCCGACCCCCACTAAGGTGGTCTAATAACCCTTTGACCCACATGGACGACCCCCAGTAGGGTGGTCTAATAACCCATCAAGTATAAGTTACGACACTTACAATATAAATGATGACACTTCCGTATAGAGGAATAATAACATCTCTATAGGAATACAACCACTTCCGTATAGAGGAATAATAACATCTCTATAGGAATACAATATACATATATGTGAAATACATTCCGAAGTTACATATACATCAACACTCCCTCTTAAACAGGAAGGTATTTCTCGACACAGGTCTTCTAGCACAAGCCTTCTTCTCTGGATCATCGTCACTGGATAATCGTCATCGAGTCATCATCATCGTCACTGCTGCTGCTATTTCAATCAATCTCTGAATCTACTCGTCATAGGAAGTTCTACAGAGCCAGTCCTTTTTCATACTGGATGTAGGCCCACCACCTGCAAGTCTTCGTCATCACTGGCCATACTGTGAAAATCTCAGGACTTATTACATGTGTCACAAAACCTTAAAAGAGTCTCTTGACTAGCAAGAACCCTAAAGAGCATATGAGACCTTTTTCATCCTATCCAGATCTCCAGGACTTATTACATGTGACCCCACCACAAAACCTCGAAAGAGAATCCTAGGACTGATTACGAGCACAAGGCTCAACCTATCGGATCTCCCAGGGCACAAATTACATGTGGTCACCACAAAACCTCAAAAGAGCATCCCAGTACTGATTACGAGCACAAGGCTCAACCTATCGGATCTCCCAGGGCACAAATTACATGTGGTCATGGCAAAACCTCGAAAGAGCATCCCAGGATTGATTACGAGCACACGGTTCAACCTATCAAATCTCCCAGGGTACAAATTACATGCCATAGGACAAAACCTCGAAAGAGCATCTGCCAGATATCCCAGGGCACAAATTACATGCCATAGGAAAAACCTCAAAAGACTATCTGCAGATCTCCCAGGGCACAAATTATATGTCCTCCCAAGCAAAACCTCGAAAGAGCATTTGCCAGATATCCCAGGGTACAAATTACATGCCATAGACAAAACCTCAAAAGACTATCTGCAAATCTCCCAGGGCACAAATTACATGCTTATCTGCAAAACCTATTCCACGGCCACAGAGTATCAACCTGATACTCACCATACATCATCTTGATGTACACATGATCATCCTGATCATCGTCACTGCAACATCCTGCTGCATTTCATCTGGAGCAACATCCCAAAGCTCGTCATCCATGATCATCCTGATCATACAATGCATCTACCTGATGCATACCAAGTATCTACCTGATACATATCATCATACATGATCCACCTGATCATATAGTGTATCCACTTGATACAAATACAAATACATGATACATATCACCATACATGATCCACCTGATCATACAATGTATCCACCTGAGACATATACATATAATGATCCAACTGATCATATCCAGCATCCAACATGATGCATACACAGAGCAGTAACTGGAGCATCGTCCTGATGCTCATCATCCATGATCCTCCTAATCATCATAGCATCGTCCTCTTCAGATCATCTCATCGTCCATGAAGCACAGCCTAAATGCACATCATCCAACACTTACACCACCGACATGGGAGAACACATCTACCACCATTCGGGGAAGGCTCCAGCCCTTACTTTTTCACCATGGGAGAACACATCTACCACCATGTGAAAAATGGCTCAGCAATTACATCACGACCAAGGGAGAACACATCAACCATGTCAGGAAAGCTCATGTGCATTTGCATCTTCCAGACTCATCACTTCCCTTTGGAAGGAACCTCGGTCTGAAGTGCACCAAGCCTCTCTCTGAAGTACTGAAACTGCACTTTGGCCAACGGCTTGGTCAATACATCTGCAACCTTCTCATCTGTCACAACATACTCTGCTTCGGCTGTACTCAGTGCTACGCAGGACTGCTTCCTGCTAAACCAAGAGATCACACCTGATCCCATACTGAAGCAGCACCCAAATGTGCTCTTCCTATCTGCAACACTACGTGCCCAATCTGAATCAACATAACCCTACAGGTTAAACTTTTGATTCGCTTCATACTTGAGCCCATAATCAACCGTACCCTCAGAATATGCTTTACAGCAACCAGGTGAACATCTCTCGGATCCGTCAGGAACTGGCTCAATGTGTTCACCGCAAAGAAAATATCTGGTCTCGTCTTCCTCAGGTACATAGAGGACCCAATCATCTGACGATACATCGTGACATCAACTGGATCAGATGAAGCATCACATAGAAGCTTTAGGTTCGATGCCATATGTGTGGCCATATCCCTGCAGTCCATCATCCCGAACCTCTTCAGAATCTCTACTGCATACTTCCCTTGTCCAAGGAATATTCCATCTGCACTCTGCCACACCTCCATGCCAAAAACAAATAGTGCATCATCCCAAATTTCTTCATCTTGAACTCGGCAGCAAGCTTCCTCTGGATGTCGGCAATCAATCTATCCTCACCTATTACAAACAGGTCATCCACATAGCAGTATCACTGGATTGCCTTCCTCAACCTTGTAGTGAAGGTTGGAATCCGCTTTACTCTTGGTAAAGCCCAAACTGGATAGAAAGCTGTCTATCCTACTATACCAAGTTCTGCACATATATGACTCCCTGTCATGTGTCTCAGAACCAAGTAGCTACACCACATACACTTCTTCTTCAACTACACCATTCAAGAAAGCCATCTTGAAATCCATCTGGTGTATCTTCTATTTCATCACTTTTATATTTCTCTATGCTGCCATCTGCAACATGCTTGATCTTGATAGATCCATATGGACGTCATAACAAACTTCCCTTCAGGTCTTGGGACTACATCCCAAACATCATTCTTCATGATCGACGGATCATGGCATTCTTCCCATATCCTGGGAACTTCAATATCTTCAATAGATAATTTTTTTGCTGAACAAATGTTGTAGTTCTTCTTTTGTAGGTGATGGCATACGATCTTTCCTACACAACACGTTAAATTGCATGATTAGAAAACATCTCATAGTTTTCAGAACAAATTCTTACACATAAAGAAATATGTCATACAGTCATGCAATTATCTTAGCCAATGCTTCAATACAACATTTATCCATATCCCGTAACTTTCTAGATGCCTTCCAATCTCTACCAGAACATTGTTAAGAGTGTGCACAACTCCCAACATGTCAACAAAGAGGTTTCATTCTAGATAAGTAGCAATGGAATGTTGTACAGTGCCATAGGCCACTACCCATGCATATTAGTAGTATACTGTTCATCAATGCAACTATTCTAATATGCATAATACACAACCTAATTCTAGGAACATCAGTATATACATTATTGAACAGTATTATTTAAACAATAAAATATGCAAGTAATGACAATTCAAATACTTATCTTTGTTTGTTTGTTGGGTTGACTCTCTCTCAATCTTTGCTTCTTTTCTGCAACTCCATTCTTATGTGGATTTTGAGAAGTGGTCAACTCCCTCTAAATATCTGCATCCTTGCATAAACTACTGAAGTGTGCTCCTTTGCTTTCTTGCAGGAACAACTAGAGTGTGCTCCCTCTTGATCTTTGCTTCCTGGATTACCTGTCCTTGAACTTACATCCATCCTTAATCACTATGCATGCTTATTAGTATCATCATTGTGTTATCCTTGAGGTCTCATACATAATCACACATTTATTAGTATAATCTTAATACTATCAAAACACAATAATCTTAAACATGTATATTCATGATCATTCACAGATAATAAACATTAGTATTCAAGGTTTCAGGGAAGTCTTCTTTTACTCATACACATTCTTATTTGATCATAGGACTCTTCTGGTTAGTTGAATCATCAATCAAGATAAGAGATATAATATGCATAAAACCCGCGATTATTCAAACCTATACCTTCATGATTCTTCTGGTTAATTATGGTAAGAAACATAATATGCATACAACCATGATTATTCAAACCTATGACTTCATGAATAATCATTATCAACAAGACAACAATATAAGATCCTAACACAAGGTAGGATTCTAGCTTGATATAGGAAAAACATACCTGGATTAGCATGCTAGCTAGTTATCTAACATACCCGCATAATGTCTTCTGGTTCTCTTCAGTGACTTGTGCTAGTAACCTGCATGTCTCATAAGTTAACCATTGTAGAACCAAGTTATACATACCTCAAAAGTAGATCTTCTATGTGATCCATGACAATGGATGAATCTTTGTCTTCATGTCACCATGAGCATATGTTCTTGAATTAGAACATGATTTGACTTTCTTGGTGTACCTTTTGTGTCAGCAAACAACATAAACCTCATACAACATCACAATGCATTAGTACAATCATAAGTGTCAAAACCTTAATCAATGAATATATTCTATTAAGGTGATACGACAAGTCCAATAATTAATCAAGATTGTACTGTAATGATATGAAGACAAATATATGATAAACTTAACCATGAAACATACCTATAAGCCATACCTGTCAAGATTGCTTGTAAGCTTCTTATGGAAGGCCTTAGCCTCATCTCCCTCTGAGACAGGAACTTCTTCACTTATGCAGGTGACCAATCCATCTTCTTCTAGGATTAACTGAATCCACTTGATTTGCAAGAACTGGACCTGGAGCTAGATTAGGGTTTGTCAAAGAAACCCCAAAAATTCAAACTTTGAATTTCAAACTTCCGAAAGGATAGAAATATGCGCCTTGATGAGCTGATCAAGTTCGTATATTCAGAATTTGAAAATTGCAAAGTTTCACCTCTCGAAATTGCCTTTGAAACTTCCAGATTCACTAGACGTGACCCCGAACTAGGGTTTGATGAATCCCACTCTTCTTCCCAATCAAAAGGTTTTATCCAAAGCTCTAAGCTTCTATTTTTATGAGGAGCTTCCAGTCGTGGACACAGATTTCAAAAATTCCCATTTTTGCAGAAGCCCTAATTTTCCACTTTTATGATCAAAGTCCCGAACTAGGGTCTGATCAAGCCCGGCCTTCTACCCAACCAAAAATTCTGATCTTGGTCTCTAAATTTTTATTTTGATGAGTAGCATTCATCCGTGGTCTCCGATTACAAAAATTCCAACTTTCTCCGAAGCCCTAAATTCCGGAATCCATGAATGAAGGTACTCAAAAATAATTTTGTTTTGACAGAAATATGTACCTGATTGTTTCTAGTGTAACTCCGAACTTTTTGATCCACAGGGTCTAAAAAAAATTCTTTATCTCTCCTGACCTTTTATCTTTCCATCCCAACAGGTTTTACCTCAATTGGATTCTCTGCGAGAGATTTATGCCAAGTGTCGCAACGTGACCTATTTATGGGATAATACAAGAGAGCAAACTTGTACGGTGTGCCACGTGTCACTAGTTCACCTTCGGCCTCTGAAAAAAACTTTTGAGATAGTATAGTCTGTGCACTACCTTTCAATTTTTATGAAATGTCATTTGGAGCTTCCTAGCCCAAGTTATGACCTTTTTCCCAAGGTCACCTGATTTTCACTCAGATCTGGAAGAGGCAGAAACCCTATATTCTACAGATCATAAATCACAAAGTACAACGAATTAGAGGTTTTCCTTTGGACACAAGCTACATGGGGATCTGATCTTCAACCTGTAAAAATTTTAGATCCGAAAACATCTCCAAAACGGATTTATAGCGAAAGTGCTACAATGACTGGTTTTTTCTATATCAAGCCCTAACATCATAAGTGCAACAAGTGTCATACATGCCATATCATGCCTTCTTTCAGGCTAGCTCTAATACCATGTTAAATTTTCAGAATTTACTTCAATCTGATTTAGGATATTAACTAAGAGAACAACATGTACAGCAAATCTACAGCATATCAATCATGGACACAATAATGAAAGCACATAAGAGACACAGAGTTTACTTGGGAAAAACCATAAAGGTGAAAAACCCCAATAATTTCCTCAGAGATAGATAGAGCAATAATACAACCAGAATACAAGAGATAGTCTTCTCCTAGTAGCAGAGCCTCCTCCTCCACAAGTGTGCCACTCTCCCAAGTGTGAGTGAGAGAATAGAATGTGTAAAATGAGAGAGACACACTCTCTATTTATACACTAACTTGACTTGACCTTTACTCAACTAGGTCGGCCTCAACTTAACCACTTAACATAATGCTGACTAGGCCGACCCCCACCAGGGTGGTCTAATAACCCTTTGACCCACATGGCCGACCCCCAATAAAGTGGTCTAATAACCGTTTGACCCACATGACTTATACAGGGCCGACCCCAACAACGTGGTCCAATAACCCATCAAGTATAAGTTACGACACTTACAATATAAATGACGACACTTTCGTATAGAGGAATAATAACATCTCTATAGGAATACAACCACTTCCGTATAGAGGAATAATAACATCTCTATAGGAATACAATATACATATATGTGAAATGCATTCCGAAGTTACATATACATCAACAAATGCCCCCCAAAGCATGAAGTTGGAAAAACAAGACAGGTGAAGTGCTTTGAAAGATGGATGGCAAGGACTTGCTGGCTGGAATATGCTACTGCAGTACAACTGACTTTGAGATACAAGTCTCATATGACACAAAACATGGTTTCCGACCAATACACTGCAGATCCATGGTAGTAAAGACCGACTGAACACAATCATGTTTACTAGACACAATCGTAGATCCATGATGAGATGATAACACAGCCACGGCCAATACAAAATTGGATCCGTGTGATATGACTCAAACAATCTCCATAGCAACCTGGGTAAGACATGATTTTCCCCATGGTCTTCAAGCTGAACCCGCAATGATACGAATCTATCCATGTGATTACAATGTTTTGGAGTTGAACATGGTAGAAACCACTTGATTACCGGTCATTTATGTATACCGTTAACAAGCGCGAGGAAAATCACCATTGATGTCGATGATCCCCAAGGTATCATAGTACATATCACCAAGAGTGAATAAATGAGTTGAGGTCGAACGCTCAACGAAATATTTCAATAAGGAGTCAATGATGTAAACTCATGTTGAAAGCGAGGTAACCTGCCATTAATGGATGCAGTCCCAAGGTACTCGATTGGTTTCTAGATTCAATCCCCATATGATGTGTTGAAGTCAACAAGGATGAATCCTTCGAAAGAGGGCCATAATGAATCTCCCATCAATCGAAACGAAACTCAATAACATATGTTTGCAGTGAATCGGATGGTAGAGCAATATGCAAGACTGACTCAGGGTAGACTGACATGATGGGAGGTGTACTAACTGCAGATGATGAGTAATGAACATCTCTTGAACATGGGCATGGCATGACTTGGCAGTATTGACATGACGAGGATGACACTAACCTCCAATGCGACCGATAATAGAAGCATTCTTTGGATGACCCAAAGGAGTGACAAGACTCACGAAATCAGTATGACTCGAAGACAAACGGATTACCCAAGTATGGAATGCAAATGCAAATGAGTGCCATGTTCAAGAGCGACTATGTACTTCATGAATTATGGTGTAACACAAAATATTTCCTTTTTCCCCATCATGACTGATGAGTGCCTCATGTGTTTTTTAACGAGCTTGAGGAGGGTAAATAGATGCTCGGTATAGCTCATCCCATGGATGATTCAAATCCCAAACGTTTTACAAACCTAGGAAAGGAGGGGTTCGTCCCATGACAGTCCCTTCAATGTCAAATTTTAACGAGTCCATAGAAGGTAAACTTGACGTCATTTCATGTTTAGAGAGTCTGAAAAGAACTAAAAAAGACTCCAAAAGGTCCTTTTTCGTAAAGTTGGCCTCTTCACCCGGAAAAGGGTAAAACAACGCGAGAGAGGACTCTTCCAGTCATGATCGGCTGGAGTATTCCTTTTTCATAAGTAGTACCTCTTGGTTCGAAAAAGGGGTAAACAATCACTAGAAAGATGATCATTCAAATACTTTTACAAGCGTGAAAGCATCAAGTTCGCTTGGCGATCTTTTCGTATTTAGGGAGCCTAGAGCTTAAAGGAGGACTCCATGTACAACTTTGTCATGGTTGGTGACCGAGTACGACAAAGGAAAAAGTAAACTCGGCACGGTTCCTTTTCCATAAGTAGTCTAGCAAGGCCAGATAAAGTCATAAACCTATACTCATTAGACACACCGTTTTACTCAACTTTTTAACAAGCACAACAATGGTATCAAAAGCACTCGGAACCTTTTTGATGTTTGAACCAGAGCATGAAAACGTAAAAACTAAGCTCAAACCACTTTTCATGTTTCAACCAAAGCACGGAAAAAGTGAAAAGTAAGCTCAATACCATCTTATTGTTTTTAACGAGCTCGAAGAAAGGTGACAAGAATGCTCATGATGTCTGCTACATTTTTTAACGAGCTTGTAACGGAAAATGAACTATGCTCGGGATTATTTTCATGGTTTAGTGAGCTCGAAACCCAAAAGAAAGTATGCTCGAAAAATATTCCCATTAGTGGTTTTATCCCATCATGATATCCAAAGGTTGGTACATGCCCCTAGCATAATTTCTAGAAGTAAGTGACTTAAATCCAACATGGTGTGGAGAGGCGATCGAGTTGACTTCAACACAATGTCCAGAGGTTGACGACATTCCCCCCAAGCTTCATTTCATTCTCCTAATCTACATCTTCACTTGATTAAACTCCTGGTTACTAATATGAATATGTTCACCAGAGATGAAGGAAGATCAAATGGCATAGGAGGATGAAAAGAAGTACTAAGTCTATGGAAAGACTCGACTCAATGGAAAAGGATCTGTTTCATTTTTTAACGAGCTTGACATAGGAATAGAACTCTGCTCATGGGGTACTATTTCATTTTTTAATGAGCTTGACATAGGAATAGAACCATTCTCGCGTTCAGGACCATTGACGGGTTCCTTCCCAACATGATATCCAGAGGTTGGTAGATGCCCCCAACATGATTGCTAAAGGCTTAACATGAGCCCCAAGCTACGTTTCGTCTAACTACTCTTCTTCCTTACCCAAAAATCCTGGATACTAATATGAATATGTTCACCATGGGGTAGGAAGAATGAGGGTCAAGGATCACAACAATATGAAATGAAGGTTCAAGTCCTAAACCTAGTGGGAGACTCAACTCAATGGGAGGAAGCTCTATTTCATTTTTAGATAACCTTGAAACAAATGATAACTATGCTTGAAGGGACCCATTTCATTTTTTAACGAGCTTAAAACAGAAAGAAACTATGCTCATGATTATTTTCATGGTTTAGCGAGCTCGAAACCCAAAAGAAAGTATGCTAAAAAAATATTCCCATTAGTGGATTTTTCCCATCATGATATCCAAAGGTTGGTACATGCCCCCAGCATAATTGCTAGAAGTAAGTAACTTCACTCCAACATGGTGTGGAGAGGCGATCGAGTTGACTTAACCATAATGTCCATATTTGTTATTGGACAATCTACTTAAGCGGATGCAAGCCATATCTCCCTAGTTCAATGTGAATCTAGAACAAATAAGAATAGAACATAAAGCAACCTTCCTAGATCAGGTTAGAGATCGAGCAATTAGATACCTCACCTTCATATTTGCAGATCTTTCTCCTCGTTATTGCTCCTAGCTCCGTGGTCATCAGATCCATAGCTGCAAGACCTGTCAAAACATGTGGAGACAAAACAAGCAGTAAAACATATCTAAACACTAACTGATCTAAGTAAACAATTAATGAGGTAAACTACAAACATCATCAATACAACAACATTTATGGAAAGAGTTTATATTACTGTATAAAGAGTAATAAATACAAAGTAGAGAGATGATTACAACCCAAGCCTTAACGCTGCAATCCTCCTCCAACAAGCCAAGCCAAAGCCACCAAAGGAAATATAAGCCTCCCAAGAGATGGATAGCGATCACCTAGGCTAATTCCACCAGCATGAAAGTGCTATAGAATTCCTCCCTTTGGAATGGAGAGGAGCTTTGTATTTATAGGACCAAGTGGATAGAGTAGGTTGAGGATCATGGGGAGAGGACTAAGGTATCCTCCCTTGATTTTAGGAAACCGTAGGACAACTCACCTATGAGTTAGTGATAGAGTTCCACCTCATCCAAGTTCTATAAATCACTCAAAATCCTCTTTTATCGAAATTAACCAACCCCGACACAAGCTGCATGAAGGAAACCTACTCCTGAGAGGGGAAGTGCAGGTTGCACAAAGGAAACCTGAGCCACTGGCACAGTCTGCTAGAGTGCATCCTGCGCCTGACCTAGTTGGGTGTTTCTTGCTCAAAGACAACCTGCGCCGACCCAACTAAAAATTGTGACAAAGGGCATCAACTTGCTCTACATGACTACTTTATCAGGGAAACTTCAGGGTTCAAGGCATGGAGTTAACATGGTACTCATGATGATGAGATTTAGGTGTAACAAAATGCCCCCCAAA
Source organism: Larix kaempferi (assembly GCA_027924585.1). Classification (NCBI taxonomy): domain Eukaryota; kingdom Viridiplantae; phylum Streptophyta; class Pinopsida; order Pinales; family Pinaceae; genus Larix; species Larix kaempferi. The sequence goes on from BSBM01000854.1 coordinate 640,852, forward strand.
GCATGAAGTTGGAAAAACAAGACAGGTGAACTGCTTTGACAGATGGATGGAAAGGACTTGTTGGCTGGAATATGTTACTGCAATACAACTGACTCTGGGATACAAGTCTCATATGCACACAACATGGCTACCGACCAATACATTGCAAATACATGGTAGTAAAGACCGACTAAACACAATCAGGGCTACTAGACACAATCATAGATGCCCCCAGCATGATTGCTAGAGGCTTAACATGCCCCCCAATATTCGTTTTGTTTGAATACTCTTCTTCCTTACCCAAATATCCTGGCTACTAATATGGGTATGTTCACCAGGGGGGTAGGAAGAACGAGGGTCAAGTGACACAGGAATATGAAATGAAGGTTCAAGTCATAAACCTAGTGGGAGACTCGACTTAATGGGAGGAAGATATATTTCATTTTTACACAAGTTTGAAATAGACGATAACCATGCTTGAAGGGACCCATTTCATTTTTTAACAAGCTTAAAACAGAAAGAAACTATGCTCATGATTATTTTCATGGTTTAGCGAGCTTGAAACCTAAAAGAAAGTATGCTCGAAAAATATTCCCTTTAGTGGATTTTTCCTATCATGATATCCAAAGGTTGGTACATGCCCCCGGCATAATTGCTAGAAGTAAGTGACTTAACTCCAACATGGTGTGGAGAGGCGATCGAGTTGACTTCAACATAATGTCTAGATTTGTTATTCGACAATCTACTCGAGCGAACGCGAGCCAGATCTCCCTAGTTCAATGTGAATCTAGAACAAATAAGAACAGAACATAAAGAAACTATCCTAGATCAAGTTAGAGATCGAGTAATTAGATATCTTACCTTCATATTTGTAGATCTTTCTCCTCGTTATTGCTCCTAGCTCCGTGGTCATCAGATCCATAGCTACAAGACCTGTCAAAACATGTGGAGACAAAACAAGCAGTAAAACATATCTAAACACTAACTGATCTAAGTAAATAGTTAAGGAGGTAAACTATAAACATCATCAATACAACAAAATTTATGGAAAGAGTTTATATTACTATATAAAGAGTAAAAAATACAAAGTAGAGAGATGATTACAACCCAAGCCTTAACACTGCAATCCTTCTCCAATAAGCCAAGCCAAAGCCACCAAAGGAAATATAAGCCTCCCAAGAGATGGATAGGGATCACCTAGGCTAATTCCACCAACATGTAAGTGTTATAGACTTCCTCCTTTTGGAATGGAGATGAGCTTTGTATCTATAGGACCAAGTGGATAGAGTAGGTTGAGGATCATGGGGAGAGGACTAAGGGATCCTCCCTTGAGGTTAGGGAACCATAGGACATCTCACCTATGAGTTAGGGACAAAGATCCACCTCATCCAATTTCTAGAAATCACTCGAAAGCCTGTTTTATCCAAATTAACCAACCCCGACGCAAGCTGCACGAGGGAAACTTGCGCCTGAGAGGGGAAGCGCAGCTTGCGCAAAGGAAACCTAAGCCACCAACAAAGTCTACTAGAGTGCATCATGCACCTGACCTAGTTGCACGCTTCTTGCTCAAAGAAAACCTTCACCATCCCAACTAGACATTGTGGACAAAGGGAATCAACTTTCTCTACATGACTACTTGATCAGGGAAACTTTAGGGATCAAGGCATGGAGTTAACATGGGACTCATGATGATGAGATTTAGGTGTAACAGAATGCCCCCCCAAAGCATGAAGTTAGAAAAACAAGACAGGTGAAGTGCTTTGAAAGATGGATGGCAAGGACTTGCTGGATGGAAGGTTCTGTTGTAGTACAACTGACTCTGAGATAGAAGTCTCATATGACACACAACATGGTTGCCGACCAATACACTGCATATCCATGGTAGTAAAGACCGACTGAACACAATCATGGCTACTAGACACAATCGTAGATCCGTGATGAGATGATAACACAACCACGACCAATACAAAAGTGGATCTGTGTGATATGACTCAAACAATCTCCAGCACAACATGGGTAAGACATTATTTCCCCCAGGGTCTTTAAGCCGAATTCACAATGATACGACTCTATCCATGTGATTACAATTTTTTGGAGTCTAATATGGTAGAAACCACTTGATTATTGGTCATTGATGTATACCATTAATAAGTGCGAGGAAAATCACCATTGATGTTGATGATCCCCAAGGTATCATAGTACATATCACCGAGTGTGAATAAATGAGTTGAGGTCGAATGCTCAATGAAATATTTCAATCAAGAGTCAATGATGTAAACTCATGTTGAAAGTGAGGTAACCTGTCATTAATGCATGCTGGCCCAAGGTACTCGATTGGTTTCTAGATTCAACCCTCAGACGATGTGTTGACGTCGACAAGGATGAATCCGTCGAAAGAGGGCCATAATGAATTCCCCATCAATCGACACAAAACTCGATAAAAAATGTTTGGAGTGAATCGAACGGTAGAGTAATATGCAATACTTAATCAGGGTAGACTAACATGATGGAAGGTGTACTGACTGCAGATGATGAGTAATGAGCATCTTTTGAACATGGGCATGGCATGACTTGGAAGTATTGACATGATGAGGACGACACTAACCCCCAATGCGACCGATAATAGAATCATTCTTTGGATGACCCAAAGGAGTGACAAGACTCATGAAATCAGTATGACTCGAAGACAAACGAATACCCAAGTATGGAATGCAAATGCAAATGAGTGCCATGTTCAAGAGTGACTATGTACTTCACGAATTATGGTGTAACACAAAATCTTTCATTTTTCCCCATCATGACTGATGAGTGCCTCATGTGTTTTTTAATGAGCTTGAGGAGGGTAAAAAAATGCTCGGTATAGCTCATCCCATGGATGAGTCCAATCCCAAACACTTTACGAACCTAGGAAAGGAGGGGTTTGTCCCATGATGGGCCCTTCAATGTCGAATTTTAGCGAGTCCATGGAAGGTAAACTCGGAGTCATCTCATGTTTAGAGAGTCTGAAAACAACTAAAGAAGACTCCAAAAGGTCCTTTTTCGTAAAGTTAGCCTCTTCGCCTGGAAAAGGGTAAAACAACGTGAGAAAGGACTCTTCCAGTCATGATCGGATGGAGTATTCCTTTTTTGTAAGTAGTACCTCCTGGTCCGAAAAAGGGGTAAACAATCACCAGAAAGATGATCATTCAAATACTTTTACAAGCGTGAGCATCAAGTTCACTTGGCGATCTTTTCATATTTAGGGAGCCTGAAAAGACCTTAAAGGAGGAATCCATGTACAAATTTTTCAGGGTTGGTGACCGAGTACGATAAAGGAAAAAGTAAACTCAGCACAATTCCTTTTCTGTAAGTATTCTAGCGAGGCCGAATAAAGTGATAAACCTATACTCGTTAGACACACCGTTTTACTCAACTTTTTAACGAGCTCGGAAATGGTATCAAAAGCACTCGGAACCTTTTTCATGTTTGAACCATAGCACGAAAAAGTAAAAACTAAGCTCAAACCACTTTTCATGTTTCAACCAGAGCACGAAAAAAGTGAAAAGTAAGCTCAATACCATCTTACTGTTTTTAACGTGTTTGAAGAAAGGTGACAAGAATGCTTATGATGTCTGCTTCATTTTTTAACGAGCTTGTAACAGAAAATGAACTATGCTCGGGATTATTTTTATGGTTTAGCGAGCTCAAAACCCAAAAGAAAGTATGCTGGAAAAATATTCCCATTAGTGGATTTTTCCTATCATGATATCCAAAGGTTGGTACATGCCCCCAGCATAATTGCTAGAAGTAAGTGACTTAACTGTAACATGGTGTGGAGAGGCAATCGAGTTGCCTTCAACATAATGTCCAGAGGTTGACGACATGCCCCCCAAGCTTCATTTCATTCTCATAATCTACATCTTCAATCGATTAAACTACTGCTTACTAATATGAATATGTTCACCAAAGACGAAGGAAGATCAAATGTCATAGGAGGACGAAAAGAAGGTTCAGGTAATAAGTCTATGGAAATACTCGACTCAATGGAAAAGGATATGTTTCATTTTTTAACGAGCTTGACACATGAATAGAACTCTGCTCATGGGGTATTGTTTGATTTTTTAATGAGCTTGACACAGAATTAGAACCATGGTCTCGTTCAATCCCATTGACGGGTTCCTTCCCAACATGATATCCAGAGGTTAGTAGATTCCCTCAACATGAGTGCTAGAGGCTTAACATGCCCCCCAAGATTCGTTCGTCTGACTACTCTTCTTCCTTACCCAAAAATACTGGCTACTAATACAAATATTTTCACCAGGGGGTAGGAAGAACGAGGGTCAAGTGACACAAGAATATGAAATGAAGGTTCAAGTCCTAAACCTAGTGGGAGACTCAACTCAATGGGAGGAAGATCTATTTCATTTTTATGCAAGCTTGAAATAGATGATAACTATGCTTGAATGGACCCATTTCATTTTTTAACGAGCTTAAACAGAAAAAAACTATGCTCGTGATTATTTTCATTTTTTAGTGAGATCGAAACCCAAAAGAAAGTATGCTCGAAAAATATTCCCATTAGTGGATGTTTCTCATCATGATATCCAAATGTTGGTACATTCCCCCAGCATAATTGCTAGAAGTAAGTGACTTAACTCCAACATGTGTGGAGAGGCGATCGAGTTGACTTCAACATAATGTCCAGATTTTTTATTGGACAATCTACTCGAGTGGATGCAAGCCAGATCTCCCTAGTTTAATGTGAATCTAGAACAAATAAGAACAGAACATAAAGCAACTTTCCTAGATCAGGTTAGAGATCGAATAATTAGATATCTTACCTTCAGATTTGTAGATCTTTCTCCTCATTATTGCTCCTAGCTCCGTTGTTGTCAGATCCGTAGCTACAAGACCTGTCAAAACATGTGGAGACAAAACAAGCAGTAAAACATATCTAAACACTAACTGATCTAAGTAAACATTTAAGGAGGTAAACTATAAACATCATCAATACAACAACATTTATGGAAAGAGTTTATATTACTGTATAAAGAGTAAGAAATATAAAGTAGAGAGATGATTACAACCCAAGCCTTAAAGCTGCAATCCTCCTCCAACAAGCCCAGCCAAAGCCACCAAAGGAAATATAATCCTCCCAAGAGATGGATAGGGATCACCTAGGCTAATTCCACGAGCATGTAAGTGCTATAGACTTCATCCCTTTGGAATGGAGAGGAGATTTGTATTTATAGGACCAAGTGCATAGAGTTGGTTGAGGATCATGGGGAGAGGACTAAGGGATCCTCCCTTGAGGTTAGGGAACCATAGTACAAGTCACCTATGAGTTAGGGATAGAGATCCACCTCATCAAAGTTCTAGAAATTGCTCAAAAGCCTCCTTATCCAAATTAAGCAACCCCGTCGCAAGCTACATGAGGGAAACCTGCGCCTGAGAGGGGAAGTGCAGGTTGCACAAAGGCAACTTGAGCCACCAGCACAGTCTGCTAGAGTGCATCCTGCGCCTGACGTAGTTGGACGCTTCTTGTTCAAAGAAAACCTGTGCCAACCCAACTAGACATTGTGGACACAGGGCATCAACTTGCTCTACATGACAACTTCATTAGGGAAACTTGGTATCAAGGCATGGAGTTAACATGGGACTCATGATGACGAGATTTAGGTGTAATAGAATGCCCCCCAAAGCATGAAGCTGGAGAAACAAGACAAGTGAAGTGATTTGAAAGATGGATGGCAAGGACTTGCTGGATGGAAGATAATTCTGCAATACAACTGACTTTGAGATACAAGTCTCATATGACACACAACATGGATGCTGAGCAATACACTGCAGATCCATGGTAGTAAAGACCAAATGAACACAATCATGGCTACTAGACACAATCGTAGATCCATGATAAGATGGTAACACAGCCATGACCAATACAAAAGTGGATTTGTGTGATATGACTCAAACAATCTCCATCGCAACCTGGGCAAGACATGATTTTTCCCATGGTCTTCAAGCCGAACTCGCAATGATACGAATCTATCCATGTGATTACAATATTTTGGAGTCGAACATGGTAGAAACCACTTGATTACCAGTCATTGATGTATACCATTAACAAGCACGAGGAAAATCACCATTGATGTCCATGATCCCTAAGGTATCATAGTACATATCACCGAGCGTGAATAAATGAGTTGAGGTCGAACGCTCGACGAAATCTTTCAATCAAGAGTCAATGATGTAAATTCATGTTGAAAGTAAGGTAACCTGCCATTAATGCATGCAGGCCCAAGGTACTCGATTCGTTTCTAGATTCAATCCCAGGATAATGTGTTGAAGTCAACAAGGACGAATCCGTCAAAAGAGGGCCATAATGAATCCCCCATCAATCGACACGAAACTCGATAACAGATGTGTTGTTGCTGCAACATCCCCCCCAAAATTTTGTAAATATTGGGGCCCCTCCTTTATTTTTTGAGAAATTTTTGCTTAGAAGTCAAGTCCCATCCAAAGGGCCTTTTTCATACTTAGTTTTTCTAAGAGAGCAAGTTCTTTAAGTTTGTAAAACTCATCTTTCCCAGCAGAAACGGCGGCACAATTGGCCGAGTTGAGCGGCATTGGCCGGTTCCATTTACTAAGTCTTTTAACCTTTCCCATTTCGGCACAACTCACTGAGTCGCGTCGCAACAGACGGGTGTTTTTTGTTAAGTTGGTAGGTTGTCGTGTTTTGGATGAACTTGCCCAGTTCCGCCTCAATGGTCGGACGAACTCGCCCAAACCTTTCGAAGCGTGGCCTTTTGCCTTGTCTTTTTCTGAGTTCTGTGTTGTGGCAAATCTTGCTGAGTTGTGCCGACATAATCGGCAACCTTTCTTTTGTTTCTGTTGAAACCTTTTGTTGCGGCAAGACTTGGAGTTCTGGCTTGAAATGGCCAGCATTTGTTTAAGTCTTAAGCGCCTCGATACGTTCCGACGAAACTCAACGAGTTTCCCCGAAACCCTCACCTGCAAACCATGAGAGACGCCGATAGAGATAATTGAGCAAAGGTGACCAGCGAGACTCGGGGAGAGTCTCTGAAACGAAGTAGCAAGCGGCCAAGTTAATCCGACTCCGAACGCGCCGAAACCCGTTGGCTCGTTGCGCAATTACTTGGCCAATCCCGCCAATATTGGTCGCTCCAACTTGCTAAGTACTTCCGATTTTGACAGCTAAAAGTTAATGTCGAGCGATGCCAAAAAGACACCGGTCCCCTCGCTATAATGACATTTTAATGCCCAACCTTACCCGGTCATGTCAAAGTTAAATGCTTACACGTGTGGGGGGGTTATATATAGAAAGTGGGGTTTTGGGTTTATTATTGTTTTTTATCGTTAAAGTTGTTCGAAACTCCATTCGAGGTCGCTCCCACCATACAAGGACAACCAGGTCTGTAGTTTCATCAACCACATCAAACCCAATCGTTCGCTGCCAGGTAGGTAGATCTATCAAGCTCTTTCTATCATGTTTTCAGTGGCTAAAGCCTTTTTTTTTGCGTTAAACCCTTTTCGACAGCCCTTCACTGCGGCCACCTTTGTCCATGTTGGAGTTTTTCTTTGCTTTCGATTGGTCATCCCCCAAGCTTTTTAAGGAACCCAACTATACCCTGTTCCCTATCCCAGCAAACTATCCAGCTTGAGTCATAACGACCCGAATGAATGCAATTGGAAGTACCCGGTCGCAACCACTCATCTTTTCTCGCTTACGTCCTGTTATAATCGTCCCGGTGCTTCTAACTAAAGAGTCAAGCACACTAGCATAATATTTTCGCTCTCTCCAGTAAACACTGATAAAGGAAGCTAGCTTTATCTTTCTTTTTAGCAGAAAATAATGTTTTGTTTACCATATGCACTCTTAAATCATTGCTTAAAGTTTGTTTAAAACGTGGTATCATTTTCAAGGAAGTTTGCTAATGTTGTTTCACCCAGGCTATGCTTGTTGTGTTAATAGATTTTGGTTCGAAGCTTGGTTATGCATTCTAGTTTGATTATGTATTCTACTCATGCATGGTTTTTCCTAGTTTAAGCAAAATGTCGAAAAGAGGCAAGAGGAATTCAAAGATGTTTGAGCCCGAGTCAGGTGGCGAAGTTATTCTAGAAGCGAGGGTCGAAACATTATATGAAGGTACCAAGCCAATTATGGGCGTTTCCCCTGAATTAAAGTGGGGAGACCTGCACCACATGATAAAAGATCAAGATATTCCCGGATCAGTCCTGGAGGAAATGTATTTGTATCAAAACATCTAAAATTCAGGCATCACAAGAGAATCCATGCGACTAGAGCTTTTTCCTTGCACGGAAGTCATCGGATGGATCCTAGCGCATGTCAATGCCCAATCGAGAGTTTTTTCTGACAGCTTGGGAGAGGATTTTGCCTCATTCCACCCAGCCCACATTTCGACAGCCTACAAGTTGCCCCGTCCTCAAACGTTGTTGAACAACGCTTGGCTCGAAAGTATCAAAATGGATAACCTGGAAATGGCCAGGAAGTTGTTAATTATAGGAAAGCAACTGAGGCTAAAGGAGAGTGATGAATATGAAGTCCAAGGGCTAAGGCCTCCTTTCAGAATCATTTCCCTCATGCTATGTAGAATCTTTGGCAGAGCTGATGGAACTGTTTATCAGTTGCATTGGATTCCTTTAATCCACTATGTAGCCTTCAAAGGCACAGTTTTCAATTGGGCAAACATCCTCTCAGAAAATCTGTTGTCAGCCGTAGCCGATTCCAAGGAAGGGTTGGTCCGAAAGAAATCAGAGTTCTACATGTCATCATACCTTATAGATTGCATTCTGTCAAGGAATCCTTTCCCAAAGTTAGGATGCATTTGGAACAAGGCCGATACCCTAGTTTATACCGCTTATAAGATCCTGTGGGCCCAGAACTACAAGAAACATTACAAGGCCATATGTGAGGAATTCATCATGCCTTTGTATGAGCTGATGTTCAATGAAGATCCCATTTTCCTATCTGAGAATTCCATGGCAGTCATGGAAAATTATGGTGATTTTTATCTTTCAGAGGAGGGCACTTACATAAGAATGTACGGAGGTTCCAAGCCATCATCTCTCCTGCCCAGGTATGCTACTAATTTTTTGGTCCATAAGGAGGCAGTGAGGCAGGTTTTATAGATGGAGTTGGCAGTTTCCTGAAAATATTGAATAAGGCCTCTCTCCTAGCACTACCCTTCTATGACGAAGCTTACAAGTTCTTAAAGGTCAAATCAGTTGAAGCCTTTGTTCAAGAATTAAGAGATTTTCACTTTGGGGAGATGATTTTCACGAAGAATGACAGGGAGATGATTTTCACGAAGAATGACAGCCTCAATAAGGTTGCAGACCATTGCAGAGAAGTTAATGCACATTTTGAATATGCACACTACCATGAAGAGGATGAATAAGTGTTTAAATGGGTCATAAATATGACCGAAATCGGAAGGCGTCTTCGCCTCAAGAGCGGAGCTGGCTCTAGCTCCACTGCAACCCAAGCTGCTAAGGAGGCAGAATCTCAAAGGCAAAGAGAAGAATCCGAAGCTCTGACAAGGGAAGAGCAAAGGCCCAAGGAGGAGGTTGGAAGATTCCAAAGGGAAGCAACAAAAAGAGCACAGAAAGAGCAGGCGGACAGACTCTGAGATGAAGAAGCTCAAAGGCTTCGAAATGAAGAATTAGAGAAGATTAGAGAAGAAGAATCCGCCAAGCTGCAAGAAGAAAGGGAGAGGGTAGAAAGATAAGCATTTGAAAAGCAACAGAAGGTCCAAGAAGAAGAGAGAAGGTTGAAGGCCAAGGAAGAAGACAAGTCCAAGAAGGATATAGAGGCGAGAATCCCAAACATGCAGGATATGGACATAGACTCGTCCCAAGTAGCCCAGGCCTTAACCGCGGAAGATGACTTCCCCATCGAAGAGATTCCGCTTGTCCCTTTTACCCCGTCAAAGAGTCACACTGTGTCCCAATGCGACAAATTTTTTTTGACAAGAAAAGGAAATCCATTGTTCAGAAGACAGAGGCAAGGATGAAGAAACCCTTTCAACCGGACATCGTCACCAAGCGAGAAACCACTACCATGCAAGGCACGTAGAGTGTCCCCGAGTTTATGGCATCCGCCACTGTAGCTGTTGCCAAGGCAAGCGAAGACAATGTCCACAAGCTAGTGAATGATGTGGAAGTAGGAAAAAGAAGGGCGTGCAAGTTACAACTTACTCTGGTAAAGAAGTAGGCATATAGAGAGTTAATGGTAAAGAAATATGATGGCCTCTTATCAGAACAAAGAGAATTATCCAGTAAGTATCAATGCCTAGAGGAATAAAAGGAAACTTTGGCAGTATAGATGATGATAGTGGCAGGAGAGAAGAATGATCTCGAAGCCAAGGCCATTCAGTTGGAAGAAGAGAAAGAGTTGGTGATAGAGAAGTTAGAGCTAGAAAACAACAAGGCAATTTATTTGAGCCCCTTTCATGAGCAGTCCTGTGACATACTGAAGAAGATACTTGAGTCACATGAACTTATTACTGAGGAAGTTTAAGAATGAAGGCGATGGTTTCCAGGATGAAAGAAATTAATTCCTAGGCCAATAGGATCAAGAATAAATATGCCCGTGTAAAGGAGGACATTAGGAAGAAGATTGAGTGGAGAGAAGGGAAGTCAGTCTTCCCCAAGCATCTCCCTCTCAAATTCGTGAAATATTTTAAAGCAGATGTAAGCTTTATGGAGTTCTGCAAGAACTGTGGTGTAAAGTTAAACTCTGTAATCTAAACCACCCTCAGAAAATGCAACAGTCTCTTTCTTAGCATCTAGGCAACTAAGGGAAGATGTAAAATGGTGGTTCCCCAAACTTTATAATATTTTCCAGACAAAGATCAATGTTTGTCTGAGTTAAAAAAATGAGCTAAGCACAGAGATGGAATATGTGAAGAAGATAGATGTGTTAACAGTAGAAAATCTTTGTAACGTCCCCAGTTTGACCCCATGGAATTAAAATTGTAAATGATGTAATATTGTTATGAAATCATGGTGAGGAGCTCAAGGCCAAGGCCCCGCCATCGATTTATTGATTCATATGGTTTGCGTGCTAGCCAGGCACATTGGAATTTCAAACATCATGTAAATATTCATTTTAATCAAATACGCACAACTAGATATGCAATGCAACAAGAGATGGGGGCATGATTTTACAAGGAATTGGGAGGGAAACAATTCAAACCCTTGGAGCCAGTCAAGTCAAGCCAAGTGTCAATGAGAGAACCCATGAAACCCTCAACTACCCATGTTGAATTTTGTACCCAATCATTGATTTCTCCCAAGAGTTGGTTGAGGTAGTTAATGCCTTGGGGAATGAGAGGTATGGCTGTCCAAATTTGAGTATGGGAAAGCCACCCTGCATGGGAAATCGCGTTTTGCTTCTTGGGAAAGAAAAGAGCCATGAATTGCTCCCCAAGCCATTATCCATCAGGCAGTCTTCCTTCCTCAGGAGTTGGGAGCTACCTGGGTGTTTTTCCCCATCGAAATTGGGTGTTTTCATTCATTCTCAGCTGGGAGAAGGGTGTTTTTGTGTTGTATACCAGTGGGGAAGAAGGGGAGTCGAATTTGGGTTCCATGGAGACTATTTGATTGTTGAATGCTTAGTTAGTTGGGAGAGAATTCATTTTCCTCCCTGTGAATGTTTTTCCCCATCCCATAATCCATTTTTGTCTAGAAACGAATTGGGGAAAAACCCATGACCATCTTGTTGTAAATCCCATTGTTAAATGTGTATCCTTGCCCAATGATTGGGCTTGCTGTGTGAGAAAAGAGTATGTTGGGGTATGGGTTATGGGTCTCCATTGTTTTGGCTTGAGCTTGAGTGCAAGCATCCAGGGTTCTAATGTAGCCTGATAAACCCAGCTATGGACTGGCTTGGATCAAATGAAATGCTTAATTGGTTGTGTATGAGTTGAATGTCCCCTTTTCCTTGTAAGAATCATGCCCAGCTCGGGGGTGGCATTTGGACGGACTAAGTATATGTCGTCGAAGAGCCTACAGTTGGGTGGAACGTTGCAGCGACATAGCTAGTTGCTTGGGACAATTGCGAAAGGAAGATAAGTATCTAATGTGTAATTATTTCTGCAATGTTTAAATTAATGATTGTTATTGATATGTTGAATGCATATGAAGAGTGTGTGGATGAATATGTTTTATTCCGCTATGCATGTTTAACTAATTTGCATCTGCACACATTTAATTTATGGCTGTGAATCTAATGAATGGGTTGAGTTTTATGAAAATCCCCATAGAATGGAATCATGTTCCCTCCCTTGCATTGGGTCCAAGGGTGGGTACGTTACAATCTTCACCAGTGCATCAGGAAACCCTTCATACACGCCCACTTGCTTGAAGAGGTTCTCTAGGCTGCAGTAGCAGAAGTTAAGAACATTGAAGCAGAGTTATCCAAGCATGACATCTCCCTGAAATTCATGCTCCCTATCCCTGCCAACACTATTGTGAGAGAATTAGGCATATGGATGAGTTATATAGCAGAGATGGACAAACCAGCTGAGGTGGAAGTGCTGTTAATTTTTCGATAATTTCATTCCATTATCATTCAGGATCACTAAGAGAATAACATGTACAACATATCTACAACATATCAATCATAGACACAATAACAATCACACAAGAGACATAGAGTTTTACCGGGGAAAACCAAGAAGGTGAAAAACCCCGCAACTTCCTCAGAGATAGAATAAACCCCAATACAAGATCACAAGGATCAAACCCAATAAGATGTCTCTAGCAGATGCTCCTCCTCCTCCACATGTGCACCACTTTCTCTCTTAGTTATGCGAGCTTGAGAAGTGAGTGAATGAATCAAATGAGAGACGCAACCTCTCTATTTATACATTGAATTGACCTACCAATAAATCATTGGGGAGGACTTGCTACTCAAGTCTAATAACCCAACCACATGACCTAACTAGGGCCGACCCCACACTGGTGATCTAATAACCCATCAATACAAATGATGATACTTACAATGTAACTTGCGACACTTGCAAATACAAATGATGACACTTCCAATCAGAGGAATAATACATCTCTGTTGGATATACAATAAAGTACAAATGTAATATACAAGTGAATATCTTCCGAAGTTACAAATACATCAACACTCCCTCTTAACTAGGAAGGTATTCTCTAGACACAGGTCATCAATACATATTGGCGCAAGTCTTCAATTCTGGAGTTGGATCATCATCAATGGATCATGAAGCATCATCATCATCACTGCTGCTGTACTCGACACCTCGATCACTAGGCTATCTCATAATTCTTCTCGTCATAGGAAGTTCTACAGAGCCAACCCTTTTTCATGTTGGATGTAGGCCCACCTCCTGCAGGTCTTCATCAATGCTTGCCATACTGTGGAATCCTCAGGACTTATTACATGCATCAAAAAACCTCGAAATAGTATCCCAGGATCCTTTATGTGCCTAAGCATGACCGACAAGATCTTCCAGGGCAATATTATATGTGACCCCACCACAAAACCTTAAAAGAGTCCCAGGAACATTTATGTGCATAGCACGACCGGAAAGAACTCTAAAGAGAATCCCAGGAACATTTATGTGTCTAAGCACAACCAGTAAAATCTCCAGGACTGATTATATGTGGTCACCACAAAACCTCGAAAGAGCATCCCAGGAATGATTACGAGCGTACTGCTCAACCTATCGGATCTCCCAGGGCAAGATTACATGTGTTCATGACAAAACATCAAAATAGCATCCCATGATTGATTACGAGCGTACTGCTCAACCTATCAGATCTCCCAGGGCAATATTATATGCCATAGGAAAAAACCTCGAAAGAGCATCCCATGACTGATTATGAGCGTATTGCTCAACCTATCGGATCTCCCAGGGCAATATTATATGTCCTCCCAGGCCAAAACCTCAAAAGAGCATTTGCCAGATATCCCAGGGAACTATTACATGCCATAGGAAAAACCTCGCAAGAGTATCTACAAATCTCCCAGGGCAAGATTATATGCTCATATGTACAACCTGTCCACGACCATAGAGTATCAACCTGATACTCACCATACATCATCATGATGTACATGATCATCCTGATCATCATCATGGCATCGTCCTGATGCATGTCATCTAGAGCATCATCCTGATACTCATCACACATGATCATCCTGATCATCGTCACTGCATTGTCCTGATGCATGTCATCCAGAGCATCGTCTTGATACTCATCACACATGATCATCATGATCATCGTCACTTCATCGTCCTGATGCATGTCATCATACATGATCCAACTGATCATACAAAGCATCCAATGATGCATATCCAAAGCAATAACTGGAGCATCATCCCGATGCTCATCACACAGTGCTTACATCCACAGCCATGGGAAGGATCCTCCTCTCACCATGCTTGGAATGGCTCCTGCAAATGTTTCCCATCACTTCTTCCTCGAAGTATCTTCAATCTGAATAACACCAATCCTCTCTCTGAAGTACTCAAACTTCACTCCGACTAGTGGTTTCATCAACACATATGCAACCTGCTCATCCATCACAACATACAAGAGATTCACTGCTCATCTTTGCACCATATCCCTGATATAGTGATATTTGATCTCAATGTGCTTCGACCTGTCATGGAACACCGGGTTCTCTGACAACTTCACACAACTCTGGTTGTCACAATAGATACAAGTAGCATCCAATGGGAGATCAAATAACTCAGATAGTAGCTTCCTAAGCCATACTTCCTCACAACTGGTCGAACAAGCTGCGACATACTCTGGTTCGGCTGTACTCAGTGCTATGCAGGATTGCTTCCTGCTAAACCAAGATATCACACCTGATCCCATACTGAAGCAGTACCCCGAAGTGCTCTTCCTATCTGCAACACTTCCTGCCCAATCTGAATCAACATAACCCTCCAGGTTAAAATTTTGATTCGCATCATACTTGATCCCATAATCAATTGTACCCTTCAGGTACCTCAGAATATGCTTTACAGCAACCAGGTGAGCACCTATCAGATCCGTTAGGAACTGGCTCAATGTGTTCACCGCAAAGCAAATATATGGTCTCGCGTTCGTCAGGTACAACACATGGGGACTTCACTCAATGACTGCCTACCATAGCACGTTCATTTGTGGCATATGAAAAATTACCCCTAATTTCAAAAAATATTGGAAAAACCCTCCCAAAATCGTTTTTTTTAACCCCCACCCAATATGCCTTCCCAATTTAAAAAAACCCCTAATCCCCCTATAATATTGTATGTATCCATTTTTTCAAAAAATTTATACCCCTTTATATATCTGCCTAGTATATTGCCATGCTACCGTGGGCTTGACTAAACCTACCAAGGCCTGTAATAGCCACGAGTGGTTGGGTATTCAAGCCCCCAAGGCCTATCGAGGGCCTATAACAGGCCTTGGAGGCTTAGAGCCTCCCAAGGCACCCTTGGGGCTTGGAAACCTTCATAGTATACAAACAAGTGAATATGGGATAAGTAAAACACAACAATTTAGATATGTAAACTTGCAAAACTTGAATAAGATTGGTGTCAAAGCCAAGTTCATTTCCCAGAAAATGAGGAAAGGGAGAGCCTTTTGACTACCAGTTTGTTGAGAGCCTAAGGGTTTACCAAACTTGAAATGGCCTAGATTTTTATGGTCAATCTAGTGTTTTTGCACTTATTCTCATGCCTAGGGTTTTCTCCAACCTAGATAATTTGTTTTCAATCAAAGGTTTCTGCGTTTTTCTTGTACATTAAACTCTTCATTTTCTGAAGTGGTTGCTCTTCTCCTATATAGCTTGTACGAACTGGAACTTTTTTCTTTATGACATGCATTTTTTACTGTAATAACTTCTTTTGCCCACTTTTTATATTTTACAGCCTACATTTTCTACTGAACGACCTATTTTTTTATCATGATTTTCTCTTGTACAACTTACCTACCATATAGGGGGCAGCCTGTACAACTTGCATAGTTGACTTTCCTTGTTTAACTATTTTCCCTCTTCACTCCTTCCATCACTACTCTCTCCTTTGCTGCTAGTCAAGGATTGTCACTTTTCACAACTTACACATTAGTATGAATTGTCCCCTGTTCACCATATCTCTGACATTGCATCGTAATTTTATGCAAAACATGCAAAAAGTGCAACATATTTTCACACAAACATAGACATGGGAAGACATTTCTTTTCACAACATTTTTTTATATTACAAGTGAAAGGAATTTGTTCGTTTACATATTCAAAACACTCGATATTAGGGCAAGAGGAGACCCATTCTCTAACACACTAAGTTACACATCTACTTATTAGAGTACAATGTAGGTGGAAGTAAATCTAAAATCTTCCTTATTCTCCTCTTTAAAACTTTCTATAAACACTAACAGCCTTTCATGTAACTGCCCCTGCCTAATTAGCACTTCTGACATAACATACTAACACGGCTAACTTATGTGGCACATTGGCCTGCATAAGTGCAGGTTCAATTACAAAATAATCATTACATTCTAAAATTATATATGTACATTGACTATAAATGAAATTAGATGAGGAGATGCTATTACTTTTAATGGGGAAACTCATGTACAAAATGGATGCATTATTAATGGTAATTTGCTGAGAGACTATGTTGGAATTGCTATGTCATTAGCTAAAGAAAAAATGAAATCAAAATGGTAGGATAACAACATCTATGAGACCCTTGGAACCCTTGTTAAGGGAATGTCTATTTAGGTCACAATATGTAAAATAAAATGGGGTGAATTAGCTTTAGTTATTTCATTTAGTCAACATCTCTGAGCAATATGTCCACTTCATGAAACTCCTCTTTGTACATGGCTTCTTTCACTTTATAATGTTGAAGTGGATGACATATCTGCCAACTACACTTTTTCTCTAAAGGTTGCAAGGGTCATATTTTCACATTATCTTAATACTTTACAGAGGTATATTTCCAAGTAAGATGGTTGATCATGGGTTTGCCCCAGACAGAATAAATTTTAAAATCACCTGTCTAGAGTAGCAAGGTTTAAGTAGGAGCCTTAAATTCTCTGGAAGAAGTTTTGAAACTAAAGTTATTTTGAAAACAAGGTAGTTTGAATCTTGATTGGTCCTGGATGCACAGGCATCCAACAGGCAGGAAAGATCAAATTTGAAGATAATGACTTTTGATTCTTGCATATATTAATTACAAACATGGATTGTGGATATTCAAGAAGAGTTGCTTGTTAGTCCTGTGGCAGATACTATAGTTCCCAGTTTTGTGTTAGTTTTGCTTTGATTTATTGGAAAAACATTAGGTCATCTAGAGTTTGGAGCATTTTTTTTGGGTGTAATATGCTCTCAATTTTATGGATGGGAGATGCGGATTTAACATCTTTTATCATTTATTGGTATAAAAAATGAAAACAAAAACAGGGCCAGAGTGATGGTGTTTAATGCCTTATGTATAATAAGCCACCAAACTTACCTTCACTTCCCTTCGTGAAGCTTCATAATGGGCCTTCAGTTTCCAGAGGCATGTATGATCCCTATCAACTCTATATGCTCGCCTTTGGCTCAGTTTTAACACAGTCTTCTATTCTTGTTACATCTGATACTTGAGCAATGTATAGTATACCTTGGAATACATCAGTATTCCACCCTCAATAGTTATTTGAATTTTATCTACTAGCCTTCTGCAATTGATTCTGCAAGAGAAACCTATGATGACCTCCACATTACAGGATATTCCAGAGAAACAGATTGATGATGTTCATCATAGCAGTAATTGCAGTAGCCTCAGCCCATGCATCTCTTCGGAGCAGAGGTTACTATTATTCAGGGATCTAAGTTCAACACTATGAAGCCAGGTTTGAAGAGAGTTCAGTGTAAGTATTGGATTTTGTTGCTTTTGTCAACTGTCTTAATGGACAGCAGAAGCAAGAAGATACCATGAAAGGTGATTTCCATGATTAGTTGAAGATTGGGCCCTTGGAAATTTGGAATTTGTAAATGAATTGAGAACTAATATGATTAGTGGTCTCTTTCGTCGACTCTTGCACAAAGAATGCTTGTTGCACCGTAAGTATCGAGGTGCTTACAACCCAGTATGGGAATATGTTGTCACTTTTGTCATCTTATGTAACATAACTTTCCCATGTCGGCTCATAACTTATCCAATTTCCTGAGGAGTAAATTTTTTATTGATGTGTAAAAAATTTAAGATAAAAAAATTATACCTAAGAAATTGGATCCCTATTGGTGCTTAATAGATCTAGGTTTAAGATGGATCTATGCTCGTATTTAAAAGAAATATATGGAGTGGGTTATTCTTGCACAGGTTTCAATGGCAGTGAGACATGGTTAAAGAGTAATTCTAACATTGTGTGGACAGCCCTGTATGCGATATCTTTGACTTGGCATCAAGAAGTGTCAACTACTTTCATATTTCTGCAAAACTTATGATTACCTGACTAGGTTTCTCCTTGGAGAATTCCATATTATAGTAGAAATGAGTATTTTAATGTGACTCATGTATATGGAGTGGCTTATTCTTGCACAGGTTTCAATGGCAGTGAGACATGGTTAAAAAGTAATTCTAACATTGCGTGGACAGCCCTGTATGTGATATCTTTGACTTGGAATCAAGAAGTGTCAACTACTTTCATATTTCTGCAGAACTTCTGATTACCTGACCGGGTTTCTCCTTGGAGAATTCCAGATTACAGTAGAAATGAGTATTTGAATGTGACTCATGTATATGGAGTGGGTTATTCTTGCACAAGTTTCAATGGTAGTAAGACATGGTTAAAGAGTAATTCTAACATTGCGTGGACAACCTTGTATGCGATATCTTTGACTTGGCATCAAGAAGTGTAAACTAATTTCATATTTCTGCAGAACTTTTGATTACCTGACCGAGTTTCTCCTTGGAGAATTCCATATTATAGTAGAAATGAGTATTTGAATGTGACTCATGTATAGGAATATAATGTGCTCAGAACCCTTCCAGTGCCTGTTTTTGAGCTGATGCTTAAACGTGTGTTGCAACTTGCAATAATGGAATTATGATAACAATTGAAAAAATTAGTCTCAATAAGGATATTGACAATGTCTGCCAAGCACTTCAGGTGTGTTAGTTTCTACCCATTCTAATGGAAGTTTTTAGATGAGCCAATTTTGGGGAAATAGATATTTATGCTTCTAATATGAAATCTATCTTGCCACATTCTTCATGACATTCCCATTCTATTGGGATCAAGACAAAATTTTGTGGGAAGATTCAAACGAAAGACGCCACTTTCAAGACATTCCACATGGACTCCAATATATTTCTTTATGACATGCATTTTTTACTGTAATAACTTCTTTTGCCCACTTTTTATATTGTACAGCCTACATTTTCTACTGAACGACCTATTTTTTTATCATGATTTTCTCTTGTACAACTTACCTACCATATAGGGGGCGGCCTGTACAACTTGCATAGTTGACTTTCCTTGTTTAACTATTTTCCCTCTTGACTCCTTCCATCACTACTCTCTCCTATGCTGCTAGCCAGGGATTGTCACTTTTCACAACTTACACATTAGTCTGAATTACCCCTTGTTCACCATATATCTGACACTGCGTCGTAATTTTATGCAAAACATGCAAAAAGTGCAGCATATTTTCACACAAACATAGACATGGGAAGACATTTCTTTTTACAACATTTGTTTATATTACAAGTGAAAGGAATTTGTTCGTTTACATATTCAAAACACTCGATATTAGGGCAAGAGGAGACCCATTCTCTAACACACTAAGTTACACATCTACTTATTAGAGTACAATATAGGTGGAAGTAAATCTAAAATATTCCTTATTCTCCTCTTTAAAACTTTCTATAAACACTAACATCCTTTCATGTAACTGCCCTTGCCTAATTAGCACTTCTGACATAACATACTAACAGGGCTAACTTATGTGGCACATTGGCCTGCATAAGTGCAGGTTCAATTACAAAATAATCATTACATTCTAAAATTATATATGTACATTGATTATAAATGAAATTAGATGAGGAGATGTTGTTGCTTTTAATGGGGAAACTCATGTACAAAATGGATGCATTCCACATGGCCTCCAAGAAAGGATATAAGTGCCAAACCAGCTCACACTAATGTCAATCCTTTTTCCACATGGTTGTGGCCCAGCTAGTACATATCTTGCCATCAAAACCTTGCACGGTAATGTACGTATATTCTTCATTATCTACAAGGTAGATATTTTTATAGCCTTCTTGTTCTATAAGAATCTAGAATCCAGTATGACAGAAAGTGAAAACCGCACCATTTAAGTCTGCATGTGGAATCTGGCAATAAAAATCACAAACATTTCAGCAATTTAAGCATGTTGGCATATTTAGTATCAAGCAATTCAATTCCTAAAGAGTTCAAAAGACTATTTCTCTTTATGTAAAATATGGTATTCCATAATGTATGTGTAAAAACCAAATCAGTTAAAAAATTATTACCCTTGCTTTGCTTCAATGTCTCTACTGAAGTCAATGTTGGGCTCACAATCCATCACTAAGGCTGGAACCAGAAGTTGACATGTTTGCATCAGAAGCAGTCAATTAGAATCATAAAGTATATAGTAGCTTTAGAACCCAAACTGGTTATGAATATTACATAGATCAATATTTGTCTTACCTTCTGAATAGTGGCATGTACATGTTCTCCTTGCAAGAGACCTATCAATATCAAGAGGTAATTGGATCACAGACAACAACCCACGATTTCCACATTGAGCAGGGAAGATCCAGTTCTCATGCTTTTCATATGCCATGTACATATCTCCATGTACATGTCTCCAAAGTACTTGATGTTGAAGTTTAAGGGTTAGAGGAGTTTTTAATTTAAGTAGTAAACTTTAATGCATGAACATATAAAATCAGATTCAAAACAGTACTGCTCTCATAACCAATATTTGAATCAACCATATACTTATATTTTTCATATTTGATCTTGTCACCGAAGGGACAAGTCAATCTAGCCAAACAATTTGCGTACCTTGAGAGATATCTAGAGGTGATCCAAAGAGGGTTAAAGCAGAAGCATACTGACCACATACTGACCTAGACTTCTTAGTCAACAAGCACATTCATACCCAGTACAGTCATGCGGACAAAGGACACATAGTCATGTTGGGTAAGGATGCAGTCACATACTGCAGAGACACACAGGCATACTTTGCACAGTCATGCTTGAAAAAACACAATCCACCCATAAAGTGAAACTCACTATCATGCTGGGGAAGACCCCACAATCCACACAAGAAAACAGGCTCATGGTCACCTCATGGTCATGCTAGGGAAGGACCCACAGTCCACCCGAGAAAACAGATAGGGTATCAAACACTAATCCTCTTACAAAAGAGATATAAGTCTAGGACAGGTAAGATTCCTACAAAACTGATATTTCGAAAATTGGCAGGAGTAAAACCATAAAGTAAGAAAACAAGATTCAAGTGCGCCTAGGGGGCTTCCAATATACCCGAATGTACATGGAAGATCGAATCTATAGGAAAAATCAATTTAATGAGAGCTACCACTCAAAGGGGTAGCAATAAAAATGTATAATGGTGTCTAACTAGGTGACTCCAGTTGTATTGCTTGTGTGTATGTGCAATTTTACTTGTTGAACAACAGATCTTTGTGTTTAAAGATGCCAAAGGCCCAAAACACATCTTATAAAAAATTCTAAAATTCATGCACGTGTTGGCATAGTAAAGAGCTTTGATACCACTTTAGTGTACGTATCCAGCAGAAAAAATGATTATTGAACAGTTATTTAATAAATATAAACCGTAGAAAGTAAATAAGAGAAACAGTGATATAGAACCTACAGAATATTGCCCTTGCATTGATAATCCAGAAAAGAGAGTAACGTTCATGGACCTCTTCGAGGTGGCAAATTCCTTTGAGCAAATCTCCAATACAATAACAACACTTGACAAAACATTCCATAGCCTACTAGCTATATAAATAGTTTCTTTCTAGCAAAACCCTAACTACTTGTGGTGCCATCACTAATTAGTACCAGGCACTTAGTGGGCCTTATTTAATACGAGGACTCTTTTACATTAACTACCAACTAACTACATAATTAGCCTCATTCCAAGAACATGACTTCATACTTTAATTATTAACTCCTCAGTAATAAAAAGTGAGGTAAGGGTAGGGCCCTAACACAATAGGGATGATATATAATTTGCAGATTCAAGGAATAAACAGACTTTCACAGGCTGCCGACTCAAATACTACCACAGTTTGGCATCAAGGTTGGAAAAATAAAGAACTGTTAGTGTTGACAGAGAGGGAAGCTAATCACTGGAGAGTATATGTTGAACAGATTAAGAAAAACAATATTAGAATTAGAGATGAGAAAGACACTCTGGTTTGGTCTGAGAACCCTGCTGTGTGTATTTCCATTCCTGCATTGGGGTATAAAGCAATGTTTGTGAAAGAAAACTGAGTGGTCTGGTGGTGGAAGGCCCTATGAAAGAATAAAGCTCCACTCAACTCTAAGGTCTGTAAGCATGAACTCCACTCTGGATAAACTTGGGGAATTTCTTCAAAAACAAAATCAACATGATCCTAGTCATTGTATTTTGTGTAAGATGAACTCGAAACTATTGATCATCAGACAGTTGTCAATATGCATGGGAGGTTTGTGCAGAGATGGAAGAGTTAACATGATGCAAAGGTGGCTGGCAAGGGTAGTCAGTAGAAGAGTGTTTGAATATCTGGATACAGAAGAAGGATTAATTTTTTTTAGAGCTCTCCTGTAGAAGAGTATTTGAAGATCTGGAATCTGGATACAGAAGAAAGATTAAAAATATTTCAGAGCTCTCCCCCTAGTGGTGCAGTTAGTAGGAGAGTGTTTGAATATTTGGATGCAGAAGAAGGATTAAAAAGATTTCAAAGCTCTCCTTTAGAAGAGTGTTTGAAGATCTGGAATCTGGATACAGAAGAAGGATTAAAAATATTTTAGAGCTCTCCCCCTAGTGGTATCAGAGGGCGTTTAGTTAGCTAGAAACTCTAAAAATTTTCGAGACAGAGTTGTACCATCCTTCCAATGTGAATAACAAATTAGACAAAGTTTCAAAAGCATAAAAGTATCTTGCAAGACTTTAAAAGCTAGGATGTTGACACATCCACAAAATGTTAAGACAGGGGTTTGGAGATATGTCAATGGTGATAGCAAAGGGAAGCAAGCTGTATGTGGTGAAGGAGGTATTCTATTTCTTAATGAGTCTTGGTATAATAATGTTAAACCTGCCTTACTGGGTGGTTCAAATAACTATGCAGAGCTGCTAGCTGTGAAGATTCTGATGGGAGTGGTAGCAGATAAGGGGGTTACTGAACTTCAGGTTTTCAACAATTCATCATTAGTAATAAACTAGATGTTGTGTGAGTTCAGGATGGGAAACATGACCCTACAGCTGATTCTAGAGCAGTTGACAAGAATGGAGTCAGGGTTCACAAAATCCATTATCACCATGTTTGAACTTTGAAGAGAAATCAACTCAGTGACAGATGCCTGGTTTAAATAAAGTATGCAGATGGAACCTACTATTGGTTTACTAATGGAGAAAAGGAATGGAATCGGTCAGTCAGGATACTCAATGTTAGTCAACGGGCCTTGATTCAATCTCATTTTCTCAATGGGTAGGAGGATACATCAAACTCTGGTTATTAACTTGGTTTTTACATATTAAACTTTTCATAGTATTAGTTTGGAAATACTGTCTTAAGGATGCCCGGGAAAGTTAAAACAAAACCATTCTAAAATTCCCAAACGGTTTAGACCTTCTGGCTTTGGAACTCGATCTCGAGCTTCCTTAAAGTAAGTGACTAAAGGAGTGATCGATAGATCCATAGAACCCTAGAGCCTTCACGTTGTGTTTATTGACTAAAGGAGTGATCGATAGAGCCATAGAACCCTAGAGCCTTCACGTTGTGTTTAGATTGCCTTAGAATAGGCATCTGTAATACAGCCTTTATATATGTAATTTCCTGAGAAACAACCTTATCGCTCCCACCTTACCTTAGCAATATCAACAAAATTCGTAATTATGTATATCGCCTCGTTAAACTACTAATTCTTACACCCAGGGTTTAAAAAAGAAAACTGATGCAACAATCATGTCCATTTAGGCTTCATAAATTTCAAAGCATGCTGGTCAAATGGGTCCCCCACTCCACTTGTGCGCTACACTTGGGCAATTCGCACCCCCTCTTGAAGCTAATCCCCACCATCGATTTGAGGCTTGGGAAAGTCAATCCCAACCATTCATTTTGGGGGGAAATGGGCTAGGTTTTGAGCCATCTCTATAAGAGAATGAGCTCACTCCATTTCTACCTCTCTTGGCACATTGTACACTTGACATTTTGAGTGATATTGAGACATTCTTCTTCCGTTTTCTTGAGAGAACTTGTGTGGATGTTGATGGCCTTGATTGTTAGTTGATTTCCATTGCTTGTATAGTGATCTAGATGAGTTTGTTTCCCTTGTATGACTAACACGAATTGCAGGGAGATTGGCCATTTGGAGGGGGGTGCTACACTTGGAGTGGGAGCTCCATTCTAGTGTTTCTGTTTGAAATAATCACAAGGGAGTTGTCTTTGCCTCTTAGCTTGTCAATTTCCTCATTTTTAGCCATTTATTTTCTGTTATTACTTGTTTATTTGCTACATATGCTGATTTCTCTCATTTGTGGCAGGTATCCAGGCAAAAGTTGGTCACAAAGCTACTCAAATGCTCACACAAACTTGTTGGTCGCTCTACTACTAAATTGGAGTTGGTCTTCAAGCCATTTCAGCCACACTTATTCATCCTAGGTACACTTCTCTAGCTGGTCTCATAGCTTCAAATTGCATTTATGAGTGCTAAGCTGCAACAACCACCATTAAAAACCTAAAAATCAAAATCTTTAAATTCCACTGTTAGAATCAGTTGTCCTTTAAAACCCACTAATGATACGTGCTTAAACCCCTATATTTCAAGTTTCATTTAATTCTAACCCCGTTTACCCATAGAACTAGGCACTGGTCACCCATTGAATTCGCCCTCCTTGGGCATTTCAGCCAATCACATTGTTGGGTAATTTTATGGGTTGGGGGTACTTTTGATTCGTGTTTAAAACGTCATTTTACCTTAGGGAATCAAGTTTCATTGGCTGGAAGTGATTTTAAACGCTAATTTCTTGCTACCCTAGGTCAATTTGACTCGTTGTTTAACCTTTTTATTGGGAAATTTTATTTCAGCATTTCACTTCCATTTTGTTACACCCCATTAGACTATTTCAGCCACACGATCACTAAGTTAATCTTGTTATCTAATCATACTTGATTGCTGGTCACTTATTACATCACCATTATTTCACTACTTGTGTCCATCAGTTGGCTGGAATTAGACTAAGGAGCTCATCTACACTCACCCCTTTGTTTTCATCTCTTATTCTTTTTGGGATTTGGGTGTTTTTTTGTCTCTCAACCATCACTGGTTGAGCGGGGTCTCCCCCTTGACTTGGCTAAGTGCCTCGTCTAAAGTGACAATAGCCTTGTTCGGTGTGACTTCTGTTCATTTAGCGGAGGACTTGACCATTGTTGGTTACACCTTCCTAGTTGTCCCCCTCTACCATCCCTGTTAGGTCACCTTACTTCAACAGCTAGAGATAGTGTGATAACATTTTTGGCGTCGCTGCCGAGGAGGTAGAGGCCTACCTGTGGTTTTTGAAGTTTGAGTCATTTTGCCTTTTCTTTTTCATCTTCGCATTTACACTTAAACTTTGTTGGCTTATTTTCATTCTCATAATTATTATAGCCAACACCATTTTGCTTTATTCTCCACTCACTTAGGACATCTTACCTTAAGTGAACAAGGTTTCGCATTCACCTGGTGACTCCACCCCACGACTCTACTGAGGAGCGAACCCAACATATAAATCTTAAAATCTTAAATCGTGACTCTGCTGGGAAGTGAACCCATGTATAGGTCCCACGAGGGAATCTTAATTTTTTCATTATGAACCCGGATGTTCTTCGTGATTTTAAGCAGATCGTAAAAGACTTAACTGAGTGTTGTAAAAGAAATCCAATATCCAGGTATGAGGATGATTATGAATCTAATTATGGGTATGAACCTGCATATCAAAATTCTTATGATACCCATCAAATGCCTCATCCATCTAATAATTTTTCTTCCCCAAATATCCTAAGTGAACCAATTAAAAAGTATCAAACCCAACCAGGGATTTTGGTGAATGATTCTCGCTCAACTCAAGCAACCAGAACCTTTAGGAAACCCAATCCATCCCCTTTTGATTTTTCACAAATATACGAGACACCTCATCTTATGCCAAACGGATACATCAAGAGGTTGCCTCGCTTTTATGGAAATGAAGGAACATCTATTGAAAGTCATTTGGATGCCATCTGGGACCATATGGAATCTCTGGGTGTTGATGGTGAGGATGTCTATATGTGAGCCCTTGATGCGTCCGTAGTAGGGGATGCCTATTTATGGTTTGATAATTTGGCCCCAGGATCCATCACTGGGTATGACATGTTCATGGATTTGTTAATAAGTGAGTGGGGAGAAAACATTAATGAATCTATGGAAGAACGATCAAACAACGAGTGTCTTATTGAAAATAAACTTTGTGAAGATGAATGGGGTGAGAACATTGATGAGTCTGTGGAATGTCAATCTAGCACTGATTGTGTCATGGATGATGATTATATTGATAATTTGCTTTCTCGATTGGATCATTCCTCTCCTGAGATGTTCCAAATTATGAGTGTGCCTACAATCCATAGGAATGTTACAGAGTATATTGAGAATAATACTTTAAAACCTCGTATGCAAATTAAAAGAGGCATTAATCAAATCATACGAGATAATTTGTTATCATTGCCTGAGGCAGTTGCAGGACGAATTCTATATTTAATTCACCTTTCCATTGGTGACTCCAGTAAAGGATCACCAGAAGAGCAACTTCACAATCATCACATGGTTGACAATTGTCATGTTCAATGTTCAAACAATCCAAATTTTGACTCAGATCTTAATCATTTCTCTGAAGAGGAAGAGAAAAGTGAGGGTAGTCAGATTTCATGTGAGAAACAGTCTAGTGATCATCATGTAATTGAAAACCAACTTTGTGAAAATGAATGGGGTGAAAGCATTGATGAATCCATGGAATAACAATCAAATGAGGATTATGTGGTGGAGGATAAATGTCAGAAAGACGACCAGGATACATTTTTTGAAATGAGCAATGATTGTCCTTATCAATTTGATTTCTCCTCTCCCGAGCCTATGGTGAATGTGCCTTTCATTCAGCTTCTGAATGAGCCTTCAATCTATAAGAATGTAGTAGAGTATTTGAAGAATATAGGCAATAAATCTCATGATGAAGTTATGTATTATAGTGAGCAAATCTCAACCCCTCAAGATTTTGATCTTGACATTGACTTAGAAGGGGAACTTACTAAAATCATACGAAGCACTTTGTCATCTTTACCCGGAGAAGGCACAAATGAAGAAGGGGATCTCATTGGTCACCAAAGACAAAATTATGTGGCTGAGCTTTCGATCAGTGAATCCACTAGAGGTCCTCTTAAGGGGCAGCCCCATAGTCATTTCTTCGGTGGCGATTGTTCAAGTCAATGCCCAAGTGATCCTGACCTTGTTTCACTTTCCAATCATACCTTTGAAGAAGAAGAGGAAAAAGAAAATATTGAAAATAATCAAACTTCTGTTGAGAGTGGATCCAACGATCATCATGTGCTTGAAAGTCAAATGTGTAAAGATGATGGGGGTTTTAAAAATAATTATATCGATATACCTCCCTGTGAAGATGATGATGATCCAGTTACCTATCAACTCAACCTCGAGTGTTCTTTGTTGCAACTTGCAAGATGGAATCAATGTCACAAAGAACCTTCTAAAAGTGTTGTGCTTAACATCAATAATATTCCTCGCCTTCTCCTTAGTCAAAATGAGTTGATTGGAAATATGAGTCAAAATGAGCCTTGTCTTCGGAAGGTCAGTGTTGACCCTGATGTTTTCCTTGAAAAGTGTCCCTTATCTCACGCAGAATTGGGGATGACAATTTTAGGAAATACTAAACAAGCCTATATGTTTCAATCCTCCCTCCCATCCCAACTCATGAAGTCAATGCCTCTTTCAAACCTAAGTTTGTTGTGCAAAGGGTTCGATAAGGAGTTTGGAGAATGCCAAGCAGTTGATGGTAAAACCTTTTATTTTCTTTTTCAGTCATCTTGGGTTGACCCTATTTTCCAAACTGATAGTCCTATTGATTGGTTGACTGAGAAACTTTTCAAGGATCAATTTCATCTTTTCGCAATTTTTTAGCAACAAGTGGGAGTAATTTTGACCTTAGGATTCGTAAAATCCATTTTGTCCCCACTTGGTTCTTTCATCAATCCAAGGATGAACGCCATTGAGAATGCCAGCTTGATAGACGAGAAGAACATCATGTCTCAGGGAGGGTTGATTCGAATGTTGTATCTTTTTCTTCCATCAATTTTAAAGGATAACTCACACCATTTTCATGACCCTTTTGGCTTATTGACGGATGTGTCTTGTGAAACCCAGTCTCAACCTTAGCACAATTTCATTTTGCACCACTCTAACCCTTTTCCAATTTGTGAACAAATCAAGAGGATTGTGATCTTAAACTCATTAATTTTTAATCCAGTCTTGACTTGTTTTGCTAAAAGATACCAAGGAAGAACTATTGATCTTCTGAATGAGTGGTTGCACTGGGTCTATGATTTTACTTAGTACTTCTCTGAAGTGGTTAGAGTAGGGTAGGAAGATTGAATAATCTCTCGAGAGCAACAGCCGGTGGTCCTTTGCCTTTAACTGTTCCATCTTTCGTTTGACAACCGATTGCCCTTTTTGTTTTAATTTTTCTTTCTCACTTTTTGACACCACTACCCTTTTCTAGTTTGCTTTTCTTTTTACACCTTACGTGTCGGCTAATAATAATAATAATAAAAAAAAATGTTGTAGAGTACTTCCATTTTTTATATCGTTTCATTTCAGCATTTTCATTTTGTCATATTTCTGCTGGATTATATATATATATATATATATATTGTATGTCCTGACGAGCGATCTGCAGAGATTGGTATAGCATCTGCATTTTAAAGGGATAGGTACATGATGATGATGATGCAGATAGCATGTATGTGCATGCACTTTGATGATGATGAGAGGGGTGCTACGGACCAGATATTCTGTGGTTCCCAAGCACTCTCTCCCTTAGAGCACTTGTCCCAGCTGGAGCCAGATGTTATCACATCCATGTTAGCTGGGGCTACCATGATGCAGATTGTGTGATCAGGGACCATACTACACTTTTTTTCCCAGATCATAGATCGGATGCCTTCAGAGGAGGCACGCAGTTTTGTTCAGATTGCCCCGAGCAGACATATCAGTGGGGACAAATGATTGATTGTATTGTCCAGACATGTATACATTATTGCCTACAGAGACACCCTTCTTTGTCAGGCTTTGCATAAGCCCATTGAGACAGTTGCCTAGCCATATTTTTTATTGAGAGTACAGAGTATTGCTAGTTTGCCACTTATTTCCCGGATTCAGTAGAGATCCAGCTTCAAAGTCAGCTCCAGCAGCAGGTATATGGTGCGGCAGGTATAGCATTTGATGTTTTATTGCTTATGTTGTTGATTAGACTTGTTTATACATGATAGTACACTAACTCTGCATGTGATCTTTGATATGGTGATCTACTTGTCATTATGATGTATTGTTGGGCCTTGGTGATGTTAGTCCACCCCCTTTTGTAGGATCCTATCTATGCACACCGGATCACATTCCCACTATTGGTATAGACTTGGTCACTTAGTCCCCCTAGGCAGCTGACTTTGGATCCACCTTCACTCTCTCCACCCATTCGACCCATTCATGATTGGCCTTTTCCTGACTTGGATTCTAATTTGTGACCTTGAGGATCCCCTTCCCCATTGATCTCTGAGTATGCCATGACTCCCTGTATTTTGTGCCTCGGCTCTTCAGTGTGTGAGATGCACTCTCAAACTCTCAAACCTGGGATTTGCTCCTGTCGATTGCCCCCGATGTTGCAATACAATATAGGAGTGTGTAGCCTCACCGGGTGTTCCCCATTGATCATCGAAGCATTTATGCTCACCCCCATTACTCTGCAGTATGAGCACCTTGATTGTATCTATTGAGATATGTATGTATCCCAAAAAGGGCCTTGATGTAAATGAAGAAATGAAGAAATGAAGAATTGTAAAGCAAGCCAAAAAGGCTATTGTAAATGTAAAATCTAGCCAAAAAGGCTAAGTATGAAAGTCATTGTAAAATCCATGCAATGTGTTTGTAAACACACATGGACGCAGGTCAGCCGTACATATAATCTTTGTAGTGGTTATTTCCTCACCTAGTCATGCGGGGCAAGGAGGTGAGAGGGAGCAAGGGACAAGCTCAAGATTGTCCCCTAGAGTCTCAAGTTACGGTTTGTCGGACACTTAGTTTGGCGGCTCTAGAAAAGATCCTCACGGAGTCTTATTGAGGCACAAATGTGAGTTGTGAGGTACTTGTTAGATGACCATTGGCGGTTTCCCTGCACTATACCCATTTGTGAGGCACCGCCCTTGCTCGTGTTTTGTCATGGTATGCTTAACTCAGTGGACCCCGCTCTCCCGAGTTATCCAAACGGTCACATGATCTTTGTCCTTGTCATCCCTTGTCCTTCACCTTGTTTTCCACCTCACCCAAAGTAATCTAGGTGGTCAAGTCTATAGGTGGTGCATAGCAATTTGAGTCTGTTGGATGTGGTGGGCCCACCTCACAAGGGGCCTTGTATTTTTGAGATATTATGTATTGTTGATCACTATATTGGCATCATTTTATTTATTAATGTACTAACATGTATAATAAAGCCTATCGCTTCATGTGGCATATAGGTATTCATCCAACACCATGTTGACCAGATTTGATTTGGTCAAACTAGGTTGACCAGGCCAAAAATGGGCCCGAAAAAATGTTGTGACCGAGATTTCAATTTTGGTCAATTATTATCTTCGGGGGTCCCATATGAACCTCCAAGCATCAAAATTTGGAAATGTTGAGGCAGCGATGAGATTTTTAATTATCATTGGTCATTAATGACCTGTTTTAATTAAAAATCATGGATTTTGGGAAAACAATGCCTAAGTGATGGATTGTGGTCGTTCAAGTGACCATGTCTACTATTTTTGGGGTCCACGATCACATTTCAATAGACGGTTCGACAATCCGGGCAATATAAGTGGGTCAAAATCCCAATTTACACCTTCAGCAATAAAAACCAGCAATTAATTAAAGACAAAAAATCAAAATTTGGCAAAGGAAACTATGGAAAATGGAAAAATCAAAGGTTGGCTAATATAAGGGTGAATTATAAGGTAATTTCATGATGTTTGGACATTACATTTTTGAGGTGGGACCCCCACATTGGACAACTCACTCTAGAGGTCGAATTTTCCCATGGGGGCATTTTTCTCCACCTTGGCAATTTCGATTTGGTTATATTGTTGTATGTGGGACCTTGATGTATGGTGTTGGGGGGATCAAACACCATATAGACACCCCCCAAACTTGTTCTATGTATTGTATGGACCCCACAATGGGTCCCCCACTCCACTTGTGCGCTACACTTAGGCAATTTGCACCCCCTCTTGAAGCTCATCCCCACCATCGATTTGAGGCTTGGGAAAGTCAATCCCAACCATTCATTTTGGGGGGAAATGGTCTAGGTTTTGAGCCATCTCTATAAGAGAATGAGCTCACTCCATTTCTACCTCTCTTGGCACATTGTGCACTTGACATTTCGAGTGATATTGAGACATTCTTCTTCCGGTTTCTTGAGAGAACTTGTGTGGATGTTGATGGCCTTGATTGTTAGTTGATTTTCATTGCTTGTAGAGTGATCTAGATGAGTTTTATTCCCTTGTATTACTAACACGAATTGCAGGGAGATTGGCCATTTGGAAGGGGAGCGCTACACTTGGAGTGGAGCTCCATTCTAGTGTTTCTCTTCGAAATAATCACAAGGGAGTTGTCTTTGCCTCTTAGCTTGTCAATTTCCTCATTTTTAGCCATTTATTTTTTGTTATTACTTGTTTATTTGTTGCATATGTTGATTTCTCTCATTTGTGGCAGGTATCCAGGCAAAAGTTCATCACAAAGCTGCTCAAATGCTCACACAAACTTGTTGGTCGCTCTACTACTGAATTGGAGTTGGTCTTCAAGCCATTTCAGTCACACTTCTTCATCCCAGGTACACTTCTCTTGCTAGTCTCATAGCTTCAAATTCCATTTATGTGTGCTTAGCTGCAACAACCACCATTAAAACCCTAAAAATCAAAATCTTTAAATTCCACCGTTAGAATCAGTTGTCCTTTAAAACCCACTAATGATACATGCTTAAACCCCTATATTTCAAGTTTCATTTAATTCTGACCTCGTTTACCCATAGAACTTGGCACTGGTCACTCACTGAATTCGCCCTCCTTGGGCATTTCAGCCAATCACGTTGTTGGGTAATTTTCTGGGTTGTGGGTACTTTTGATTCATGTTTAAAACGTCATTTTACCTTAAGGAATCGGGTTTCATTGGCTGGAAGTGATTTTAAACTCTAATTTCTTGTTTCCCTAGGTCCATTTGACTCACTGTTTAACCTTTTTATTGGGCAGTTTTATTTCAACATTTCACTTCCATTTTGTTACACCCCCTTAGACTATTTCAGCCACATGATCACTAAGTTAATCTTGTTATCTAATCATACTTGATTGCTGGTCACTTATTACATCACGATTATTTCACTACTTGTGTCCATCAATTGGCTGGAATTAGACTAAGGAGCTCATCTACACTCACCCCTTTGTTTTCATCTCTTATTCTTTTTGGGATTTGGGTGTTCATTTGTCTCTCAACCATCACTGGTTGAGCGGGGTCTCCCCCTTGACTTGGCTAAGTGCCTCGTCTAAAGTGACAATAGCCTTGTCCGGTGTGACTTCCGTTCATTTAGTAGAGGACTTGGCCATTGCTGGTTACACCTTCCTAGTTGTCCCCCTCTACCATCCCTGTTGGGACACCTTACTTCAGCAGCTAGAGATAGTGTGATAACAATACAATAAAGTACAAATGTAATATATAAGTGAATATCTTCCGAAGTTACAAATACATCAACAAGTGCAAGTTGTAGCAGAAGATCCAGTCGGGTACTGATTTGGCACTACATAACTGTCTAAATTCGATCGGGAAACATTTTTTGCCTCCTTATTTGAGTCGTGTAATTAAAGATTGCTGGACTTTTTGTTTCTATTGTGAAAAAGGGAAAACATTTGGAATTATTCTATTTTTGTAAAAGGGCATTGAAGGACAAATTAAGAGATTCCTTGGGATTAGGGTACACGTAGGAGATCTTGGAACATTTTGTAAAGCTATATATAGATGAATAGAGAACAGTAGAAGGACTTTTGGCAGCTGAAAGGACAATTTTTTTCTTGTAGGTGAATTATTTTGCTACATATATAAGAAAGCTCCATCTTTCCTAAAGAAAGCCTGCACTGTGTTTTTGCCTGAAAATGTGTTTAATGCCTGCTGGAAACGGTGGACCCCCACTGTATGGAGGAGGACCGCCTTATTCTTGAGGTGGTGGCCCACCTTATTCCGATGGTGGAGGCGATGGCCCACCCTATTCCGACGGCGGAGGCTGCAGACCCTCGTATTCCAGCGGTGGAGGTCCACCTTATTCCGGCGGTGGAGGACCCCCACCTTCCAGGGACGGACTACCCTATTATAGCGACGTACCACCATCTATCCCACCACCCAACCCAGGAGGCCCACCCCCTTATGGCCAATTCCCTATGGGAGGAATCTATAATCAAACGATTCAATGTCCTACTGGTATGCAAATGACATATCAATACTACCAGTATCCACAACCAAATCAACAGCTACCTTTTCTGGCTACTTTAGATCTGTCTCGGTTGACGAATGATCCCATCCTACACGGGTGTAATTGGCCACCCATTCTGGTTAAGCTACCCTTTGATATCCCAAAGTTCGACGGAAATCTCGGTGAGGACCCCAAGAATCATGTGATGACTTACCATTTATGGTGCTCATGCAATTCCTTGATGGACAATTCAATCCGTCTAAGGTTATTCCAATGGACCCTCACTGGTATAGCTACCAAGTGGTATATTGAACTACCACCTCACTCATTTCCTGACTTCCTCTCTCTTGCTATGTATTTCCTGACTCATTTCCAATTACCTATACACTATGAAACTGGTACAGACCTTCTGACTTCGCTTTGCCAAACTACCGCAACTCATATATCCGATCATATCCATGAGTGGTGGCGAAGTCGTCGTCTTATTAAGGATCCCATTCTAGATCAACTATTACTTGATTGGTTCATGAATACTCTTTTACCCACTGTAGCTCGAGATGTGGCCATGTGTGGGGTTGTCACAAAGGAACAAGGTATCGCTCATGTCCAATATCTAGACCTTGCCTATGCACAATTGGGTATGCTATATGACATTGTTCCAGATGCTCCCCGCCCTATGTACGATCCTGCTAAACCGCCTAAGGGACCCCAATCCGATGGAATTATTGGTTCCCTTAACTCCCATCCTGCTACAAAACCCGATGGATCCTTGAACCAACATGGTTCTTCTCCTTCACCACAGGCTGGCCCCAGTGCACCCAAGTCAACCACTCCTGCTTCCACCGAAGAGGTGAATTCTATTCAATCAGATTCTCCTCAGAAATTCGGTGGTAAGAAGAAGACCAAAGGTAAAAATAAGAATCCTTCCAATCGGCAGGAGCACAAGAACCCTCCTGAAGATACAAAACAGAAACGGAAGGTCAAGTATCCTTGTTTGTTGTATGGCGGTGATCATTTCACCAAAGAATGCCCACATAGGGACCAAATATAGAAGTTTCTCAAGGGAAACTCCACCCCCGCAGTCCTCAATGATCCCTTCCCCACTCAGAATCAACAGTTGATCGCGCAACCACCTCCTTCGCAAGGAGAGACGTCCTCCACCGTGCATGTTCTCATGATGCGTAGTGAGACAATTAATTTGAATACTTGATCTCGATCCTACGACTCAGTCCCCGTTAAGGAATCCAACGGAAGTAATACTGAAAAAGATTCCACATCTATACTAGACATCACTGCGCCCCAAGGTCCTCTACGATTGAGAAACCTTCTTTCGATTCAATCTTGCGTCCTCCTAAGAGCATAGTCCGCAAAACAGTTTTTAATCCCAACGCTAGGGCAGCTCAGAACTACAATATTGTAGAGGACTTGGCACAAGCTCCTTGTGCCATGTCAACGCTGGAATTCTTGCAAAACTGTCCCAATCATCGCATTACACTCCTCGCTGCAATCGACGCCGTTGATCTAGATTCCTCGAACACCACCATGTTCAAACTCGAGTACTTTAAATCGAGGCTTTCCCACCAGTTGGCATTTCAAATTACCATGAAAGTTACAGGAAAGATGATCCATCGTATTGTATTAGACGAAGGAGCCTCCACCTTGGTAATGTTGATATCCTGTTGGTGAGCCATCGACTCTCCCGAATTAAACCGTTCTCCCACCACCTTGAAGGGATTCAACGGTCGTGGATTTCAACCGCACAGGATGTTACAAGCCTTAGCAATAGAGTTGGGGGGAAATACTGTGACCATTAACGTGGAAGTAGTCGCAACCCCATTGGACTATAATATCTTACTCAGTTGAAATTGGTTTTATGCCATGACTGCGGTCGCGTCTTCTGTATTCCGCATCGTGCAATTTCCCCACCAGGGTAGCATTGTTACCATCGACCAGTTGGACTTCTACTCACTCGACACCACTACTCATCCCGGCGATAATGTCCCTTTGTTGGGATAATCTTCACATCTATATGAGAGCGTGGGGGTCGGCCTCATAAAAGATTCATCTCTTATGGGTGTCTTTCCAACCCCAAATCCCCCTAACCATGTTGCCATGGTGAACATGATCTCCTCTGGGTTTCAATCTTCTTCCAACTCTATAGATCCATGGCTTGTGCCCGATTCGACCACCATGCATTTTATTGGAGATATTTTGCCTCTCTCACCAGTTGAATCTACCTATGAGGCTATCCAGTAAGCTCCTAAGGACCACCTAGCTATGGCCTCTACATCTCGTTCTCTACAATGGATATCATCGTCACCAGATCCTCTGCTCTGGAATTTTCATTCTGATGAGTCCATCATGGAGATTATGAGCACGGATGAACCTCCGTGGGAAGACCTCCACCTTCGGTCGTCTTTCCTACCCCCATTGGATTTTGTGGAGAACACCATCACCACCATTTTTACACCAGATGTCTATCCTTGCCCGCAGTCACCAATCCTCACTTGTGATATGGTCACTAAAGGCAACTTGGAAAATATCGAACCCACCATTTGGATTGACATCTCAGTTACCCCTGTTTACGTGGAACATATTCGTTTAGGACAGAACTGTTCTCTCGAAGAGATCACCATTTACACGGCCTTATTCAAACAGTCCTGCGACGTGTTCGCATGGTCCTATGAGGAGATGCCTGGGATAGATATTGCCATTGTTGTGCATGAGATACAAACATATCCCGATGCTAAACCTATCCGCCAAAAGTTGCGACCAGTACACTCTCGAAAAACTGCGGCCATCAAAGCTGAGATTGAAAAGCTTTTAAAAGTTGGTTTTATCTAGCTTGTTCCTTTAACAGAATGGGTCTCAAATGTCGGCCCTGTGGCCAAGAAACAGGGCACCATATGAGTTTGTGTCGAATATTGGGATTTGAACAAGGCTTGTCCTAAGGACAATTACCCTACCCCCTTCATCGACCAAATCATCGATAACTTCTTCGGGAGCATCATCTTTTCATTTATGGATGGATTTTCTGGTTACAATCAAATTGAGATCCACCTTACCGACCAGCATAAGACTGCTTTCATCTATCCCTGGGGTACATTTGCTTATCGTAAACTCCCCTTTGGCCTTAAAAATGTTGGTGCTACATTCCAGCGGGCTATGTTGTATGCTTTCCATGACATGAAGGACTTTGTGGAACCCTATCTGGACGACCTCCCTTCCCATTCGCAACATCGCGAGTTCCACATTAATCATCTGACGGTTGTTTTCCTCAGATGCAAATAGTACAACATTCGTCTGAATCCTCACAAGTGCATATTCTGTGTCGAATTTGGACGCCTCCTAGGATTCATTGTTTCGAAGGATGGGATTCGCATTGATCCCTTGAAGGTGGAAGCCATCATTGCTTTCCTGCCTCCTAGTGACGTCATGGAACTACAAAGTTTGCAAGGGAAGGAAAACTACTTACGGCGTTTTGTTTGTAATTTCGCTGAAAAGACACAGGGCTATATGCGATTGCTGAAGAAGGACATCCCCTTCATTTGGGACGACCACGCTCAACAATCCTTTGATAATTTGAAGTATGCAATTACTGACACCCGTGTGCTCCAACCGCCCAATTACTATAAGGATTATATCCTTTATCTTGCCGCTTCCAGCACCACAATCGTCATGGTCTTGGTCCAGGAAGACGATAACTCCCAGGATCATGTGATCTATTACCTCAGTAAGGGTCTTATTGACTCTGAAACTCGTTATTTGCATATCGAGAAGCTTGCTCTCGAGGAAATTATTTCCGTCCAAAAGTTTTGTCACTACATCCTACTCCATACCACTACCATCATCGCCAACTCGGATCCCATGTATCACATGCTGACACGTTAGGTGCTTGGGGGAAAGTATTTACGTTGGATCATGATACTGTGGGAGTTTGATCTCCTCTTCAAGAAAGCCAAGTCCAAGAAATATTTAGTGTCCACGGAGCTCATTTGCGATCTTCCCCGTGTTGATTCGGGATCTGATCCTGTTGACTCTCTTCTGGATGAATCATTGTTTCTCATCAGCACGTCAGACTCCTGGTATGGAGATATCACCTTATATCTTCAAACCCAATGGTTCAACCCCCAATTATCTCATGACGACCGTCGTCATATACGCCACCACGCCAAGTACTACCTCATAGTTGGCGATACCCTCTACAAGTGTGGCGTTGATTCTATTCTTCGACATTCTCTTACACAGGAGGAGGCTGAACCTGTCTTAAATGACTGTCACTCCGGGGCTTGTGGCGGTGATCTCTCTGGGATGGCTATGGCCTAGAAGATCCTATGTGCGAGATACTACTGGCCTTCAATATTTAAATATTGCATCGATGTTGTTAAGAAGTGTTCCCCATGCCAACACTTTCAATTCAAAAAGCGCTCCCATCCCTCCCTGTTACACCCGGTTATTGTCGTCGGCCCCTTCGCTAAATGGGAATTGACTTTACGCACTGTAAGCCTACCTCGGCCGGGGGGCATGGTTACGTCATAGTATCCATTTACTATTTCACTAAATGGGCCGAGGATATTCCTACATACACTGATGATGGCAAAACTGCTGCACTCTTTCATGTTCCACAAGCCATAGTCACCAACCACGGATCTCATTTCCAAAATAGCATGGTCGAGGAAATGAGTGCCAAAATGGGTTTTCATCATGAGAACTCAACTCCTTACTACCCATAGTCCAGTAGAGGCCATTAACAAGGTCTTGAAAACCATGATCCAATGCATGGTGGTGTAACGCCCCCTTCCATCATTGGATGCAAGGAAGGAAAACGTTAACAACACACGGGCTTATCGGAGACTTAGCCCCAATAATTTTTGCACATAAATTCCTAACATTTTAAAACTTCTATATGCAAATTCGTTTCCATATAAAACACAGCGGAATGAACATGCTAACAAGCACTCAAACAGACAGTAATTGCAATCATATCAATCACAGCAGAGAATGATTCAACATACAGAGACCCAAGCGCATTCATATGCCATGCATGGATTCTATATTAATTCATTTCATTACACATGGGCAATTTAACATATTGCAAAACACAAAATGGAACAATTTATAATCCACAGAACACTTATCTTGAGAAGTTGACGTCCAACAACTGGCTACGTGAAGGCAACGTTCCTCCCAACCGTAGATCTCTATCCAGCCTATATTCCTTCAGCTGAGAGATCACCCCCGAGCTGGGCTGTGTATCCACTAAGGAGGACTAGCTAGGTTCACTCATAGGCATGGTTTCAGTCAAGCATCCAAGCAGATAGAGGAGGGTAATGCTAAGCCAGTGAGCTCAACCACAGAGCTACAGGCATCTCAAGTGGGCTCAACAGTCAGGCACCCACATTACCTACCGCATCCAACACAAGGAAGATCCCCTTCTCTGTTACACAGTCCCTCAGGCAACTCTTCCCTCCAGTGCTCTTCAGGATGGGCATAGAAAGGTCCAGCTGCTGATCCTTGAGATCCTAGCCTTCACAGGATTTATCAAGCATACCCAACCTCTGCATAGTCAATCCCCACTTGATTTCTCACCATTCTGCTCACCAAATACTCAAATCCGTCACTCGTTTTCTGAGCTGCAAAAACTGGGTTTTCCCATTGATTTCGGGGTAGCTAATGCTCCCAAATTCGCCCCAAGGTTCATGCTAATGGATTCCCCATTGGATTTCCCTATCCCATGCCAAATCTGGACGTTTTTGGTCTTTCAAAATCTGAGTTCTCTCAAGGTCGCGATTTTCTGGTTTCCTCACTGTTGGCTCTCGTTTTTGGATGGGAATGATGCTAGCTAGTTTCACCATGGAATGGGGTGAGAATGAAGCAACCTCCCATGAGGTTGAGTGACTTCTTGCCCAAGTAATCAGAGCCCATGCCCACCCATACGAATTTCAAGGCTGCCCATGCTCCATTGAAGCCATGGGCTGAAATCTCAACCACCTTCTTACAGCAGGCATTAATGTCACCTAGGGAAGTCAATGGGTTCTCATAATGACAAATGGCAGCCTAGGGTTTAATCCCATAGCCCCCTCACCACTCCCTAGTGGATACACATGGCCCCTTCTCATTCGTTGCCTCCATAGCCAGTTTTTTTGGTATTTTATTTCAATGTTAAATATTTACATCAATTTACAATATCCCATGGCTTAATAGCACGTGGGTAACAAAACATCAAGCGGGTCTAATTTAAAATAAAGTTCGAGCATAAACTAGCAGGGCCTTGGCCTTGAGCTCCACGCTAGGGAAACATACATCGTTTGTTTACAATATTTACATTAGAGCCAATATTTCCGAAGGGTTCAAAATTGGGGTATTACAGGTGGGCACGCATAAGTCAAACTGGCGTAACATGTTTTTTTCTGCCCTATGGACATACCGGACCTCCGTTAAGACTACCACTGGATTTACATTGTTTCAACTAGTATACGGATTAGAGGCAGTTCTACCAATAAAGTGTGAGATTCCATCTCTCAAACTTGCAGTTGAACTTCTCCCGCACACCACTGCCGAGGAAGAACGCTTCCTTCACTTGGAAAAACTCGATGAGACCCGCCGTGATGTCACTATTGCCAACGAGGCACATAAGAGACGCATCAAATCCCAATATGATAATTCATTCAAACCTCATGTCTTCAACAAGGGGGATTTGGTTCTCACATATGACCAAAAACACGATAAGATAGGGGCAGGTAAATTTGAGTCCATGTGGCATGGGCCATACATCGTAAAATGTGTCCTAGAGAAAGGAGCTTACGAGCTAGAGGGTTACGATGGAATATATCTGGGAGAGTCTTGCAATGGGCTCTACATCAAGTGACACTATGCCTGAGTTTTCCACGCATAAGCATATTGTATATACTGTACATGGCGTGTGTTTTGTGTGGTGTGTGACGCTTTGTTTTAGTGTGCTAGGATCTTGTTTCTACACTTATACCATGATATGTCTGCGTGTGCAGATGGAAACCTGCTATGGATTCGCGGACGGCTCCAGCCAGCATATTTGTAACCTTGCTTCGGCATCTTAGGTATTGTATTCCCCTACCAGGGAGCTTATTAGTTCAGGAGGAAATTCCTTAGGGTTTGCAACCAACAACGACGCTGAGTATCATGCAGTGATTGGAACCTTAACCGATGCTCTTTATTTGGTTATGAGCCACATTGTTATCTATCTCGATTCACAACTAGTGGTTTCTTATCTGAACCGGATCTACACTATCCGCGATCCTGCTCTGCTCCATCTTTTCCAACGATTTCATCTCCTGGAGAGGTCTTTTGAAGCCGTTCAATACCTGCACATTCTACGAGACATGAACATTGTTGTCGATGCTGTGGCCAATTGTATCCTAGATTGGTACATTGCACACACATAAACCCATAAAATATAAAAATAGACATAACATGTATATTATCAATTGTATAAGAAAATCATGTAAACAAGATCCCATTAATCACCAATAGAACATAGTATGTATAAAAAACGCCAATAGTGTCTATATATAAAATCGGTACAAAGTACAAAAAATAGTAGTGTTGATACAAAATCTGAAGCATGTAAGATTTCAATGAGAGTCCTCTCTGCAAAATCTGAAGCTCATAGGATTTCAGTATATACATATAAAACATGAGCCTACTCCCTAGGACATTCATGGTAGCAGACTACGGCCCTCACCACTTTCCGAAGTAGCGTTCCAAAACACTGAGATACTTAGACCGTCATCTTCTGGTAGCGACAGGGTAAGTCATGGATGCCCGGATCCGGAATATCCAGCACCAGCCTGCAGAGGTTATCCTCGACCTCCTCCATATCCTCAATGGAATCTCGGGCCGTGGGGCCCAACTCTGGCACTGACCCTCTCCTTTCAAAATGAGAAACTCCAACCAGTTGGACCGTGCCCACATCTGCATGAAACATGTAAAAAATCATCAGCACTACTCCAAAAAAACCATAAAATACATAAAATGAAAAATACAAACAGAGTTGTTCTTAGTTCTTAACGATGTCACCCCACTGCGATCCCTCAGGAAGCACCAGGTCAGGATCCCCTCTAAATTTTGTCCCATTGTAGTGTCCCTTGTTAGGAATTTTATTAAAATGGCAAATTTTCACTTTTTTCCCTAGTTAGACCTTTGACTAGTTTTGAGCTCTAGGTCCCCAAATTGCTCCAGTTGATCCCAAATATTCTGAGAAGGTATATGGATGATGTTATAAAATAAATATGTGTTTTAGGGATGCATTTTGACCTTTAAAATACTTCTCCAAATCCTCTTTGAATTCTGATCAATGTAGGTAACTTTACTAGTGATTTCCCTTTGACTAGTATTGGTCTCTAGGTCTCAAATTGATCCAAATGCCTTCAAATATTCAAGGAAGGTGTATGAATTATATTAGGAATTGAATATGATGTTCATGGAGGACATATGGCCACCAAAAGACCTCTTCAAACTCTCTTAAGATTCTGGACCAAGTATGCAATTTTACTAGTAATTTGGGGTTCAAATCCCCCTGGGGTAAGTACTGAAAATGGCTTCCCAAATGCCTCCAAACCCACTCAAATTTCTGAACAGAGGTAGGGAATGTATTAAGTATGTTATTATGTTCTCATGTGCACCATTAATTGATTATTATATCAGTTCCAACCCTCTCCCATTCAACTGCAAAAATCACCAATTCGACCCTTGGGGAAATGGCACTATTTCTTCTCCCAATGCAATTAAACTGAGTAAAAATAATTCAAATGCTCAAGTACAATACATTAAACTTGTAAAATACATCCATGGCAGTCCATTAATCATAAATGCATCAAATAATCATCCATTCATTTGAAATCATTAGCATTACATTGATTCACAACAAGGTAGTGGGGAAATGGCACTGTTATTCCATTAAAAATGAGATTTATACATTTCTACTTGGAATTTAGACCTGAAATTTTTTGGAGATGAAGAACAAATTATTTAATTCATATTAAAAAATAAATGGGGCATGAGAATCTCCCCCAAAGAGTACAATAGCTCACAAAAAACGCCCTCCCTCAAGCATCAAGAATATGCCATCAAAACTGGAAATGGTTGAGAGGATGTGTTGCAATAGAAGAAACCATGAGATGCCCTGTAGCTTACACCTGCAAATAAAGACTCCATTAAAGCTCCAAATGAAATATCTGAATGGCCTTTCCAATTACCAACTTGGATGGGAATCTTTCACCCTCGAAATTGGCTAAGGCAAGAAACTAGTCATCCACTAGCTCTCCCTCTACACAAATGCAATTGCAAATTCTACAAATGATCAAAAGCTGGTTTCATTCTTTGTTATTGAACTTTATAAATTTCTAATGTCCTCCATGGGTCGATTTCCTTCCAAGAGACTCATGCCAACTCAAGTTGGGAAGAGATTCCAAAAGACACCACTTGTACAACAATTCCTAGTCTCCCACTTCCACCAAATCACATGTGGAAGCATATTAGATTCCCTAACACCCTTGAGTGCCCTCTTGGAGTATATTTTTATCCCTGACATGTCATATATGTCATATGTCATCCTTCAGGTCTGATTTGTGTCATAGGTGTCATAGCATCTTCATCATTGTTGTCATAGAGCTAGGGAATCTAGCCCAAGTGTCTCACTAGCTCCAAATTGCCTCTTCCTCTTCCATGGGAGTTACTCTTCCCCTATATTTAGACCTCATTGACTCATGCCAAGTATTATTGACCTTATAACTCATACCAAGAACATTAGGCTTCCCATGTATTCGAAATTGCAAGAAGAGGATGCCATGTGGCACATAAATTCTAACTTGTGTGGGTCCCACTTCCTCCATGTGTCTTCATGATCAAATGCCACTTTGATTTTCACTTGTATATATTTATTTATCTCCTTTATTAAATATTTATGCCATCCTAATGTTCCAACATCATTTATTATCCCCATTATTCCAAATCCCAAAGCTTCCACCCCAAACCTACGAAACTAGTAATTTTCCTCCTTGGCAATTATTTGACCTTTAGCATTAATTTGACAAACTCTAATGAATAGGGCCAATTTGCTTAGTCCATTGTGACCAAATTCCAAATTTGGGACATGACACCCATCATATGGGTAGTCCTCCACCATGAGGAGTTGTCCCTCCAACCATGTGAAGAAACCTGTACCGAAGCTTATGATAGGACCCCTGTCACCATGGTGGGCCATCACCTTGGACCACCTGGTCATGTAAGGATCTCGAGCATACCGATCCTCAAGATCTAACTGCGGGCGTAAGAGTGGCACCCGCTCCAGCATGAATGCTATTACCAGCGAACCATAACCAAATTGCTTCAGCG
This sequence comes from Larix kaempferi, assembly GCA_027924585.1. NCBI lineage: Eukaryota > Viridiplantae > Streptophyta > Pinopsida > Pinales > Pinaceae > Larix > Larix kaempferi. The sequence goes on from BSBM01000854.1 coordinate 685,241, forward strand.
CCCCGTGTCGGCATTTGGTCAACTGACCCCGGAGGCTGGAGAGGAGCCCCTCACACTAGTTGAATACAGTGGGAGCCATGCACTCCTCAAAATACATCATCTACAATTTGCTCGCCATATGAGGAGATCTTCTACCAACTACCCTCATAATGGTAAAAAGTATTGTACAAAGGGCTCGGTCTTGGACATCCTTGATGGGAATCTTCCCACCAGTCATCTGAGCACCCAGAGTGCACCATTGATCGATCACGGCCTCTACACTACGATCACATCCTCATGATCAAGTCAGGGACACAGAGTGTCCCCGTCGAGACAACCCTGTCAGGAAATAGATGTCCTCAACATCTATGCTCACAGTGTGCTCACCAATCTGGAAATGTTGTAGTACTAGGTCCCAGCATTGGACCATGTATGACAACAACGGCACTTGGGCCCTCATAACCAGCACTCTAAAGTACTTGAGCAAACCATATTTCCTCAATGCAGCAATGCATTGTGGGTCATTCTCAGCTTGAGCATCATCGAGCTCGTCCTTGCGTTCTCTCCACTCTATAACCATTATTGTCGTTGTAACCCTACCAAAAATACCAATTAAACACCATTAGAATCTTTCTAAAACTCCCAATGTGCTTTTTCATGGTTGGCTTTTGAGCATGCTAGAGGATCTGCACCGACGCATCCCGTCTGTATAGATAGGGTGCTGCCAGCGTAGGACGTCAGTTCGGGGTTTGCGCTGGCGCTATCGCGGCGCAGTTCCCGTAAAGGGAAACTGCGTCGGCCGCCAAGCGCAATTTCCCCTACCAAAACATGCCCAAAAACCAACAAATAATGAAAAAAACAAAAATGTAATCCACTAGAAAGTTAAAAGGCTGAGTCTACGGTTACCTGTTACTGACGGCACCCGAAACGGTCGATTACAGCTCCCAAAATCGGCGAAAGAAAAATGGCTCCAAATGGCACTTCTCACCTCTCTAATTTGCTAAAAAAACAAATAGTAATTGTTTTTACTATTTACCCCTTTTATATAAAAAAAGAGCATATTCCTTTTTTAATTTATTTTATTATGGGCTATTTTGCTATAGTTGGAATCATTTACACTCAGTTAATCATTTTGACCTAGTTTCCAAGCTTGTAGGTGAAGTTAAGTGCCTCATTAATGTTGTTTTTCGCAATTGTGGTCATTCTGCGCATATCATCAGGTATGAACAATTCTTTGAGTGTCTATTTGTCATTATTTTGCTCTTAAAATCAATTATTAATGACATCGAGCTGACTCTTTGTTCTTTCTCGTGCTCATAAAACAATGAGAATAAGTCACTGAGTTATAGTTTATCACTTTTTCGGGCTCGTTAAACTTCCACGAAAAAGGAACCCCTCAGAGTCTTTCTTTAAGCTCTTTTTAGGCTCTCAAAATACGAAAAGATCGCCAAGTGAACTTGATGTGTTCACGCTTGTAAAAGTATTTGAATGATGATGTTTCTGGTGATAGTTTACCCATTTTTTGGACCAAGAGGTACTATTTACGAAAAAAAGAATACTCCAGCCAATCATGACTGGAAGAGTTCTCTCTCGCGTTGTTTTACCCTTTTCCAGGTGAAGATACTAACTTTACAAAAAGGGACCTTTGGAGTCTTCTTTAGTTCTTTTCAGACTCTCTAAATATGAAATGACACTGAGTTTACCTTCTTTGGACTCGTTAAAATTTAACATTGAAGGGCCCGTCATGGGACGAACCCCTCCTATCCTGGGTTCATAAAATATTTAGGATTGGACTCGTCCATGGGATGAGCTATACCGAGCATTTGTTTACCCTCCTCAAGCTCGTTAAAAAACAAGAGTGTCACTCATCAATCATGATGGGGAAAAAGGAAAGATTTTGTTTTACATTTTAATTACGGCAGTACCGTTAGTCACTCTTGAACATGGCTCTCATTTGTATTTGCATTCACTACTTGGGTAATCTCTTTGTCCTCAAGTCCTGTCGATTTTGTGAGTCTTGTCACTCCTTTGGATCATCCAAATAATGCTTCCATCATCAGTTTCCTTAGGGGTCGGTGTCATTCTCGTCATGTCAATACTACCAAGTCGTGCCATGCCCATGTTCAAGAGACATTTGTTACTCATTATCAGCAGTCAGTACACCTTCGATCATGTCGGTCTACCCTGAGTCAATATTGCACATCATTTTATCGTTTGAATTACTCCAAACATCTGTAGTCGTGTTTCGTGTAGATGATGGGGTATTCATCATGGCCCTCCTTCGACGGATTCATCCTTGTCGACTTCAACACATTATCTGGGGATTGAATCTAGAAACCAATCGAGTACCTTGGGCCTGCATGCCTCAATGGAAGGTTACCTCGCTTTCAACATGAGTTTACGTCATTGACTCTTGATTGGAAGATTACATTAAGCATTCAACCTCAGGACATTGATTCACACTTGATGGTATGTACTATGATACCTTGGGAATCATTGAAATCAATGGTGATCTCCCTTGCACTTGTTAACAGTATACATCAATGACCGGTAATCAAGTGGTTTCTACCATGTTCGACTCCAAGACATTATAATCACATGGATAGATTCGTATCATTGCGGGTTCAGCTTGAAGACCCTAGGGAAATCATATTATACCCAAGATGTGATGGATATTGTTTGAGCTATTACACGGATCCAATTTGTATTGATCGTGGTTGTGTTATCATCTCATCATGGATCTACGATTGTGTCTAGTAACCATGATTGTGTTCAATTGGTCTTTACTACCATGTATATGCATTGTATTGGTCGATAGCCATGTTGTGAGTTATGTGAGACTTGTATCTCAGATTTAGTTGTATTGAAGCAGCATCTTCCAGCCAGCAAGTCCTTTCCATCCATCTTTCAAATCATTTCACATGTCTTACTTTTCCAGATTCATGATTAGGGGGGCATTCTGTTACACCTAAATCTCGTCACCATGACTCCCGTGTCAACTCAGTGCCTTAATCCCTGAAGTTTCCCTGACCAAGAATTATCCTTGAGCAAGTTGTGGTCTGTTTTCCACAGTTTTTGGGTAGCTCGGCACAGGTTGTCAGTATGCAACAGGCGCCTGACTGATCCCGGCGCAGACTACCATCTGGCAGAGTGCTCCGGTGGCGGCAAGATGCCTTCATGTAGATTGCGCTTCCCCTTCCTGGTGCAAATTTCCTTCATACAGCATGCATCGGAGTTAGTTAAATGGATAAAATGGAACCTTCGAGCGAAATATCGAAGCCTGGTGAGGTGGATCCCTATCCCTAACTTTTGGGTGAGCTGGAATTCGATTCCCTAACCCATTGGGAGGATCCCTTAACCATCTCCCCATGATCCTCAACCTACTTTATCCACTTGGTCCTATATAAACAAAGCTCCTCTCCATTCAAAAGGAGGAAAGTCTATAGTACTCTCATGTTGGTGAAATTAGCTTGGGTGATATTTGTCCATCTCTTAAGAGACATACCCTTTCTTTGGAGGCATTGGCTTGGCTTGTTGGAGAAGATTGCAACATTAAGGCTTGGGTTGTAATCATCTCTCTACTTTGTATTTCCCACTCTTTATACAGTAATATAATCTCTTTCCATAAATTTCCATGTGTTGATGATATTTATAGTTTACTTCCTTAACTGTTTACTTGGATCAGCTAGTGTTTAGCTATGTTTTACTATTTGTTTTGTCTCTACATGTTTTAACAGGTCTTGCAGCTACAGATTTGATGACCGTGGAGCTTGGAGGAATAACGAGGAGAAAGATCTACAAATATAAAGGTAAGATGTCTAATTACTCGATCTCTAATCTGATCTAGGAAAGTAGCTTTATGTTATGTTCTTATTTGTTCTAGATTTGCTTGAACTAGGGAGATCTGGCTCGCGTCCGCTCGAGTAGATTGTCCAATAACAATAAATAAATGCCCTACATAATGAAACAAATAAATTATGAAAAACAAATTACACACTAAGTAAAGAATTTCATGTAAAAATGTATTTGAATCAATCGGTGCACACTATATAGAAACTCAACGTTGGTGCACCTTATATGAGAAAATGCACCAATGCACATGGTCTTTATGATGTGCACCACTAAAGCAATTAACATTTTTTTATAACAGAAGAATCTAAATGGTGCATCTTCAAAATATAAATGCACCGGTGTGCATATCCTGTAATATGTGCACCGATTAACCTATCGACATTTTTAAACATGCAAAAACGATGTGCCTTATAAGGATAACACAACATTTCTGCTATTTTGTACAATGCGCATCGCAGACAGCAAAAGTGTTTTTGAAAAAAAAACTGACAACGACATGTCGAAGAGGTCGACTTCGAACCCCATATACTAATATATATAACCAAGAAGTTTACATTGCTAAAAAACAAAACTTATTGTGAAATAGAAAGATAAATAGAAAACAAAAGGAAAGCAAGAAGGACCCTAGGGTTTGCAGTAATGAAGATAACTCTAAAGGAAGAAGAACACAAGGGTTTGCAACATTGAAGGTAACTCTTATATCCTCTATTTTCTTGAAAAGACATATCCAATTTATGCCATTTTTTAATTCTATTGAGGGAAAACCTACTCAAAATGTCTCCTCTGTAGAGTTGTATGTCTCTTACAAAATTTATCTTCAAAGAAATTTGCCTCTCCAAACTCTTATGTGGTAAGTCTCTCTTGCATAAGTTTCTCCTTTTGGCCAAAAAAGGTTTAGGGATTAGGGTTTCTTTTATTTATAAGCTCATTGTCTTAAAATTAAATTCCCGCTCTTTTTTTCATTTGATATTTTCGCCCACTAATGATAAATGCACACATTTTTTTAATCAGGATTTCGGTGTGCTATTCATATAATAGTGCACCATTGCACCTTACTCATATGAGTGCATCGTATAAACAATAGGAAAAAATGAAAATATAAACTTTCACAATTTTTTTGGTCGGGATAACAGTGTGCTAAGTAGATAATAGCACACTGGTGCATATAATTGACATAAGCACATCGGTGACACAACAAGAGAAAAAAAATGGAAGTATAAACTTCCGCAATTAATAATGTGAGGAGGTTTATCCTTTGTGTAGGTGGTTGCGGTGGTTACAGCCGATGCGCATCCGGAATTAGTGCACCAGTGAGTTATTCTTGTTAAGGTGCATCGATGTGCCAATAGAGATTTTAGCACACCGGTTACTTTACAACAAACATAATGTTGCTTGCTTCCCAATTTTTATTTAAGAATGAAAACATGTATTAATTGTATTTTTGACTTAATTGTAAGGGAGAAAATAACAATAAACCAAATGGTGGATTCTTCAAATTCCAGCTCATACCATATCTTTCCAAGTTCAAGTTCTCTATTGTCGTCACCATTAATTCCATATTTATTTATACTTTGAATATCTAACTAAATCTATGTTGTCTTTTCACATACATTTGAATAATTGTGCATTGAATTTTGCAAGATCATGATTCTGGATCAAGTTCGGATGCACATGATAAACATTAATGCCAATGCACATTAAAAATAAAGCAATTAACTTTTAACATGATTTTAGTATGTCTTGATACATTAATTATCTTACAGTCACCATTCTATCTGGTCAAAAGTGATTAACTATCCTATTATCAGCACTTGATTTATTTCCTTTCATTTCATTTATCCATGATTAATATTTAAAGATCATGGACATTTTATATCTTATATGGAGATGCGATAGGTAGTGATGTACGAGATGTAATCCTTCTTTGAGTTGTAATACAACTTTTATATTGCTTTGTGGATGTTTTACTCTCAAATGAGTTGTAAACATGTTGTCTTCATCTTTGATCTACGTGAGTTATTTCACTTCGGTGTTTGACTTGGTTATATTTCCCATTTGTTAATTACCTGTAGGGTATCAAATTCCTAGTAAGGTTGATTCATGCTTTGATCAAGATTGAATTAGATTGTAATAGCTATGGAATCCTTATTCACATTCTAAATTTCAGTTCGTTATTTACACAATCATGTTTAGTAGTTATCTATTATATTTGAAGAGCTCGATATCCCTTTTTCCAAATTTGAAATCGAACTTATTGAGCTCTCATTATTAGTGTTTCAAAATATAATATTTTTGTTTTATTTTTCTACAATTTCTACATTTTTAGGAAAAATTGATCATTCCATTGTGTTTTAAATGTTTTTTCATATGGTTTTGCCTCTTATTTCACTTAGAAAGGTCCCTGATTTCTAGATATTTGGAACTTTTCCTCCTATCCATTGCGGTCATCTACTTTCGACGGGGTCAAAACCTTTTCTTATAAAGTTTCATTTATATTATTTGGGTTCCCGTGTTATTGGGTTTTTGAATTATTTCATGATTTGTCAACAGGGTTCTTTTGTATAGGACATTATTAAGTTTCTCAACCTCCATCCCCTCTCATTACAAGCGGGACTTGGTTTTCAACGGATTCCCATTTTATTGGGAAGTGGGCATCTCCTCTTGTGTGTTCCACCACTTGATTTATTGTAGTAATCGTTTTGGAATGCCCCTCTGATTTTATCTAGGTGTTGCTCCTTTTGGGAGGTTCCACCACATTCTTCCCTCTAGATCTACAACAAGAGGGAATTACCTCGGGCTTTATTTGAGAGTGTCGCCCCCATGTGTCCCTAGTTCGTTGACTCTAATCTCCTTCAAGGTTATGCCCTTGCAGCCTTGTCATAACATTTGTTGTCATCTCTAGAAATGGGATTGTTATAGCCTTATTTGGTTCTAATTGATTAGATGTGCTTCACTTGGCCATACATCTTTATTTTTGTTATTTTCCATCTTATTTTGGATCTGTTTTCTCCTTTTTGTGCTTGCCCACGAATTATCTTCAAAAAACTTGTGGGCACCTATGCCTTGCCTTAAGGAAAATTGTGGGTGGATTTTGAAAAATTGAAAACTGATAAAAAGGCGCACTAAATATGCACTTTTAAGCGGAGGACATAGGATCTGCACACATGAGAAATCCTAACCTCCATTCCCAGTTGTCCTAGCCACTTCCTCTCAACAAAAATAAAGGTTGATTGTTGGGAGAAGGGGCAAGAAATGAATGTAAGTGAGGTTATGCTGGAAGAATCTATAGAGGAGCAATTGTGTCATTTGCATTGTTTTCCCCTCTTTTGTAGCCCTTTGGTTTTGAATTTGACGTTGGATTTGTGTTGGGCCTAAATACCATTTGTTTTTCCAAGTACAGTAAAGTTAGTGAGAATAAGTGGAACATTAGTGGATAAGTAGACTATCTGGAGGAACCCAAACTCGAGTGGTGAAGCTGTCAATGGAAATATCACAGATCAATTTACTTGTTTATTATCAATGAATTATGAAGATATCTCTTCTTCTTGTTCTTCTTATCCAATCCCCTCAACCCCCCCCCAACGTCAAATTATATTGTAAGGAATTGAATTATTTGTGTTGGAATAAATTCCCTAATAGTTAATTAAAAGCAATCCATAGTAAGTTCATATGTTTATTATGATTTACACCTTTATGACGAAAAGATTTAAGGTAGGTTGGTTGTTTGCATTATGCATAGGTAATGAGAAAAGCTTGGAATAATGAAAGAGTATCCAAGACTACAGGAAAAGGATCTACAAGGAACAACCATCCAAGTAAATATATTCTTCTATATTCTCTTCTTTATGTAGTTACATTTAATAGTTGATTGATTTTGGAAATAAGTATGCTATCTTCCTTTTTCTCCATCAATGATCTGTTAGAGTTATAGATCTAGCTAAACTAGCTTACCTATCTAGGCAATCAATAACATATCAACATAAATCAGAACAGAAAGATAACAAGGAAAAGAATACACCAGATATACGTGGTTCACCCAATTGGGCTACGTCCACAGGAAGGTTGTCTTCTATTATCTCCAGAAATCTCCTTCAATTTTACAAGAGAGAAACTACAAACAACCCCAATACAATATAGCAGAGATATTGTGAGCACAATACAATGTGTTGTGATAGTATGATCGAATGTTATGGATGTGACTCCCTTGACCCTATTATATACCAAGAGATGTGGAGGAATTACTCTCACATATTGCATGTGGGATAATATAATTCTCCATAATGGCATCTCTTTATATAACAATGGATATCAAGACTATACTTTACCATAATGAATATGGGATATAATGTATTACTCTTTTACATAATATTGTGGATAAATTCCGACATAATACAAAGACATTATTACCTTCCAAGGAATGTAATATATTCCAACATGATCCACCCTAGGCCATTGGGGATTTTTCCCTTAAAAGGAATTGGCAACTCCACTGGGGATAACTCTTTGATATCCCCTCTTTAAAATCTCTCTTCACTATTTTTTCCATTGTTGAAGTGTAGTCTGAGTCTTACGAAGTGTATTCTGAGTCTTACTTATGGCATTTCTCTTCTCTTATTGTTAAGCAACCAAAAGCTACATTTTTCTAGCATTTTTGTGATTTTTCTCATATTTTTTCCCTTGACCATACTTGTTTTAGATTATAGTAGCAAGAACCCATGGCTTTGCTTGACAAAAGGAACAAGCACCCTTAGGTTCATTTGAGGAAACCCATAGGAATCTCCTCGAAAGTGAAAAACACTCATAAAATCGGAAATTTGCTACCTAGCTTTGACTTTTTGTGCAAATTTGGGATCTCGGTATTAGAGCTTTTGCTTTGGTCCTCATTGGTCTTTCATTAATTGTTGAAAACAAAAAAAGGTATAAAAAACATTTTATAGGCAGTTTTCATAGTTTTGCAGTAGCATTTTGATGTTGTTTTGTTTTGTAGGACAAATTATCAAAATAAAAAAGAATGTTGTATTGCATGAGTAAGGTGGTTGATCTCTTAATCGTTTCCATTTCAAAGGTTTTGAATAGTGCTTAATTTTCTTTTGAAAAACACTCTTGGATGTTTATCAATGTCTCTATAAATCACTCTTAAAGTATCAAAACATCACAAGTTTCATTCCCATATCCTTTCAAGTCAAACAACAACTTTAAACAAAACAGTTATAACTAAAATGAACTAGACTATTTCCTTTATAGAAAACACACAAGTCTAGTTTGTAGGACCTTGGTGTAGGTTGGAGAGTAAATTCTCCAAGTCCATGAAAACATAAACTAGAACAAGTAAATAATTCTTAAAATCCAATTGTCCCAAAGATAATTGTTGGGAAAGAGCACCTTACATGTGCCCAAGCATGAGCTCAATTTAAGCAAGTAAAGAGATTATCCACTCTTTCTTATTTAGTGCATTATGTCTGTATGAGATTTCTACTAGAAATGGAAAGTCCTCAAGGTGACACCATTTCTCCTAATTTTTGGGTCTAGGACCAAGTCCTACGTTCCCTACCCATACAAAGACACCTCACGCATGACTACTCCATGCATTTTTCATTTGTAAATTGGTAACCCTAGTGATTTTACCTAGGTTTTCGTCCAAGTGATTGCAAGTGGGAAGTGCTTATGATACCTAGGAAAGATGCATAACATCCACCTCATCTAACTTTGAGGGTGCCTATCTCTACAAGACTACTTACACCTTGGGTGATTAATACGTGAGTTACCAAAATTGTCTCTAACACCTCCCCTAGTTAGTCATAAGCACTCGTCATCTTGGGTTAATTTTCAGGAGGCCATATATTTTGCTCTTTATTCATTAGGTACAAGTCCTAATTGCCTTGGACCGATCTTTAGGATAGTTGTCTTGCTTGTTGATTGCTTTGAATTTTTCAGTGGAGTACTTGCTTTTCTCAAGAGTAAATAACCTAATTTTATTAATTTGCCTGTCAATTACTACTATGAAGAAGTTGGCTAGTCTAGACCCTCAACCAAGTGATTCATAAGACGACACTCACACTACCCTGAACAACCCAGACAAAAAGGAATAATAAGAAGACAATCCTAATTCTAATCATTTATCAACATAGGGATTCTTAAGAGGCATGGATGGTCACATCATTTTACTTAGGAGGGAACAATCCCCTCCACCATTATCTAATTTGGAAGTAGGATATCTTCCTAACTTGTCTATGGCTAATCTTAACCCTCCATTAGCTTGAATAAAATTCCACCTCTTGTCCAAGTTCATGAAACCTTGCTTAGAGGTCAAACTCCTTGATTTTAAAATAACCCTATATACTAGTGGTTTGTGATGGTTAATACAAGATTAGGTACAAGAATCCCCACTCCTCCTATCTCTAGAAGTCCTTGGGCACATTAGTTTCTCCATGTTAAGTCATCCACTAGGAGTGGGACCGCTATCTCTATTGGTCAAAGTAGCAAAAATGTCTCTTTTAGGATGCTACCATTTATTACTAACTTACCAACATTTAGTAATAAATTTGCATCTTTCTGCATGACGATGGAGAGCATTACTGCCATGTTTTCAACATTTTCTTTTAATGGTGTACGCATCCTTGAATCTATACCCTCGCTTGAAAGCGAGTTCATTCCCTCTTCTAGCATTCTTGTAGGCATCATAACTATGCTTGGTATGGGAAACCATTTTGATGGAGTATATCCTCCTTAGTCTAAGATGCCAAATGCATACAACCCTTACCCCTAGTGGTGGAAAGACACTAGGGGGTATCTTTATGAGTAGTAACATAAACCAACTCAGTTTTATGGGAATTTGGGATCCATTGACACTATTGAGTTTCCATCTTTATGACTTTGAATTTGTGGGACTTGTCTAGATTGATTAACAACCCAGTGCACCATAATACAAACCAACTTCCCATCCCTATCAAATTACCTTATGACATTCCTAATTTTGAAGATAAATCTGGAGGCGATTCATCAAACCACAATATGACCTTCCATATTTGATGTTATTTAAACTCATTAATGGATGATAGTATCAAGTTGAGACTTTTCCAAAGAACTTTGTTGGGACTTGCAACATAGAGGTATACATTGAGTTTCCACAAGATACATATAATAATTTTCATCCTTATCAATGGCCTTCTTCACACATTTTAAGTTGCTTGTATGCTATCAGATAAGGGCATAACTGATGACATCACTATGACAAAGTACTACACATCTCTAACCACATTCATGAGTGGAAGACAAAATGTCAAATGACCAAAGCTGACATCCTTGATTGATTCTTAGTAGATGTCATTATGTAATGATCCATAACCAAAGAAGAGGTCATCATCATAATCCCAAGAACTAGATTTGATCCACTCTTAATACAAGATTCGATATGAGATTTTTCCAAATGCACCTAGAGCCAAGATAGGTATAAATAATGTGAAACCATGACCTCATGGAAATGGTGTGATTAGTTTTATTGGAACAATCATAGATTCCAAAGTGATGTATCAAATGGAACAAATGTATTATATTCAAACACAGCTACAATTGCTCAAAAAAATATGGATGTCTTTACAACCTCACTGAATCCTCCAATGTCCTTTCAATGTAGTATTTTAATCTGAAAGGTAGACAACAACCTGGAGGACAGAAAAATCCCTAAGCAAGGGCCTACTACAAACAATGACACTAATAATGTTGGTGGGGGTAAGAAATAAAAAACAAATCAAGTTTCCTTGCAAGTTGTGTAAGGATGATCATTTAACCCATAAATTCCCCAAAATAGAGGAAGCCCAATGACTGTTAGAACAATGGGATACCCACCAATAACCTATCATCCTTACTAATACCTTCCCTCCTAGAGGCTATTAGATGGTGCTAAAGGTTCAAATAAATATGTACCCCCATAAGGAGGAAATCAAGGCAACCCTCTTTAAAGGGTTAATGCTTCAAATGTAAATATTTATGTGTGAACAATAAGCTAGTCTCCAAACTTGATATCATGGTTAGAATGCTCCAAAACTAGAGCTTCAAATAAGGATCCACCCACAACGTAACTAGATGGCCCTATCCATATAGAGAAGCCACCAATTGATATGATGCTTCACATTCCAAAAGACATTTTAAGAAGGTCAATGCACAATCTCAATGCTAGGGAAACTTAGAACTATAACATTGCTGCAAATCTAGCCCAAGCATTGCGCAACATCTTTGTTTTGGAAGTCCTTCAAAGATTCCCTACATAGTATAAGGAATTCTTGATTGCTATTGGTGGTTTTGATCCTTCCAATAATCATATGATAACATTTGACTTGGACCACTCCAAGCCTAGAGCTCCCCACCATGTCACATTTAGATCCAAGTATCTTCTTGTGGGATGAACATTTTTTGAACTATAGTGGATAAAAGGGCCTCAAATTATGTGATGTCCCTGTCGTGTTGGTGTTAACACCTAAAAAGTGCTCACTAGCTCATTCCCTTATTCACATGACCCATTTGTCCACTTTTCCACCATCAGAGCCTCTAAAACCATCAAAAGGTCACCAAAAGACCTTAGTACACCCCTTTTTCCACCCAAAAATGAATATTTTCCTCAAAAAAGCATAAAAAACCCTCAAAAAGGGTCCATAATTCCCAAAATATTAAAAAGGGAATAAAAATATTAAAAAATATTCAAAAAAGGAAAAAGGAGGGAAAGTATCTAAACCATGTTGGTCAATACCATTGGTTTCCCCAAAACCACAAATGGTATTCTCCACCACCAAAACCTATAAAAAGGTGGTAGGGGCTCCTCACTTTCCATCCATCCATTATCCTATCCTCATGCTGCCGAATTCTCCCTTGAGCATTTTGGCCATTGTAAGCAACCTTGGAGAAGGAGACCTCTTGGAGCTTGGAGCTACTCATCTTGGGAGTTGCTCTACATCAACCTTCACCATTGGAGGTATTATTATTTGCAAGCATTAGCTTGCCCCATTTCAATACAAATTTATTATTTCACATGTTCTTGTTCTTGTTTTTTAAAAATATTTTCATTATTTGCTTAGATTCTTGCATAGATCCATGAATAGTCTTGTTTAGTTAGTTTGTTATTTGCTTTTATTTGAAACTGCTGCTACTAGTTAGCAGGTGCCCATAGCACTAAGCCTGGTTGCAAAACCGGGCCAACAGTTGGAGAGCCATAGGTTCTCTCGACATAGCGCCTTCTACCACTATGTTAAAATGTTTTGATGGCCATTTATTTAAACCCCATGCCAAATCATTCCTTCCTCAACCCAGTTGAGATGGAGGGTAAAACCATCTCAATTGTAGAGGTTGTTGATGCTCCATTAGATTGCAACCTCTTCTTGTGGTGTATTTGGATGTATGCAACAATAGCTGGTATTTCTTCTATTTTTCAAATTATTTGTTTCCCTCAATAGGGACGGAATTTCACAATTGATCAATTATCATATTGCATGCCCAATCCAACTTCCATTATGAGATCCAATTTCGAGATGGTTAAAAATTCCAAGGGGGTGTATGAAAGCATTGGTGTGGGAATGTTTAAAGACTCATCTCTAATGGGTACCTTCTCACTCCCTCAGCCAATGCGTTATGTTGACTCTGCCCATATATATGTGATCTTCAAGGTCATCATGGATACCATCGTCCCATTGAAAATTTCATTAGAGCAATTTTGGGGTCTAAAATGGGCCTCAAAGGAATACAAGCCACCTCATAAGAAAACGAGCTACCTCATAAGAAAAAGAGCCATTGAATTCAAGAACCAATAGAATTTCAAGAAAAGAGTCAACCATAATGATTGACATGACATATTTGACATTAAAAACTATTTTTTAATTCGTATTTTCAATGTATCTCCCTGTTATTTTACTCAAATTTCGAGTGGGAGCACTAGTTGGATGCGGAATTAAATTCCACATCCAACGAGTGCTCCCACTCGAAATTTGAGTAAAACAACACAGAGATATGTTGAAAATACGAAGAAAAAAAGTAGTTTTTTTTCTCTTTTCCTCCAAAATTCATAAATGTTAGATTATTATTTGAACTACTATTTTATTATTTTCCTTAGGAGGCCCATTTTAGACCTCAAATTTTCTCTAATGCTTACTCTAGGGAAGACCCATGGGTAGTGCTAGACCCATTGACCTTTGCAACTAGGGATGAATATCTACTATCAAAGGCTTTGGCTTGATACCAAATGTTATGAACCAAATCCTTAGAATGTCATAATATACCATAGTACACACCATGTACACAATTGTAAACATGAAGTGCAACTCCAATATAGATCAGAGAGATGAGTTATAAAATAACTCCCTAAATAATTAAAGAATTTCCTCCAAATGCCCCAATACATTCATACATCCAATTCACATGTTCCCTCAATAATGACTACATGTGTTCTATATATACATATTCCAACTCATTGCACATATGGCCCCTTTATTAGGCCGACCCTATTACATATACGTTTTCATACATTTCCCCATATATGCCCCCTTGGGGTCATATCATATACATTTGCTCCCATATATGCACCCCTTGGGTCATATCAAACTCAAAGAAATAATTGTTCTTTATTGCTTAGCTACATAACTGATGATAAAAGAGGAAAAATCTATTATATCCTAGGAAGGGACATTGGAGGAGGAGGCTAAAACTTTTCTTCAATTGTCTCCATACTAGAGAATTTCTAGAAATATTTGGGGTTTTATATTAAACCAAATGACTATGGAAAGAAGGATTGGACCTGGTTAAATAAAGAACTTGAAAAAACATCAGCTATTTGGTGCAATCACTAGTTATCTAGAGAGGGGAGGTTGATTCTTCTCAAGTCAATTCTAAAAGCCATTCCAATTTACTAGATGACCTTAACTTTTAATCATGCTACGGGGATACTAGAAAATCTAAGAAAAAACAGCTTTATATTTTTATGGTTTGGAGACAGAAAGAAAGGGGGATTCCCCGGGTGAAATGTAGAGGATTTCTATGCCCAAGGAGTAAGGTGGGTGGGGTATAAAGAACATACACTCTTTTTAAAGAGCCTGAGAATGAAAGAGTGTTTGGAGGTTAATTCAAGGTACAAGTTTGTGGTGTCATGTGATTATCTAGAAATACATTGACAAACAACAATTGAAGAGTGTATTAGGAAGCCAACTAAAGATTGGAATAATGGGTCAATCATGTGGAAAGCAATAACATTAGCTTTCCCTCTGATAGGTAGATGGCTAGGATTGGGGACTACATAAGCTAAGAGGAGGATCCTTTGGTTGGTGGAGGGGAAATTATAGATTACATGGTAATATGTTAGTTTCTCTAAGAGAAAAAATATATTTTTATTTACATCATGTCACAAATCCATATGTGACTAATATGTGGAGACACATATGCAAGTCAACAAACCACTTAGGACTAGATGATGAGTGGGTGCAAAGATGGGATCAATATACTGCTACTTTAAAAGTTATCCATGTTAGGTTGAAGGAGGAACATGATCAATTGATATGGTAAAAGAACCCTTTTAGGGGTCTTTATATTCCAAAAATTGGCTATAGGGTTTTGTGTGAAGAAGGGGGTGAACAAGAAGTGGTGTGGTGGTGACAATTAATTTGGAAATTCACATGTCCTCTAAAAACTTGTATTTTTATGTGGTTGCTTTTGTAGAACAAATCCCTAACTTAGGATAACCTACAGAGAAATTCATGGCAAGGTCTAAACAAATGTGGTTTATGTAAAGAAAATAAAGAATATATGGTTCATTTGTTTGTTGAATGCATATATACAATCCAAGTTTGTTAGGATATGTAGACACTTAGGAGTTAGATAAGATCAGCTTGTGTAATATATCCGTTAGGAAAAATGTGTTTCTTTAGTATGCATTTGTAAATACTTAATCCAACGGTCACAATATGTTCCCGACATAGAGTGATCCGACGGCTCAACTTCTCTTAGATCATACCTACCCTTGATCCGTGGCTTAACACACGATTGGTCCATGATCTCTATTTAAAGAGCATAGAGGGTTATTGGAAAGTTGATCGATTATGAGAAGCTCATTTGTAACTTTCTTTTTTCGCATAATAAATTGTCCCGTAGAAGCTATTTGGCCGGGGCCGTGAAGTGTTTCCCTCACGAGGGTTTAAACCACGTCAAAACATCGGTGTATCGATCTGTGATCTGTTTTTGTGAAGTGGTTTCTCTAGGTGTTCGGTCTCTTGGGAGTACCCTGTGTACCCAAACATGGTATCAGAGCTTTTATGAAGAGCCGCTTTCGGTTATGATCTAGATCTTGAACTGTTGTTGCCGAAACTTGAAAGGGTTTTTGGTTCTTGTATTTCTGTGCATTTCTGGGCTGTGGGAGGTGTTCCATTGCGTCTGGAGCATCGTTTCCATTGGGAAATAGTTTTCGTTTGATCAAAAACCATTCCCGGTTGCTTCATAAACGCGTATTTCATCAGATCTGAAGGTATCATATTACAGTGACGCCTTTTTTATTTATGTTTTAAAGAAAGAAAAAAATCTCATATTTTGTATTAGAATTTTGTTTGTTTTGAATTGTTGCTTTTGCTGTCTGCGTATGCTCTTTGCCGTGCACCTTTTGCGATCTCGGCGAATCAGAAACAGAAAGGGAAAGGGTTTTTCTCAGCTACGTATGCTCTTTGTCGTGCAACTTGTGTGATCTCAGCAAATCAGAAACAGTGCAAAAACGTAGACTTTCCGGGAAAGCTAATGAGATCTAACCCCGGAAGCGTGGAAAAAAAAAATTGTTTTGGTTTATTGTGTGATTTGGAGGAAAAAAGGCAAGCAAGGAAACCAAGCAAGAAGAGTAAAAAAAAAAAAACCTTCCTCCTTTCCATATTTTACATACATTTTAATCTAACTCACTTGGTTCAAAGTTGCTTTATTCTTTAATAGGTCTTGAGTTCAAGTCTTAAGAAGTTACTTTTAAAAGAAAAAGTGCATGCAATTTATATTTTCAAATTACTTTATTGTAAAAGTGCATCTCACTTAAATAATAAAAAATAAAAATAAAAAAAGTGAGTCACTTAAGTTCTTTTTTATTGCTGCACTATTTAAAGTAGTCATTGTAAAAGTGAAATCACTTTTTTTATAAAAGCGATTCACTTAAAGCAACTTTCTTGTAAAATGATTGTCAAAGGTTCATTTTGGGAAGAGGGGGGTTCTTTTTTTTAGTTGGTCATTCTCTATCTACCACGTCACTATTGGGGACACCTTCAACATTTTCTTTGATCAAGCATAACTTCATCATATGGAGTCAGTTTTCAGTTTCATTTTTTTTAAAACTGTCTATTTTTTCGAGCTCTTCGCATCCAGACTATTGGTTTCTATTTTTATAGCCATTAATTTATAGTATGGCCGCCCCTTGTGATATTCTACTTACCAGTTCCAACTATTTCTCATGGAAATCTCGCATGGAGGATGTTCTACGAAGTAAGGAACTTTTCAGAATTACCTCAGGGAAAGAAACAGAACCCACTGATGATGACAAGAAAATAAAATGGGCAAATAGATGTGATGAAGCTCGTGGATTGATTGGGATGTCAATCTCTACTGATTTGCGATTCCACATATCTGGAATTGATGAACCTGATGCTGCTTGGGACAAGTTGGAATCTGTGTTTGGTAAACACAATGAAATTCGAGGTCACCAACTCGAAAATGAGTTGATTTCTTTAAATCCAAGTGATTTTTCATGCATACAAGATTATTTATCTAAGTACAAAGCTCTTAAACTCTTATGTGAAGAATACAAGATTAAGAGGGAAGACAAACAATGCATTTATCATATTCTTTCCAAACTTCGACCTGCATATTCTGTTTTGTATCTACATTTTACTCCATGAAAGAATCCTTGAATGCAGATAGCTATCAACAGCCTAGTCTTGAATCCTTTTGTGATTCCTTGATTAGAGAGCAAGATAAGCTCATCGATCTTGGAATAATTAACAATGCAGATACATCTGGGAAAGCCTTACTGTCCCAATAGAAAGAAAAGTCCAAGCCTCCTAAGAAACAAAATTTTCGCAATAATAAGTCAAACAAGGGTCCCAAACCCTCTCAGTCAGCTCCTTCTTTAAAAAATGACAAAGGATCCAAGCCAAAAGGCAAGAAGACTGAGCGTCATTGCAACTATTGTGGGAAAGATAATCATAATGAATCTAAGTGTTTCAAAAAAATGGCAGCCTTGGAAGCAGCAATGAAGAAGCACCACATCAGCTTAGAATCACCTTCAGAATCTACCTCTCATGGACATGCACTTTGTGCATCTGGTTATTCCTATAATGCATCTTCTTCTTCTACTTCAAGTGAATGGCTCATTGATTCTGGAGCATCTTATCATATGGCTAAGGATCAAGCCATATTTTCTATTATGCATGAATGTAACACCAAACAAATATTTGTTGGTGATGATATATCTCTAAGTGTTGTAGGAGCTGGAATAGTTCCAGTAGATAATGGTCATTTCAGTGATATACTATGTGTTCCAAAAATTTCCTGCAATTTGTTATCAGTCTATCAAATCACTCATTCTGGTGAAGATAAAACTGTGACGTTTACACCTCACCAAGTTGTAATCAAGGATTTTAAAGATCCTCAACGGGTCCTAGCTACCGGAATTGTTGATGATATTACCAGGTTGTACAAGTTTAACAACTTTGAGTCATCACATTTTCCTTCAGTTTTTGTTGCTCATAGTGATAACTTGAGCAAACTTTGGCATGAGCGATTTGGTCACTTAAATTATCGCTCATTGCAACAACTATGTAAAGACAATATGGTGACAGGTCTTCCGATGGTATCTTGTAGGGATGGTGTTTGTTCCGGTTGTGTACTCGGAAAACATCATCAGGACAGTTTTGACAAACGTGCCTCTTGGCACGCCTCGGTTCCCTTGAATCTTGTGCATAGTGACTTGTGTGGTCCTCTTCCATCTGCTTCTTTTTATGGTTTCAAATATTTCTTAACTTTCATTGATGAGTACAGCAGACGCACTTGGGTTTATTTCCTAAAACTTAAGAGCAAAGTATTTAACATGTTCTTATCCTACAAGGCCCTTGTTGAAAAACAATTTGGTTATCAAATTATTAAGTTAAGATCGGAAAATGGAGGAGAATATGTTAACAAAAAGTTCACTACTTTCTGCACTGAACAAGGAATCCAACAACAACACACTGTTCCATATACACTACAACAAAATGGTGTAGCTGAACGGAAAAACCGCGCTTTAAAAGAAATCGCTAATTGTATGATCCAATATAAGGGACTAAGTCTTCAATTTTGGGTTGAAGCCATTAATTGTGCAAATTACATAGTTAATCGCACCCCCACTAAAGCATTACGAGGTATCACACCGGAAGAAGCATGGAGTAAAATTAAACCAGATGTAAGTCACTTCCGTGTGTTTGGTAGTGAAGCATGGGCTCACATTCCGGATGAAAAACGAAAAGCATTGCAGCCTAAAAGTGAAAAGTGCATATTTGTTGGATATTCTGAAGATGTAAAAGGTTATAGACTTCTTCAACCACATTCTCATGATGTAATCATTAGAAGAGATGTTAAATTTGATGAAAATCTCTTGCCCTGTGAGCCTAACTCGACGATTGTGCCATCTTTGACCTGCAAGCCTGATTCGGCGATTGTGCCTTCTTCTTCTTCTTCCAACTTTCTTGACAGGTTTCCAACTCCATTTTCTGATGATGACAGTGAGGATGAAAATCCACCTCCACCTGCTCATGTTCCTCCAGTTGCACTAGCACAAGTGCTTCCTCGATGGGTCCGTTCAACATGTGAAGCAGCTGGTGATCTTGCCAGTGACCCTAGAGATCAATGTCGAACACGTTCTCAGTTTCAGCGAGCCTCTTCTCTTTTGGCTAAAGTTTCTGAGAATCATGATCCAAAAACCTTTGCAGAAGCTTCAGGAAATCCAGATTGGGATGCAGCTATGGATGAAGAATATCGTTCCTTAATGGCGAACGATACTTAGGATCTTGTACCTCTTCCAAAAAGAAGAAAACTTGTCAGATGTAAATGGGTTTACAGAACCAAGTATGCATCAGATGGAAGTGTTGAAAGACTTAAGGCAAGGTTAGTTGCCAAAGGTTTTTCCCAAGTTGAAGGGATTGACTACAATAAAACCTTTTCTCCTGTCGCAAAAATGAACTCCATCTACCTTGTTCTTTCCCTTGCAGCCTTACACAACTAGGAATTCCATCAAATGGATGTCAAGTCTTGTAGATTTTTCTGAGTTTTACTGCTTACTGGTTTATGTCAACATTTCAGTGGTTTTCACCTTCAGGCGGTTTTGCATAGGCTGAAAGTTACTTATGAAATTTTTCTTCAACAATTAAACATGCTGTAAAAACACTATGACAGGAAGAAAATAAATATTTAAACATGCACACCATAAAAAGAGAGACTCAGAATTTTCGGCAACTGTGCCCTGGAAAAACCCCCACAGGGAAAACCAGTAAGAGAGAGAGAGTTTTATTAAATCTACAGCAAAATTTTCAGAACAGCATTACAGTGAAAATTTTAACTTATCTCCACCATCAACTTCATCCTGAAATTTCTTGAAAACTGTGCCCAGCTTTGCCTCGAAATTTTTTCCAGCAGCCTCGAACTGTGTGCAGGCAGAACCTCGAACTCTGTGCAAAAATTTAATGCAGTTCGTACAGTTGTACGGTCCTCGATTTTCGTGCTAGAATCTATCTTGAAAACTGTGCAAAGTTTTGCCTCAAAATCTATGCCAAAACATGCCTCGATTTCTGTGCTGATTTCCTCGATTTCTGTGCACAAAGACTGTCTCGAAATTTGTGCTGAATCTAGAAACTTGTGCCCAGGAAATATCTTGAAACTTGTGCCCAAAAATTGTTGTACGGTCACCTAGAAAACAGTGCTGAGATTAATATCTCCTGCCTCGATTTCTATGCAGCATTCAATGCACTCCAAGCTACCTCGAAGTGCATGCCCTCTCTTCAAGCTAAATCTGGTGCATCGATTTTCATGCCAATGACTTCCTCAAATGGCTGCCTCAAAACTCGTGCTACCTTCAGCTCTTCTCTCTTCTCTCTATTTCTCAAGAAAATGAGTCAAAATGCCTCCCTCATGCCTTTTTGAACAAACCCTAGGTGAGTTCTATTCCAACGGTGAAGATTAGATCTAATCCGATGGATGAGATTCAATGAGAATGAAAATCACTTTTATTTAAATTACATAAATAAAATTCACTCACCCACTTAAATTTATCAAAAAGTGACTTTCATTTTATAAAGTCTCATTAAGGGGCATTTACCTGCCCCTTCTCCCTTCCAGTCTGGAGTCAAACTTTCTGCCACTTGTACTTCACCTAAAGTCGATGCCACCTTGTATCGTCAGCTTGTTGGTAGTCTCTTATACTTGACTCATTCCCGTCCTGGCCTTTCCTTTGTCGTTGGTCGTGTTGCCCGTTATATGCAAACACCTCATGAAAGTCACTGGAAAGCAGCTAGAAGAATACTTCGATATATTCGAGGTACAATTCAGTTTGGGATTCATTACAGTACAGGGGGGAAACCTTTGTTGGTTGGTTTCACTGATTCAGATTGGGCCGACGATCCTGATGATCGAAAGTATACAATAGGTTATGTTTTCAGTCTTGGATCTGGACCTGTCACTTGGGCTTGCAAGAAACAACAATCTCTTACTCTTTCTTCAGCAGAGGCAGAATATCGAGCTTCAGTTAATGCCAGTCAGGAAGCTTTATGGCTTCGACGGATCCTTTCAGAGTTTGGATTCGAGCAGCAGCATCCTACTCCACTTTGGTGTGACAATCAAAGTGCCATCAAGCTTGCCAAAGATCCAGTCCTACATCAACGTAACAAACACATTGAGCTACATATGCACTTCATCAGAAATATTGTTCATTATCGTATTCTTGAAGTGCTCTTTTGTCCTACAGATGATCAAGTTGCAGACATCTTCACCAAGTCTCTTACAGAAGCGAAGTTTTCTAAACTTCGATCTATCTTAGGAGTTTAGGAACTTGTCATTAAGGGGGGATAGGCTCTAATGCCTCCTTCCTTCTCCTAATAGTGTCACTTTTGTAAATCCTTCAATCCTATCCCAAGTTGTTCTTAAGGGGGGATGTCAGGATATTTAGACACTTAGGAGTTAGATAAGATCAACTTGTATAATATATCCGCTAGGAAAAGTGTGTTTCTTTAGTATGCATTAGTATGCATTTGTAAATACTTAATCCAATGGTCACGATATGTTCCCGACATAGAGTGATCCGATGGCTCAACTTCTCTTAGATCATACCTACCCTTGATCTGTGGATTAACACCCGATTGGTCCATGATCTCTATTTAAAGAGCATGGAGGGTCATTGGAAAGTTGATCGATTATGAGAAGCTCATTTGTAACTTTCTTTCTTTGCATAATAAATTGTCCCGTAGAAGCTATTTGGCTGGGGTCGTGGAGTGTTTCCCTCATGAGGGTTTAAACCACGTCAAAACATCGGTGTATCGATCTATGATATGTTTGTGTGAAGTGGTTTCTCTAGGTGTTCGGTCTTTTGGGAGTACCCTGTGTACCCGAACAAAGTTTGGTAGGAAGCATAAGCTACTACAAGGTTAAAGGATGCTTCCAAAGGGATTCAATTTAGGAATGTCAAAGGACATGGTGTCAAATCAGATAAAACAAAATTAGAGCTTTGCCCTGGATTATAGCTTGGGGAATCTAGATTGCCATGAACAAAAGTAGTTTTTAAGAAATATTCATTTATCATATTCAATGTGTTTCTCAAAGCATAAGCATCAGGAAGAATTTCAAGCAATCTAAGGCTGTGAAACCTCCCATACAAATTACAACGAAAGAAATAGATAGATCATGTTATGGGGATACTTTGATGGTGTAACTCATAAAGATCAAGTGTTGTGAGGTTGGGGGAATCATTACTTCAAATAATCAAACTCCATAAAATTTGAAATTGGATTAGATAGGGGGTCCAATTGTTTTGCAAAGTGTCATTAAAACTTATTATATTTCTTTCAACTAAGAAAGGAGAAAAATATACATTCTTTTAGTGATTCACAAATGGTAATCAAATGGATGCAAGGTGTTTGCACTCTAGAGAATATTACAATAAGGTCGGTCTTTGAAGAAGTTCATAATATAGCATCCCTATTTGATCAAACTACATATCATCACATATGCAAAGAAATAAACATGATTGCAGATGGGTTATCAAAAGCATGTCAAGATCTGGAGATTGGTGAATGGTACATATATAAGGAAAAACATGGAAGGATTGAAGAATATTTACTTATTTTTACTAACTGTATGGGCCCGTGCAATAGTGCTTTACTTTTTCTCTTAGTTTCAAAAGACTTGTATTTTTTAATATATAAACTATTTTTTCGCTATGTAACTCTTGGGACTATTGAGGAAACTATAATAATGATTGTATTTTTATGATAATCATATTTATCTATAAACATTAGAGATCAGAATTTTTGATTTATGAGGATTGGTATATGCCACATTTGTGGATAGGTGGTGTTGGTTGTGGAGCCTGATCTCCAGATTCAGAGATATTAGTATTCAACCGTGTCCGTGCCCCAGGTTTGGTTATGATCCTGGCACGACCCTAAGGGGGTTCGAGGGAAGTGTCCACACCCTCGGCTGGGGGGCGTGGGGGCCAGCGCCCTCGAGAAAGGGGGTTTGGGGGCCTGAGAAAATGGGGGTTCGGGGGCGTAGCCCCCGAAGAACATTTTTGGGGTTGTTTTCGCCACCATTTTTTGGGCCCATGGTTTTGGGTAACCCGTGGTATTTTCCCATTGTATTTCCCTTATAAAAGAAAGACATTGTAATACGGCTAGGGTTAATGATGTATTAGGTTTTATGCATTGTAAAGATCTCTGAGATCAGGAAGAGAGACTGTGAGACAGTGAAGAGGAAGTGCAGCGGTTGTGCTGCAGGTTGTATCCCTTCACTTTGCTAGACAGAATAATAATAAGGACTGGCAACTTCAGTGTGGACATAGCCCAATTTGGGTGAACCTCAATATATCTGTGTGTCTCTTGTAATGTGTGTGTGATTATATTTGCATTTATGTTTATTGTTATTGCTCTGCGATCCTGTTTTTCTAACAGGTGGAACTTACGAGTAAATATAAACAAAAAAACATTTTTTTCCTCCATAATGTTATTTTTTTGGGTAGGTTTCTATACCTGGAGATTATAAGCCATGCTTTATAGCTTCTAAAGAATGTAATTTCTTTTTTTGTGAATGAAATTATTATTTTTTTTCTGCAAAAGAAAATGTCAATATCTGAAGATCTCAATTTTCACCTTCAAGGGGTTGACAAACTATATGAAGCTTGGACCAAGTTTTGGTAGTGGTTTGGTAAACAAAACAAGCACTAATCTCATCAACCAATGAATGAGCTTATTGATTTGGATCCTACTAACTTTGATCGCATTTAATATTGGGACACTTCTACTTGCATATTATGGTATGAAGAATCCTAATGAACAAATGATACTATCCATCCTTTCTAAACTTGAAGCTCATTTCATGTGTGCTTCTACATTTTATTCCACTAAATAAGCTCATCCTTTCTAAACTCAATGAAATTGCTTATAAAATGTCTAGTTTTTAATCATTTTTTGAGCAATTAATGTTGGAAATAATGTAACTTCATAAGTTATACTTAATGTACGTTATTATATTATTGGTGTACCTCCTTCGACAGAAGATATTGATGTAATTGATCATGTAAAGACCTTGAAAGAATCAATGTAAACCTGGGTTGGAATCAACCAAAGAAAACATTTATTAAATGTAATTTTTGTATTCCTCCAAGCTGATTTGGCCCAGTGGGTAAACTCCCCCAAACAATGGGCAATCTGCCCCAAACAATGGGTAGAACTGCCCCAGTCAGGTTGGTCCAGTAAGGGAAAGGTCACCTTTTGATGTGTATAAATAGAGAGGTCAAATCTCTCATTTGGTCACTCACTCAACTCAAGCTAGTTCGCTCAAGAAGAGGAGAAGTTCGTTGCTGCTATCAGAGAAGGATTATTTGGAGTTGCTACTATCGAAAATTTGTTATCTTTCTCTCTCTTATTTCTAGATGTACTATGATCTCTGAACTATTTATCTATTTATGAAGGTTGTTGGGTTTTCTCCCTGTTGGGTTTCCTAGGATAAAAATTTGTGTCTATTGATTATGTGTTTGGTTATTCTTTTAGTGATCTTGTTTTATTATCTGCAATTAATTACACTGCTAGAATTGTACAAAAACTAACATGGTATCAGAGCATTGCTAAAAGAAGCCATTATCGAAAACTAGGGTTTCATATCTGTTAACACCTAAAAAGTGCTCACTAGCTCATTCCCTTATTCACATGACCCATTTGTCCACTTTTTCACCACCAGAGCCTCTAAAACCATCAAAAGGTCACTAAAAGACCTTAGTACACCCCTTTTTCCACCCAAAAATGAATATTTTCCTCAAAAAAGCATAAAAAACCCTCAAAAAGGGTCCATAATTCCCAAAATATTAAAAAGGGAATAAAAATATTCAAAAATATTCAAAAAAGGAAAAAGGAGGGAAAGTACCTAAACCATGTTGGTCAATACCATTGGTTTCCCCAAAACCACAAATGGTATTCCCCACCACCAAAACCTATAAAAAGGTGGTAGGGGCTCCTCACTTTCCATCCATCCATTATCCTATCCTCATGCTGCCGAATTCTCCCTTGAGTATTTTGGCCATTGCAAACCACATTGGAGAAGAGATCATTGGAGATTGGAGTTGCTCATCCTTGGAGCCATTCAACCTCACCATTAGAGGTATTGATTCCGCAAGCACTTGCTTGCCCCATTCTTTCAATACAAATTTATTATTTTACATTATCTTGTTCTTGTTTTTAAATTATCTGCGTAGATTCATGAATAGTTTAGTTTAGATTAGTTTCTTGTTATTTGCTTTTATTGAAACTGCTGCTACTAGTTAGCAGGTGCCCATAGCACTAAGCCTGGTTGCAAAACCGGGCCAACAATATCCCGAAGGCTTCCCACCTCAGTAAGGCTTGGAAAGAGCATCAACAATTTCGCTCTAGAGGAGGCACATCTTTCTGTGCAGGCCAAATCTAGTTGGGTGAATTTTCAAATTTTGACCTAATTTGCAGTTGTTGCAGTTTCTGCAAAAATTAGGGTTTCCAATTTTTAACCCATATGTCCAAAATTTTTTCTCAATTTTACCTTTTCTCAACTCGCCACATGGTAAGGCGCAACTATCTGTGTAAGCAGAATTCAAATCCAGAAATTTTCATTTATGACCTATTCTCTATCGGAATCGGTAAACTAGGGTTTCCAGTTTTGATTTATTATGTCCATAGATCTGGGAGAAAATGAGGTTTTCTCAACTCGCCCTAGGAGTGTGCATTTACCCGTGGAATCAATTTTACAAAGTTACCACACTTCAAATTTGACCTAGCTCATGTTAGGGTTTCTGAAGCAGTTTTCAAGTTGTAGTCTAAATGATTGGCATGAAAGTTGAAGATCGACTTGATGGGACTTTCAACTTCAACTCTTGAAAGTCTAGGGTTCTTCTTATCTTAGAAGAAAATGATCTCTTGAATTTCATCAATGAGAAGGTTCCAGAACCAGAAGCGGAAGATGACAAGACTCAATGGAGAAAGAAAGATGCCAAAGCATGAGGATATTGGTAGATTCAATCAAAGATCTTTTGGTTCCTCGGATCTCATAGATGAAGACAGCCAGAAAGATGTTCAAAACCCTAAAGAAGTTATTTGAACATAGTAGCATCAATCGTACTCTTGCATTGAGGAATCAACTATCAACTATCAAATCTCAAGATGTCAAAAGCAGAATCAATTGCTTTGTACTTCATCGAGATCTCTGAACTAAGGGACAAACTAAGCAATAGTGGAGAATCTCTTGAAAATAGGGAACTTGTTATAACAACTCTTAATGGTCTCCCTCGCTCTTGGGAATCCTTCATCCAAATTCTAAGTGGAAGAATCAAGTTGCCCAAATTTGATCATTTATGGGCAGATTGCACCCAAGAAGAAACGAGAATTGCAGCTCGGAATAAACTACATGGCACTCAATCCAAAGAAAATCAAGCTTTTACATCTCATGCCAAGAAATAAAATGGAAAAGGAAGAAAGTTTCATACTAATAAGAACAAAGTCAGAAGATCAAGCCTGCCTCCAGATCAGTCCTTCAAATGCAATAAGTATGGCCACTATGCCAGATATTGTCGAAGTTCAAATAAAAGGAAGCATGAAGCCTCAACTATAGATATTGATGAAGATACTTCTCACAAGAAGGAATGATGATTGTACAGAGTTCTTCTTCTAGTGCTCCTCATGTTGAGGTGATGATATGAAGATCCAGACTGTGATGGTCTCCTAGCAAGAAAATGAAGAGCATAGGTCTCTCATGGTTCCCACAAGGGGGCAGTGGGAACCCACCCACAACAACAATAAAAGATAAGTATTTGGATTTATTGCTCACATAGATATGTTTTGTCTTATATGTTTTCATAACAAATTGTATGCAGATCCAATAGGAATTTTGTTGAGCATTTGATATAGTCCACTTATTGATGTACCGTAGGCACTTGTTGTGCCTGCTATGAGCTGCACAACACCTAATGGAGCTAGCCTAGATGATATCTCCTTCTTACATGCTTAGAGCAGTGCACACTCTTGATGGCATGTTCTAGTGGAGATAGTAGACATCCGGATAGTTGTGTTTGGGTTACATGTTTATGGTTGTTGTAGCATTAGCTAAGATGCCTACATACCTATGTAAACTATTTCCATTGCATTGAAATAAAAATTGGCTAAATTTGATTATGCAATGTCGCTAATCATCTAAAGGGATTTGACTTGTAGGGAAAAGACCATATGATATGGCCTACAAGAGAAGGATGATGAGACTTGTTCTGATAAACAAATGGTGGACACATGAATCTCATTGATGTTCAGATTAATCAAAAGCGGGAAGCTTCTAGGAGCATGACTCTTAGCCTAGAAGGATGACTCCTAGACAAAGCAGTTAGATGGAAGTCATGACTATGCAGCAACAGACAGACGAGGACCTAATACATCTAGTTGTATTTGATACATAACCCACAGTCCCAAAGGATCTCATATAGAGATTGGTGTTTGAGAGTAGAAGGATCAAACGGATGTCGACCTCTCTCTACTACAAATGTTTGGTTCTTCAATGATTAAGGAAAGCAATTGGTTTACAGTTAGAGTCATGACAGAAGAATTAGAGTATGACGAGAGTTACTCAGTTGATTTATGAGGAGGTGCACATCTGTTCAGTTAGAATTGTGCCTCGGGATTCAGAACATATTGTTGACGATGATCCCTTGTCCATGATGTCGTGCACTGATGATCTATTCCTCACCGAGACGGAGGGAGTTATCCCTTGAGATGAGGATCTTGGACTATTGATTGTGTGGTAGAAACTTGATGAGATCTTCCTAGTTTAAGGAAGAACACAGTTGAGATCCTAAGCAGATCCAGCATGATGACTGTGAGTACCTAGCTACATTGATGGCAGACAAGTGAGAGGATCCTTGATGTACTTGGTCGTCACCAGGATGGATACCTACATTTTCGTAAGGAACTGTGCTCGTTTGCTCTGTGAAAGTTGGTGCTCAGATTGACACTCGAATGATAGGCTGATGGACCTACCTGTGGATAGCACCAGAGAGGTAGCAGGATGCTCAAATGCAAATCCTAGCAGGACGCTCCAGCACAGAGGGAGATGTGATGAGCATGATTGTAATATCGGACAAGTATTAGCCATGTGTATTGGCTAAGGGTGAGTGGTCCAAATGGTAGTACCACATCTTCTCCCATACACCCTGTGATTGGGTGGAGAGACTAGTTCCTTGATACTCTCTCATAAAGGTATCTTCTCTCAATCACTCCGAGAGGGAGTGAGGAGATTGGTCCCATGATTGACTCCCTTGGTAAGAGGGAAGGATGACTTTACTCCCTGGCACTATGTAATGGAGTGGGGAGATTGGTTCCATGATTATATCCCTTTCTAAGAGGGAAGGATGATGAAACTGAGACCAAGCATTCTCACGATCACTCCGAGAGGAGTGAGGAGATCTCTCAGACATCCTGAGACGGGATGGAGAGGCCACTGCATTCTCCCGATCACTATGAGATGGAGTAAGGAGATCTTTTAGACATCCTGAGATAGGATGGAGAGGCCACTGCGTTCTCCCGATCACTCTGAGATGGAGTGAGGAGATCTCTCAGACATCCTGAAAATGATGGAGATGGCTAGCGCACACCCCCAATCACTCTGAAAGGAGTGAGGATATATCTCATGGAGAGATTTATTGCATTCTCCCAATCACTCTAAAAAGAGTGAGATCTCTCATACATCCTGAGACGGGATGGAGAGGTTGGTGCACACTAGTGCACACTGGTACTCTTGTATGGACTCACCGCTGGATTGGTTGAGTTGGTGCATGTTCCCCGATGGACTGGGTTGAGTTGACGCACACCGGTATTCTTGTATGGACTCACAAATGGACTGGTTGATTTTATGCATGATGGACTCACCGATGGACTGTGCAGAGTTGTTGAGTTGATGTATGGACTCATCAATTGATTGGTTGAGTCGATGTATGTTCCCCGATGGATTAGGTTGAGTTGAAGCATGATGACACTTCTCAACGGACCGAAATTGTGTTGAAGAGCCTCTGTATGTATAGAGATGTTCGAGGCAAATGTAATGTACAATTGAGATCCAGATGATCGTATCCAATGATGTTGATGATGACCATGTCTAAAGAATACCTTCCTTGTTAAGAGGGAGCGTTGGAAATAATGTAACTTCGGAAGTTATTCTTAATGTACTTTATTATATAATTATTATTGTTGTACCTCCTTCGGGAGAAGATATTGATGTAATCGATCATGTAAATACCTTGAAAGAATCAATGTAAACCTTGGGTTGGAAGCACCCAAAGAAAACATTTATTAAATGAATTTTTGTATTTCTCCAAGACAAGTTGGCCCAGTGGGTAAACTACCCCAAACAGTTGGTAGTATGCCCCAAACAATGGGCAGAACTACCCCAGGCAGGTCGGACCAGTAAGGGAAAAAGTCACCTTTTGATGTGTATAAATAGAGAGGTCAAATCTCTCATTTGGTCACTCACTCAACTCAATCTAGTTCGCTCAAGAAGAGGAGAAGATCGTTGCTGTAGTTAGAGAATGCTTATTTGGGGTTGTTACTATTGGAGAAGTTTATCTTTCTCTCTTATTTATGGATGTGCTCTGATCTCTGAAATATTTATCTCTTTACGAAGGTTGTTGGGTTTTCTCCCTATTGGGTTTCCCAGGATAAAACTTTGTGTTTGTTGTTTTTGTGCTTGGTTATTCTTTCAATGATCCCGTTTTATTGTCTGCAATTAATTATACTACTAGAATTGTACAAAAACTAATAGTTAATGCAAGAGGAGGACAAGATCTTGCATCTTGATGTCATTTTCAAAGACACCCAAAAAAAACTAGTTGTGCGGTGAGAGCAAGGTCCTAAGAAAAAATATCGCAAGAATAACAGAAGGCAAAAGGGTCCTGAGCGCAATCATCAATCCTTTAATGTGAACACAATCATCAATCGTCTACAAGACAATCATATGAAATCACTTCAATGGAAGAAGATGAAATCTTTGGAGGGAGCAATGAAGCAACACATCATCAAGCTAGGACCTCCTAATTCTTCTTTTAAAGCTCGATATCTTTATGATTCTCCCTACAGCTTAAATGCAATAGTTTATCACGTAGATAAATGGATTATAGATAGTCATATTCTTTGTGCTTGATAATTATAACACCATACATATTTACATCAATAACAATAAGCCCTTGGGATATTTAAAGTCTACCACGGTTCCATTAGATGGTGGTATTTTTAACCATGTAGTTTGTTCTTAGAATTTGCTACAATATTCCCTACGTCTGTCAAAAATCCATGATGGGGCAAGTAAAACCATTGAGTTTTCCCCTCACATTGTTGTAAACAAAATATCAAGGACCTTCAACATGTAATAACTCCAAGGAATGTCGATTATTTTCAAGGTGCACAAGTTTGACAACTTTTGGTCATTGTCACTCTTATATTTTAGTTTTCACATGGATGATTTTAGTAGACTCTTAACACAAGCAATTTAGACATGAAGTACTTCAGTTCCAAACCAAGATTGTGTACATAACTGTTGTTGAAATTTCATCAAACACTTAGTCAAAAAACTGATTTCAACCTCCAATAATTATTCACCAATAATGCATTTAATCCAAAAGCATTCAACTGGAAATTATGAGCAAAAATACAAATAACTAAGACTCATAAAATTTGCAGCGGAATAACGAATAGTAGACAAACATTTAATCACACATTTGGCACCAAGATTTTTGGCAAAGCCCCTAGAAAATCCCCAAAGGGAAAACCAATAGAGAGATTTTATTAAATGCTCACAGGAAAAATTTCTGAATTTACAACAACAAAAACCAGTAGCACTAAATGATTGTACTTTTCTCAAAAAATGTGCCTAGCATTGATTTTTGTGCCCATCAATGTGTAGAGCATGTAGGACATGTACTTTGTTGTCCTTGCTTCTCAAAAACAATGCCCAGATTTGTTGTACAATACAAGGCTGAACTATACAGTCTGTCAACAATAAATGCATTTTTGAAATTTGTGACGATCTCTGGAAATAATTTTGTGCATTAAATGCTAAAGTATAGCCTTCAAATCTGATGTATGGCCTTCATATTTCTCGTTGTACGGTCCTCCATAATTGTTGAATCTCTCAAAATGTGTGCCCACAACTTACCTTGGGAAATGCACCCCTCCTTTCTCTCGCTGCCCTCTTCTCCTTTTAGCTCTCCAATTTTATTTTCTCTAATGTGCCTTCTCTCTCTAATCTCTCATTTTATTCCTCATAATTGAATGACTACCCTAACCATAAATCCCAATGGCCAAATTTAAATCTTTACTCTCACGATCTACGGTCGTGACTTAAACTCTCATTGAGTCAACTTAAATCACTTAAGTCACTCTATATAAAAGTCACTTTTATTCATTAAATAATAAAAGCAATCCACTTAACTTTATAAAGTCCAGTCATTAGAGAGAGACATTTGCTTAGTCACTTCTGCATGCTAGGCACCATTACTACAAAAGTACCCCCAAGCTACCAAAAAGCTAACACTCCTTAGTGAGGGAGGTACTTCTGGCACCTCCACCACCTAGATCTATCTCCAAGCCCATTACAATGTCTGTTGTAGTTGCGCCCTCTGACTCAAAAGCATGTCCTGCTATTTGCCCTGGAACCTAAGTTGAGAACCTGTGCCAATCATCAATGCTTCAAGGAGTCTCCTCACATTCCTAAGCATCCTGCAGTGGCAACTCGTAACAACTAAGTTTTTTGACAGAATTGGATGAAGCCTCACATTCACTTGTCATTGACATTATCCCTGAATCTAAGATCCACCCAGATTGACCATATAAAAGCCATCACTACACTCTGTACATCCTGCTCCTCAAACACCAAGCAACATTGTTGCATCCGGAGCAACTCCCAATGAATAGATAAACACTTGACTATCCCATAACAGAACTACATATCCATCATCGTCCAAAGCTGAAACAGAGATCAAATTGACCTTCAACTCTAGAACAGACAACACCTCGACCACCTCCAGAGAACCTCCTAACTCTTTGGAATCTGACTCATCCAACCCCCTTCACTGCATGTATGGTGTCAACCCCACTATCCACATAACAATCTTAATCAATATCTGAAACACTAAAAGAACAACTCGCTCATTCTCGTCATATGGATGGAGGCTCCACTATTTACATACCATGCTCCAATGTCCTCAAACTCTGCACTATCATTGCCTAAAAGACAAGTAACCAAAGAAAACTCCTCAAACCTCTCAGCAAATTCTTCAACTTCATCTAATGTTGATGTCTATGTCTATTTCTTGTTCTTCTTCTTGTTACGACATTGTCCCACATAGTGGCCAAACTTTGACATGCAAAGCATCTCAATTTGCTCGTGTCTTTCTCCTATTTGACTCAGTTTTACCTATAGAACCTTTCTTGGAACTATTCTTGCCCTTTGTTGAAAGGGCCATATTTTCCTCATCCTCATCACACTTATCATGACTATTCTGAAGACCTTGTTGTCAAATCTCCTCCTAGATGAAGTTATCCCAAAGTCTCTTCCAATCAGGAAGATGTTCCCTGGCAACAATACACTGAACAAATGTATTGCATGGTTTTGAAAAACTATTCAAGACAGTTCTAACTAGTTCTGCCCCATCGAATTTTTCTCCAACAGCCCCTAGTTGATCACGAATATGTGTCGACTTGGTAAGGTATAATGCAACTGTATTAGTTTTGATCAACTTGGTGTTTCTCAGTTTTTCTCTCAACATATCTTCTTGTTTTCATTGTCACTCTGGTATAGCTTGGTTAAAGATTCCCACATCTCGTAGGCATTATTTTTCTCGGTTACATGAGGAATGGCATGGCCTTTAATGGCATTAAGGATTATCCTCTTGGATTTAACATTATATTTATTATATTTAGTCAAATGTTGCATATGTAAGAATAGTAACAATTTTCTAAATAATGTTCCACAACTCATGTTCCTCCAACAACAAAGCAATCCATTCCTTCCATAAATTGAAAGTTTCAACCCCCTCCAATCTATCCTCAAACCTGTCGCTATATGCCCTGCTTAACTGATAACAAGATTTCTCTTTCTTCTTCCAAGCAAAACCCCTGCAATATCCCTGTCGAAAAATCTGTCCACTAAACTTCAGAGCCTCGGCTCTAATACCATGTTGAAATTTCACGAGACTCTTAGTCAAAACACTGATTTCAACCTCCAATAATTATTCACCAAGAATGCATTTAATCCAAGAGCATTCAATTGGAAATCATGAGCAGAAATACAAATGACCAAGAATCAGAAAATTTGCATCAGAATAATGAACAATAGACAACAAAGCAATCCATTTCTTCCATAAATTGAAAGTTTCAACCCCCTCCAATCTATCCTCAAACCTGTTGCTATATGCCCTGCTTAACTGATAACAAGATTTCTCTTTCTTCTTCCAAGCAAAACCCCTGCAATATCCCTGTCGAAAAATCTGTCCACTAAACTTCAGAGCCTCGGCTCTAATACCATGTTGAAATTTCACGAGACTCTTAGTCAAAACACTGATTTCAACCTCCAATAATTATTCACCAATAATGCATTTAATCCAAGAGCATTCAATTGGAAATCATGAGCAGAAATACAAATGACCAAGAATCAGAAAATCTGCATCAGAATAATGAACAATAGACAAACATTTAATCACACATTTGGTACTAAGGTTTTGGGAAAAAGGCCTCGAAAAACCCTGAAGGGAAAACCAATAAAGAGATAGAAATTTTATTAAATGCTCGCAAGAAAAATTTCTGAATTTACAAAAAAAAACAGCAGCATTAAATGATTGTACTTTCCTCCAAAAATCTGCCCAAAATTGATTTTCACTCCCAGGCTAGTCCCAGCAATGTGTAGAGCCTATACGGCATATAGTTGCCCTTGCTTCTCTAAAACAAGGCCCAAATCTGTTGTACGATACAGAACTGAACTGTACAATCTGTCAACAATAAATGTAGTCTTGAAATTCATGCCAATCTCTGGAAATAATTTTTTGCATTGAATGCTCAAGTATAGCTTTCAAATCTGATGTACAGCCTTCATATTTCTTGTTGTACAGTCCTCTATAAATGTTGAAATATCTTGGAATGCATGCCCACAACTTGCCTTGGGAAATGTGCCCTTCTTTCCTCTTGCTGCCCTCTTCTCCTTTTAGCTTTCCAAATTTATTTTCTCTATGTGCCTCATCTCTTTCCAAATTCTCCTTTTAATCCCCATTAATGAATAACTACCCTAACCATAAATTTCAATGGCCAAGATTAAATCTTGCCTCTCACAATCTAACAGTCATGACTTAATCTCTCATTGAGCTGACTTAAATCACTTAAGTCACTCAAACTATATAAAAGTGACTTTTATTCACTAAATAATAAAAGCACTCCACCTAACTTTAGAAAATCACTTTATAAAATCAAGTCACTAGAGAGAGACATTTGCTCGATCACTTCAGGCTGAGGTTAGAGTTCCTTTACACACATAGCTTTCATTTGGATGATCTAGCGTAGCTAGTTTCTGCTGTCATTTTATGTTTTATTAATCTGTAAATTTTTTTTGTTTTGATTAAAGAAGTTTTGGGACTGTAAAAAAAGTTGTGGAGCATGAGGCTCAGACAAGCTTTTGAATCGTTGATACTACTATATGAATGTACTTTCAACAAAGAACATATTGTAAGGGTTTTTATGAACCTACAAGACAGTTTTATGTATATTCAACTTTTGTGAATATAGAAGATTTTTTCCTATGGATTAATAATAAAAAATTTAAAAAGAAACCTTCAACAAAGGAAAAAAATGCATATAATTTTTCAGAGCTTGTTCTCACAAGAAAATCTTAGATGGCTGCAAATCTAGATGTTTACTTATTTCAATACATGTGAATTTCTTTAAAAGACAACTTACCAAATTACAACATTTAGACCAACTACACTTACTATACTTGACAAAATCGTCATGACAAATTCCATATAATTATCTTTTCAAGGAAAGAAAAGTTTTACTACTTGGACATGACTCAAAATTAACCAATGATAGCAGAAATACAAATAACGGCACAGTTTATACACCGTATTACTCGAAATTCCAGCAGAATAAGGCGCCAATAAATACCAAAACAGTATCAGAAAAATGAAGGGCATCTCATAGCTCTTTCTCTCACTGATGCACATCATTGTGCATGCATCATTCATTAGGTTTTTGTAAAAGCAAAAAATGCACACGGATTCAAACATTAAACATGCATGCAATAGTTCATGAATCAGTTGGAACTTTGAAAAGAAAATACATTGACTCTGTCGTAGAAACATAAATGCCTCCCACAAAACTGTTCAATGTTAGGTGTCACCAACCAGTTACATTATCATCTGAAAAGATTTTAACGCTAGGAAAATCGCATCTACCCCCACCGTGTCGCATAATGTGTGCAATTCCGGATTTCAAAAAAGGTGATTTAAGCTGCAGCAAAATGTTGTTTGGGATTACTTAGCCTTTCGAGACTCATTCCCATAATCATCGATTAGCTTATCCACATCATTCCAGAAAAGAGTCTCAACCAAAACTCCATCCTTAGTAAACCTGGAGCACCAAAACAACACAAGTTGACATGAGCAATGAAATATGCAAAACATTTTCAAATAAGTTAAATACAAATATGATGAAAAAGTTCCAAAAAAGTTAATTAAAAGCGAGGCCCTCTCCCAACTAATTGCAAAGTGTGATCTCAAGTCCTTTACCACTTAGTAACACTCTTAGTAAACTCCACAGGTGAATTGGCAGCAATAGATTTGGGGTCGGAGCTAGATATACATAATGTGTACAAGTCAGAAAAACGGGCAAGCTTTGAAGAAACTGCCAAACCTGTGCTGCTAAATGATCCCTGCAATCCAGTAAGCAACTCAATATCAGATACTGGCTAATCACTGATCAGATAGCTAAAATGGACCTGGAGCCTACATAAGAAACAACAAAATAAGAGATGAATTTTCACCAAATAGAACACGGAACTCTAATTACACTTTTGAATTGGTGCATGATAAACCTTTGCAGCCATGACTCATTTCCAACTATCTAGATAATATGTGTATGGAACACGAAGTTAGATTAGTAGAGTCTTGCATTCTTCAGCATTGAATCCCAATTAGATCTCTGTATGTTAGGAAATTACTCTAGTGTCCCTTAAGTCTTATGTACTTTCCTGCCCTTCAAGCAGATAATCTTTTACGACCCATACTCTTCCCCTTTGGCAGTTGTTACAGAAGGTGCCGTGAGTTGTAGAGGAGGATGGTACTTGAGTGAGTCAATAAGTTCATCGTGAAATATACAAGGAGATAATGAGTCTGATCCTGACCTATTTTTATTGAGCTTGAAGAATATAACAATGCTCGTCAAAGCCTGAACCAATAAGTCATGCTTGGTTCACATCTTGCTCAGTTACTTTGTAGCTAGAATCACCTTGAAAACAGTATCAGAGCCTCAGTTTGGGACTACATCCTCAGCTTTATGGCAAGAACCTGAAAGATAGGGCCACTAAGTTCAGGCAACAAGCTAAAGTGGTAGAGAATGGAAACACCAAAGGTTTGGAGATTTGAAGGCATCTGGTTGAATACTGGCAACAAAACCACCAGGGATTTATTCCATATCCTAGGCTCAGATCTTACCTTGGAAAGGATTCTGGCCATGAAATCAGAGATATGACATGCCCTTCAACAGGCAGAAGAGATTAAAAAGGAGTTTGTTCTTCATTACAAACACATGTTTCAATCCCAAATAATATTCAAAATAGGATAACCACGCAGACTTGCATCAACATGGTCCCCTGTTTAACAGAGACTCAAAACATGTGCAACCAACCAATCTGAATGGAAGTGGTGTCCAATAGGATCCAGAACTAATCACTAATTAGAGGCCAATCAAACTCCTTTATGTCTTTTATAAGATACTAGACAAAGCCCTAGCACGGCAGGTCAAATATACACAGCCCTAGATCAGTAGGCCTCGACAATCTGCATTTATCACGTCCAATACATCCTTAAGAACAACATTACCATATGGGATGGCACAGATGGGGTAGATGCATAGGTCAAGACGTGCACTCATTAAAATTTATTTGGGAGGACCTGGGACAAAATTGAGTTGTTGTTTAATATTGCCATACTTCAGGTCTTCAATTTTGGCCCTTTCTTTCTTGAACCAGTCAAAACCTTATTTGCAGTCATCTCGAAAATTTTTACCATCAACAGGTCAAATCAGAAGACATTGGGTTTTACAAATCCATTAAGCAAGGTTGCCATCCTGGTTAACATAATAGCAGATGAAGCACTAGGTTATCTAATTTCTTGAATGGCCAGAAAAGTAAGAACAATATTCAACATCAGATAACCATGCAGACTTGCATCAACATGGTCCCCTGTTTATTGACAGACCTAAAACAACATGTGCAACCAACCCATCTCATTGGAAGTAGTGCCCATTAGGATCCAAGTAGTGCCCATTGGAATAGAGATATCTCCGTTTTCTATTGTTGGTTTTAACTGCAGAAAAAAATAGACCTAAAGCATAAATCAACATCAAATCATAACTTTCATCCACCAAAGCAAGTGTGCCCTAGGGGGAATATGCCCCTCATTGTCGATCGTCGAGAGATCAAGTTTGTGTATTTTTGACAATTGAATTGGGAGATATCTCGAGTTTATTCTCGCTGATTTTTACTGCAGAAAATTGCAGGAGTAAGGTGATCGGGAGATATCTCGAGTTTATTCTCACTGATTTTTACTACAGAAAATTGCAGCAGTAAGGTACATCTTCATAATTGCTCCTAGCTTTCTGAGTTAAAGGGTTTAATATAGATATATATCATTGACTCCATTAGGCACTGGTCTACTAACATTGGAAATGTGTTGTAGGTATAGAAGTACTTGTTATCGTGTCCCTTACAGTCCTATCCTTACCTCGTTTCAGGGAACCTCTCGTGGCCAAAGGAGAAAGGTCTCAGGAGGAAGGAGGTTACAGCAAGGTAACAGTGGGTGTACTTCCTTGAAGTGTTGTCGATCATAGCACTAGATCCACCAAGTCCACCTATCATATTTGGGTCCACTTATCTTTGATCATGGAAGAGTGCTAGTTTTTTAGGTAACACCCCCAAAAGGGGATATGGGGAAACATCTCCCTTGGGCTGCCCACATCCCAAGAGCATAGGGGGCACAGGGAAAGAATACTCTAACCTCAGGAACGTGTCCCTCTATAACATTGGTTATAAATTCTTGAATGCAAAACAATGTGTAATCAAGAGAATCCGCTTGCTTGATCCAAATATGACTGGATTGATTAACAATGAATTCACAATTGATTTATTCATTACATTGATGGTGGATGAGGAGTCTTCCAACCATAGTTTTAAAAACCGGTCAACTCAAACTCGACCGAGCTAATTGGGTTGACCCCCCTGGGTTATGAACTAGCCATTAAACCAACTCAACTAATAGGTTTGGCACCAAACAGGCCATGCCAAGGTTTGACTCAGCCGGTTCGATACCAAATCTGTCAAACCTACCGAGACTAACATAACTCAACCAATTTAATGTGGGTCCAACCAGGGCACACATGTGGAAGGAAAAGTTGATGTGGGTCCTGTTGCCGCCTGTTACGCACCTCGGGTAACATAGCACAAAACTTCAAGCCATTGGGTGCGACCTTGGGGGCAAGTCTCAAGTCAAGTGTTGTCACCTGCAACTTGACTCCTCAGTCTAGGCCAACTCCTAGCGAAGCCAAGGGAGGTGGTCCCTAAGAAGAAAAACTAAGGTTTTTACGCTAAGTTACAAGAATAGAATTAAGTCTAGGAGTTTTATAAATGCTGAAACAAGAGAGAAACTGCAAGTGAGTTAAAAAATAGCAGCATGCGAGTTGATTTAATAATGACACATAACTGATTTTAAACACAATGCTTTGTAAAAAGTAGATCGGTGCCAATAGAGTAAAGTGATTGCTGCTGAAACAAAAATGTTGTGCAAATGCTTCTTGACAGTTTTAATTATTGATGATGACTGGATTACAGGAAGGGGTTTC
The DNA here is from genome assembly GCA_027924585.1 of Larix kaempferi. NCBI lineage: Eukaryota > Viridiplantae > Streptophyta > Pinopsida > Pinales > Pinaceae > Larix > Larix kaempferi. The sequence continues at coordinate 724,957 of BSBM01000854.1, forward strand.
GATATACCGTGAGGTACCAGGAACAAAGTCCGGATTTGCCAAATGTGGTTTCACATAAGAAGAAAGGCTAGATCGAAGTAGCAGGGGAATGTCCAACACTGACACCAAACGAGGGTGTAGCCTGACAAGGCCCCGCAGTAAAACTTCTTGTTCTTTTTTCTTCATGAAATTTGCCCACACGGGACAAAGGCGAGACGTTGGATTTCCATCCTTTAAGGGGATTAGTTTTAATTAGATGCGGGTTTTTAATTAGATGTTGAGTTTTATTGAGTGCAATAAATCCCGTTTCTGGTTGTTCCAAAGCTTAGGAAAGCCTGCGGTGGATAAGAGCATACGCGGAAATCGTGTGAAATATTTATTCCAATTAATTGTAAAAAGAACTTGTGAAGCAATGAGATGTTATGCTAATTACTAAAGGCCAAGAACCTATTTTCCCTTACTCAAGCAAGCACTTTCGGTACTTCGGGGAAGCAAGGCCAGGTTCTTTACTTTTTATTGCGAAATAAAATGGACTGAAAGAAAAAACTAAGAAAGAAACCAAAATTAATCTAAGGTTAGCAAAACCAAACAAAAAGGAAAGCATAAAGGAAAAATAGTCACGCCACGAAAATGCCACGAGTCCCCCAGGGGGGATGGGTGCGAGCGCTGAGTAGCCCACTTGCTTATACTATTAATTTACAACCTTTTTTTGAGGTGGATGCCTTTGGTCCTATTAAATAAGGATCCAAAGGCTTACAAGGTTCATGAGAAGAAACAAGAAAGAGGTATGTTGCTCCATGAGGTCTTGGACGGCCTAGATCTTTGATTTTCTGGCAACACCTCCTCTTACCTGTTCGTTAAAAATGAAAACCAGCCACCCGTTATGCACCAAATATGACAAATAAAGCATTAAAAGCATAAAATATTAAGTACTGGAAGATGGAAAAAATAAGCCTATGTACTTAACAAAACTAGATCTACTTTGAAAATATAACTTTTAGACTTCTAGACCTAGTAACATAATTAAATCAGCCATTAGATATTCTTAAAACCGGGAAACCAACTAGATTAAGTATGCAAGAACAGTGACCGTAACCATAAGAGAGCGAAAATTAAAGAGAAGGAGAGAAGGAGAAGAAGCAAGCTCAAGCTGAATGTGCGGTTCTATGGAATCGAACGGTGGGAAGCAAAGGGACTATGTCTTTCTTGAGAATGCTTGAAGAACTGAAGAGTCAACCAAGATCAGCCGCTCCATCAAGCGAAGACACCTACACTACTGACAATACTTGCAAATAGAGGATTAGATCCGGTACTTCCTATAAAAGACATTAAAAGAGCATGCAAATAAACCAATAATACATGCAAATCCTAAATCTCTAAGCATAGAAGAATAGTAAATGAAGTCAAGCTAGAATCATTTACCCTATGAGTTGATACCAACTTTCACCAACGCCAGATAAATCACCAAAAGAAGCAAAATAAAACAACACTGTTACCTCATATACCACTGACAATGATCATCCACACACGATTGCAACACACCATGGACCTCCAAAGTCTTTCCATTCATTGATAAAAATATTACAAGAACTATTACAAACTTGGGCAGCCTTTCGGTCCTCTCTGACCATGAAAAATGAGAGGCAAATGCATGCTTAAATAGGAAAAATGAGAGCAAACCCCAAGGGGGGCAAATTTGCCAAGTGTTCGAGCTTTTTGAGATTATTGAGGGCAAATTGGAGTGAACTAGAGGTCGTAGACACACCTCTCACAAGGTAGGTCACCCGCCCTCTTTCTGTGAAACATATACAACAAGAGGTGAGCCCTCTCATGGATAAATGTGCCCCTTAAGGAGAAATTTGCCCCCTCATCCATGAGATCTTCAATCACCAATCAATCAAAGGACTTCGCTCCTGATTACCTTATATTTGATTGCCAATCACTGGAGACAACTCCCAGACAAACTTCTTGATTTGTGGGATGCTGATTTTTTACTTTATTATGTCCTTTTTGGCAATTTTTCATGTCTTTTTGCCTTTTTCAAGAGAATTTTGATTTAAGTGATAAATAATCACTCAAATACTCTCAAGAGTGGGTTTTGGTGTATAGTGTGTGCTCTAAGTTAAAAAACAAGCACCCCCATGGCAAATTTGACCCCCTAGCCACACTTTTATACATTTTTTTTAATTTTTTTAATTAAAACATTAAAAAAAATGCATGTTTTATGGGAAATTTTTATTTTTCCAGAATCCCTGGGGGGACCTAGTACATGCTCATAATGACTCAAAAGGATGACTAGCATGGTAATATACATTAACACCTGGACTCTAATAACCTCCTAAGGCCTAGCCACCAAGGCAGATACTCCATCTTTGGAGGTGTGAGTGAAAAACTTGAAAATTATGCATCGCTGAAAAGCAATGCATAATTACCAAGGAAAAAACACTCTAGAGTACTGTATTCATGTCTAAGTCTCAGACAAGCCAAGTCTTTTATAAAACTCATCATGCTATGTCAACTTATTACAATTCCCCGCAGGGTATGAACATGCACATTTATCAAAAAAAGGGCCAAGTTGGCCTGCTAGGACTTCTGATCTTCTGAATGGGAACAAGTTACATATAGGTCAACACAAGTGACTTGTTCAATCTTTGCAGCTTGCTTGAAAACCAACTAAGTACAACTTAGGTGGTAATAGGTCCTTCTAGAAACAACTTGCTTGACAGTGACGCAAGCTAACCTGGAATGACAATATAAAATTCTTAAAGTAATTTTTACTTAAATTATTTATATTATCATTAATTATTTCAAGATGTTTGAGAGGGGTTCCAACCTCATTGGACCTCAGGAACGCGTCCCTCTATAACAATGGTTATAAATTCTTCAATGCCCAACAATGTGGAATCAAGGGAATCCGCTTGCTTGATCCAAATATGACTAGATTGATTAACAGTGAATTCACAATTGATTTCTTTATTACATTAATGGTGGATGAGGAGTCTTCCAACCATAGTTTTAAAAACCGGTCAACTCAAACTCGACCAAGCTAACTGGGTTGACCCCCCTGGGTTATGAACTAGCCATTAAACCGACTCAACTGATAGGTTTGGCACCAAACCGACCGAGCCAAGGTTTGAGTCAGCCGGTTCGATACCAAATCGGTCAAACCGACCAAGACTAACATAACTAGACCAATTTAATGTGGGTCCAACTAGGGCATGCATGTGGAAGGAAAAGTTGATGTGGGTCCTTCCAGAAACAACTTGCTTGATAATGACACAAGCTGACTTGGAATGACAATATAAAATTCTTAAAGTAATTTTTACTTAAATTATTTATATTATCATTAATTATTTCAAGATGTTTGAGAGGGGTTCCAACCTCATCAAACCTCATATGATGAAAATAGAATTTCACATCCCATCCAAAATTCAGCAAGGTTAGCAGTTTTTAACTTTTTAGAATTCCAGTTAACTGAACTGCACCAAACTGAAGACAAGTCCACTAAACCATAAAAAGACGCCAAATGTCACCCTACTCTTCAACTACATGCCACCTACAAAATATAGACCTATTAAATAATAGACATGCCAAAGGATGGCCCTCTAGCTCGTGTTGAGGATCCCATTTCCAACTACAATGATAGGTTTCATGACTGATCATGTTGATTAGTGATATGTAGTAGGCTAGTACCTTGTAGGCTTCTATCACGTTGTGTTTTGGATTCTAAAGGCCATTTAAAGCTTTATTGATTATGTATTTTGTTTCACATATCTATTGCACACGGTGCCATTTTGATATATTGACTTCTCATATTTTATCTCTAATTGTTTGGAATCTTTAAAATAATTTTTTCCATTAAAATTTCAATATTTTATGTATTTTTTAGTAAACCGAGTCATTAAGTTCAAACCGGTCCAAATCATGGACAAGTTCGAGTTCACCTCAACTAATTTCGAGTTTTAAAATATCGCTTCCAACTACATCCTGGGATATCTAGATATCTTTTGCAAAGCCTTAGGGTCAAGAATTCAATGAATCGAGGTGCAATGTTATAGAGAAGCCCACAACAAATGCCATATTGGCAAGAATTTTGGAATAGAATTGTATCCAACCAAACCCAAACTTCAAGTTGTTTGGGAATAGACCTGTCACTTAGGCTTGTATGAACAACAAGCTCTTGTTCTTTCTTTAGCAGAAACAGAATATCGAGCCGTCGCTAATGCAAGTCAGGAAGCCTTATGGCTTTAACAAATCCTTTCAAAGTTTGGATTCAAGTAGAAACATCTTACTACCCTTTGGTGTGACAATCAAAGTGCCATCAATCTTGCCAAAGATCCATTTCAACATCAGCACAACAAACACATTGAGCTACATATGCACTTCATCAGAAAGTTTGTTCATGATCGCATTCTCAAAGAGCTCGTTTTCCCTACAGGTGATCAATTTGCAGGCATCTTCACAGTCTCTTATAGAGCGAAGTTTTCTAAACTTCGATATATTTTAGGAGTTCAGAAATTTGTCATTAAGGGGGGATAGGCTCTAAAGCCTCATTCCTTCTCCTATAGTGTAACTTTTGTAAATCCTTCAATCCTATTGCAAGTTGTTCTTAAGAGGTGATGTTAGGATATTTAGACACTTAGGAGATAGTTAAGATCAACTTGTTATAATATAACTTTAGGTAAAGTGTGTTTCTTTAGTATGCATTAGTATGCATTTGTACATATGTAATCCAAAGGTCACAATATGTTCTAGACATAGAGTGATCCAATGGTTCAATCTCACCTTGATCTTAACGGCCATTGATTTGTGGCTTAACACCCGATTGGTCCATGATCTCTATTTAAAGAGCATGGAGGGTCATTTTCTATTTAATCAATTATGAGAAGCTCATTGTTTTTCTTTTGCATAATATATTGCCTCAAATAGCTATTTGCCTGGGGTCGTGGAGTGTTTCCCTTTTCGAGGGTTTAAACCACGTAAAAACATCGATGTGTTGATCTGTGATCTGTTTGTGTGAGAGGTTTCTAAAGAAGTTCGATCTTCTAAAAATATCATGTGTTAGTCGAGCAATCCCCGTCATCGGTTTTTTCAATATTGACACTGACTATTCTCCAGATGGGGTATTAGGGGAAAGAAAAGTGCCAGCAGCCACCTAGCAAGAGTACTTCAAGATATCTATGGACAAGACAAAAAGACATCATAATGAGGAGAATTGGACAGTTCTGGGAGCTTCGGCATTCATGGTCTTCTACGTGTTCGATCTTCTAAAAATATCATGTGTTAGTCGAGCAATCCCCGTCATCGGTTTTTTCAATATTGACACTGACTATTCTCCAGATGGGGTATTAGGGGAAAGAAAAGTGCCAGAAGCCACCTAGCAAGAGTACTTCAAGATATCTATGGACAAGACAAAAAGACATCATAATGAGGAGAATTGGACAGTTCTGGGAGCTTCGGCATTCATGGTCTTCTACATCTTCTGCAAGATGTTCAACAGAAAGGTGATCCTGCAATCATTGCAAACCATGGAGAGACCTCTCATGTATACCATCACTCACCTTGATGATGCACTAGAGAGACTATGAGAACCAGTTCAAGGAAATGAGTCTAGGGTTAATGAATGTGAGATTGGACGTGTTGTGGATCAGCATTCTACTGGAGTGCTGGGGGTGCTGGTGGTCTGCAACAAAAGCAGCAAAAACTCTAGTCAAAACCATGGATTATAATAAACCTATGTTGCTTTATGAAGCCCCCCATATGGAGAAAAGCAGAGCAGCCAGTGCCTAACACAGAGGCATCCCACGTCAAAGTGAGGAAAGATGGCAAAATGGTGTTCATCTCAACAGAAGAAGATAATTGCAGCAGATGCCATCGCTGCCTCTTACCAGACACACTACTCAAAGGCTATGAAAAGAGAAGTGATGCCATGGAGAATAGGGTAAGGCTCAAAAGAAGAAATATGGCAACGGTGTGGTGGATGATGAGATTGGGAAACTTACTTTTCAAACTCGTTATTCCAAAAGTAGGAAAAAAAATCAAAATATACCAAAACAGTGGTTCTCTATTAACAAATTAAGGAACTCATTGAATGCAGAATTTGTAGTGTTCCTTAACCCTTAAACTTGAAACACAAACTAGGTATACAAAGATTAGAAATGCAGAAATCTAGATAAAAGAGACAAATAAGATGAAATATGCAAAATATGCCCTTGTATTATGATAATTAGAAAACAGAAAGCAATGTTCACTTGCCTCTTAAGGTGGGGCGACCTTTCACTAAGCAAGGCTCCAAATACAACAATACTTGACCAAACATTCCATAGCCTCATAGCTCTTTAAATAAATTCTCAATAGCACAACCCTAACTACTTGTGGCCCCATCATTAATGAGTACCAAGTTCCAACTACCTAGTGGGCCTTATTTAATAAAGAGGACCCTTTTACATGCAATAACTATCCGCTACTATCTAATGGGGACATATTCAAGGAAGATGGCTACATAAATTAATTGACTAGCTCCTAGGTAGACTAAAGTAGGAGGTCATGGCAGGACCCAAAGATGCCCTCCCCCCTAAAAAGGGGCATTGTCCTCAAAGTTGAAGGTAAAGAAATTGCTGCAAAATCGTTGTCGGTTCCCATGTGGCATCTTCAGGCCACATATCTTTCCCCTGGATTAGTACTTTTCCAAACGTGCACTGGTGCACTTAACTCTCTCGTATCCAATATTGCTTTCAGTTGGAGCCAAATCAAGCCTTTTTCATCAAGTTCTAGTAAGTTTGTTTGCACCTTGCAAGTGAATCCCACGAACTTCTTTAGACAAAACACATGAAAGACTAGATGAATCTTGGAATGTGTTGGATAAGCCAACTTATAGGCCACTTGTCCAATGCATTAGATTATCTTATGGTGCCATAGACCTTTGGTGCTGGTTTCCGAGGTGAAGCTTGAGGATGGGGGTACTAGACCTTACTCACACTAGACCTAACCTCCCTTATGCAGTTGGATTAGTTTCCAAGTAAATGGAGGAGCCTCCTGAGCTACACTAGAAAGCTGCTAAGAGAATTCTTTGATATGTGAAGGGTACTCCTAGTTTCGGTATTCACTATGCTATAGGTTGCCCACTAGGTCTTGTTGGTTATACAGATACAGATTGGGTTTGGCGATGGCACTAATCGCAAGTCCACATCCTTTTATGTTTTCACCTTTGGCTCAAGGTCTATATGTTGATCAAGCAAGAAGCATTCAGCTATTGCTCTATCATCCGCAAAGTAAAAGTACAAGGGAGTAGTGAATGCAGCTACACATGTTATTTGGTTGCAGGATATTCTTACAGAGTTTGGTCTACAGTTCCACCATCCGACTGTCATATGGTGTGACAATCAGAGTACTATTAAAATTTTCACATATCCAATACTGAGTACAAGACCAAAATACATAGAGATACACATGCACTACATTCGCTGGCTCATACATGATTGGGTTATTGCACTATAATATTGTCCACCAGCGGATTGGGTTGCAGACATCTTCACCAAGTCCTTCACAGAGCAACAGTTCTGAGACTTGCAGGGACACTTGGGAATGGTTCTTCTGATCATTTTAAAGGATGGGATAGTATGATCAAGTATGCACTTTAGGATGATAGAATAACAAAGAAGCAATCTGAATGAAAAAAACCCATTTGAGCTAGTCTATGAGATTGAAGTTACTTTGCTGATACACTTAATAATCCCATTATATCAGTTATTGCAGCAATTCACGTCAGATTGGGATGAAGTACAAAACAGGATAAATCAGTTGATGGAGATTGATGAAACCAGAAGGAAAGAGTTTGATCAGTGTGTTAAGAACCAGGCAAAAGTAAAAGGCATATTCAATAAAGGGACTCGTTTAAAGTTATTTCAGGAATACAACATTGTGCTTATGTGAGATAAAAGAAAAGAAAAACCATGCATGCATGGAAAGTTTGACAGCTTATCGATGGGTCCTTGTAGAATTGACGATATGGCTGGTCCAAATTCTTAATCACTTGGAGGGAGAAACACTACATCTTCTCGTGAAGAAGCAAATCCTGAAATTGTTCTTCAAAGGTAATATCTGATGCCCAGGGGGCATCCAGGTAAATTAGAGAAGATTTACATTTCTGTTTTTCATTTAAGAATTTGAGTATAATTTTAAGTTTCCTTATAGTTTCATGCTTTTTCTTTATTTCATATGTGCAACTGACATATTTTATATGATGGTATCCATGTATTTTCTTGTACTTTTCAAATTCCAAGTTGTAGATTCTGGAGCTCTCGTATGCTTTCCCAAGAAGAGCACATGTCACCATATGGAGCTAATTGTTACCCCTCAGTTTGCACGAGGATGATTATGATGATTGAAGACGATAATGTACCAAAAGACTTGCAGTTCCAAAGGCTTCTTCAAGCATTCCTCTTCTTCTGGTCATCTTTTGCATCACATTGTCCATGGTCCTACAGAAAATTTATAAATGAGATAACATGCATTTTTGTTATGTAAAAGGCTAGCCCCAACTATGACACTTATACTAGGCAAATGCTCATGAGTGTTTTTTTTACAAAGGCAGGTTAAGATCCTTGTGGTCAAAATTTATCGAAGTTTTTTCACTCAGCAAAGCCTCCAAAGCCATGAGCATGCTCTTGTGCATCCTGCCTTAATCTAGTCTCTTAGTCCTGAGTCTATTGTATTATCAAACATCTCATAGTTTATCCCCATGGACGTGTTTAGAGTCAATTAGGGTCCCTTTGGGTGATTATCATGTGATATTATTGTAAAGTATTGATTGAGGGGGATGAAAAACCCATGTGGAATGACCCCCAGGGCCCCACCTTAAAAATGGTGGGTGCACCCCATTTGGACCACTTAAAACCCTCAAGTCATGCTAGGTGCACCTCCTGGGGACATAATCCCCTCTTTTTTGGATGTTGGAGACAATTTTCCCTGATTTATGGGATTTATATTTAGAAATCTCTGGTTTTTGGGTTCAAGAGACATAATCCCTTGATTTTAGGGCCCAAAATACCTGATTTTTGGATTCTGGTTGCAGATTTAGCACAATCAGTCTAACAGGTTGAATACAAACCATTTTGAAGGCTGTCCAACAGTCTCTTATACTTTAAAACCTGGTATATAGGCTGTTGTCAACACTCATTTACTAGCAGATTTATATCAGTCCTAAAGCAGCCTTAAGGTCAGCTACGTCTCAAAAAGAAACAGTAGTCATAACCACTCTTTTATATAGCTATGCTAACTTCTTTTATAGCAGTCCAAAGATTCATCAATTTTCGTATCTAACAGTGGTTCTTACCCTTCTCCTTCGCAGCTTCATCCCTTCTTTGTTGACAGATTTCAAATAGTTTCATTGGGGTACTGAGTCGAGCATTTCAATTCCTAGCATTGTATCTTCTACAACTTGGCATGGTTGGTTAGTTTGGCATGTTTTCTTGTTTTTTCTTATCTATGTGAACCTACAAGCAAAAGTGACTTTACTGCCCCTGCCTAACATAGTTGAAAGTAACCTACAATTTAAAGTAATTTCTAACCGCTATTTCATTTTCTTAGCTAGTCTAACTTACATTCAATGGTGGTCTTTAACACTCTTCTCTAACTTAGATAGTCTAATCTAAAGTAGTCTTCTAACTTAATTAAATCAAATCAATCAAAGGTGGTTTTCGCCACTCTTCCCTAACCGCTAAGGCACTGATCTTTATTTCAATTAATTCATCTTTTGCTAATGTTTTGTTATTTACTTCCAGGTATTCTTTAAAGCATTATCTTACCTTGTAGATCCAAGTTGTTTATGCTTTGCTATATTTTCTGTCTTGGATTTATTTTCAGTCTATGTGCTTGGTTTAGCACTTGTATTCATAGATTAACTCCCTTGATTAATATTATTTGTTTTTGTTTTCTTAAGGTAACATCCTTGTCTTTGTTTGGGAGTTAACCTTAACTTGGTTGATTGTTGAGGTGAGGTTGGTACCCAACCTGTACCAACCTGTACTTGCCCCCAAGGTTGCACTAGTGAATTGAGGTTTTTCTCACACGGGTGCCCATGCCAACTGACTTAAAATATCTAATGGCAGCACTTGTTGAAGCCATTCACCAAGAGAAAACAAACTTCAGATCCTTGGACTCAGGAGTCAGACCAATGAGACAGACTTCAATGAGCTACATACTAATTTGATTATAGTATGATGATTTTGGACTATATAGATTAGAGAACATTTAGAACCACAATCTTGATGTATTTTGAATTTTCCTTCAAAACTTCAATTATAAGCATCAAAGAACTCATATCTCGATGGCATTTTGCTATATTCACCTTTACATGCTATATACATGAGAAATCATTCCATATTTGATGCCTAATGGTTTGGATCTACATTGATGTACATAGATAATGTTATTTACAAAAATCAATTTTTTGAAATATTTATATTTTTTGTAATTTTTTAACACTGTATTTATCCATTTCCAAAAATTTTGGATGTCTTGTTTCTGAGCTGTGCCCGTTTTGGAAGCTTGTACCTGTTTCCACGTTTCATGCAACTTAGCTTCAGCCCAATGATTATCTGTCTCTGGCAAAATCGTCTGCCATGCATAACAGTATAGTATAGTATGATTTTCTGGATGTGGCAAAGTCATCTTCCAAGCAAAACAGTAGTCATTGACCCCGCTCAGGATGTTCCAACAGCCTGATTACATTCAGCTGCTACATCAGTTCATTCAACTTCTACCCCCATTCAGTGTCCCTGGTCAAAACCCCACAATGCTATTTTCTCCTTTGTTGATTAGCTCAATGCACAGCACTTATTCAGCGACTGCCAATTCTTCTCATGTATCTTCGGATTCTTTGGGCTCAGATGTAAACACTCTCGGGGTACCCGACACAGACAGAACCCCAGCTTTCCTCGGGTTATAGATTCAGGCTCTGCTGTTGAGACAGGCTCTCAGAATTCAGCCAGTAAGTTAGACAGCCTCTACTGTCCCCCAACAAGTCAAACTTCGCTCCTAAGCAGAGTCCCCCCACCCTCAAACTTCAAAATATCAATCGAAATTGCATGTTCTTGACTAAGGGATCTCACCAGCCAAGGTTTAATTTGAAGACTTGAAAAATTCTGGCCTTCGGCCAAATGTTTCATGGAATGGATGGCTAGTGCAAGGGGCAAAATTGTGAATGGCAACTTTTTGTGGCAACATTCTGCCACCTGCCAAGATCACCATTAGAGAGAAAAAAGTAATTATTGCACATTTTCTTTGTAAATGTATATTTATTAAAAATAAGAGAAACAAACACACTGAAATCTTTGTTAATATTTATTATTAATATGTAAAAGAAACATAAGTGGCATGCAGCCACACCTGACCTCAGTTGTGAAACGAACTTTCAGTTTGATGATAAAATAAGAAAACTTTGAAGAAAAAAAACAGAGGGAGGCAGGAGAGAACAGCCTACCAGATTTACAGCAGTAATTTTAGTAGATTGAAGGGAAACAAGGAAAATGGTAGTAGATAGCTTCCAAGTAAGATTTTGGGGGCTGCCTTCGAAGTCATGGTTCCCCTCCTTTTCCTCCTGTAAATATCGTTTTGGTTTTTACAGAGATTTAGCCTGCAATCCCAGTTTTTCCACTTCCTGTTCTAATTGTTCTATGCAATTGTAGAATTTATTGTGTTGATTTTATGAGATTTGTATTCCATGAGATATTAATGGGCCACATCTTCTCAAAAAATTTGAAAAGAAGCGTGTGTATGAACTAAGAGTGACTCTTTCTAAGATTGATAAAATGATGGAAAACATTGCGTTGCTGCTCACAGGCATTGATACTAATAACCTAAGCTGTCAGCAGACTTTAATGATGAAGAAACCATTTTGAGAAAGCAGAACAGGAGTATGTTGATTAAATCATCACTTGGATGGCTCAACAAGTCAACATTTCTTGCCAGTAATTTGCTTCTAAATATATATCAAGAGAGGACTGGGGTATCACAAGATACAAGATTATTAACCTGAACTCCACAGATTATGTTATGGCAGCCTTGTAACAATGATGAAGTAAAATGATAAGTTATGGAAGACTCAACAGATTATGCTATGCCATCCTTGCAACAATGATGACATAAAAAGATAAGTTATTGAAAATCTTTCAGAAAGTTTTGAGCTTGGAATATTAAAGGCAAGGGTTAGTTTGAATATTGCATGTCATCATGTGTACTCAGCTTCTCTTGCATGCATGATGTATTTGTCTTCCTTAGTAAATGCTGCAAGCATGAAACCCTAATTTGCATGGTAATGTTGAGCAGTAGTTGCCTGTTCAGAATAAAAAATTATCACTGAATATTCTCATGAACTGAATATTTTCAGTTGAATCTTTTCCCAGCATGCCCCAAAAATTAATCCCAGTTGCTATATTTTACTCTGTCTATTTCTCTAATTCATGTTAGAAAAGATTCAGCACATGTTTTACTATGAATGTTGAAGTGAGCGGTGATCTTTGCCAGGCATTTTGGCTATGATGTTTCATCCATAAAATTTGGACTTTCAAGAAGCACTTTTTCAGAACCTAGTAGCAGGTTTGAAAGCAAATATTGGTCATCCTGATCCCTCTTTCGTTTTTCATTTATAATCGTTTTTCTTTGATCTATGCTCACACAACATGAGTCCATCTCCCATTGCTTGTCTCTGTCCAATCTAGCTCAAAACGTCGGGGTGAAACTGGTGATATCTTGAGGGCTTGTGTAGCAAGGGGATTCACAACTCACAAGGTAGAGTAGATGGAAAGGAAAGTTGATATGGTGACTGGTTCAGTACCTGTCTAAGCGGCAAAGTATGACTTGGCGCATCAAGGGAGAATCTGAATGGGGGAAGGCACTCTGGGGAGATGATCACTAACTGGAGAAGACGATATGCCTTTGAGTACCAACCACAAGCTCGGCCCATGGGGTGAGCCGAGGCAATGGCCTCCACAGAGCAAAGTGCAAGATAGGGGTACCTGTACCTCCCAATGATTGAATCTCTGAAAGATCTAACTTTGTGAAGGAAGGAGACTACGCGAAAAAATGACCTCGAGTCAAAAGGGGTGGACACCAAACTTTGCTTGAATAATGGGATGCGGAACAGTGCACTTGCATTGGATGATGCACTTAAGAAGCAAGGTCTAGACTCTCTATCTATCTGGGCCCAATCTGTCTGTAACAAACTTGGTCCCCCAAATCTCGGAGCCATAGACGACCATTGGCTTGACAATCGCCTTCATGAGGTAGAGTTTGGACGAGATGTCCTGAAACTAACTCTAAAAACACTGTCTCTCGATGAGGGCAAGGAAACCATAACCTTTGTTGAGATGGATTTGGAGGGCCTATCGCATGCCAAAACGAGGCCCCATAAACTAAACTCCCAAATAAAGGTATGACATGGTGATCTTTATCTTTGTGCCTCGAAAGTAGAAATGTGTGTCTACCAGGCCTTTCTTCGATGCATTTACGATCATAACCTTAGTTTTACTGAGGTTGGCCATCAACTACCGAAGGTCACAAAAGCTAGCCAAGGCATCAATCTATTTATGTAGTCCCTCAGGTGTGGAAGCTAACAAGATCAAGTCATCTGCAAAAAGGAGCAAGGAGATCAATACATGATGTAGAAGGCAACCATCTCCCTCCTAGATGTGCTCATGGAGAAAAGACTCCAACTCATCAATGTAGATCCCAAAGAGGGTTGGGGAGAGGGGGCACCCCTGTTTTACCCCAATGGTGCTCTGGATGAAGTCAAAAAGGCCATGCGTCGTCCTGAGGCGACCCAAAACTGACTCGTACAATCTCATGATGGCTACCAAAAGGGTCTTAGGTATGCCAATATCACAAATCCTCTAAAACAATGCCTCCCTCAGCACTGTATCGAACGCTTTCCGGAAGTCTACAAAGTAGAAATAGACTTTCAAAGAGTGATGACGAGCCTCCTCAATAATGGCTCGAAGTGTAAAGAGGTGGTCGATCACCTGGTAGCCAGTGCAGAAACTTGCTTGTCCTCTAGCCCTGATATGTCGTCTCTCTAACTCCGCCAAAAGCCATTGGTGTAAGACTGTGATGTAAAGTTGAGAGAAGGTATGGCCCACCATGATAGTCCTGTAGTTGTTTGGATCCAAACGACTCCCTGATTTGTGGATTGAATGAATAATGTGTCTCGCCCAAGTAAGGGGGAAACCAGAACAAACGAGATGATTAAGGAGATCAGCAATGTAGGAAGGACTTAAGAGATTGGATACCATGTTTCAGGAATTTGGATTGAAGGCCTTCTTCATATGTTGCTTTGTTGCTATTCATGGCTTTGACTACATTCCCGATATCCTGTACCAAGAAGAGTTGACAAGAGGAGGGAAGAGAGTGAATGCGTGTTGGAGGTTGTCCGGGAATGTCATAAAGGAAGGTGGTATGGGAAAACAAGGCATGGGGGTCAAGGTCAAGGGGGATAGCTTGGGTCGAAGAAAAAGGGCACACTAGAAAGCCTTCGCGAAGTGGCGCAAGGCTGCACAAAGTTCACGTCTTCTTTGGGAAAGAAAAGTTTGCTTTTACGATGAAGTAGTTTACAATTAGTTGTGCGGAGATGGGTGTAGGATGAGGAGTCATGCATGATAGTGAAACAGAGTTGTTTGTAGTGGGATTTGCATTCATCATCAAACCAATGGTTCACGGGGCAAGAGCCAGGGGCGGGTTTATGGGCGTGCTTGCGGATAGAATGAGGGTAGGAATCAAGGGTTGCCTCCTCAGGACTGTGGAGAGTATCTCGTATTTGGTTGTGGTTGTGGTCAAGGATCTGAAGTGGGAAATGGGGGGAGCAGCTCTTTAAGGTGGGTGGTATAGGAGATGGCATAATCTCTATCAAAAAGGAAGGTGGTGTGGATGGGTGGAGAGATAGGTTGGGAGATGGAGGGAGGGGGAGGGGATGTAGAGAGGGAAAAAGTGAGAAGGGCGTGGTCTACTAAGGGAAGGCGAGATACCAGAAAGTGTTGGATGTGTGTGATAAGATCTTGGTTGGCCAGAATATTTATATAATCCACTACACTGCCCCCCCCCCACTGTGGGGGAAGCAAGTAAAGTCTCCCAAACCCAGGAAGAAAGGGATCCCATTTAGAATCAATAAGCCATGGGACTCCCCTAAATGCAAAATGTGTCTCCCATATCCTATAAGAGTACCATGCATGTCCTGTGAACAACGGTGAAGGCCCACAGACTCCAGCTCTAGCAGCCTAGCTCTTGGAGGCAAAGTGAATCATCCGCTCTATCATGAAGGGGTATCTATAGGCTTCCTATGTCACAAGGTTCGGGTTCAAGTTCAGGTTCGACGACCTTTAAGTTCGATTCGGGTTCGAATTTTCGATGAGGTTCGGCATGAGGTTCGGCATTAGGTTCGCCAATTACATATATTCAAATTTTAAATATTTTATAAAATTAACCTATCCAAAATATTTTTATATTCTATAGATAATAAATACAATTTAGTGTGTGTGTGTTTATATATATACTATTTACTATATACATAACCTATGTCACAAGGTTCGGGTTCGAGTTCGGGTTTGGCAACCTTTAAGTTCGATTCGGGTTCGAATTTTTCAATGAGGTTCGGCATTAGGTTCGCCAATATACATATATTCAAATTTTAAATATTTTATAAAATTAACCTATCCAAAATATTTTTATATTCTATAAATAATAAATACAATTTAGTGTGTATATATATATATATACTATTTACTATATACATAACTTAAACATTTAATATTTAATAAAATAACTTATATAATATAACTAAGTTAATGTATCATAATAAAAAACATTTAATCTTTACTATGCGGGATGATAACCTAATACATCATACATTATAACTTTATTGATATATTTTAAATTTTAATTTTTTAGACCCATTCAATAGCTTCAAAAACAATTAACCATAGTCTTTGATTACTCGTGGTCCGCGATGCACAAAGCGTGGGAACTGGTGTTTCACGAAAACTTATCGTAAAACCCGTCCGCACCGGGATAAATAGAGCGAAGCACAATGATAACTAGCCGACAGTCATGGTCGTACTCATGGCACGTGTGATAACTGTCGGAATACCTGTCGTCACACGGCATAAACAAAGCTAAAGAATAGCAATTCGTTTATGAAAATTACTCGCCCCTACAGCCTACCAGCAGATTCCTTCATAAATTCTTCGATACAGACAATGTTGTAAAGACGAAAACCTGGAACTGTACACCCGCTGCCATCAAGACGAAGACCTAGAACTTTACCATCAGAAGACGCAATTTTCGTGACCGAACCCAACCCGAACCTCAACGAATTTGGGTTTTTCCTTGAGGTTCACCGAATTTCAAACTTCAAGGTTCGAATTCGGCGAACCTTGTGACATAGTACATAACTTAAAACATTTAATATTTAATAAAATAACTTATATAATATAACTAAGTTAATGTATCATAATAAAAAACATTTAATATTTACTATGCGAGATGATAACCTAATACATCATACATTATAACTTTATTGATATATTTTAAATTTTAATTTTTTCGACCCATTCAATAGCTTTAAAAAAAATTAACCATAGTCTTGGATTACTCATGGTTCGACGTGCACAAAGCGTGGGAACTGGTGTTTCACGAAGACTTATCGTAAAACCCGTCTGCACCGGGATAAATAGAGCGAAGCACAGCGATAACTCGCCAGCAAGCATAGTCGTACTCGTGGCCAGTGGGATAACTGCCGAAATACCTGTCGTCACACGGCATAAACAAAGCTAAAGAACAACAATTCGTTTATGACTCGCCCCTACAGCCTACCAGCAGATTCCTTCATAAATTCTCCGATACAAATGTTGTCGTCAAGACGCAAACCTAGAACTGTACACCCGCTGCCGTCAAGACGAAGACCTAGAACTTTACCATTAGAAGACGCAATTTTTGTGACCGAACCCAACCCGAACCTCAACGAATTTGGGTTTTTCCTTGAGGTGGTTCAAATTCGGCGAACCCTGTGACATAGTAGGCTTCTAGTATGAGCATTAAAGTCACCCAGAAGAATGACTTCCCCAAGAGTAGAATAGTGTGAGATGTTTGCATAAAGATCCAGAGAGAGAGAGAGAGAGAGAGCTTTCATAATTGGTTTGAACATTGACTGGCAACACTTACAGTAGTTCCATACTATGAATCAGGGTCTAGACTTCTAATTCCTCGGTTGTGAATATCGGAGGTATTGGGCATCAAAAAAGACAACCCCATACCATTCTTTCTTGTCCTGTTGACTTCAAGTCTTTTTCCTGCAATTCTATGTTGATCAATGTTTCTACTTTGTGTCCAGGCTTTGTGATTGAACGTATGTGTATTATATTTGCCCATTTATGCCATTCATCAAGTGTTGCTGATGTCTGGTATTTGGGAGTGGTTTCCCTTTTGCATGCATGAAGATTTCTATAACCCGATCTATTTCATTCATCATGTGCTGCTGACACATGTATTTGGAAGTGATAATTGGGAGATTTCCTTTACTTTCAGTCTTGGAGATCATTCGTGACACTCTTGCTCATATTGGCAAGATGTGCGAAGACTTAATTGGCTTGTAAACAATACGAAACATTAACCTTTGAGCTAAATTACCAGGATACGGATACGGATTCGGATACGGATACGGATACGGATTCGGATACGGATACGGATTCGCCAGATTTTTTAAAACCCAAGATCCAGATACAGCAGGGAAACGACAAGTACACAAAAATATAAAAATATTTATATAATATAGAGTGAAGAATCAAAACTATTCATGAAACACAAGAGTAGAACTATAAGTTATTGCCAAAAAGAAGAGTTCATGTACCATAACTGATAGTTTGATGAGTTGTAACCATGATTGATATTGATAATTTTAAAAACCATTTCAGCATGAACTTGAAGCAGGTCATAATAGTGTTTTTGTGAGCCACATCCACATGTCCCTATCAGCAGGGAATAAAGTGGTTTTCTTTAAGGCTATGGAAAGACTACATAACAGTGTAGGTGAAGTGAGCAACAACATAGCGCATAAAGATAGATCAGCCCTTGACAGCAGACCTTGACCATAAAGATAAATGAAATAAAAGCATTGAGAGCAGAACTTGATATTTATATATGAGAGTTCAAGAGCAGATCTTGACATAAGGATAGATCAGACCTTGAGAAGGAATGGGTTTTACACTTTTAGCCATTAGTTGTTTAGTGTTTTTTAAGTTTTTCTTTAAAAAACAATTTTTGGGGGGGATCAAGGGGTCATAGAAGCACTGGAAGTTTCAGGATCCGTTTGAAAATTTCAGGAATTGTTTGATTTTTCACAAGATCCATTTCATAGGAAGGATATGTTTCCTTCTGCAGGGGATCCGTTTCCATGATGGATCCTAGGTGGATCCGATCCGGATATGTATTGGATCCGCGGATCCTACACATAGGGGTGGCGGATCCGGTAACACAGCCTTTGAGCCACTGGACATTGAGCTTTTAACTCAGCATGAGATAACTGTTATCGATCCACAATCTGCCCATAACAGTAATACGTCATGCAATTTTAGCAGGAGGATTTAGTCATATCACTTTTGAAATGAGGAAGCTAGGTCAGCAATCCTTCAGGGAGGACATTGGTAGCAGGGAAATGTCATTCTATGTATGAAACTCGGGCACCCAGAGGTCAACTCTGTGTTGGAAGATTCAAAGTGATTTTAATGCAGGTGAAGTTCATAAATCTCCCAGTCTTTTTCTGGGACAAAAGAACCCTAGAGTATAGGTAATCATCTGGGAAGTTCTTGTCTCACAGCTCCATGCCAATTGACAGGTGTGGTTACCTATGCCAGAATATGTTTTAAAATGGACATCAAAAAGGGGATTCCTGAAGTGCTGAATCACTGACCATAAAATTAAAAAATACCTAAACCCATCTTCTTGGCTATGAAAACATGACCTTCTGTTGCAGACTTCCCCTCGAATATGGTCATGTAACCTGCTCCTGCAGTCTAGCAGAGCTTTCTAAGAGATGGACTTCAAAAGTAGAAAAAAAGAAGGAAACCAGGTTGGTCGAGGCAAGCCAAATAAGAAAGTAATGTGCCCCTATCATCTAGCGAAAGAGGAATCAATTGAGGCTGACTCACATCCTGAAGATGTAGAAAATCAAGGACAAGATCAAAGAAAAGAAGGAAAGAAGGTTATTAAGAAAAGGAAAGGCAATCAATCAAATTCAACAACAGAAAAACAAAATAGGCCAAGCCACAAACGCCAGCGGAACTAAGGACCCTTCAGAAGATTAGCAAACAAACTCATCCAAAGAAGATTCAAAAGGAGATGACACTAATAGAAAAATCCTTTCAAAGATCAAAAAGAGGAAGAAAAATAAAAGGCATGATATAAATAAGTAATTTTTAATAGTAAAGTTGCCTCACGGATATAGTTGAGACATTCTAAGCTAATTTGTAAGTTTAGATCCTTCCTTTTTGTTCCTGTTCAAAAAATAAATAATAGACCATATAAATTGTTTACCAAAAATGTTCAATTTGAAGAGATTTGCAACTGTTGACACTAATAATTAAATCATATTCAAATTAGATTGATGGTTAATGCTTTGAAAATTTGGCACATTGTGATTAATTGTGAATCAATGGCATGTAATTAAGAAAAGATTTATATTTGCCGATGCGAAACTGGTCCAAATTTTAATATATGACTATTGTAGTGTTTGGCAAAGCAGGTCCAAAGCATAATAAACATTCTGCACTTTTGGTGATTTCCACTGTATTTTCTGTATGTTATTTGGAGCTCTAAGAGGACCAACCAATTTTATATAAATAACCACAACAGAAAAAGTAACAAACCAATACTCCTAAATAGGGCCATCAATAACTTACAAGAAAGGACAGGATTTGATAAGTACAGCTCATCTCGAAAAGGCAATTTGTTAGTAAGAGATGTAGGCAAGAAATAAAGAATCTCTGCATGGAATCACAGATATAGCAACCAAAAATGCTACTTGCCAATATAAATACTTCATGGGAAGCCTTACCCCTTTAAAAGAAGCATGCTCCCAACTTCAATGTTTTTAAGGCAGGAGCTTGCAAGGACCAATTCTTGTCAATTGAAAACAGACTGTGCAGAAGTCTAATAGTAATAAGGTTCAGGAGTAAGAATTTCTTAAGACTGACAGATTTATTAGAAGTGCCTAAGACTACTCATTCTCAGTGATGAATCATACTAGCAAATAAATACAACAGACAAGTATCAGGATCGGACAACTACTGGCAGTTCACTTCCTTGACTCTGCTCATTTGTCCCTTGCAAAACACAGATCAAAGACATAACTCCAACAATACATAACTGCCGATTCCACTATAAAATTGTGTGTGGATACAAGACAAAGCAAAATATGTACAGATCACAGTTACATGGGAACTTACAGGGAGAGGATTTGTGAAGAGAATAGTGTTCTTCTCCTTTGTATAAATGATAAACTGCAACAATCCATTGAAGATAACATACTTGCCAGAGTCAAGGCAATACAAATTCCAAACACCATCAACACCATTGAAAGAAAATATAACTTTCATATACTCAAAGTTCAAACTTCCATGTTCAAAAAAATATTTGTTTAAGTTCCCGTGGTAGGATTATGGCTCCATTTAAAAAACCATGATTAAGATAATTTCACTTATATAAATTGATGCAACAAAAAAATTCTAGCTTTTTAACTGATAAAACAAAATAGACTTTTGACTCAGAATGTTCGTTTGGAGAGAAAGAAAGAGAGAATGTTATTAAAGCATGCATGAGGCCAACTGGCCTATGGGATGGAACAGCTTACATCCAATGTAACATTTCATTCTACAAATGAAAGGAAAAAAATAAATGTACCTAGGGGCAATATCCAATATGTGAATACAAAGAATTTTTGCACTAATCATCTGGATTTGACCTATCGGCATTGAAGACCTTTTATGTGGAGGTGGGGATGGATGTGAATTACGGGCAAGACTATGGTGGTCATATTTTCACTTACAAGGAAACCAAACCAGACTCAAATCAGCTTCAGAAATGAACTTTGAAATCACACAGAACTATAAATATTTAGGGCTAGGGGTTGCAGGAGCCAGGAGATCATCCTTGTTCCTGGAGGAAACAAGGAAACCAGCTATGCATGGGGAGTCAGAAAGCCACAAATAATCAAGCAGAGGCCGATGCACTACTACACGGACTCCAGAGCATCGACGCAACCAAGACATAGTCTGTTTTAGTAATATAAGATTTGGCTATTCTAATCAAACATGAACAAGAACAGTCAAACTCTCAATCTACCACTCACCAGACTGATTACTCGAATCAAACAAGAAGCATTAAGGTTTCAGGAGATTAGCTTCTTCCATGTCCTCTGAGAACTCAATGGGGAAGCAGATCCACAAGCCAATTTGGCCTCCCAATTGGATGAAGGGATGTGTAGGAAAAATGGTGTTGTTCTCCATATTCCAATTCCATGAGGGTTAGAATGGTAATGCAAATCAGAACTTGGTTAAAAGAGGGGGGATTACCCAATCCCCTTATGTTAATGATAATTAACTCCCACAGATCTGCCATTAATCAACAAGCATGAAAGGTATGTGTAGCATCACCAATGATGAGGAGAACGCAAGTGCAATTAAAGGCTTCAAGAGTATGGGATGGCACCACACATGTCATCCCACCTTCCGTCGTTTCAATTTCAATGCTCTGCGATGGTTAATCCTGGCAAAGGTGAAAAAATAGAGGGCGCAAGTCGTATTATTCTTGGAACAGGTTCCCGCTATGATCCAGCCAAGGTATGTTTAATCTGTTGCCAGCTTCTTCAATGGATGAAATGGAAGTATAACTGGGTTTTATTTACAATTTTGTCTGTCTTCGGGTGCTTCTACAATTTTGTCTGTCTTCG
This sequence comes from Larix kaempferi, assembly GCA_027924585.1. Taxonomy (NCBI): domain Eukaryota; kingdom Viridiplantae; phylum Streptophyta; class Pinopsida; order Pinales; family Pinaceae; genus Larix; species Larix kaempferi. Next base: position 746,924 of record BSBM01000854.1, read on the forward strand.
GGTGCTTCTGTGGACTGAAAAGAGGATTCGGGGTTTCTAATCATATTCTGGTACTTGGGTTAAGTTCATGGTAAGGATTGGAGTTGTGCCCACTCCCCCTGTTCTGTCATTGGTTATAGCTTTTTTCAGCCCTCTGCTGTGTCACTTTGTGCTTCTAGTACTTGCTATTGGGGATTTGCCATCTTATTCACTCCGGTTGCTGAGCTAGGCAGTAGCTGCCTCATTTCAAACAGGGATTTCAAAGAAATCGCAGAGTCAATTTCAGAAGAGAGGTTTGGGCATATTTTTTGCTCGGAAAGCCTGTTTCAGTTCTCCACGAACCTGGGGGTCTGCGTTTTGATCTCTCTCCCACACTTAAGGTTGGCAATCCTCTTGTCACCCCCCAGTGGCTGTTGGCTCATTTCTTTGGAACTCCTGTTAATATGGATTGCCTCGGCTGCTACAGCAAGTGCCAATAGGCAATACGTGAAATGCAAAGACTGTTGAGAAGGCATGAAACCTTTAACAATGAGAACAGAACCTCCCTCATCTCTCTCTTCAATACTATGCACAGCAATGAAAATACAACTCATAATGAGTTAGGACCATCATCATGCAACAAAGAGACCAAATTCAAGCCTTGAAAGGTGAATGCATATCCTTAAAGGCCACTGTGGATACAATTCTTAAAGGCAATTATTCAGCAGCTTCCAAGTTTCCAACCACGGTACTTGCTTGTTTCTACTCCAACACTCACCAAGGACGATGAAACAGTTTCACATATGATGGAAACTGTGGATTCACATATGATGGAAACTGTGGATATTGAGCCTGCAAGGCACACCAAGACAATGGCGACCCCGATGAACCCTACAGTCAGCACTCATTTCACTAGTTTGCTGTTATGCTATGTAAAACTCTCTTTGTTTTAGGTATCTACTATCAGATGTATACTCTTCTGAAGGAGATATTAGGACAAGGATAGCTTCTTTTGTGCACATGAAGTTCTGGTGATCACACCCAGACCAATATATCTTTTTGTAATACTCAGCTGTACAGTTCAGCTGCAGCCTTTCTAACTAGAGTTCAAAGAAAAGTTAAATTGGGAAGCATGGACGAAGAAGAAACTCCAAGGCGAATGGAAGGAAAGCTTACTTCAAAATAGATGCAGAACAGCAGAGATTCAGGATTGGGGCATATTAAGATCCCTCTTCCACACACTCATAACACCAATGCTGTTGTACGGGGGTGAGAGAGAGATAAGAAGAAAGAAAAATCTAATGTTTTGGAAAATGACTTAGCGTTCATAACCATTTTTTTGGTCTTAAACAGAAAAATTCAAAAGATTAACAAATAAACGAACTCTGATCATTCATAGGAGAAAACTATTTACAGCAAAACAAACTCGTACTACAGGAAATTGAAAAAAAAAGATATCCAGAAATCTAAAGCTCCAGCGATAGCTGTTGGGTTTTGGAGAAAGTTGACGCTCACATTTTCAATATGAGAAAACACAAGGAAAAAGCTTATGAAAGCCATTAAATTCCATAACTTCAACCCTAAATAGCCCAAAAAACCCTCAGGGTAAACTGCAAATTTCTGTCATAAAAGGATATAATATAATGCAGCCAATAAGAAAATTTTTATTTTCTGGAAACTTCTTGGGATAAAACTGGGCCGCCAGGGCAATGCCGATGATGACGACACCGATCGCCATTTTCACATTACTCAGCGACACGTTCTCCACATACCCTCGGCTGAATACCACCTGCAGAAACCGCGAATTATTGAAATCTTAATTAAAAAATCGGAACCCTGAACACTGATTAAAAAATAAATTAACATTGAAAAAACTAAAATTAAACCCTAAACATTAATTTCGAGACACGAAAAGCGGTTCCTTAATAAAATGGCAAAAGTGCGCCAAAAATTTTGCAGGGAGACCTTAAAATTCAACAGTGGCCACCCTAAAACAGTACAAACAAACGCTGATCCATAACCCGATTGGGATTTATGGAGATCTTGAGCGATAATTCATTGTTCTAATTGAGGTTTAAGATTTACTTACTTCGGAAGCCGTTTCATCAAGGAGGTGCTTGATGGCATTTGGATCGTTGAGATTAACCTTCTTCGGGGCCAAAGACGCCGTGGATTTGTCGCTGGGAGAACCCTTGGCTGCCATTGTCGTTCCACTGTTGAGGTTTGCTCTGTTACTCGATATGCTTTGACTGGGCGTGATGAATTTGTTTTGCGTTTCAGCTTTTCTTTTCAAAATACAAACTTCACGTGCTTTTGTTGTAAATTCCCTAAATTTAATAGGAAATTTGATGAACTTTAATCATACAACTTTGCATATAGAAATTTGGCTGATTTTAAAATATTTCAAAATTTCGAGCTAAGTTAAAACAAAAAATGGATAATTTTAAGACCATTCAAAATTTCGACCTCATGAGTTAAAAAACTAGGCAAAAAGTTGCGAAGGAATTAATTCCATGCCAATAAATGAAAGGAGTAGTGTTAACCTACCAAATGCTATGACATGTGGCATGACTACAGAGGCCTATGATTAGCCTATGATTAAAATACTTTGTGTCTCTCGAAGGATTATCAATTATAGCTTCAGGGCTATAATTAATAAGCCCGCAAGAGACACCGGAGTGCTAATGCACAGCCCTCCGCAGCTACTTTTTTTTTTTCACAAGAAAATTCAACTTATTATTAATATGTGAAATAGTAAATATGTCCAATTGTCAATCCAAAGACACGTTATACAATATGATCAATATAATCCCAGGACAAACCGGTTTTAAACAGCAGAATGCAACATCTAGCAATATCAGTAATAATGTCCATGTAGTGCACCATGTCCCATAATCATCCCAAACAGAAAAGTACCAAATGTCTATACCGTGACCACATATCACAACAGCAGAAAGTATATAGTTCCAAATATAATTAGGACCCAAGGAAAATGAAACATATATGCTGAGTATCAACAAGCAGCTCCAGCCGGATCTGATACCCCAGAGAAGATCCTAGGATGCAACAAATCAGCTGCTACCAAAAAATATCCTCAGCTGCAATAGTATGCCGCAAATATAATAAAAGATAATAGATAGTCCAACAAGAAGTTGAACACAGGATATATCAAGGATCTACACATATACGCTAAGAGTCATATAAAAATATATATCGCCTACATCAGAGTAAAAACATATAAGTACGAACAAAAAAGTAAACACATCATCATGTCCAATGAAGCTGTTGAGACCCATGAGAAAATAGTGTATCATCCCTCCATTCTTGCCACATGATGATCCCAGCCTGAGAATGGAGAGCCCGCTTAGAGAGCATATCCGCCTCCAGATTCACCTCCCTATATATATGTTCAAAATGGATGTGTTCAAATTCAAGTATGAGCTTCCTCGCCGTTTCCAGCCAATGTGAGAGACAAAGAACATTGAGAGGAGAGGTGCCCTTTGCCCAGGAGATAATAGCCGAAGAGTCACCAAATGTAACAAGAGAAAGGATCCCTCGCTGACGAGCCCAATACAATAATAACCAAAGAGCACAAATCTCACTTCTCGTATTCGTTCCGTTCCCCAAATTTAACCACAAGTGCACAGAGATAGAACAGGAAATATGTAGAGTTGCGCCCGAGCCACCCGTGCCATTCCGGCATACAGCAGCCCCGTCAAAAAATCCACAAGGAAATACCAAGATAGGGGGAGTCAATCGATTTTTCCGATGCTGAGTACTCATACCCACAACAGGATTAACAGTGTTAGTAAATTCCTTGTAAGCAGCTATGATTTTATAGCATAAACCAGTTCAGAATGGTTTCACATCTTCAAATATACAAATGTTGCGGGCTCTCCAAACCTCCCAGATCATAAAGTATGGGAGTTCTATACACTCTGTGGTGTGATGTGACCAAGATTCCAAACAATCACCTAGCGAATGAAAATCCCAGCAGAACTGTACACCGGCATTTTCAACAATCAATTCCCACAGGTCTCGTATGAAACAGCAAGACATAAACAGATGTTCAACGGTCTCCTCCACTGTGCAGCATAGGGGGCACCAACCCAGACCAATGTAGCCACGTCTACATAGATTGTCCCAAGTGAGTACCCGATTCGATAACGCAAGCCAGATGAAACACTTAATCTTGAGAGGCATATTCATCTTCCAGATAACCTTCTTCCACCAGCTATCCACAGAGAGAGACCTAGCAAACATCGCCTCATATGCCAATTTCGCAGTGACCTTTCCACAAGACACATCCCACGACCAAATCAGCCTGTCAGCCTCGTCTGATAAATGAAGGTTTGATTGATAAAAGGATCTGATATATTCATTCCATTCAATACTCATAGCTCCAGTTAATCCCAGCTGTGAAGCTGTGATCCACAGTGTTCGACCATCCGCAGCTACTTTATGCGGCAAACATTTTCTTACAAATACTAAACGATATTGGAAGAAAGTTCAATAATAGCGTTATATGGTATTATAGTAGGGTTGTGTGATTAACTGTTGTCTATGTGAATCAATCTTTGCCAGATTGATACTTTGTTTATATTTCAAGGATTGTATTTTAGAGTGCTATGAACAATAAGGGTTGTTTGATTTATATCCTGTGCATCAAGGTACGCCTCCATATAGAAATGCATGTCTGAGCAATTCATATTTGGTGCACAAATTAAATTTAATACTTGCGGGCATGTCAAGCTTCTGCAAATGAAATTATTTGCTTGGAGTTTGGGTTTGCTCTCTACATTCTTAGGCATGAAGTAATACTAATATATGTTCTCTTTTTGTGTGTAAGTAGTCTCTTTTTTTTAAATGTTTGTGCTATATACTAACAGAGAAAATAAATTTGTAATGGAAATGGTTTGAACTGTCGGCTTATGTGTAGCTATGTTTGATATTGTTATAAAACCATAGAAAGAAAGATGACCATCCTAGATCGCAGCAGCTTCGTGGAGGATGCCTTGATAATCCATAGTAGTGTAAAATCTAAAAGCATATACCAACTTTACTTGTCCTCGGAGATTCTTTAGACCTCAAAAATTGTATAGATCCGATAATACCTCCACTGGTTCATGTACGGAACTTGACATTACGAAGAAATGTGTGAAAGAGCCCTAATCATAACACACTAGAAAGTGATTGTTGAAGCCCGTCTATAGAATGCAGTGGAGGGATTTGGTCATGCAATTATGTTGTAGAACGAGTGGATGTTGTGGTCACTCCATCCATGTGATGTGCAAAACGGATTTGCAAACGAATAACCAAACGGCTATTGAAAAGCATGAAACTTTGTAGATTTCATCTTGGAGCTCTATTCTATGGGGTTGCATTCCCTACTGTTGTTATTCTCACTAGAAGAAACGCTTCTAGGAAGAGACATGCTTAAGGAAGTCGGTGGATCGAAAGCTCTCGCTGACCCATAAATAGAAGGAGAGGCTTCCTCCTGTATTTTCATAGCTTCGTAGCAATTGAAAGCAAATTGTCGCGGCACATGTGGGTGCAGTTGTGGCCCGGGACTCAAACTCGAGGCGGTCGAATTACAATAACCGGTTTCAATACTATTATTATTATTATCGGAACTAGACGGAAATTCAACAAAATTTAGCCTCTTAAGCCAATGAGATTTGACCTCTATATCTCTAGGATTGTCATTAGCGTTGCAACTATTGGTGCTTCATTTCCTGTCATTGTCTCTGTAGATTCCAGTTGCACGCTCGGCTCCTGGAATGTTACTTTTTCCAGCTATAGGAAGCTCTTTATTAGCAAGGAATTAGCTACTTTGCAACTTTTCGCCTTGTTAAATACATAATTAGATTCACTACCCTTAAATATTTTTATTGCAATTTTATTATACAATTTCGATAATTAAATATTTGTATTACAATTTATTATACAATTTTGATAATTGATTTCTACAATGTAAACTAAACCATTATTCTCAAAATTTTATTAACTTCAAAAAATTAAATTCTCGTCTATTTTTTTATTATCTAAAACATATAACATTACATTTAAAAAATGATTGTCGCATATAACATTACATTTAAAAAATTATTATTGCAACATATAGACTTGATAGTGGACGTTATATATTATCCGTAAAGGTTAATCAAATATCAGCATTGCTCTCAAGCTCCTCCATTCGGCCTATAGCCAAATGTTTATCAAATAGCAGCATTATTGCCTCAAGGCATTCATTCTAGTCACGTAAGTCGACACAATGCATCATCTTTACTTAGAAATGATGTTTGTAACAACATGAGAATATGGATACTCGTTTTCATTTTAAGAACATGAATAAAAAGAAATGCTTGAGTTTTTAGTTTTTAATATGTTAAATATATTTTTATTTGAAAATTGAATCTGATAAATATTAGAAAGTTTAGTATTTTACATGTTAAGGAATCAAACATGAATGAATAATATACACTTAACCACACTCAACAAACAATACAATGTAAACATGATTTTACATCAATTGTGTATGTATTAAAAAGTTCATAGCAATACTGTTCTAAATATGGTATATGATAAAGAATCTATAAAATCATCCAACAAGAAGATTAGCACACAATAAATTTGCAGTGATATCAGGAGTTGATTGACCATTCACCCAATTACTCAACCATTTTCAGATATTAGAGAATTGGTTCATAGTACATTTATTCTCGGTGTAAAACACTTGAAAAATAAATAATGTGGATAAAAGTAATGCACCTTCTTAGTTCTCCCTATCCCTCCACTTACCCTGAGTCAAAGAATAGCCTATGCCACTCTATATTAAGAAGCGGGGACATTTATAATACATAAAATGGTTCAATATGAGATTTATAAAAGCGTGACAATTAGTGCTCCTTACAAATTATGGACTACTATAATCTATCAACGTCTTTCAGTTAAAATAACTCTTGCAAAATCTATTTTGGCAAAGCCTCTAGTGTTTACTGACAGGAGAAGGAATCTGTAAACTTTGAACATCTATCATTAGAATTTACAGCCGACAGGAAACTTCATATTACCGAAGCTTAAAATACTAAAGAAGTTATCACCTGAGAGAAAACTCTTTTCATCTCTTGTGCCCAGTCTCCAATTGTTCTTACATGCATGCTAATGTGTTCATCGTCCAGAGCAGAGGTGATCAAGAATGGATGCTTGTATGAAGAAAGTTAAAAAAAAATGTAAGAGTTGTGGAAGAAACCCTAAAAGATCATACAATTTTATAAATTATAACATATATTCAAAACCTACCATTCCAACAGTGAGATCACAGACACTGGAGAAACAAATACATTCCACTCTTATACTTGAGACCTGTAGGTTTTAACATGCAAAGCAAGGACATTTATGTGATAAACTGCTACCTGCAAAGTGAATAAGGAAGATATGTTGATTGCACTTGAAAAGGATTTCAAGAAACAAATGATACAAGAAAATTGCAAATCTAAATAGAACCGCATGACCTTAGACAATATTGATAGTATAATTCCCTGCTTAGAATGCTCTGAGTGTGCGCTCGCTACAATATAGAAGCACCAAAATGACAATATACATCCAAGTATACACATCCAAATCGTGTCATAAATCAATTCCTAAACTTTCTTAGAGGATAAACATCATCAAGATCCTAAAGCAAATTAAAATGCATGATACGAATACCAAAAAGCATTGAAATATAGTGGAGTATTATTCAATGTGTTTCGCGAGATGCATCGAAGCACTATTCAATAGTGCTCTGCGAGATGCATCATAGCACTAGAGCACTATTCAATAGTGCTCTGATGCATCTCTTGGCTACAATGAGACCGGTGTAGCCAATTACATTTAATGTTAGAAGTACAACAACTCCACGTGCTTGTTTAAAAAAAATTGGTTTAAAAAATAATTTTATTTATTTTTAAATTTGGATAAATAAAACCACTCCTACAGAGATTTATGTCCCATCAAGAGTGTTTTAAGCCAATAAAAAATTCACAGAATTTTAAAAATTTTAAATTTTATTTTATTTTATTTTTCAAAATATTGCATTTAATATTAAAATGTTAAGAACTTTAAAAAACATTGCACTTTTTTTTTATGTGGAAAAGCAAATCAATAAAGGTCAATGACATTTGACTAATCATCAATTTGTATATCCCTGCCTTGGCATAGAATAATAATAATTTAAAAAGGACTATCGGTACAATTTAAAAATACATTTTGACTCCATAAGGTGTGTTTTATTATAAGCTTTATAATCAACAGAGCATAGATTGGGTGGTTGGGAGGTTGGATTATTATCCTCCCCACCTGGGTTCTAATTTTTCCCATGACATTTCTAGTTGCACCTTGATTCTCTTTGAGAATAGCAAGTAGGCATTCTTCCATGGATGTTAGCTTTTGACAAAGGTGAATCACCTTGAAAAAATAAAAATAAAACTATATGCCTTTGGATTCGACTTTTGGCCTATGCGTCGTTAGTTCCATATCCTTTATCTATCTATAAAGCCAACGTCATTCGTCCATCTATAAAGCTCATGTCGATCATCAAGTCCACGTCCTCCATCTATCTGTAAACCTAACAACTTATGTGATTGAAATCCCATGTTGAGCTCGCTTGGTCGTGGCTCTACCAAAGGTGTATGTTAAAGTTGTTGCACAAATCATACAATCTCATGTTCCCTAATCATTACCTAGACAAAACCAACACCAAAACCAATTCATTCATCCTTTTCCCATGTGACAATTCAGGAGCTTACTTGGGGAAGGATAAGTGAAACATTTATACATTTGTGAGCATAAGAATAGAGGATTGTTGGTACGCAAGTACTGCATTAACTCACATTATTTATGAGTACGAGAATGCATCGATTATAAATTTGAGAACGATGCCTGAAGATATTCTTGCCTCTCTTCTATATTCAATAAGATCAAGGAGCTTCCGGTTAGGCTTCAGATGTCTTGGGATCTCATGCATTCTTCAAAAAGACCCAACTCTTCAAAACTTGCAAGATGAAATTGGCCGCATCTTAGTTATGTATATGGATATAAGAGGAAAAAAAAAATCTGCACCAATGGGAAGCATCACACATGCCCAAAAAGAGACATACTCAAGTTGCTAACGCAATATATGTAAAAGGAGAGCAAGGTGTTTTCATCTTGTTAAGTTTAAACCAAATAGACTAGCAAGATCACTGAAAGAAACATAATCACAAGATAGACACAGAATATACCCTGGGAAACCCTCATGGGGTAGAAAACCCAGCAAAGCTTTCCTCAATAAGATGATCAACCAAAATACAAGATGTGCTCCTTCTTTCTTTGACTCCTTAGCAGATCTCCCAGACAAGTGCGCACTCTTCCACAAGTGAGTGAATGATCTAATGAGGAGTTCACCTCATCTATTTATACTAACCCCCAACTGACTAAAAGACCTAATGGGGCCGACCTCTCCTAGAGAAGTCTAATAACCCCTAAAATATAACTACAGGGCCGACCCCCACATGGTGGGTCTAATAACCCTAGTTAATACAAACCCCTAGAGGAATAAACATCTCCAGATACATGATAGGGTTACCTCGGAGGAATGAAACATCTCCGGAATAATAAAGTACAAATATAATATTCTTTGAAGTTACAATATTCAACACTCCCCCTTAACGAGAAGGATATTATAACAACATCTGCAGGAGCAATGAGTCATACATCATACATCTATATATCATCGGAAGCTTTCTTCAGTTCATCATCATTAGTAACTCAACTAGTTACTGGAACATCGATATCACTCGATCATCAGCATCGACATCATCACCGTCATCAACATCGTCATCATATGATCAGCATCATCATCACATGATCAGCAGCATCGTCATCACACGATCGACATCATCATCACATGATCAGCAGCATCGTCATCACACGATCAACATCATCATCACACGATCAGCATCGTCATCACACGATCAACGTCGTCATCATATGATCAGCAGCATCGTCATCATACGATCAGCATCATCATCACACGATCAGCATCGTCATCACACGATCAGTAGCATCGTCATCACATGATCAGTAGCATCGTCATCACACGATCAACAACATCGTCATCACATGATCAGCAGCATCGTCATCACACGATCAACAGCATCGTCATCACACAATCCTATTACAGGATGATCAATCCTGCTCTCTTTAGGACATGGGTCCATGGATGATGCAATCCAGATCAAGTTCCGGGATGATCAATCCTTATCTCTTTTAAGACAAGTCTCATGTCTAGGGACAATTCAATCCCGACCATAGTGCCAGTCCTCTTTCATACTGGATGTGTCACATTTACAGAGTCAACCCTGTTTCATGCTGGATGTATCACATCTACAGAGCCAGCCTTGTTTCATGCTGGATGTATCATATCTACAGAGCCAGCCCTGTTTCATGCTGGATGTATCACATCTACAGAGCCAGCCCTGTTTCATGCTGGATGTATCACATCTACAGAGCCAGCCCTGTTTCATGCTGAATGTATCACATCTATAGAGCCAACCCTGTTTCATGCTGGATGTATCATATCTACAGAGCCAGCCCTGTTTCATGCTAGATGTATCACATCTACAGAGCCAGCCCTGTTTCATGCTGGATGTATCACATCTACAGAGCCAGCCCTATTTCATGTTGGATGTATCATATCTACAGAGCCAGCCCTGTTTCATGCTGGATGTAACCTAGAGCAATTCTAGGATTTGTCACGTACATTTTGAACCGAGGTCCAGGGACGATCCAGTCCTATCGTGTACCTTTCGAACCGAAGTCCAGGGACGATCCAGTCCTATCGTGTACCTTTTGAACCAAAGTCCAGGGACGATCCAGTCCTATCATTCAGTTATCGGAGACCTCATGTATACGGCTCTTCTTTAGGACTGAAGTCCATGAATGATCCAATCCCCTCACATGTTCACCAAGAACTTCATTCTCGAAGACATACGTCTACGGCTCTTCTTTAGGACTGAAGTCCAGGGATGATCCAATCCCCTCACATGTTCACCAAGAACTTCATTCTCGAAGACATACGTCTACGGCTCTTCTTTAGGACTGAAGTCCAGGGATGATCCAATCCCCATCATCAAAACATGTATAACCAAAACATGTATCATCATCATCAAAACATGTATCATCATAATCAAAACATGTATCATCAAAACATGTATCATCATCATCAAAACATGTATCATCAAAACATGTATCATCATTATCAAAACATGTATCATCAAAACATGTATTCTCACTAATACATCTATCATCAAAAGCATGTATACATCTATCATCAAAAGCATGTATACATCTATCATCAAAAGCATGTATTCTCACTAATACATCTATCATCAAAAGAATGTAAGAGTCCTAAATCTAAATAATTCTAAGTAACTAAGTGCAGTAAAAAGGTAACCTCATCATTGATGAGATAGACTAGTTATTAGATACTATGCTACTCCCCCTTTCGAGGAAGGTCCCTTTTGAACTACACCAAACTTGTCTCGGAAATGTTCAAACTTTACTCGAGACAGAGGTTTGGTCAAGATATCAGCAATTTGATCCTCAGTGCTTATATACTCGAGCTTGATAGCTCCTCTCTGCACCATATCTCGTATATAAAAGTATCGGATCTCTATGTGTTTTGACTTATCGTGAAACACAGGATTTTCAGTCATCTTGATGCAGCTTTGATTATCACACATAATCACAGTGGGATCCATTTCTAAGTCAAACACTCCAGATAAAAGTTTCCGAAGCCATACTGCTTCACAGCTGGCAGAGCAGGCAGCTATATATTCTGCTTCAGCAGTACTGAGAGCCACACTAGATTGTTTCTTGCTGAACCAGGAAATCATGGCAGATCCAAGACCATAACATCCACCTGAAGTACTTTTTATGTCTGAGACACTACCTGCCCAATCAGAATCTGAGTAACCATGTAACCTGAGTTCATGACTTCCGAGATAAAATAGGCCAAAATCTAACGTACCTTTTAGGTACCTTATTACATGCTTTGCAGCTATTAAGTGGACCTTTCTAGGTTCTACTAGATACTGACTTAGGGTATTTACAGCAAAGCATATATCAGGCCTAGTATTAGTTAAGTACATCAATGATCCAATGATTTGTCTATATAGAGTTATGTCCACTAATTCTGATGAATCATCAACTAATAACTTCAAGTTGGAGTCCATGGGAGTGGCCATGGCTTTACACTCCAACATATCAAATCTTTTGAGAATCTCCACAGTATATTTACCTTGATTTAGAAAAATTCCTTTTGGTTCTTGCCATACTTCTAAGCCTAAGAAATAGTGCATTAGTCTGAGATCTTTCATCTCGAATTCTGAAGAAAGCTTCTTCTTGCTTTCAGTAATTTGTTTCTCATTTCCAGTTAGAAATAGATCATCTACATATAACAACAATATAACTGGTTCATCATCCATCACCTTGAGATAAAGATTGGGGTCAGCTTTACTTTTGGTAAAGCCCATGCTAGTTAAGAAATTGTCAATCCTTCCGTACCAAGCCCTGGGAGCTTGTTTCAACCCATACAATGCCTTTTTCAGTTTGCATACATGAGTCTTTCCGTCATTAACCTCAAACCCTTGTGGTTGCTCTATGTATACTTCTTCTTCAATTACACCATTCAGAAAAGCTGTCTTAACATCCATTTGGTGTAATTTCCACTTCATCATGGATGCAAGTGCCATGATAGTTCTAATTGAAGAATACCTGGCAACAGGTGCAAATGTTTCTTCATAGTCAATTCCCTCCTTCTGAGAGAATCCTCTGGCTACAAATCTTGCTTTGTATTTTTCAATGCTTCCATCCGCGGCATGTTTTATTTTGAAAATCCATTTGGAAGAAACCACACTTTTATCTTTCGGTTTGGGAACTATATCCCAAACATCATTTTTCATTATTGACTGATATTCTTCTGTCATTGCTTCTACCCATTCTTTCTTCTGAGCTGCCTCTTCATAGCTAGTAGGTAGTTGATCCACAAGATCACACATCAAGGCCATATAGTTGGACACCAGTTTTGGTTTCTTCCTTTCTCTAGTGGAGCCTTCAGGAGCACCATATCTTTTAGCTCCTTGAATAATATCTCTAGCCCATGCTGGTCTTCTTTTCCTAGATAATTCTGCAACAGGGGGTTCTTGTGGTTCCAGCATGTCATGATCCTCTGGTGTATCCTCTTCAGGGATGTGAACAGTCTCTGAGATTCTGGGAGATGTATCTTCTTCATAAACTTCTTCAAGTTGACACTTTCTGGATTTCTTGAGAGCTGCTTCCTCATCAAAGGTTACATCTCTACTTATTTCTATATGATGGAAACCTGGTATGTAGATTCTGAAGGCTTTGGAAGTTTCACAATAACCAACAAACATTCCCTTCTTACCTGAGGGATCCAACTTGGTTCTCTTTTCTTTTGGAATGTGGATGTACACAGGACACCCAAATATTTTAAGATGACTTACCTCAGGCTTCTTACCTGTAAACACTTCTTCTGGAGTTTTGAATTCAAGAGCACTGTGAGATAATCTATTTTGCACATATACTGCTGTCTTGGCTGCTTCAGCCCATAAATACATGGGAAGATCTTGGTCATGTATCATGGTCTTCACAACTTCCATGATTGTTCTATCTTTCCTTTCAGCCACCCCATTTTGTTGGGGATTGTATGGAGTAGTTAGTTCCCTTTTAATTCCAGCTTCTTTGCAAAAGTCCTCAAATTCCTTTGAGGTGAATTCTCCGCCATTATTTGTTCTGAGAATTTTGATTCTCTTTTCTGATAGATTTTCTATTAGAGCCTTGAACTCTTTGAATTTTCCAAAGACTTCATTCTTACCTTTCAGGAAGTATATCCAAGTTTTCCTTGAATGGACATCAATGAATGAAAGATAGTATTCAAACCCACTTAGGGAAGTGGTGGGCATTGGACCACATACATCTGAGTGTATTAGCTCTAAAATGTTCTTAGTCTTTGTTTCACTCTTTGGAAAGGGGTTCTTGATATTTTTCCCTTTCTTACACCCTTTACATGAGCCATCATGATCAGCTTTCAAATCTGGTAATCCTATGACTACCTTGCTTACATAGGGTAAGGCTTTATAGTTGATGTGAGCTAATCTTCTATGCCATAGCTCACTGGGGCTAGAGATCTCATGTGCAAGGGCAGCTTCTGGATGGCCCTTGAGCTTATAGAGACCTCCTTCTTCTTCACCAATAACAATTGCATCTTTAATTGTCTTTCCTTTGGACCACATGAGTACTTGTCCATCTATGAAGGCTACTCTAAAACCTTTCTTATCTAGTGCTAAAATAGAGATAAGGTTCTTCTTTAAACCTGGTACATATAAGATGTCTTTCATCTTCAAGGGTGTTCCAGAATCTAGCTTATAGCTAGCTTCACCAATTCCTTTGATGGGATATTGGTAGTCATCTCCTAGAGATACCTTCTGTGAAGAAGACTTTTCTTCAAGATTTGAGAAGGTCTTCCTTTGACCTATCATGTGCTTGGAAGCACCACTGTCAATGAACCATGTATCTTCTCCAGGAGATACAGATCCAGAGAGTGCAGAGAATAGAACATATTCTTCTGGATCTTCTTTCTTCACCTTATATCTTTTCCTTTTAGGCTTTATCTCTACCTCTTCTTCTTCATCATCTTCTTCCTCTTCTTCTTCTTCACTATCATTTTCTACCATATGTGCATGGTGTCTTTTGTGGACAAACTTCTTCTTTTGTGAAGGACAAAATCTGGAGATGTGTCCTAGCTTATCACAGTTGTAACATTTGACTGTGGAAAGATCTCTTACTGGAAATGGTCCTTTTCTCTTTCTAGAGAAGTGTTGAGATCCTTTGTGGTCAACCTTCTTGAGATGACCTGTTCTTCTTCTTCTAGTATGGGTGGCCAAAGCTTGGTCATCCTCTTTGAGAAGAGCTTCTCTGTTGGCTACCCTAGCTTCTTCTTGAACACAATCCTCCCATACTATATCAAACTTCATGCTTTCTTTCCTGGCACACATGGTTTGTATGAAAGATTCCCAAGGTCTAGTGAGACCATTGAGAGCAGTCATCACAAGTTCATCCTCATCAAGAGTATCACCAATTGCATCTAGTTGTTCCTTGATTTGTGAAACCCTTGAGAAGTAGTATTGAATGGATTCTCCTTTGTGCATCTTGGTACTCTTCAATTGAGTCCTTAGATTCATCTTCCTATTGATGTTCTTTCCTTCATACATTCTTCCTAGGGCATCATACATTTCCTTTGGAGTCTTCTTGGAGGCCACTTGGGGAATCAAGTGGTCTTTAATAGAATCAGCTATGATTCTCTTTGCCCTAATCAAATCCTTCCTGTGCTTTTCTTTGGCTTCATCTCCTTCTGGTTCTGCAACTTCTTCCTTGATATAATGAGCAAGATCATTCTCTTCAAGAATGAGACCAATTCTGTATTTCCATGCCCGAAAATTCTCTATACCTTCTAGCTTGTCTTCAAGCTTAGTGTTTGGAGCCATCTTCTCTTGGGAGAGTCCAAGAGACAGATCAGACTTACCTGGAAAAATTACTTTTCACTTTTCCGGAATCTGGAACAGAATTTTATCGCACTTTTGGTAGAATTAGGGTTTGACTTTCCCAGAGTTCTACTTAACCAAAAAGTTCGATATAGGGCTCAAAAGATTGGTCTTGAGAAGGGCTATCCAGCCATGTAATCAGAAATAAAAAATGCAAACTTTTTTCTGAAACCAAATTCTGACTTGTCGCACTTTTGGTAGAATTAGGGTTTGGATTTCCTGAAGTTCTACCCAACCAAAAAGTTCGATCTAGGGCTCAAAAGAAAGGTATTGAAGAGGGCTATCCAGCCATGCAACCAAAATTCAATAATAACAACTTTGGGCTCAAACCCTAACTTCACCGGAGAGAGAGAGAGAGAGGTATTCTTACCTTGTGAAAGATGTCCTATTCAGTCTAGCTCTGATACCATGTTAAGTTTAAACCAAATAGACTAGCAAGATCACTGAAAGAAACATAATCACAAGATAGACATAGAATATACCTTGGGAAACCCTCATGGGGTAGAAAACCCAGCAAAGCTTTCCTCAATAAGATGATCAACCAAAATACAAGATGTGCTCCTTCTTTCTTTGACTCCTTAGCAGATCTCCCAGACAAGTGTGCACTCTTCCACAAGTGAGTGAATGATCTAATGAGGAGTTCACCTCATCTATTTATACTAACCCCCAACTGACTAAAAGACCTAATGGGTCCGACCTCTCCTAGAGAAGTCTAATAACCCCTAAAATATAACTACAGGGCCGACCCCCACATGGTGGGTCTAATAACCCTAGTTAATACAAACCCCTGGAGGAATAAACATCTCCAGATACATGATAGGGTTACCTCGGAGGAATGAAACATCTCCGAAATAATAAAGTACAAATATAATATTCTTTGAAGTTACAATATTCAACACATCTCATGCACATGAGTAGTTCCACAGACTACACAATATCTATGCACACATTTTAATTATGTCATAAGACATGTTTTATTATGTCGTAAGGTGTGTTTTATTACATTGTAATGTGTGTACTTTTTGTGAGCTTTATGTCCCACGACGGGACATTTGGCTCCACTACATCGTCAATGTGCATCAAACAACCATGGATTCAATCTCATCCATCCATTTGATTTGCTTAATAGTTATATAGTATCATATTGTGGACAATATTGTGTATATAGAAATGACTAACAGTAGTAATAAATAGCCCGATCAACAGAGAGATCCATATAGCACACAATAAGGTAGAGTAGCACTTCAAGTAAAAAGAAAGACCAAGCCCTCCAGATTATCAATTACATCCAACCTCTTTGTTTCACTTAATTAACGTTTTCATAAATCAAACCTAATTCATTCCTCCTTTTCCCGTGTGAGAGATTGGGAGCTTACTTGGGGATGGATAAGTGAAACATGTATACATTTGTCAGCATGAGAATAGAGAATTGTTGGTACTCAAGAATTGCAATATCTCACATTATTTCTAAGTACGGGTATGCATCAATTATAAATTTGAGAATGATGCTTGAAGATATTCTTGCCTCTATTCTATATTAGACAAGATTGAGGATCTTCCAATTGTGCTTTAGATGTCTTGGGATCTCAAGCATTCTTCAAAAAGCACCCAACTCTTCAAAACTTGCTAGATGAAACTAGCCACGGCTTAACCATATATATGGACATAAGAGACAAAAAATATATAAGCACCAATGGGAAGCATCACATGCCTAAAAAGAGACATGCTTTGATCGCTAACACAACATATACGTAAGAGAAGAGCATGGTCTCGTTATTCTTCTTGTTATTTCTACCCTACGGATTGTCGAGATCTTTCTAGGCAGTCTGCAATCATTCAATTGTGACCATTAGTGCTTGATTTTACTCTTCATGGGTGCGAAGAGGAAAACAATAGGTGGATCCTAAGAACCATTGAAACCAATAGGAATACCACCATGGATAACGTGATCAACACCATGAAAAACATAATCACTTAGTTGACAACCAATGTTGAAGAGATCGTCAACTTGGACATTAGGATCACCAACCTCAAATCTATGCTCAACTTTGAGTTTTAGGACATCAAAACCTAAGTATTGCACTTATCAAAGAAAAAGAACCTTATCAGGATTTGTTGGTGCAATTGGAAAGGGGTGACTCTTTCAATGGGAGAGGGTATAGCCTAAGGCCACACTTTTAGAATAATAAACACAATATATGGCATATATTTGATAAAGTTGATATAAACAAGTTTGATGGTTTAAGTCCAATAGGTTGGATTACTAAGATGGAACACCACTTCTCTCTTCAAGCTATTACTATGACCTCATGAAACTTTGAGAGGATGTGTGTTATACATGGTAATGACATAAAAATTATGGGGGTTACATTACTTGGACCCACTTGGTAAACATTGTTTATGCTCTCTTTGAAATTTGATACTCATTATTTCGAAAGTTTTACCAAGTTGAGACACGAAAGCACAATCAAAGACTTTATAATGGCCTTCAAACAATTGAAATTGCACAAAAGGGGCATGGATGGTTTCGTTTTTTAGTGGTATAAATGGCTCACCCTTCTACATTATTGGAAGCATTTGAGAGAGATAGAGAATCACAAATAGTGGCACCAACCCCCTGGAAGAATGATTCACTTCAAAATTGCATCAAAACATGCTCTTCAAATCTGCCTTGGGAAGTGTGCTAACTACCTCAACCGAAGTGTCTTCAAGTCAAGCACAAACCTCCATGCAAGCAACCAAGTGTGCCCATGTCATATGGGGCTCAACACCCTCCTCCAAAGAAATTCATTCACACTTGTAGGCAACCGACATCCATGTGGCCATCATGAAGATGTCACCAAGCTCCACAAGTCTCCAATGCTCCAAGGAAGAAATCCCAAAAAGCACCAAGATGAGGTCTAGCAATCAATGAGCAAGCCAACTCATGTCTATGTTTATGTCCATGATGACACATCCAAGGGTCATCCATACACCATGCACCTCACATGACATGAAGCATTCCCAAGCATGGTGTAAACACTTTTGGAGTAACCTTGAAAGCTAACAAACACTTCTATGACCTGAGAGGAGGTTTGGAGCAAGTGGGCTTCATAATCTATGATGTCCCCATCCCCTAAACCAAGGCCAAGGACATCTGGGAACCCAAGGGGAAGGCTGAATCAAGGTAATGCACAATGGAATCAAGGTAGCTAAGGCTAGGCTAACATGCCAAAAGCTAATAAAATAAAACAATAAGCCTTTTAAAATGAAATGCAAGAATACCTTGCATATCATTCCCCAATACGCATGCTAGGCAAGGTAAATACAAGCATGGAATGCAACCAGATCTGAGCAAGCTATTAGCATGGTTTTTGTAATGTCCCTGATCCCAAAATAAGGCTAGAGGCACTAGGAAACCCATGAAAAAAAAGGGGCTAAGTGAAGTATTACACAACGGATTAAGTTAGTCCAACTAACCATTCAACCAATAAATTTAAATCTATAGCCTTTTAAAAGAATTGCAAGACATGCAAGCATAACATTCCCCTATGGTGCATTGTATTGAACATAATCTTAATGTAATTCATAACATGTACATGAGTAAAGCACGGTAATTAGAATCTCTAGTACGATTATGAGCATGCAATTAACTCAGGTACTTGATAGTAATTATTGGATTGTAATGCTATTAATAGTATTTAGTTGTTGTGGTTATCTTTTGCTTGCATAATAATTATCTTTCATATGAGGATTATCTATCAATTATGTTATGTGTGTGTTGATAGTATGGTTAAGTAATAAGTAAGATTAGCATCAAAACATGTCCACGGGCTGCCATCAACAACCACACACAAACCATAACAAGGACAAAGGCACAGTCTGCCAACTACAACCTCCAAAATTAGATCCCGTGGCTATCCCCTGCAACCATCTTTCACTAGTACAATTTAGATTGTATGGCTCCCTTTCATCCAGCCATTAATCACTAATACAAATCAGATCTACACTAATATAATTAGATTTGAAACAATAGAACATACCTACATACAGTGGTACTCCCAGTCAAAAGATAGGAAGCATTCCTTTCAGCACCGAAAACACTGTCGGGCCAAAACGGTCTTAAATTGGTCATGCAAAAAGTTTTTCTAGTGAAAAAAAAGGTGTTCCTTACTGGAAACGTCGCTTCGAATGCAATGGAATAGGTATCACAACCCAAAATGGAGCAGAAATAGGTGAACTGGAACATAGGTTTGCGCCCCTCTCAACAAAGTGAGAGCCACAATTGTAAACCCAAAGGAGAAGAGAAAGAATAGATGGTAGAGAATGCTCATAACAATTCAAATTCGTCATGTACAAAGGCCATCCGTCCTTCATATAGATCCTAACATATCAACCATGAACATAAATATGGCATAAATCAATCGCCACAGCACATATACATAATAATATAACATGAATAACACATGAGAGAATACTTATCTCAAATTTGGGCAACTAGCTTCAACGGGACAATGTACCTCCCATCCGTAGACATAGTAAATCCTACCTCGCTTGAATAGGTCACCCCCGAGTTGAGGCCATGGATCCACAAGCAGAGCACACTCAGTCTAGCAACTCTCAGAAACTCCTCTTCCGAGAAACCACAATACTTCCCACTACAACCCGCTCATTGTTCGTCTCCACTGCCTATGGGATGTGACTCCCTTCATCTAACTCATCCCTAGGTATATTACCATCCCATTCCCAGGCATCTCGTGCGATAAATTGGACTAGTAGAGTGGTTCCCAATGCAGAAGCAAGGGCAACATCCGCTAGACTACCCTGGATACTAGACTGCTCTCTTGGGGGATCCTACAACAGGAACTCAGTCCCAACACAGTCTCAATACTGTCAACACTCACAACAAAATGATATAGCACAATTCAAGTGATCCAATCTCAGGATTAGCTTCAACAAGGAGAGAGCACATGAATTTATAGGAGAGAGGGGCAATTCGAACCAAGGCAAGCCTACTCAGGTCAAGAGGAGGGGTTAACTCAACCATAAGGTAGCCAAATCGAATTCCACCAAGGAAACTCGAATTAGTGTGTAGGAGTTACAAAAAAAATGGATGAGTGGAAACCAAAAATAAATCAAGGGAGCTGCATGAGGAGTGATGGAGGCTCATTAATGAAATGGAGGCACAAAAAATAGAAAAGGATCTCATCAAGAGGGAGCATTAGGAGGAATAAAGGCTCATAAATGACTTGGAGGCATGAACATAGGAAAGAATATCTTCATGAGGGCGCACTTACAAAGTGGGACCCACAAAACTATTGAGGAGGGAGCATAAGGTATAAAGGGGTCCGCTTAACCATAATCCAATCTCCAAAGTATCTCCCAAGTAAAAAATAATCATAAGTAGGGTCTGTTGTACAATGTTAGGGTGAGCAACAACTCCTAAGCCCCAACCCCCTCACTTATGGAACCATGGCCTCCCATACTCTTTTAGTTGTCTCCGCTGAGCCAGTTTTATTTAATTAATAACAATAATCAACAATGATAATAATAACAATAATATTAACATCAAAGTCCATAGTCATGTCAACAAACAAACAATCATAAGTCCACAGTCAAATCAACAAACAAATAATCATACATCCACGGTCACATCAACAAACAAATAATCATAAGTCCAAGGCTTAACAACCGGGGTATTACAGTTTCAAACATTAAATATCAAATCTATTACAACTATATAAACACTAATAAAATCATATCGACAAGCTACCATAAACAATGTAATAATCAAATCTATAGGCTGCCATGCACAGCCACATTAACAGTGTCAAAAATAAGATCTTCTAACTGCCACCTACAACCATATAAACAAAAAGGAATTCATATATGAAGGCAACCATATACAGCCATATAAATGATAATAACATAAGATCTCATGTTTGTCACCTACATCCATGTAAACAACAATAAAATCAAATCCATGAGCACATATACATATCCGAAATTACAGTAAATAAACATATAACAAAATACTTATCTTAATTAAAAGCAACTAGCTTCAATAGGACAATGTTCCACCCAACCATAGACATGCCATGCTTATGCATATTTCAACATGACAGTCACCCCCGAGCTGAGGCCATAGATCCACATGAGAGGTACTCTCAATCCAAAGGTATGGTGCGCTCATCTCAACACCAGAAACACTGCCAAACAAAAACCTTTTTCAGTGAAACAAAAAGTATTCCTTATTGAAAACAACATTCCAGGCGCAATGGAATACATCTCACAATCTAGAAATTATCAAAAATATATGAACAAGAACATATGGATGCACCCTTCTCAACACTGTGAGAATGCCACAACTACACCTTTCACGATATCAACTTTCCCTAATATTTACTCTAATTGGTGTGTTGTGAATCCCTTCGCTACAAAATCCCTCGGGATATCACTACCCTCACCCCAGCTTTACGAGCTAGAATGGACAAAGATAAGTAATGGGATAAGGACTCATGTTGTGTAAGCATAGATCAATCTTCAATCCCCATTATAGGGTCTTCAAAACTCATGACAAGGCCTTCAATCTTCCTACAATACAATGCATCTCCTACTTGAGAGCATGTATTTCCTAGAAAAGAGAGCATTCCTCTGCAATGGAGAGATCAGAGAGAGAGAAGAAGAATGAAAGAGAGCCAATTTGAATCCTCCTATAACCATTCAAATTCCCAAGGGAGTGACTCCAATTCCAAGAGAGGCAACTCAAATTTACTGGGGGGTTACTCAATTCATGAGAGAGAGGTTACAATTAGAGATTCCCTTTCCCAAAATAGCGAAAGTTGAAATAGAGAGGGGAGTTACACTTTGTCAAGGAGTGTAGGATAAAAATAGCTATAGAGGGCGCACTAACACATGAGGAGCACCACAAGAGGCTTGGAATATCCAAGGAGAGCGCATTAGCCAAGAGGGTCCCAACAAACATCAAAGAGGGTGTAATAGTACCTCCATAAACCAAATTAATAAAAAATAAGATCCAACAAGTAATGTTAGGGAGAGAAACAACTCCTAGTCCCCAACCCCCTCACATGTGGAATCCATAGCCCCCCATTCTCGTTAGTTGTCCATGTTGAAGCTAGTTATTTAATCAAATAATAATAATAGTAATAAAGTCCATAGTCGTGGCACCTACTACCCAATAATAAACAAAATAACAACATATGTATGGGGCTTAACAATCAGGGAATTACATAATCCTTGAAGATATTTTTGTTGCATAACATTAGAAATCTTGAGCTTGTTGGAATTGAGGATGGAGGACTATATTTATAAATCTTCTTGGAGCCAAAATTGAGCTTGAATGAAAAACCACATAAGTGTGAATATGATAACTCAAAGTATGGCCAATGACTTCAATTGGATGAGTTGGTTCCACTAGTATGGGTGTGAGTTGACTAAAAATCTTCTTGAAGGGTTTGTCTCAATGAATCAACCATGGAATTTACCAAAATCCCATTGCTATAAACTACATGTTTTAGGTTACAACCATGGACAAGAATCCAAACAGACCCGCAACGTTTTTTTTTCTATAGAGACATTTATAAACATGGCTTATTAGAAGTTCATCCGACGTCCAAGTGGTGTGGTTTGAATGTTGGTAGTATAACTCTAATGTCATTACCTAGAGAATACTCGATGTTAGTTTGATGAATCATCCACATTTTTTTTCTCAATGCAATTGTAGACGTCTCTTTTTGGATGTTTAATTGACGTTTGGTCTACGTTACGAATGTCTCTTTCTGGACGATAAACTGACGTTAAGTGTTTGTAAACGTCTCTTTTTGGATGTTAAACCGACGTTTGTCCATCGTCCGAGTGGCATGGGTTAAACATCGGTAGCATAAATCTGACATCAATTATCTAGATAATACTCAACGTTAGTTCGACGGATCATCCACATTTATTTTTTGCTCAATGCAATTGTAGACGTCTCTTTTTGGACGTTCAATCGATGTCCAGTCTATGTTATGAATGTATCTTCTTTGGCGGTAAATCGACGTTAAGTGTACTTTGTAAATTTATTTTTTCAAATGTTAAGGCTGCTTACAAAATGTTTCTTTCCAGACATTTCTTGGATGGTAAGCCTACGCTAAATCTAATTTGCAAATGTCTATTTCCATATGTTTGTTGGGCGTTACTTCCAGGTCAATTGACACCCTTTTTCGATAAGCCACTACCGTATGTAACATCACTTGTAGATGTTCAACAGACCTTTAATCCACGTTTTTTAAAAGCGATTGAAGTTAATGAATTAGTCTTTGATGCCCCTTAAGTAACGCCACTTTTTAAAAGTGATTGAAGCTGAAAAAGCCTTAGACGTCGCTTAAGCGATCCTACTTGATGTCGCTTTTCATTCTTAAGCGAGGAATTTCTAGTGACGCTTGACCGACGTGTAAAAGCACACCTATCTGACACAAAAGGTGTTGAGTTTGGGGTCCAAATTTAGTAGTGAGTAGTTGCAATATAATTGTACAACTACTCCTGTACTCGTGAAGACTGGGTCTTGCATTTCATTTCCTTTACCGAAGGTCACATATAGTAATTCTAGTGATAAGTGACTATTCATTGTAGAAGGTGTTTCTAAATCCCTGCCCACATGCCTTACAACTAGTACAAATAATATTGTCTCGTTGATTACAGGCTTGACCATCTGTTGAAATGGTTTTCATTTGTTGATTTAGGGTATGCATGGTGTTCTTATGATGAAGAATCAAGGCCCGCCTCTGTGTGATTCCCTCCCAGTCATACATTCATTTATAGAGTTTCATGAGCTCGCATTATTATGGCCATTTTCATAGCGGTGGCACCAATTTAAGTTCTCATAGATTTCCCTCTCTTTTTTTTGTGCACTTGATGGGATGTATTTTATTTGTGAATGTCTGCTACCTACTATGTTTTCTTTATCCTTGCTTCTACCAGTGTGCCTATGCATTATTCTTGAGATCTATGCATCGTTGTAATATTTCTTTGCATTGTGCGTTGTAACCCCCCTTACTACCTACGTGTTACCCTCTACACACTTGTAGCTACAATTATGTCGACTACTTTGGCTATTATGACAAACACCCCTTGCTATTGGGTTGACGTGGTTCCAAAATAAACCACAATGGCACGTAACTGTGTTTGTAATTAATCAATTTGTTGGAAAAAGCTTCCACTACTACATTTTTTACCTTTAGTTGGGGTTGTCTTCTGCCCCCAAAAGTGAGTTTTAGGGGCAGTTTTGGCATTAGAGGAGGTTTTGTCAAAACCACCCCCAAAAGTGACTTATGGTGGCACTTTTGGCATTAGAAGTGGTTTTGACAAAAATTCCCCCAAAAGCACCAATGTTAAAAGTTTGGGTTTTTAGCGATGGTTTTGAACCCCCCTCTTACAAACCTACAAGGGCGGTTGTGAACCCCCCCCTTGCAAACCTATGGGGGTGGTTTTGAACCCCCCTCTTACACACCTACCTGGGGGGGGACAGTTTGGAAACCCCCTCTTAAAAACCCACAAGGGCAGTTTTGAACCCCCTTTGTAGTAACATACAAGGGAAATTCCAAACCCCCCTCATAGCAACATACGAGGGAGGCTTATAATCCCCCTTGTAGAAACTTACATGGGTGGTCTAGAAACCCCCTCGTAGCCGCAGACAAGGGTGATTTAGAAACCCCCCTCGTAGATGTATATAGGGATGATTATGAACCTCCCTCCTAGCATCTTACAATGGTGATTTAGAACCCCCTTCGTAGAAGCAAAAGAGGGCGGTTTAGAACTCCCCTCATAGATGCATACAGAGGCAGCTATGAACCTACGGGGGTAGTTTATAAACCCCCTTTGTAGAAACCTATAGAGGTGGTTATGAACCCCCTTTGTAGAAACCTATGAAGGTGGTTGAGAACCCACATCATAGCGACCTGCGAGGGAAGTTTAAAACCCCCCTCAT
The DNA here is from genome assembly GCA_027924585.1 of Larix kaempferi. Taxonomy (NCBI): domain Eukaryota; kingdom Viridiplantae; phylum Streptophyta; class Pinopsida; order Pinales; family Pinaceae; genus Larix; species Larix kaempferi. The sequence goes on from BSBM01000854.1 coordinate 772,490, forward strand.
AGATTCCTACAGGGGCAGTTGTAAAGCCCCCTCATAGAAAATTACAGAGGTAATGTGGAACCCCTCCTCATTGAAACATACAAAGATGGTTTGAAACCCCCTTGTATAAAAAAATGGCTTATAATTAATATAAATCAACATAAAAAATATTTTATTAGAAATACATTGCAATATCATTAGGGCACAGAGGAATCGAACCACCAACCTCCTTCCTGTAAGGCATGTGCTCTTCCATTAGGATAGAACCCTTTAAGAATTGGGTAGAGGGGCAATATCATTTGTAATTATAAGAAAAGACAATAAGATCCAAAGATAGCCATGCTGAAAATCCAATTTATTTTTCCAAACACACTAATAAGCATAGAAATCTACCATGATCAGGCAACAAAATATTTGAAACAATTATGCAATCTATTAAAGTGGTCCGCAAAAGTGTCGTAGAGAACAATATAATGTACTAATGGATACCTAATAACCAGAACTTGAGCCTTGATCACAAGGATATTATCTTGCGAAATGAAGCCATTTGGTACTTTTGATAGCTCCGTAAAATTTATCCATCCCCAGTCAAATGAGTGTATCTAAAAAAAATAAATTTTAATGGGCTTGTAAAAAATATAATAAAACAGAATAAGGACTTCCCGGGACATAAAAATCCTTAGTAAAACACCTCAATCAATATACCAAAAGGATGAAAATTACCTAAGTATTTGGAATTCTTTGGATCCTGTTCACTACAACAATCGTAAATTGTGAAAAATGACTCCAACCTGTAAAACACAACTTTATATTGGAATACAAATAAAATGAAAATTCACATAAAATCAATCTACACTGGTTAAATTAAGAAGTCTTAAGCAGATAAATAAACAGGAGAAACATGTGGTTGGGATGACTACTAGCTTATGGAGTCTCATACCTAAGTCCCAACCCCAAAGCAACTTGTATAGGGTAAGTAAACAATAGTAGAATGCAACAAAGAGTTCTCAGAGCATGTAGGCTAAGCAAGGATCAAGATTAACAGGTAAAACGCCAAAATAAGCATGCACATGCATAGTATTATACTATGGGCTGAAATGTTGGGTCATTTGTAGGTATAAAAATTCTAGAACATAAGACATCCACTGATATGAAAAAAAGAAGCATCTATTGGCACATTGTACTGCCTTGTGGAAACTTATGGCAACATCCTAGAAATTATAACTAGTAAATATCAAGTCACCGAAGAGAAACTCAGAGAAGTTGAATTTATAAATATATATTTCAAAGGATAGCATGAAAACACATATGTTTAATGTCTTGACTCAGAGATTAGTCTATCTCGAGCAAAGTTCATTGCTGGAATGAAGTTATGATCAGTTCTTCCAAAAAAGTCATAACTCTTTGTATAATCATTCACTAGTCACGTGTGACAATAGTGCTACTATCATATAACCATTCTTTCAAAACTATTTCCTTTGCAGTAATGCATTCCTAGGCACATAAAATTGCAAAGATATAAGACACCAATTTATGGAATGCACTACTATATAGAGAGCTAAAAGGTTCTATGTTTTCTAAAATACAAGAATGTAAAGTATCCTATAACACAAGAATCTTGATAGGGATTATCACTTGATAGGATCTTGTCATAGTCAGAGACGCAAACAAAAAGAGAAAGGTGGTTACAGACATCACGTCTCTGTGGATATATTAATATGTACCTGCATATACATGATAGAAAAACATTTTGTGCTTTATATTTAGATAAAAAGTGAGGGAACTTTAGTATTTATAAGCACAAAGGAGATATGACATATACCGTCTATAGCCACCAACTTCAAACACATTACTTTGGAGCTAGTGATTTCTAAAAATTTCTCGATTTTTCAGGTAAATTTGTTATAGAGGTCAGATGGCCTTGGTCTTGAAAAACATCACAATGCAAGATGAATGCCAGACTGACAGGCATAATTGAAATTGCATTATATCAAAATTTTATATAACACAGTAAGCCCAACACTACATGATTAAATTACCATGCAAAGAGTACTTCATTAGCAATGGTAATGATATCTGATCAAAAGAAAGAGTCATATGAGTGCACATGTTAATTTCAAAATTTGTGTAATTCACACTCTGTCGAAGGGATGCATACCATGTTGCAGTCACAAACCACCCCAAAACCCATAGGGCCATGGCTAGACACTAGGATTTGTATTATCAAGTTTGCAAGAAACCTAGATGGAGAAAAGGAAAATTGTTGGATCCAATGCAAGGAAAATTTCTTTAAGACTTACCCAGGAATGACCAGGCACTGCAACGTTGCATAGGAAACTTATTTATTTAGAGAGAATTGTTGCAGATTGGTGGGAAAATTTGAACCAATTCCAAGCGTTGGTCATTGAGCTCAAAAACTATGCTGCCACACCTTAGAAGGTATTTATCAAGCCTTGTCATGTTGGTTGTGGAGCTTGATTATCTTCCTAATGCACCCAACCCCTATTGTTGTAGGTTCTGGGGGCCACTGCCCCCTGCGGAAATTTTAAAAATTCCTTGTAAAATGTTGCAATTTCGTAGTCATATAGACTGTTCTTGACTTGGTCAATAATGGGTTTAGCTAGTGGTTTATGGGCCCATGGTTTTGCGTAGCCTATGATATTTTCTCATGGTTATCATTAGGTTGCATATCTGACAGTAGAAGTTATGTTAGGTTTTTTTTTCCCTAGAAGGAAACCCTCTTTTATTTATGAGGGAATTATATTGCATTTGTGTATTGTGAAAGATTAGTGTGACTAAGTGAGAGAGACCATGAGAAAGTGAAGAGGAAGCTACAACAAATGTGTTGCAGGTTGTATCCCTTCATTTGCTGGTTGAAATAATAAAAAGGATCAGTTGTTTCTTTGTGGGCGTAGCCCATATTGGGTGAACCATGTATAATGGTGTCTCTCTTGTATTGTGTTACTATGTGTTTTATTTCAGCATTTTATTTTATGTTATTTCTCCACGATCATTTTTTTCTAACATTGCCAAACCAATTTTATCCTCTAGAATAATACCAAGGTTTATTATCATGTTGGCCACAACAACAACAATATTTTTTAAATTGTTCCACCAATTAAGCTCACAATGAGCATGTACTTATTGTTGAATTCAATTATGGTTTATCACACTCGCTTTCCAATGAGATATCCATGTTTGAAAGTGTAACTCTAGTTCTCACCTTTCAACGTGTCCTAGCCACCAATATGAAACTAGTAGCTCATCATCAGTTCTCTCTCTCTCTCTCTTGCTAGAAAATCCTTTCAATGTATGTTTCCCACCAAAAAATTACACAAAGAATGCATTAATGATAAACAAACCTTTGTACTGGTTGCACAATTAAGCTCACAATGAGCATGTACTTATTGTTGAATTCAATTATGGTTTATCACACTCGCTTTCCAATGAGATATCCATGTTTGAAAGTGTAACTCTAGTTCTCACCTTTCAACGTGCCCTAGTCACCAATATGAAACTAGTAGCTCATCATCAGTTCTCTCTCTCTCTCTTGCTAGAAAATCCTTTCAATGTCTGTTTCCCACCCAAAAATTACACAAAGAATGCATTAATGATAAACAAACCTTTGTACTGGTTGCACAAAGGAATATCATCATTGGTATCTGAGAGAACCCTATCATCAAAGAACAAGATAAAATTAAACAAGAGAGATCCTCCTCTTCATGCTATGGGAAAAGGTGTCTCTCTTACATATAGAGGTAATTATTCCAATGTTCTGCTATCATATTTGATTTTGCAAAGCCTTGATAAAACCTACACCATAGTTTCTGACAAAAATATTTCATAATCAAATACAATAGAATTTGTTGACTAGATGTGATGGATCTAGTCAGCAAATTTGGCTACCTGACTGAACTTAGTTTGAGCATGGGAGGATTCATCCTGTGTAGGAACAATAGGCTGCGCTACATCAGTTGTGGCCAATGGTTGAAACCCCAAGAACATCATAAAGGGTATCTGAACAATAGAGCCATGAAGGGATCTATTGTAGCTATGATGAACATAAGGAAGGCTCTAATCCCAAGTGCGTGGATGTTTGGAGTTGTACATTCTCAGGATATGCACAATTATTCTGTTGACCACCTCTATTTTCCATCGGTTTGGGGGTGGAAGTTGATTTGGTCATCTTGGTGTCCATGATCAACAATAGGATGGAACAAAAAAGTACTTAAGAATCTACTATCTCGAACTAAAATAATGCTTTGTGGGAGGCCAAAGTGAACCAAAAAAGGATTGAAGAAGAGCTTAGCAGTGGCCTCTATTGTGATTCTCTTCTTACAAGGTGTCAAAATTGCCATCTTAGATACTAGTCCATAACAAAAAATACACAGTCATTTCCATGCTTGGTTGAAGGCAAGCTAGACATGTAGTCCACGGAAATAGATTCCCAAGGCCTATTTGCGGTAAGAAATTGTATGGTGTGTAATCACCCACATGTGCAAAAGGAGCATACCAAAGGGTTGTGTAACTTTGATATAGATTCAGAATAAGGGAAAAAACAAAAGAACAAAAGTAAGCTAAGCTAAACTAACAAGATCTCATCATCCTTCAATCACATCACACATAAAGAGTGCCAAGACAATGCATATTGAATCAAAGAACGTTTTTTATATTGTAAAAAAGAAATGGTGTATAAATGAGCACCTTAATATAGTGAAGAGGAAGAGGAGCCTTTGTAGCTATCCAAGGGAAGTTTCATTTGTCTCCTTGGAAATCTCGCAATTTCCAGCCAATTATCACAATGGTAATAGCCTTAGGTGAAGTAGAAGGTAAGATGTGGCTTGTTCCTAATTCCAAGAGAATTTTGGTAGCATAATGACATGAGAGAGAAACATAAATTGTGTGTATGGAATGTGGACCTTGAGGGATTTTTATAGGAGCAAGAGTGGCCAAAATATGGATCTAGAAGTAATGTGAACATTCTCCATTTCTTTGATTTAATAGTGGGGAAATTAGGTTTTTGAGCCTTAGATTCGTTACCTAAATTGGGACACATCAAGGTTTGTGTCCACTTTTGGCCCTTTCTTTATTAGAAAGGCTAATAATAAAAAATTATTGACGAAAATCAAGTTTTGGGACTAGGTTGCACCTTTCAGGTCAAAAGCAGTGACCCACGTCGCTAATTTCAAGTGAAAACCCGCGACATTTTTTTTAGGTTTTTATCACTTCACCGAGGTCATGTGCATGGAATGAGATGAAAAAATGGTGCTAATGATGTGGAATGATGATGTATATGGATGATGAAGTTGATGACATGGCAGGTGAGAAAATTTGGTTGTTAATAGATTGCCCCTTGATGTGTGAAGTCAAGATCTCATCGTATGGACGACATACATCATAGGAATTTCATACTTCTAGGAGATAGGGGTGATGGTTACATAGAAGAAGAAGACCACATCGGAGGGAAATCACCTTCTCGAGGGACTATAGAGGCCTGTACCTATAGACACAATACTCAAAATGGATGAGGTGTATATAATCTCAAATATATGGACGAGTCACACATTCCCATGCTCGTATCAATATATCGATATAAAGTGGGATCTAGATCAAAATGGGCCTGATCAATACAGATACAATACATCATGAGGGACAATGAGGGACCCATGCTAAAAATATAATAAGTTCCAATGAGGGACCCATGTTGAAGATACAATGGATACATAATCATGGTCCAATCCATGGCTAATTTGAAGAACACATGTCAAAACAATGATATCCCAATGGAATGCTGAATCACAATAATTGATTCCCTGCTGAAACTGAAGGGGCCTAAGATCAAGAAGGAGGATGTAGGAAAATCACTGCTCACAGGTGACTCAAACAACTAAATATATGAATCAAACAGGTCTAGGGAATTACATCTGGAATTGGATGCCATAGGAAGCATATAACTGTAGGGATTCCAAACACTATTGCCAACACAACCTAGATAGGACAAGAAGCATAGAACTGGAGAGATTCCGAAAAAAACTCACAAAATGGCTATATTCAAGGATATCTGAGGTATTTGACCAAGTAATGAGACAACCATCAACTTGTATGATTCTCAACGGTGTGTTGATGAGTTGAAGTCGAGCATGTCAGAAACAACCAATCTAAGGGACATTCATCTCCTCTTAGTTGGTCCAAGGGGAACCCATCAATGATGATTATTGGGACAAGGAATCATGACATCATAACAATGATAGGGGTGCCTCTCTCATGTTGTTCCATGGATCAGAGCTCATCTTGCTCAACGATTTTAGAAACTAGGGTTTCACATAGTAAGAGATAATGAAAATTTTGCACTAAGGGGTCAACTTTGGAAATGCCTTGACCACGAATCCTTAGGTACTGTGCCCATGTGGGCTCTATAAAAACACACTTATAGGTTCTCATGGAACACAGATATGTCTCTTAGTTCGAATTCTATGTCCTGGGAAGGGATTCACCATGTGTCCTTAAAAGCATCTAGGAGGTGAGTTGCAACTGGCCATAAAATGTTGACCATGGCTTAGATTGATGAACTATCGACTCCATTGGAATCGAAACATCATATCAATGCTAGGAATTCCTCTATTATATGGGTCCATGTTGGGCCTAAAAAATGACACAGTTATGATTCCCATTAGCCATTCATTCATGTACTTTACCTTTTCATCCCCATGCATTTCATTAACTATATTCCTGCAATCACCCATTTTCACCCTATATGAGCTTCATGTGATATGTATGTATTAAAATGGTTAATTTCCCATGTTATGGTGATTACTTAGGATAGAAATTGTGATTCCTAAATTACTTCTAGAATTGCAGCAGGGTGTTACCGGAACTTGCTAGTCCGGTAGTCATCCCTTGTTACAAAAATTCATCAGGCTACAGGAACTTTCCAGTCCAGTAGTGCACCTGTAATTCCAGTAATTAACAAGCTCAACCAAGTCACAAATCCTTTCCACGAATTTGGGCATATGGATCTCATGAATTATGATCTCAATAACTTCTTTGAACAAACTTAAACCAACTCCAAGATTTGGTTATGTGGAGATGCATATGTTTTGAATCTAAAACTTCTTGTTGGTTATGCGATCCACTTATTTAGGATATGATCTTATCATGATGTAACCTCTTATCCTTTGAGCTACATGTATAAATATGAGATGTATCATTCAACTTTGGGAAGTTAGATGTTAGGGAGAGGTTAGAGGATTAGAGAGTGAGAGGTTGGAGCATTGTAATTCATTGCAACTTCTTTGATTATGGAATAAAGAGCTTGTTGCTGACCAAAAGCTTCATGTCATAGTCTTTCTTGGTAGTGTATGCTAAGAGAGGAAGGCCCCCCTCTCTCTGGTATATGCTGCCCAAGTGTTTCCTTTTTGTTATATGTCATTTCAGTAGTTTTGATTTACATTTCCTGTAGTTTACATTTCATGCAATTTACGTTTCCAACACTTTACATTTTCAAAAGTGTGGTTTGGTGTCCCTAGATCTTAAGAAGCCATTAACTCAAGAAGTCCAAGAAGTGTTTCGAAAAATCACAAGACCTGAACCTATGTCCTCTCAATGATTTGGTTCTACTTTTTGTGAAATTCATAGCAGATCATAGAACCTGAGAATACCTCACAGAGAAAGAATTAGCAGAAAAGATGAATTACAGTGAAATGAGCAGTAAAATTCATCATGCATTGGACCTCATATGTGCACCGAAAAATGTGTCATTATCCATTAATCAGTATAGTCAAAAGATATGTTACAATAGAGGAAATTCGAATACCTAGAGAGAATTTGAATCCTAGTCAGTCTTGCCTAGGAAATATCACCACTAGAGTGCTTCGAGCCTACCAAACTCAACTAAGACTCAATGAACTGAAGCTGCTGTCAGTTAACTGAACAAGGAGGGCACATCGGTGAGTTTGGCATGCAAAATATCATGCAATTAGGCTAGATAGGGCTTATTAGATCACAATCAGTGGCAACCGGAGCACAAACCCCTCACTAGAGTCAGGGACTCAGGTGGACTAAACTAGATCACTGAGTTAGCTCCTAAAATGTAGGGAACTGACTCTGGATGTCCTAAAATCATGCATGCAGGGTGCATCAAGTGGAAAATAGGTTCTAGATGACATCTACAGACCACTAGGGGGCAATGACATCATCTAGTACTAGGAAAAGACTAATAACACTAAGGTGGACAAGGTTGGAGTATTAATTATCCTAACACCCCCCCTTAATCCAAAATTAGACAATCATGGGCCCTGGTTACTGAGACCAAAGGTCACCCATACAATCAAAATAATAAAAAATATGTCCATGAAACTAAGGAAATGGGGAAAACCTCATGGGCACAAAACCCCCCCTTAAAAATGAAGAGCAGGGAACTCAAACATCTTTTACACCAAGTAGAGATTTGAGATAGGAAAATCTCTTCCGAGTGAAATTTTTTGTGAAAATGTCTGCAATCATCTCCTCTGTAGGACAATAATGTAGTGAGATGGTCCTATTATGCACTAGTTCCCTGATGTAGTGCATGTGAACCTGAATATGTTTGTTCCTTTGCTTATGAACTGAATCACTAGAGATCCTTATGGCACTTTGATTATCACAAAAAAGGTCTACTGAAGGAGAAGTGAAAATTCCAAACTTTGTCAAGATCCATGTAACCAAACTACATGGATAGCTGCATTCATAGCCCCTCTATACTCTGCTTCTGCTGAAGAGAGTGTAAGTGTTGCTTGCTTCTTTCTTGACCAACAGATTGGTCCTGATCCCAACATGAACACATATCGTGAAGTAGATTTCATGTTAGTGTTGTCTCTAGCCCAGTCAGAGTCAGTAAAACCAACCAGAGCTAACTGAGCCCCAACAAAATAATGAATACCAAACTCTCTCGTACCCTGCAGATAGTGCAAGTTCCTCTTTGCTTCCTTCCAATGTAGCTCATGTGGCTCCTGCATGTACCTAGCCACACGACCAACAACATATGATAGATCTGGTTTCGAATGTGTCAAGTACAACAAGCTACCAATCAGCTGTCTATACAAAGTGCTATCAACCAAAGGAGTAGAACCACCTTCTTCCAATTTGATGTCAGATAGGAAAGGAAAAGTTGTAGCTTTGCAATCAGTCATGTGGAACTTTTTGAGCAAGTCAGATGCATACCTAGACTGTGAAATCATGATCCCTGAAGCATTTTGAGTTACTTTGAGGCCAATAAACTGTTTCAGTAGTCCTAGATCTGTCATGGAGAAGGCTTTACTTGAAGCAGACTTGATGTTCTTCATCCCGGTAGATGAACCACTAGTGATGAGCAAGTCATCCACATACAAAACAATAAATAGTAGGCAACCTCGCTTCTGTTGCATGTAGACATTGCGCTCAAATTTCCATCTCTCGAACTTCTATGACAGTAATAAAGAATCCATCTTGGCATACCATGCCCTTGGGGTTTTCTTGAGCCCATACAATGATCTCCTTAGTCTGCATACCAAGGATGGATCATCATTGTACCCCTCAGGCTGTTTCATATAGATCTCTTCTTCTAAGTCACCATGCAGTAAGGCACTCTTCACATACATGTGATGTACCTCCCATAGATTCGAAGCTGCAATGGCCAAAATAAGTCTCACTGAATCCATTCTTGCTTCAGGAGCGAATGTCTCATTGTAGTCCAAACCATGAACTTGTGAGTAACCCTTTGCAACCAACCGATCTTTGTACTTGGTTGTAGATCCATCAGAAGCAAGTTTTGTTTTGTAGATCCATTTGCACTGAACTAGATTTCTCCCTGGGGGAGAGAGACAAGATCCCATGTCTCATTGTTCTACAATGACTCATATTCTTCATCCATGGATTCCTTCCATCTTGGATAATGGAAAGCCTCTCTGTAGGACTGTGGACCAGACCCCACCATCATGTAGCACCTCTTAGAGAGAAGTGGATCTGTATGACATAGTGCAAGATTTGCATCTTGGTACTGAGATATGGTTCTTCTATAGTTAGATGGATCTCCAACAATGTTCCAAGAGCCTCAAGAAGCTTTTGAGCCCATTTAGGCTTTGGATTGGGAGTAGGTGCTAGATCTGGATCTAGATCTACTTGATGTTTATACTCAATATTTGGATCTGATTCATCTTGGTCCTCTTCTTCGGAATCTGAATGTGGATCATCTGAAAAAACATCATTAGGAGCAAATGGAGTAGGCAAATCAGTTATACCTTGATCTTCAAATGACTGTGGATCATGCAATGGATCTTCATCGAACTTGACACTTCTTTCAATGAAGAATCTTTTGGTTGCAATCTCCATCAGCTTGTATGCTTTTGCATCTTTGGCATATCCAAGCAGAATGCATTCGCTACATTGAGGTTGAAGTGCTTTTCTTTTGTCAAGGGGGATTCTGGCACATGCCTTAGATCCAAAAACCCTTAGATGAGAGACATCAGGTTTGTGTCCCTTTAGTGCTTCGAATGTAGTGATCCCATCCACAGATTTGTGGGGTACCCTATTTTGAATGTATGTAGAACAATTCACTACTTCTGCCCAGAGATATGGTGGAAGATCCCTTGCTTCAAGCAAGCATGTACCATCTCTTTCAATGACCTATTCGTCCTCTCAGCTACACCATTTTGTTGTGGTGTGTATGGGACAAAATGTTGCATTTGGATGCCCTTAGAAGCACAAAACTGCTGCAACTCCATCTTGATGTACTCTCCTCCAATGTCTAATTTGAGTGCTTTGATCTTCTTGCCAGCAGTGTTCTCAACCAAGGCCTTCAAAAATTTGAAATTTTCGAATAGCTCAGACTTCTTCTTGAGAAACTAGATCCAACAGAACCTAGAGTAGTCATCGATGAAGGTCAGAAGGTATCTCTATCCATTCATAGAATTTGTGGGCATTGGTCCCGAGACATCACTCTGTATCCAATCAAGTGTGGAGGAAGATCTCCTTGCCTTCCCAACATCATAATTTCACTCCGGATGTTTCCCTACCAAGCAACCTTTGCAGATTCCTTGAGATAATTTTATGTTGGGAAATCCTTCAACCATATCTTCCTTGTGCAACTGCTGCAAGTACTTGAAGTTTAGATGTCTGAATCTTTCATGCTAGAGCCTACTTGTCTCATTTTCATGAGTCAAGAGAGCACTTTGATGTGAGTATGGCAAAAAATATGATAACTCATATGCCTTTGAGGCATGGTTTGCAACACCTTTGGCTATCAGTTTTCCAGATGATATCTCTGCAACCTCAACTTTGTCAGGTCCAAAAACAACTTTCTTTGGTGAACCTGTGTGTGTCATCTAATAAACATATAACATATTTGATGCTAGAGAAGGCACATACAGAACATTGTTGAACTTTCCATGCTCAAGTTCTATTGTGCCCTTACCTTCAACTGAGATTTGAGAATCATCTCCCATGTGAATACTAGGATCATCAGTGAGATACATGTTAGAGTTTGAACTCTAGTTCAATTTATTTAGATATTTAAACTGAAAGATCGACAAGCACAACAAAACACAAAGACACGATAATTTTCCTCTGGGAAACCATAAAGGAGAAAACCCTGCAACTTCCTCAGAATAGGTTTGTCACTAGTACAATATCAAGCAAGATGGAAAACCCAAATAAGATGTCTTCTACATCTCTCTCTCTTTCTTCACCTGCAAACTTGTCTGCTCTCTTTCCTTATGTGAACTTGCTTGAGTAAGTGTGTTGCAAAATGAGAGAGTGGTCCTCTCTATTTATACTTTATGCGTGGGTGACCTTTTTCCTAATGGGGCCGACCTCACTAACTTGACTAGGACGACCTGTCCTAGGGAGACTCAAAAATACAATTTACATTTATCTTTTTGGGAGCTATTGCCCCAACGTACAATGGAGGTTTTACCTCGATATTCTAGCATGACAAAATATAATAATGACATCCCCGAATGGAGGAAAAACATCTTCAACAAATGTACAATAAAAATACAATAATAATATTAAACAGAAGAATATCTTCTGAAGTTACAATTACAACAACACTCCCTCTTAACTAGGAAGGTATTCTCTCGGCACAGTCATCATCACAGCTGGACACATATTCTGTATCATCATCACTGGAACATCATCAACACTAGATCATCATCCTCGCTGCTGCATCAATCCTCATCTAGTTGATCATTGACAAGTGACATCTCTCGAATCTATCCGTCATGAGAATTTCTACATAGCCAACCCTTTTTCATGTTGGATGTAGGCCTAGCTCTCATCTACGTCTTCATCATCTCCACGAGCAAGCCATCAAGTAGGTACATCCTAGGACCACACATTACATTGCCACAACAATCACCTGCGTCTCCTACTATTATCTCATCGTATCCAGATCATCTCATCATCACACACACATAGCAACCCAGGTGCATACATCATGTGCAACAAACCACCTGGGTCTCCCACATAGTGGGTACAACCCAGGAACACCCCAGGTGCATTACGTCTCTCAAGGTCAGTCTGTGTCTTCAAACATGTGGATACAACCCAGGAGCACCCCTGGTGCATTACGTCCCTATGGACCACCTGCGTCTTCCACCATGTAAGATACAACCCAGGCACACCCCAGGTGTCTTTGTGACCGGTGGACCTACCGGTGTCTCCAAAAATGTGTATACATCCCAGGAGCACCCTAGGTGCATTACGTCCCTATGGACCACCTGCGTCTTCCACCATATGAGATACAGCCTTGGTGCAACTGCGCCTTCCGATCTCATCACTCCCTCTTTCGAGGAACATCGATTTGGATAACACCAAGCCTCTCTCTGAAGTACTCAAACTTCACTCTTGCCGACAGCTTGGTTAACACATCGTCTATCTGCTCGTCCGTTGCTCCATACTAGAGCTTCATTTCTCCTCTCTGCACCATATCCTAGATATAGTGGTACTTGATCTCAATATGCTTCAACTTGTCATGGAACACCGGGTTCTTGAACAACTTCACACAACTCTGGTTGTCACAAAAGATACAAGTCGCCTCTAACTCAAGATCAAACAAATATGATAGTAGATTCTGAAGCCATACTGCCTCACAATTGGCCGAACAAGTTGCAACATACTCTACTTCGGCTGTACTAAATGCCACACTTGATTGCTTCCTGCTAAACCAAGAGATCATACTGGATCCCAAACTGAAGCAACATCCCAAAGTTCTATTCCTATCTGTGGCACTGCCCGCCCAATCCGAATCAACATAACCATGTAGGCTAATCCTTTGATTCGTCTCATACTTGAGCCCATACTCAATTGTACCCTTTAGGTACCTCAATATATGTTTTGCAGCAATCAGGTGAACATGTCACGGATCCATGAGGAACTGGCTCAAGGTGTTCACAGCAAAACATATGTGTGGCCTTGTGTTCATGTTACACCTAAAATCTACCCATCATCATGATTTAGTGTATACATCTCTGAAGTCACCTAGACTAAGTACTCATTTGGCAGGATTTGTACTCAGCTTATACAATCTTTTGAGAGGTCGTCGTAGGTTGCACACTAGCAACATGCGACGTCACAGGTTGCTCCACAGCAAGGTGCGATGAGGTCTGTTAATGGAAAAAAATAGCCATTTCGAGATCCTTCTCGAAGCTTTCCCATCTAGGAGCCTATCCTTGATCTCTTGGAGAGCTGATACTCGACCCCTAACCTATTGGGAGGATCCCCTATCTCTCTCCTACCATCTCTCAACCTATCCTATCCATTACCCTATCCACTTAGTCCTATATAAGTGAGGCTCACTCCCATACCAAAGGGAGGAAGACTATGGTATCTACATGCTGGTGAAATCTCTCTTGGAAACCTTCACTCACCTCTTGGATAATTCATGCTTCCTTGTAAGGGCTTGGCAATTGGCTTGTGTGGAGAAGGGCTGCTACGTTAAGTCATTGGTTGTAGTTCTATATCTCTATCATGTACTCCTCTATTTGCAGTAATACAAATGCTTTCCACCAATATCGTTCTCAATATGTGATGATGTTGTGTTGTTTACCTGCTTAACTGTTTACATAGATCTCTTATTGTATAGATGCTCTTTACTCGTTTCTCTTTTCTGTGTTTTGACAGGTCTTGCAGCTTGGATCTAACGACCGTTGGACGTGGAGCAACATAGCGGGAGAAAGGATAGCTAATCAAAGAGGTAAGACATCTAGTACTTGATCCTTAAATAGATCTAGGAAACGTGTTTGTAGTCTATTTTATTTGTTCTAGACTTGCATTGATCTAGGGAGATCCTGCTTGCCTCCGGTCGAGTGGATTGTCCGGTAACAAATCTGGTGACCATACTGGGGAGTATTCTTGTTTAGTAGTCGTTAATCTGAGTCATTTTCAGTTGATTGCTTGACACAAGCCTTGTTATCATTTTTTTGCCATTTTTTCCTTCTTTGGATTGATTCCATTGTCAGATATTCACATTGAAGGTCCTGATCTTCTTCCTTTGAGTTTGTACAACTTAGTTTCAAACCTGTTTGTGGTTCATTGTCGAGAGATCTGATTCATTTTTGAATTTGGAACTCGCCTGTCACACCTGGGCAGTGAAAACAGAGCGACACTGTGTTTTCCTGAGTCTTCTGCCTTTGACTGTAGCTTGCTCATCGCATCCTGTGCTTTAGTGAATTGCGACACCGTCGCACCTGTCGTATAGGTAACCTGCGACGTCGCACTGTCTACATAGATAGAGTGCGTCGATCGGTCAATGCTTGGCATACAGGCATCCATTCCCTTGTTTGACAGCCTGAGCCTTGGTTTGAGGTATGAACTCCTTCTGTGCTACATTATTCAGCCAGAGATCCCATTTGTGGTTTGTATGTTGAGAGTTTGGTTATGTTTGGATTGATTTTGGTTCCATCTTGGACAAGTCTGAAATTGGTAGTGTTGGACACCTTTGTCTCCTTCACCTTCATCCATTTCACTCTTGCATTCCCTTCCTTCCATCCCTGATCTGATCAGTACATTAGATCAGCTCCCAGACCTCATCTACTTTTTGTTTTGAGCTTTGCTTCTTAGTTTGCTTGCTGTTGTTTGATTTTGAGTCAAGTGTGTCTTTTTGCTTGGATTGAGTGCTTGTCTTTTCTCAAGTTTTCTGAGTGTATGAGTGCCGTAAGTAGCATTTTCTTTTCAGTCATGTAGATCTGAAAGCAAAAGTTGTTTTAAAGTTTATTGCTT
Source organism: Larix kaempferi (assembly GCA_027924585.1). Taxonomy (NCBI): domain Eukaryota; kingdom Viridiplantae; phylum Streptophyta; class Pinopsida; order Pinales; family Pinaceae; genus Larix; species Larix kaempferi. The sequence continues at coordinate 787,700 of BSBM01000854.1, forward strand.
TGATACACTCATTGAAAAATCAAAAGTGCTTCTTTCCCATTGTTTCTCAAGAAAATTATTGAAGAAAGATTGTTGTGTAGTTGAATGTTTTTGGAAAAGTTGAATGGAAAAATGATTAGTTGTGTTTTTTCTTGAATTATGAATTATTCATCTTCTTGAAAAGCTTAAGTACTTTCGATTTTTGCAAAAATTGTTCTATGTTAAGGAAAGATAGATGCATTTTTGTTTTTTGTTGCTTTTAGATCATTGAAAAGAGAAAGTGAAAAGCTTGCATTCCCATTTCAGAATCTTCTCATTTCGTTACTTAGTGTCGTTTTGATTTGAAAAGCAAAAGAAAAGAAAAGGAAAATGCTTTGATTTGGATAGTAGTGTTGTGTATTTTTGAGTTTCGTTGAAAAAGAAAAGAGTACTTTCATTTTCAAATTTGTATGAATTGAGATTGTGTTGCATTGAGTATGTTTTGGCAATACCATTGAAAAAAGCTTTCTCCTTCCCATAGGTAGAATTCATCGAAAGAAAAGAACATTTCGTGCATGTAGCTAGGGCTTGCATTATGCTTTCGATTATGTACTCACCTCATGCATTCACCTAACCGTCCAAGATAAAATTAACGGTAGAACTAGGTAAAATTTTTAGTAACTTGTGTGTAAGTTAGAGACGTGTTCCGGCGTCATTAAGCGTGGCATCTGTCGTTACTTGCCAGTACTGTAGTCCGGGGGTATTGTAGTCTTCCACGTACATCGATATATCGATCTCCTTAACGTACCCACCAAGTACCATAATCCGTACTTGGCGTATATTGAAGGGTGTATCATGTACTTGACATGTATATCGGAAGGTCTTGTGCCAACGACTATGCATTAGATAGCACCACTAAGGATTTGAGCTCCCGCGTACCTTGCATATATCGGGAGACCCCATTAGGATTCCTGAAACCAACCGAGTTAACCATTTGGCCGTCTTGGAAAAGCAATACATCGAGAACAACACTCGGGGAGATTAGCATGCACGTACTGTCCAGGTAATCGGGTATGCAGGCAAGGGTACAGTCCCAATCCTCCTTGTCGCGTCATATTGTTGGACCCTGTAGTATATCGCGGTTTGTGATGCCTTGATAATCCCGTGAGGTTCCAGACTTTTGAATCCACTCTATCACACAATTCTGCTTGTTTCCTTAGTTTGAGTAGGTTTTCTTGGACTGCTTTTCTTTTAGTATACCTTTAGGAGAGAGAGACGCTGTTTCAGCCATCTTGGCTGATCATCCTGATACTCTGGTGGATTTTCCCTGGAGAAGGTCCCGTATGATCTTGAACTTATCACCCGAATATCCCCTTAATCCGGAGGTTATTTCGAGGGTAAGAATGGATCAGCGTAACGCGGTCATAGTCACTAAAGTGGAAAACCCCACTTTGAATGTTGGAGGACTTTTGTTTCCACAAACTCCTCCAGATTCACCTGCCTCTCATCCCACGCAGGATGAAGGAACACATACCCCCACTTCACGAGAACTTTCTCCTGTTTATCTAGGAGAACCTGGATCGTTGGATTGGATAAACCAACCCCAAGACGACCCTACTGCAGCTGTTGGTCCATCAGCAGCTTATTGGACATCTTCTACAGACCACCCAGTGGATCATTTTTCCATCTCATCCCCACCTAATTGGACTACTCCAGAGTTCACTAGGCCTTATTATAGGCCTGACCCTGCCGAAATCTTCGACGCCATCTTTGAACGTCTAGAACAGTTACGCGTTAAAGGTGATGAGCTTCGAAGACAAAGTCTCGAGCAACACTCTGGAGAGTTCCATAATCATCATTTCCAAATAAGACTCGATGACGGAAACATCCTAGTTCGTTCGATATCTTTTGGATCATCAGAACAACCCCACCCCACGACCACTAGTCAGACTGGTCAACCCTCGCAAGAGTCCATTCCTGCACCTAAAGTGAACCAACCAGTGGAAGGACAACAGTCCAATACACCTGTCACTACGACGGTTACTTTACCAGTTCCTCCCCCACCTCAAAATTTGAGGGGAGGGTGCTCTGTTCCCCCGGGTTACCTTATTGGTAATGTTATTACTACGATAGCTAGTCAACAACCTACGTTGGTTCAACCTTTAAGTAGTGGTCAACCTACTGTGGCTGGGGGGAACCCCCGTTTCCTAACTAGAACATAGGCGGTGGGAACCCCAACGGGCCTTCCGTTGGACCATCCCAACCCGCCAGACCATCCACCACGAGATTATCTCATGTTGGAGGACCGTCCAATGTAACCCAACCCCCATGGAGTCAAACCTATCCAGGTTCTATTAACCCTGTTCCAGGTCAACCTAATCCCGGAAACACATCATATGGGATACCTTATCCCGGGAATTCGAACACTCTATGGGGGCGACAACTTGCTTTGGAGGATAGACCCCAACCGATTATCCCTCAAGTACCACCACCCCCGATCAGACCTCCTCCACCTCTTGTTGGAGGCAGCGGGCCCCCACCTAACATTGGTGGAGGGACACCTCATTGTACCTACAACCCCTCCCACCCTTCCGGCGGTGGCGAGAATGGTCCCCCACCCCCTCTAGGCGGAGGAGGCGACGAACCACCCTATCATGGTGGAGGAGGACATTTCCCTTCGGGTGGCGGAGGTGGTCCCCCACCCCCTCCAGGCGGAGGCGGTGGCGGACCTAATCCTTATGGTGGTGGTGGTGGTGGTGGTGGAGATCCCCATCCTTCCGACAGCGGAGGTGGTGGGGGCCCCCATCCTTCTGGCGGTGGAAATGGTCCACCACCTCCTCCTGGCGGAGGCAGTGGTGGGCCACCTTATTATGGTTATGGACCCCCACCTCCTCCCGGCGGTGGAGGAGGACCTCCACCCCCTCCTGGTGGTGGAGGTGGACCCCCACCTTATTGGAATGGACCACCTTATGGTGGCGGACCTCCTTACGGTCTGGCGGCACACCCCCCTACGGTCAGTTTTATCCTGGTATACCTTATGGTCAGTATAATCCATACACACCTTATCTGTATTATCAATACGCGCAACCTAATCCACAGCTGCCCTTTTTGGATACTTTGGACTTACCTGACCTCTCTCGGTTAACCAACGATCCTATTTATCACGGATCCAATTGGCCACCTATTCCGGTGAAACTTCCATCCGATATCCCCAAGTTTGACGGCAAGCCAGGTGAGGACCCAAAAAACCACGTGATGACATACCATTTATGGTGTCCATCGAATTCCTTAATGGACGATTCAATTCGTCTTAGATTGTTTCAAAGGAATCTCACCGGTTCGGCTGCCAAGTGGTACATTGAGTTGCCACCACACTCTTTTCCTGATTTTGGCTCTCTTGCTATGAACTTTTTGACGCATTTCCAGCTGCCTATACGATATGAGACTGGTACCGAGCTTTTAACCTCGCTCCGTCAGAATACCGCCACTCACATTTCGGATCATATCCACTAGTGGCGAAGGAGACGACGTCTCATTAAAGCTCCTATTCCAGATCAGCTCCTAGCAGACTGGTTTACAAAGTCACTTCTTCCCGTCATAGCAAAAGATGTTGCCATGCGAGGTGCTGTCATCGAAGAACAAGCCATCGCGAGTGCCCATTTGCTCGACTTAGTATACACGCAGTCTGACACTCTGTTCAACATTCTGCCTGACGCACCTCGGGACATTAACGATCCCATGAAACCGCATAAGGGACCCCAAGCTGATGGAATCATTGGTTCCCTTAACACCCAGCTTGCTGCTAGCACTGTTGGATCATCTAACCCAACTCCGGCTGACCACAGCACCGCCAAGTCTACCACTCCTGTTGTAACTAAAGAGGTGAATTCTGTTCAATCAGCTTCATCTCAGAAGTTTAACGGTCAAAAAAAGAATAAAGGAAAATCCAAGAAGTCTTCTACCCAGCAGGAACCAAAGAGCACTCCTGAAGATACCAAGCAGAAACGAAAACTGAAATATCCTTGTTTACTGTGCAGAGATGACCATTTCTCCAAGGAGTGTCCCCATAGAGACAAAGTTCAAAAGTTTCTTAGGGGTAAACCAACTCCCGCAGTCCTCAACGATCCGTTTCCCACTCAAAACCAACAGATGATTTCTCAAACCCCCTCAGCCCAGGGGGAATCATCCAATACCGCGCATGTTCTCATGTTGCGTAACGAGACGATCAATTTGAACACTCGCTCGTGATCTTACGAACAGGTCCCTTCGAAGGAACCCGCTGGAAGTAATATTGAAAAAGATTCCCACTCTCTGACTAATGTCACTGTACCTTTGACTTCTATCACCATTGAGAAGCCATCTTTGGATTCCATATTGCGTCCGCCCAAGAGTACGATTCGAAAAGCTGTTTTCAATCTTAATGCTCACGCGACACAAAATTACAATATCGTAGAAGACTTGGCCCAAGCTCCTTGCGCCATGTCCACACTGGAAGTTTTGCAGAATTGTCCCAATCAACGCAAAACTTTCCTCGCCGCCATTGGTGCAGTTGACTCGGATTCCTCGAACACCATCATGTTCCGACTTGACAACCTTAAGTCGAGACTTTCACACCAACTCGCATTCCAAGTTACCGTGAACATTGCTGGGAAGATGGTTCATCGCACCCTTCTAGATGAAGGTGCCTCTACTTCTGTCATGTTGATCACCTGTTGGAGAGCCATTGGTTCTCCCGAATTGAATCGTTCTCCTACCACGTTGAAAGCATTCGACGGGCGTGACTTTCAACCTCATGGGATCTTACAAGCTCTTGCAGTTGAGTTGGGTGAAAAGACCATAACCATTAATGTGGAAGTGGTCTCGGCCCCGTTAGATTATAATCTCTTGCTTAGTCGCAATTGGTTTTACACCATGCAGGCGATAGCCTCTTCAGTCTTCCGCATAGTACAGTTCCCCCACTAAGGACGAATTGTTACTATCGACCAACTAGATTTTTGTACACTAGACGCCACTACTCATCCTGGTGACCATATTCCTTTTAGTGGACAGATGTCAAAACAGTATGAGAGTGTAGGGGTTGGCCTTTTAAAAGATTCATCTCTCATGGGCGTTTATCCAGCCATGGACCCCCCTAATCATGTCGCGACGGTGAACATGATCTCCGCAGAGATTCTATCTCACTCAAACAATGCTTGGCTTGTACCTAATGAAGCCACAACACACCTGTTTGGAGACAGAATGCCTCTTTCACCCGTTGAGCGCATTTATGAGGCTATCCAGACAACACCGGAGGACCATTCATCCATCGTTTCTCCTTCCTGTTCTCTACAACGGACGTCCTCTCTACCCGATCTCTTGCTTCTGACTTTTCATTTAGACGAGTCCATCATGGAAGTAATGAATGTGGACGACGGTCCGTGGGATGATCTTCATCACAGGTCATCTTTTCTTCCACCATGGGAGTACATAGAGAACAACATTCATACCCTCTTTTCACCAGATATCTACCCTTCCCCTCATTTGCCTATCCTCACATGTCTTACGGACTCAGAGAGCAACTTGGCTAACATTGAGCCAACCACTGCGGTAGACATCTCCGTGAAACTAGGTATAGTGGAACACCTTCACATAGGCCAGAAGTGTTCCCTTGAAGAAATCGCTATTGGCACGGCCTTATTCAAACGATTTCGAGACATATTTGCTTGGTCCTATGAAGAGATTCCTGGGATAGACCCTGCAATTGTTTCTCACGAAATAAAAACCTATCCCGACATCAAGCCTGTGCGCCAAAATTTGCGATTGGTACACCCCTGGAAAACTACGGCAATAAAGGCAGAAATTGAAAAGCTCTTAAAGGCTGGCTTTATCTATCCTGTCCCATTGACGGATTGGGTCTCAAATGTCGTTCCTGTGAACAAAAAGCAGGGCACCATTCGCGTCTGTGTTGATTATCGGGACCTTAATCGGGCTTGTCCAAAAGACAATTACCCGACCCCCTTCATCGACCAGATCATCGACAACTGTGCCGGAAGCGTCATCTTCTCATTAATGGATGGATTTTCTGGTTACAACCAAATTGAGATCAACCCAACCAACCAACATAAGACGACTTTCATCTGCCCATGGGGTACATTCGCTTATCGCAAGCTCCCATTTGGCCTTAAAAATGCTGGCGCCACGTTCCAGCGGGCTATGTCGTACGTTTTCCACGATATTAAGGACTTTGTGGAGCCATACTTGGATGATCTCTCTGTTCATTCAAAGTAGCGTGAGTTCCACATTGATCATCTGACGGCCATATTCCTTAGATGTAGACGGTACAATATCCATCTGAATCCTCATAAGTGTATCTTTTGCGTTGAGTCTGGGCGCCTCTTAGGGTTTATTGTCTCGAAAGATGGGATCCGCATTGATCCCTTGAAGGTGGAGGCCATCATAAACCTACCACCTCCTACTGATGTTACGGAACTTCAAAGTCTCCAAGGGAAGGCGACTTATCTAAGACGTTTTGTCTGTAATTTTGCGAAGAAGACCTAGGGATACATGAAACTGCTTAAGAAGGACGTCCCGTTCATTTGGGACGACCAAGCTCAAAAGTCTTTTGACAGTATCAAACATGCCATCACGCATGCCCCCGTGCTTCAACCACCTAATTATTATCGCGATTATATTTTGTATCTCGCCGCTTCTGTTACCACTATTGCCATGGTTTTGGTATAGGAAGATCAAAATGCTCAGGAACATGTGATATACTATGCGAGTAAGGGTCTCACTGACATCGAAACTAGATACTCACATGTCGAAAAACTAGCTTTCGCGGCAGTCATTGCCATTGAGAAGTTCCGTCATTACATCCTGCTCCGCACCACCGCCATCATCACCGATTCAAACCCCATGTACCACGTACTGACACGTCAAGTACTTGGGGGCAAGTATTCACGCTGGATTGTGATACTGCAAGAATTTGATCTTCTTTTCGAAAGGCTAAGTCTAAGAAGTCTTTGGTGTTTGCTGAGCTCATCTGCAACCTTCCCCGTTCTGATGCAGAAGTAGAGCACAATGATTCATTTCCGGATGAAACATTGTTTCTCATCAGTACGTCTGACCCATGGTATGGAGATATCCTGTTATATCTTTAGACCCAACGCTTCGATCCTCAACTGTCTCGCGACGATCATTGTAAGATACGCCACCACGCAAAGTATTACTTGATCATAACTGATACTTTGTATCGCCGTGGCATCAATTCCATTCTTCAACGTTGTCTAACGCACGAGGAAGCCGAACGCATTCTGAATGACTATCACGCTGGTGCGTGTGGCGGTCACCTCTCTGGGATGGCTACTGCCCAGAAGATTTTGCGTGCAGGATACTACTAGCCTACTATCTTCAAATATTGTATTGAGGCCGTCAAAAAGTGTCTTCCTTGCCAACACTTTCATATGAAGAAGCACACGCATCCTGCCCCGTTACATCCGGTTATTGCCATTGGCCCATTCGCAAAATGGGGCATAGATTTTATGCATTGTAAGCCTAACTCGGTCGGGGGGCATAGTTACATTATCGTAGCTGTGGATTACTTTACGAAGTGGGCCGAGGCTATGCCTACATACCAAAACGACGATAAAACCGCCGCACTCTTCATGTTTAACCATGTGATAGCACGGTTTGGAGTTCCTCGGGCTATAGTCACCGATCATGGTTCTCACTTTCAGAACCATATGGTTGCTGAATTGAGCGACAAGTTGGGTTTTCACCATGAAAACTCAACACCCTACTACCCGTAATCCAACGGACAAGTTGAGGCCATTAACAAGGTCTTGAAAACTATGATGCAAAGGATGGTAGGGACACAAAAGTCCAACTGGCACAATATGCTCTTTTCAGCGTTATGGGCCTACCGAACTACCGTAAAAACCGCCATAGGCTTCACTCCCTTCCAATTGGTATATGGTTTGGAGGCTGTCTTACCGATAGAGTGCGAAATCCCGTCTCTTCAACTCGTTGTAGAACTTCTTCCTGACACTACTGCTGAAGAAGAACGAGTCTTGTACTTAGCCAAGCTTGACGAGTCCTGCCCCACGATGCTGCTCTTGCTAATGAAGCACATAAGAAGCGCATCAAGGCCCAGTACGATAAGTCAGTCGAACCTCGTATCTTCAACGAGGGTGACCTGGTCCTCACTAATGACCAAAAGCACGATAAGATAGGAGCTGGGAAGTTCGAGTCCATGTGGCATGGACCCTACATCATTAAACATGTATTGGAAAAAGGTGCTTACGAGCTCGAAGATTACGACGGCATCTCTTTGGGTGAACCCCGCAATGGGCTTTACCTGAAGAGATACTATGCTTGATTTCTCATGCATAGACTTGCTTGTATATATTGTACATGGCGTGTTTTTGTGTGGTGTGATGCATTTCTCTTTTTCGAGTGTCTTTTAGATCTTGTTTCCGCTCCTTATACCATGTTATGTCTGCGTGTGCAGATGGCGACGTGTTATGGATTCGCGGACAGCGCCAGCCAGCATACCCGTAACCTTGCTTCAGTAGCCTGGGTACTTTAGTCCCCTACAGGCGATCTCATTTGCTCAGGAGGAAATTGTCTAGGGTTTGCGACCAACAATGCCGTAGAGTATCAGGCAGTAATCGAAACCCTGACTGACGCCATTTCCTTGGGTATGGACCACATTGTCATCCATATGGATTCTCAATTGGTGGTTTCCCATCTCAACCGGATTTATGCTATCCGTGATGTCACGTACCCACCCATTTATCCAATGCAAGGCAGGGAACATGATGCCAAATTTAGGGCTTTCACATGATCTCGGCCCATTCGTTAGATTCATATAATTAAAATATGAGTGTACAGATGTAAAACAAATCAATTATGCACAGCCGAATGAAAACAACATCCACACACAATTCATGCTCATCCAGCATATCAAAATAATCATTAATTAAACATTGCAGAAATAAATACATAGACATAAATACACTTATCTTCATTTTGCAACTGCCCCAAGCAACTAGCTATGTCACTGCAACGTTCCACCCAACCATAGGCTCTTCGACAACTTATACTGAGTCCGTTCGAAGGCCACCCCCGAGCTGGGCATGATTCTCACAAGGAAAGGGAACATTCCAGCTCGTTCACTGCCAATTACTCATTTCATCTCAGCCAAGCCAGTCCATAGCTGGGTTTATCAGGCTACATTTGAACCATGGATGCTTATTCTCAAGCTCAAGCCAAAGCAATGGATACCCAAATCCCATACCCCAACATTCTCATTTCTCACACCGCAAGCACAAACATTGGGCATAGATACCATTTACAACAAGGGTATTTTACAAAACAGGGTCCATGGGTTTTTCCCAAATCGTGGCTCACTAAAATAGACTGTGGAAAGAGTAATTCGATTTCAACCCCAGGGAGTAAAATCAATTTCTCCCCACTAGTTATGATCCTTTCCAATGGCTTAAACGACCTCCAGGAATACCCAAAAACATGTTGTTCTCTTCCCCACTGGTAATCAACACAAAAACGCCCCTTCCCAGGTAAAAGATGAAGGGAAACCCAGAAAAACCATGGAGGAAAACGCCCAAGCAGCTAGAGCTGCGTGAGGGAGCAAGACTGATGGTTGCATAATGGCTTAGAGAGCAATTTCGTGGCTCTTTTCTTGCCCAAGGAGACAAACACAATTTTCCATGAAGGGTGGATTTCCCATACCCGAATTTGGACAGCCATACCTCTCCATTCCCAAGGCATTAACTATCTCAACCAACTCTTGGGAGAAATCAATGGTTGGGTACAAAAGTCAACATGGGTAGTTTAGGGTTTGATGGGTTCTCTCATTGACACTTGGCTTGAACTGATTGGCTCAAGGGTTTGAATGTTTTCCCTCCCAATTCCTTGTGAAATCATGCCCCCATCTCTTTGTTGCATTGCATAGCTAGTTGTGGGTATTTTTATTAAAATGCATATTACATGATGTTGAAGTTCCAATGTGCTTGGCTAGCATGCAAACCATATGCATCAATAAATCGATGGCGGGGCCTTGGCCTTGAGCTCCTCACCATGATTTCATAACAATATTACATCATTTAAGACGTTAAAGTGATAGGGTCTTGATGGGGATGTGACATGTGATCCTACTCTACTCCGTCTCTTTAGACGAGTACGTCTCTGGAAAGGTCATTTGAATCCATTCAATACCTGCACATTCCACGAGAGTTGAACACAGTTGCTGACTCGATGGCCAATTTCATCATAGATTGGTACATTGCACACACATAATAACCATAATATGTAAAGCATTCATAACATGTAAATATAATGTATATAAGCAAACATGTAAACGAGATCACATCACTAATCATTTCAAAGACACATAATGTATAAACCGCTGATAATATATATAAATTGCTCAAAAGTAGTGCTGGTACAAAATCTGAAGCACGTTGGATTTCAGTGAGTCTCTGCAAAAATCTGAAGCATCATGGCTTTCAGTGAGTCTCTGCAAAAATCTGAAGCATCATAGCTTTCAGTAAGTACAAAATCTGAGGCTTCTAAAGCTCTCAAGTACAAGTATAAAAGTGTCTCAGGCACCACGCTTGATCCCTACACCCCTGACTCGCACAGCTCTCTGTCGCTGTGTGATGAAGCAGTCTACAGTACGAGCCACCTTGCGGAGTAGGGCGTTGAAGCACACGGACGCTCCAACCCCGAATCTCTGCATGGGTCTCGAAAGGTCGTCGATAGCAGGCTCGGGAACCTCCACAGTTAGCTGAGATAAGTTCCGGTACACCTCCTCCATCTCCTCGATGGAGGCATGTGCACCGGCAGGAACCACTGCTTCCCCGCCTCTGTCTCTCCTCGCCAGAAGGGAGAGACCCACTGGTTGTACAGGGCCAATATCTGCACACATAATGTACTTGTCAGCACTACATCAAAAAAATAATATAATTCACAAAACTAAAAAATACAAGGGTTTTGTTCTTACCGATATCACCCCACGCTGCACCCTCTGGCAGCACTGAGTCGGGATCCTCCCGAAAATCTGTACCGCTGTAAGGAAATTCCTTGACCATGAGCATCTAGCCCTCTAGCCAGTTGAAAAACTCAGGACCAAAAGTGATGATGGGACCCCCACCATGGCGGGTCATCAGCTCTGCCCACCTGAGCATATGTGGATCATCTAGTATCACCTGCGGACGCAGGAGAGGAAACCGCTCCAGGAGGAACGACACTATGATCGATCCATATCCAAACTGCTTGAGCTCCCCTCGCCGACACTTGGTCAGCTGAGCTCGGATGTTTGCGAGGAGACCCTCACACCAGTTGAAGACCATGGGAGACATATAGTCTTCCGCATATAGCATCTGGGTTTGAGTAGCCGTATGTGGAGCTTGGCTACCCGCCACCCTGGTAATAGTAAGCAGTATAGTCCTTAGTGGATGACTCACCACATCTTGGATGAGTATCTTCCCACTGGAAGGACGAGAAGTAGCAACACAGTACTGAGACACCATGTCCTCAACCGTACAATCGCTGGCCCGAGTACCAGTGTTATGTACAACGTCCCCTCTTCGGGACAAACCAGTTAGAAAATATATGTCCTCAATGTCAATATTGAGGATGTGCTCACCTATGACGAAGTACTGTTGGGATACATCCCAACTTTGAAGCATGTGTGTCAAGAACGGGATTTGGGCTCTCATCCCCTGTATCTCAGAGAATTTGAGCAATCCACAGTTTCGCAAAGCAACCACACATTATGGATCGTTTGCAGCTTGCTCATCCTCTATCTCGTGTTCTCTTTCTCGCCACTCTAAAACCATCTCTGCTTGCTGGGAACCTGCCAAAAGGGGCATTTAAAGCATGTTAGGTCCTTTCCCAACTGGCACAAACTCATTTTTTGGAAGATTTTTGATGTTTGACATATGGGTTTCCGTCGTCGCACCCAACCTTTAGGTATAGGGCGACATCGTTGCAAGTCCCATTTTCGAGGCTTGCGACGACCCAGGCTCGTCGCAAGTCCCTAAAGGTTCACTTGAGATGAGCTGAGGGCGCAATATCCCCTCTCCAAACCATCAAAAAACTAAAAAAATGCATAAAAATGGAAAAACTAAACCACTACAAAGTTGCTAGCTAAGATTTAGGCCTACCTGGTCTAGACGGTTGGTGAAATGGCGGATCGTAGCTCCTGGAATCGACGAAGGAAGTTTTGGCTCCAAATTGGTACTTCTCCACCCAAATTGACAATTTTAATAATGTTTCTATTTTTGGCCCATATTTCTATTTATAGAATGAAATGGAATATTCCTTTTCAAATATTTTGATGCTTTTGGGCCATTTACTATAGTTTCGACCGTTTGTCATTATATTTGGGGCTATTTGACACTTTTTCTAGTGTACAGGAGTCGTAAAGTGGTCCTTCATAACGTTTCTCGCATTACCAACAATAATTACAGGTATGAACATTCCTTTGAACGTTTTGTCATTATTATTTTTAGTTAGTCGCATTGATTGCATGAGGATGAGTTTACTCTTCGTTTGTTCTTGTACTCACCAAATCATGAGAACAAGTACTGAGTTATGATTTATCACTTTTTTCGGGCTTGTTAAACTTCCACGAAAAATGACACCCCTCGGAGTCCATAGTTAAGCTCTTTTTAGACTCCTTAAAATTGAAAAGATTGCCAAGCGAATTTGTCACGTTCACGCTTGTTAAAGTATTTGAATGGTCGTCTTCCTGGTGATAGTTTACCCCTTTTTCGGACCAGGAGGCACTAATTACGAAAAAGGAATACTCCAGCCAATCATGACTGGAAGAGTCCTCTCCCGCGTTGTTTTACCCTTTTTCGGGCGATGAGGCTAACTTTACGAAAAAGGACCGTTGGAGTCTTCTTTAGTTCTTTTCAGACTCTCTAAATATGAAATGACGACCGAGTTTTCCTTCTATGGACTCGTTAAATTTTCACATTGAAGGGCTCGTCATGGGACAAACCCCTCCTATCCTAGGTTCGAAAAATATTTGGGATTGGACTCATCTATGAGATGAGCTATACCGAGCATCTGGTTACCCTCATCAAGCTCGTTAAAAATCACATGAGGCACTCATCCTTCATGATGGGGAAAAGGGAAAGTGTTTGTGTTACATACCTTAGTGGCAGTATATAGTTGTTCTTGAACATGGCACTCATTTGCATTGCATACAGTACTTGGGTCATCTGTTTGTCTATGAGTCCCTGCTTACTTTCTGAGTCCTATTACTCCTCTGAGTCATTCGGAGAAAGCTTCCACTATCAGTTGCATTAGAAATTTGCGTCATTCTCATGTCAATACTGCCAAGTCATGCCATGCCCATGTTCATGAACACATTCATCACTCATCATTTTTTTGCAGTCAGTACACATGTCGTCATGCCGTTGTCACTTTGAGTCAATCTCACATGTTATTGTACCATCCGATCCACTCTACACATATTTTGTCGTGTTTCGTGTCGATTGATGGGGGATTCATCATTGCCCTCCTTCGATGGATTCTTCCTTATCGACTTCAACACATCATCCGAGGATTGAATCTAGAAACCAATCAAGTACCTTGGCCCTGCATGCCTTAATGGCAGGTTACCTTGCTTTCATCATGAGTTTACATCATTGACTCTTGATTGAAATATTTCGTCTTGCGTTCGACTTCAACTCATTTATTCGTGCTTGATGATATGCACTGTGATACCTTGGGAATCAATGGCATTAATGGTGATCTGCCTCGCACTTGTTAACGGTTTACATCAATGACCGGTAATCAAGTGGTTTCTACCATGTTCGTTGTCAAGACATTTGTAATCACATGGATAGATTCGTATCATTGCAGGTACAACTTGAAGACCCTGGGGAGTCATGTTTTACCTAGGTTGCGATGGAGTTTGTATTGAGTCACATTACATGGATCCAATTTTTTATTGGTCGTGGCTGTGTTATCATCTCATCATCGATCTATGCTTGTGTCTAGTAGCCATGATTGTGTTCAGTCGGTCATTACTACCATGGATCTGCAATGTATTGGTCGGCAACCATGTTGTACTACTTATGAGATTGTCAGTTCAGAGTCAGTTGTACTGCAGCAGCGTCTGTTGGCTGCTTTTTGGACAGACCCGGGTTTTAATGAAGCGCAACAACAAAACCCCTTGGCGCACTGGCCCTCTCGGCAACGAGCTGCGCAGCAGCTCGAGGTCTCACCCGAAGTGGCTATGGGGGGGCTAAGGAATCAGGTTTCCTTAACCTAGGCGATGCGGAGACTGCTCTCTCTCTCCCTTGATGATCCCTTAACGCGGAATGTCTGACCCTTGCTCGGACTCCTGAGCGTAACAGCGCTCAACTCCCGCTCGGCCACCCCGCTGCGCGGTATTTCTACTCCTGCGCAAGGATCAATTACCCTCCGCGCCAATACTCTATGTATCGTTTCCGCTTGCGCGCTAGGCGCAGCAACGCGTTCCTCTATCGCTGTGGCGATAGCGTCTTACAGATTCCTTCGACACTTAGCGTTTATAGTTACCAAGGAAGCTCCAAGAACTTACTTAACATATCCATAAAGATAATGCAACATTCATGTAGACACAGATAGTGAACTAAAACAGGCAATCGCTTCACTCATAGCATCATAACAACGAGAAATATGAAGTCCACCTCCACGGGGAAAACCACATCCACGGGAGTATCTTATATTAACCAGAAAACGATAGAATTACACAATATGCTGCGCACACAGCTGCAGCCTCAGATCTTTCCAGGAAACTCCACGCACACAGCTGGGAGCCCTTCTCTCGATCTAGTCTCTTCCTCTACGGGGATTACAATAGTTCAGACGTCGACTCAGACTGTCTGCAACTCAAGGATTAGCTTCACTGCTATCCAGTCCTAACTCCTGCTTTCTAATCAACACGATAGAAAACAACCAACAGGATCATAGCAGAGGATGATCAACTCGATCAATCCTTCTTGCATCTAGTATCTACTATCTAGCTAGCTCACTCACAGTCTTAGCTAACTCCCTTTCTCTTCTATCTCTCTTGATCTCACCTCTTCTCTTTACAATTATACACATATATATAGGTGGCCATGACGGTCGCACCTTTACAAAACTGTGGGCCTTTCCCAGCAGTAATCCCCAAAAACCCTAACCACAGACATGGCTAGGTGTACTGTAGGCGCCGCTTGCAGTCATGTCGCCGCTTCCTGCAGGCTCCATGACTTCCGACGCAGATTGCGGGTATGGGCGCCCTGTCCTTCGCCTTCAATGCTTTGGTCCGTTGCTCCTCCTTGATCCGAGCAACCATAACTTCTGTACATAGCCTTAAATGAGGGTAGCTGAGCCCTCTACTCCGTCGCTTCATTTATTATGGTAGCTGAGCTTTCTATTCAGCCACATTCATTCCTCTATGACGTGTGCGCGCGAGCTCCGCGAGTTCGGGTCCGTCATCTGCGCTGAGCTCATCCATCTGGCACCGTACTGCGCACCGTTTGCTTCTACCCAAAAATTGGCGCTTACTCAAAATTTAGCACTTTCTCTTTGACACTTGTGCTTTTTCCTCAAAATTCGTAGCTTTACCATGGCTACGGCCTAGGCTCCAACAGGCCCCTAACACTTACTTGTGGCTCACCCTCGAGCCACTCGCACTAGCGTGTGGTCGCTTTACTTGCGCATCTGCTTTTGCTTTGGTCTCCGCGAATGTTTTCTTCCACTGCGCAATAGCGGAGTCCATTTCATCGACACACTCGAGAGCTGTCTGCACCGTTTCTGCAGTGGCTTCTTCTTTAGTTATGCCATCAATCACCTGTTGCGATTCTGCAATTTCTTTAATCTTTGCCTCGACTTGGGCAGCTAGGTCAGCATACTCATCCATAAATGGCTGAATGCTGTTGGTGAGTTTCGCATCTTCATTTCTGAGCTTGTGCAATTGCTGTTGCACTCTGCGTACTTCGTTCATTTTCCTCATTTTTGCTAAGCCTGCTAAGGCCTTAGCTTCTTCAGTCAGAACAGTTAGGGACTGTTCTGCGGCTTGTACCTGTTCCAAAAGACCAACTTTGAAGGGGAGCTTCTCAAGCTCCGTCCAAGCCTCCATAGCTTGGGTCATCAGGTTCTCAGCTTCCTGTGTTTTATCTGCCATTTGTGTGGAAGCTCTGCGCAGCGCTTCAAATTGTTCCTTCCTATCATCTGTAGACTGCGCAGCAACACGAGCTTCTAGCTCGATGATCTGGGTTCTATGGCCCTCAGCCATAGCAACTATTTCGTGCTCCAGGGCTTTCACCCTTCTTCCGATAATTTGAACTTTCTCGACCAGAGGAAGGTCTGGTCGAATCTCACAAGCCGGCAACTCCTGGGCAATTTCATCAACTGCACTTCTTATGCCAATGTCTTGTGCCTCATAAAGTGCGAGCTTCTCAGAGATATTCTTATGGCTTGCCTTCAGCTCTATCTCCTGTGATTGCAGTCGTTGGTTTTCCTGGAATGTAGAGAGCTCTCTAGCTCTCAACTCAACAGAAACTTTCTCATGTACTAGCTGTAGAGACTCTGTAGGAATTAAAGACAAATTTATTTCAACAGGCCCAACTGCGCTTACCTGTAGTGCAGTCAGAGGATCCGGAAGTGTCATGCTTGTAGGCGAAATGTGCACGACAGTATGCCTTTCTGCGAGTACTTCAACTTGCTCAGTACTTGTGGGTACTTGTGGCGCCTGCGAAGTAGATGCTGGCGCATGGGTCTGCGCAATCCTTCCTGCAAGACCTTTTCATTCCACAAACTGCAGGTCTAGAGCACTTCTGATGTGAGCGTGCGTGGTCCGCAGCTCGCGAAATTGCTCTTTCAAATATTGGTCGATCCCTGAGGGAATGGCCTCAGAGGGATGCGACACCTTTTGTTTCTTGGTTGCTGGTTCTGTCGAACCTTCATCACTTCTTGCTCGGGGGCCTCCTTGCCCTTATCCCTCTCTTGCGCAGTGGCGGGTGGCATCGCGGATGCGATTTCGGCGGCCTCCCTCCATTCATCCGACCAAGATTTGATAGTTTCTTCAACATATTCAGTGGTCATCCTGTAAAGGGCGGAGGTAAAGTTGATGTAAGTCGGCCGAAAAGGCCAACTTTCCTTGATATATTTTCACTGTCTCCTCACTCAACCTCGGCATTTCCTGAATGGTATCTCTGAGGAGATAGTAGTATTCACAAAATACAGCATGGTTCATCTTGCGCTTTGCGGGATTAGCAGATTCCCAAAGGTTAACATATCGCATTCCTGCGACTTCTCCTGCGTGGCGCGGAAGGAACTGAGTGTTCGGGGGCTCCTTCCACCCGATGAGAGCGCACAAAATTAAAAGCCAAGAAAAATGGAACAACTGACCGGGGTTGTCTTGGACGTTTCGACAGTCTTCCAAGAAAGAATTGAGGAGGAAGAGGGACCAGTTGTACTGTTCTCCCTCCGCAGCTGCGATGGCGAGCTCCACGACAGCTCTAGTAACTTCCTTTGGTCTGCACTTTGTGAGAAGTCTTCCTGCGAGCAGACTTCCTGTAAATCTGAGGGATTCGTCTTCTACTATAGTGAGGTCATAAGCCCGACCTCCTCTTGTCAAATTGTATTTCTGCACCAGCTATGCAGCCAATTTTCTATCCTTGTCTTTTCCCACAAAATGAACATTGGGATCCTTACCAACCTTAGATAGGCCGGTAATACGATGGATTAAGTCGACATTGAAATCAATCGGCCTCCCTAGCCAAAGGTAACCTCCATGAACACAGGATAGCAGTGTCTTGACAACTGCATTGACTTCGTTGCTACGCCCGAAGTGCGGTAGCTTCAACAAGTTCAACAAACCCGGCTTCTCCAAGTTTGCTGCGAATCCCTTTGGGATGAATTCATCAACCTTTCTGGCGGGGTTATGAATTATCGTCAGATATCAATCTGGCGCGAACCGAGGATACGTTTTATAGTCTCCCAGGTTGAAATCAGAGAACTTGACCAGTGGAAGGTGTCCAAGCAGGGACCCGTCTTGTCGCACGCCAGCCGGTAATGGAGGTAACAGAATCAGATACTTTGCATTCTTCGGTATATGTACCTCTGGTGCATCATCTGGACGCGGCAGAATATAGTTCACCATAGTGGCCAACGGCTCTGGAACGGGCTCTTCTGGCTGTTGCTGAGACGCTCTCATGCCCGGATATTGTCTGGGATCATTAGAACCAGGGTGTACGTAAGTCGAGGCCGTCACTGGAGTAGTCATACCGAAATCTAGGCCTCGGCGCAGGAATTGACGAACAACTTCTTCAGTTGACAGATTCTCCGTCGTGAACCGGTATAGGCACAAGAACTTGGACAGGAATGGCGGAACAACGTAGGATATGAATACTGAAAACAAAGGAAACACTCTGCACAACTCGGCTCTAAAAACAATAACTTGGATTCTCAAACAAGACTATGCAACTCGAGAAAAGTAACCCGAAAATATACAAGTGTGGGGTATTTATAGCCAAAGGTGATAGTAAATGCGGGCAAGTGGGGCTACTAGCTATAGGTGACTCTGCATGAATTGACAACCCCTCTATCCCCCTCGCCTCTGCGGTTAATTTATTGTGATGGACGGGCTCTGACAGCCTTCCGGGAGAAGCTAAAGCTTTCGGCGCATGAGTTAAATGCAAATCTTACGGAGATCAAGCCGAATATGTCAGAGCGGCTACACTTAAATGGCGGGCTTATCCTTCATTTATTCTCAGACGCGGCTACATAACTGCTGTAATTCAAATTTGTCGGCGGGTCATTTCAACTTAGGTAACTGTGCATAGGGGTCCACAACGAGAACTCCTCAAGCGGCAAATTGACACAGGGAACTCCGCAAGGGCGACAGTTCAATGACCCAGGGAAAAACTTCATCAGAGCGCAAATAGGGTCGCTCCATACAAACTTGTATTGACATGCGCGGATGGTTCAAGGAACTGCGCGGGAAGCCAGAGACTGAGTATCTCACGGCTTCCGTGTAGACTGTGATAATGCGATGTCTCTTTCAACTACACGGGGCATCTGCACTTCTTGAGCAGCTATTTAAGTTGACAGGGCGGAGTGGCCGTCGCGGTAAAGCTTGAACCGACTCCTGTTGATCTTTGTAGGCAACAATTCTCCATTCAGCTTCGCAAGCTGAACTGCTCCTCCTTCTGTTATTTTTATAACCTGGAAAGGGCCTAACCAGTGTACACAAAACTTGCCTACAAACTTGATGAATTTACTATCATAGAGGAGTACCAAGTCTTGTTCCTGAAAGACTTTATTCTTAATATGCCTGTCATGCCAAGCTTTCTGTCTTGCCTTCTGTACTTGTTGATGGAATCCGGCTAAAACTCCGTCTTCTTCTAAGGCAAGCAATTGTGAAAGTCTTTCACTCATGGTATTAGTATCTGCCATTTATGTAATTTGCGCAATTCTGAGACTGGGAACAATGTATTCCATGAGCATAACTGCTTCTTGTCCATACACCAAACTGAAAGGTGTGTGACCTGTTAGTTTCTTGCATGTGGTTCTGTAAGCCCATAATATAGCCGTGATTCTAAGGTCCCAATCATCTCTTTGTTGATTACAGATCTTTGTCAGGGCATTCTCAAGAATTTTATTGAATGCCTCCACCGTACCATTAGCTTGAGGGTGGTAGGGTGTACTCTTATGATGACTAATTTGGAATTCTTCAGTAAGGGCCTCTATAGTCTCATTGAGGAAATGTGTACCCTGATCACTCATTAGAATCAATGGACATCCAAATCTAGCGATAATGTTCTCAAAAATGAACTACGCGGCAGTGGAAGCGTCGCAGTTCTTCACTGGCTTAGCCTCAGCCCATCTGGTGAGGTATTCAGTAGCTGTAATGATGTATCGTGCGCCGGTTCTCTTTCCTGGTGGGTTGATAGGTCCCACAAAATCAATTGCCCATTTATGAAAAGCACGCAGTGTTATCTGAGGTCTTAGCGGCATTTCATCTTTCCTTGAGGGTTTTCCGGTTCGCTGGCACACATCACAACATTTACAGAATTCCTTAGTATCCTTATGCAATGTCGACCACCAAAGACCTGCGGCTAAGATCTTCTGAGCAATCGGCTTTCCTGCGAAATGGCCTCCTGCGGTACCTGAGTGCGCTTCTGCGATGATAGAGTTCTTTTCATGCGGTAAGATACATCTGCGCAAGACTTCGTCGGGGCCCAACTTATAGAGCTGGCCTGCTATCAAAGTGAAGTCTGCGGCTTTGACAACAAGTTGTTTCTTCTGCTGGATTGTAAACTCAACTGGCGCTTGTCCGGTAGTGAGAAACTCAAGAATATCAGAGTAATATTCATCGGCTGCTTGAACAGAAAACAACTGCGCATCGGGCAGGTTGTCCTTCAGATTTGTAGGTTCCCCGCCTGACTCGATTCTTGATAAGTGGTTAGGTCTTGCATTCAATCTACCCGGCTTTACAATTACCTCAAAATCATATTCTTGGAAGAGCAGTAGCCATCTGCAAATTCTTCCCCCTAACACTGGCTTGTTGACCAAGTATTTCAAAGCAGAATGGTCAGTATACATTTTAAAATGTGAGCCCAATAGGTAGTGTCTGAACTTCTGTAGGGCATACACCATAGCTAGTCCTTCTCTCTCTGTAGTGGTGTAGTTCTTCTCGGCTGTGGACAGCTTTTTGCTGGAGTAAGCAATCGGGTGGTCAATACCTCCTTCTCCCGGTTGTGTAAGCACAACCCCCAATGCTATGGAAGAAGCATCGACGTGAACATGAAAGGGTTTATTCCAGTCTGGGAAAACTAGAATTGGCGCAGTGATCATCTTTTCTTTAAGTGTATCCAAGCTCTGTTGGAATTCTTCTGTCCATTGGAATTTCGAATCCTTTTTCAGCAATCTTTCCATAGGTGCTGTGATCTTTGCATAACCTTTGATAAATTTTCTGTAATATCCTGTATGTCCCAATGTAGTGCGCAATTGTTTGACTGAGTTGGGCGCAGGTAAATTAGCAATGATGGCAACCTTCGCAGGATCCATCAGGAGTCCTTGTCTGCATACAATATGACCCAACAAAATACCAAAAGGAGCACAGAAGATACATTTTTTCAAGTTAAAGGAAATCTGATGCTGTCTACATTTTTCTAACATCATGCGCAGGTTCCCCATATGGTTCTTTAGTAAACCAAACACAGTCCAGTCATCAAAATAGACTTCTAAAAACTTATGGATGAATTCTTTAAAAACAACAACAACAACTCTAGAGAAGATAGCAGGAGCGTTTTTAAGGCCAAAGGGCATTACCGTATACTGGAATGATCCCCATTCAGTCGCAAAAGTAGTCTTATGCCGGTCGTGTGGATGGATTCTGATCTGATGGTATCCTGAAAATCCATCAGTGAAGGAATAAGCCTCTTGTCCTCCAACATTATCAAGCACTTCGTCTGTAAAGGGAGTAGGAAATGGATCATGCGCTGATGCGTCATTGAGTTTGCGCAAGTCCACACAGATTCTTATTTCACCTTTTGTCTTCTTCTCTTGTACAACCATAGGACTAATCCAATCACTTTCCTCTACTGGCTCAATAATACCTACTGCGAGCATCTTGTCAATTTCTTCTTTAACTTTTTCTTTATAGCACGGGTTCAACCTGTATGGGCGCTGTTTTACTGGCTTGGCATCTGCTTTCAGAGGTATGCGCATGACTCCTAAGTCTCCTAGGATGCCTTTCATTTCTGTGAACTTGGTAGGAAAGATATCCTGGTAGTCATGTAATAAATCTGAAATATGCCCAACAGTTTCATCATCCCAATAATCTCCTATAGAAGCAAACTTGGGTTCGGCTTCTGTACCAATGTTGATCTTTTTGAGCTTGATGTGTTCTGTGATGGCAGGGATATCAAGCTGAGGACCTCCAACATTGCGCGTCCCTTCTGATTCTGGAATATTGATGTTGTGAGGATCATCCTCCTCTTCTTCAGTGGTGAAATTATAGCATTCCAGGGCATGTTCTATCTGAACAGCCCAATCCGGTTGGGAATCTTCTGGTAATGGACATGGTTCAAATACCTTCTTTTTAATACATTTCAGGGCCTGATCAATACTTGGATGCTCTGACTCAAAGCCGAAGGTAAGTTGAAAACTTTCTATCATAAGAGGCCAAGTGATAGTACCTCTGCGTAATTCTGTTTCCGTGTACCAGTTCCTTGGAACTGTATCCAATGTGTGGATGAATAGGTGAACCCACTCATCTTCTGGAATATCTGACCATTGATGAATGCATGCTTCAATGTGTGACCTGGGGTCACTCTGTCCATCATATTTGCGCAACACTTCTGCTGTGGTGTCCTGAAATCTGCGCAGTATCAATCTGCGACAGTCTTGCCATGTGTAAATATTCTCTTTATGCGCACCCCACCATCTTGCGGGTGTAGCGCGCAGTGCTACATCTAATGCTTGTATGCGCTGCTGTTCGGGAAGCTGTTGTTCATATGTATGTATGAATTTGCTTACTTTAGTTAAACCATTAAAAATTGGAGTGTCGGTCAATTCTGTGCCAATCCATCGAATGGATTTAGTCATCATGGCGCAACGTCTTGCAGAAACCTCATGTAAACGATTCTGCCAGTTTTCCAATCCTGCGTCTGAGTCTGATGTGCATGAGCTATCACATCGCTAGCTGATATGGCCGTCTGCGGTGGGATTGACATAGTCACTCTGACTAGCAGTCATCTGATACAAACTTTCCATGTGGCGCGCTTCTTCTTCTGCCCGAATGGGTTCTATATACCTTGGTCCTTGAATAGGATCAAGCGGCGCAATGACCCTAATCTGGTCATCCTCAAAGGTCATCTGTCTCTTCTTCAAATTAATGACAACCAAATTATCAAAGGCCCAGTCTATACCTAAAAGTGCTGGGTAAGGTCTACTATCATCCAGAATTTTGATTACTTCAAAGTCTGCAGAACTTCTTACTCCCTCGATATCAATAGGTACATTGGGTAATCTGCCCAATGGAGAGACTCGTTGCTGGTTCGCGAGTCTTAGCTGGATGGGGGATCTTGTAAGCTGAGGGCTTCCCATCTGTTCCCATGTCTGCATGGTGAGAACATTAACTTCTGAGCCCAAATCTAAAATGACTTCGTCCATTTCAAATGCTCCAATCTGCGCTATAAGCCTCATCTCTTTTCCAGTTCTAGTGTGACTCCCAATCTGGTGAACAGCACGCTGCGGTGTGTTCGTTGAAGCAGATTGTTGACACTTATCCAATAGGTGTTGAAGTTCCATAGTTGCTTTTTCATTGCGCAACAACTTTAAGCAGTTCCTCAGAAAAGTATGGACACTGCGTAGTGCATCCTCTTCATCAGGCCTTCCGGATGTAGTGGCCTGTTCTTGTATCAGGTCATCTTGTCTTAGCACTTGCGATCTAATATCATTATGCGGAATTGCGATAGAACTTGAAGCTCTCGGATCTGAGAAATACTCTTGGGCTTGCTTGAATGCTTCTTTTTGCTTCTGCAGATTAAGTGGGGCTGGTTTAATATTAGCGCGGCGCACCCATTGCGTCGCTTGATTTCCAGTTCGCGACTCTGGCGCACCAGTGGTTGTTCCACTGCGTGTCACTATATTGACTGTAGGGTCTAGTTCTCTTTTTTCTGCTCCAATCAACTGAATATTCTGATTGAACTGTGGCGTCTTTGCTTGCATCTTAGCCATCAACTGAGGGCATTCTTCAATGATATGATCATAAGATTTACAATATCTGCAAAGGGTTGTAGGGTTTTGGCAGTCTCTTGCAAAATGACCTTGCGCTCCACAATTATAACAAGTAATCTGGCCTCTTTCGCGGCCAAAATTTGTTGTGCGTCCACGACCCCTATAATTTCCTGCTCGGCCATCGCGAGTTTGGTCATACTGTGGACCTGCTGTGGGTCCTTGTGTCTCTGACTGTACTCTATAAACATCATGTTTTCTTTCCATCATAAGATCATATGCTCTACAATTGTTCTCATCATGGCCTACTGATTTACAGAAATTACAATATAGATTCTTTGGAGTTTGTACATATTTCTGAAGTAAGTGGCATTCTTGTGGTCTATGACCTCGAGTTCTACAGATTTCGCACCGAGGACCCTGTGCCTGTGGTAAAGGGTTAGGTGCTCCAGTTGAAATATACTCTATGAAAACGGGACAATGGTCCTTTGAATGACCTTGCGCTTTACATTTTGTACACCAAATTTCTTCCTTAACATCCTTGCCTTTCTTAATATCATGCACTTGCAGGGTTAAGTTTGCTAGTTGGTTCTGCAACTGCGCAACATCGTTGCTTGTTCCAGCAATTGGTGAAGCTTCTAGTTTCATAGCCATCTCTAGAGCTTGTTCTTGAGTAGTGAGATTCTGTTGCATAAGAGGAAGTCTAATGTGTGGGAGCAGCGCAGCAATGAACCATTCCTTATGCTGCTGTGGTGCAAACTCAAAGCTTACTTGATCTATCAAGGCTTTGAACTTCTGGTCAAAGTCCCATACTGACTCTGTAGGTAACTGTTTTATGTCTTTAAGCTCAGCTATACACTGTGATTCTGATTTAGGTTTCTTGAATTCTCTTATCATAGCATTTCTGACATCAACAAGCATTCTATTCTGTGCTGCTGAGTATTGCATGAACCAAGTTAAGGCTCTTTCTCTTAGTGTGGTTGCTAATTGAACCAATTTAACAGCATCATCATTAATTTGCTTAATTGTCCAAATGGCTTCACATAGGAACCAGTGTTGCTCAGGGTCTTCTATCCCCGTTCCTCTAAAAGTTGGTAGTTTCATGTCATCACCCATCCTTCTTGCGCTAGGTTGAGGTGGAGGTACTGTAGCAGTGCCTCCGGGATGGTCGAACAAAGGCGGTACAGAGGTGCTAGAAGTACCGTGTGGGCTACTAGAAGGTGTTACTGCGGGGTTATACTGAACTTCGTCTGGCTTTTGCGGTGTAAAAGGGTAATAAGGGATATGAGCACTCCCTTGTCTTTCTATATGGCCTGCTCGAGGAACTTGACTGTCTTCTGGGCTAGACTCAAAAGAATGTTGGCCAAGGCCTACTTTATACCGTTTTCCACTACGAGTGCAACCAATAACTTCAAGATCACTATCAGAATCTACGGACATTACTTGTCTATGCTATTCATCTGAAGCTATACATAGTTTTGCTTTTTCGTACAGAAGCATTTTAATCCATAAGTTCAAAGAATTTAAGAACTTACCTCCGTGTGCTTGGAAGAAACTCCTCTCAGGTTCACTGAAACTCTTTCTTGTATCTACGGCAAACTCAGTGATGAAACCTTCCAGCAGACTGTTCAACCAAAAGTCTACTGCGCGGGACACAGAATTATCTACCTGCTTCAAAATACTGACTAGCTCAGGCGTCCAAGCGACTGGTCGATCAACATGCACAGTAGGTCTAGTATCTGTTAACTTGGCTATCCAAGCATGCAACTCAAGCGCAAATGTGACAAAGAAAATTTCGTGAAGGTCAGTATAGATATACTTCTGCAACCAGTCTTTTGTCTAGAGCCTAGAGCTTCTATTTTCTTGTTCAACAAACTCTTTAGCCTTTAAATCGAACCAGTCCTGAATTTCTTTAGCTATAGGATTCCAGTAACACATTTGTTAGCTGAGCAAGTCTCAAGGCAACATAACCATTTGTTGGCTCCAACAGTATCACACATCGCCGGAATAACAATTCTCACAGTACTAAGTCGCAAGGCAACGGAACCATTTGTTGGCTCCAGCAGTATCACACGTCGCCGGAATAACAATTCTCACAGTACTAAGTCGCAAGGCAACGGAACCATTTGTTGGCTCCAGCCGTATCACACGTCGCCGGAATAACAATTCTCACAGTACTAAGTCGCAAGGCAACGAAACCATTTGTTGGCTGCTTTTTGGACAGACCCGGGTTTTAATGAAGCGCAGCAACAAAACCCCTTGGCGCACTGGCCCTCTCGGCAACGAGCTACGCAGCAGCTCGAGGTCTCACCCAAAGTGGCTATGGGGGGGCTAAGGAATCAGGTTTCCTTAACCTAGGCGATGCGGAGACTGCTCTCTCTCTCCCTTGATGATCCCTTAACGCGGAATGTATGACCCTTGCTCGGACTCCTGAGCGCAACAGCGCTCAACTCCCGCTCGGCCGCCCCGCTGCGCGGTATTTCTACTCATGTGCAAGGATCAATTAGCCTCTGCACCAATACTCTATGTATCGTTTCCGCTTGCGCGCCCAGCGCAGCAACGCATTCCTCTATCGCTGTGGCGACAACGTCTTACAGATTCCTTCGACACTTAGCGTTTATAGTTACCAAGGAAGCTCCAAGAACTTACTTAACATATCCATAAATATAATGCAACATTCATGTAGACACAGATAGTGAACTAAAACAGGCAATCGCTTCACTCATAGCATCATAACAACGAGAAATATGAAGTCCACCTCCATGGGGAAAACCACGTCCACGGGAGTATCTTATATTAACCAGAAAACGATAGAATTACACAATATGCTGCGCACACAGCTGCAGCCTCAGATCTTTCCAGGAAACTCCACGCACACAGCTGGGAGCCCTTCTCTCGATCTAGTCTCTTCCTCTACGGGGATTACAATAGTTCAGACGTCGACTCAGACTGTCTGCAACTCAAGGATTAGCTTCACTGCTATCCAGTCCTAACTCCTGTTTTCTAATCAACACGGTAGAAAACAACCAACAGGATCATAACAGAGGATGATCAACTCGATCAATCCTTCTTACATCTAGTATATACTATCTAGCTAGCTCACTCACAGGCTTAGCTAACTCCCTTTCTCTTCTATCTCTCTTGATCTCACCTCTTCTCTTTACAATTATACACATATATATAGGTGGCCATGACGGTCGCACCTTTACAAAACTGTGGGCCTTTCCCAGCAGTAATCCCCAAAAACCCTAACCACAGACATGGCTAGGTGTACTGTAGGCGCCGCTTGCAGTCATGTCGCCGCTTCCTGCAGGCTCCGTGACTTCCGGCGCAGATTGCGGGTATGGGCGCCTTGTCCTTCGCCTTCAATGCTTTGGTCCGTTGCTCCTCCTTGATCCGAGCAACCATAACTTCTGTACTTAGCCTTAAATGAGGGTAGCTGAGCTCTCTACTCCGTCGCTTCATTTATTATGGTAGCTGAGCTTTCTATTCAGCCACATTCATTCCTCTATGACGTGTGCGCACGAGCTTTGCGAGTTCGGGTCCGTCATCTGCAATAAGCTCATCCATCTGGCACCGTACTACGCACCGTTTGCTTCTACCCAAAAATTGGCGCTTACTCAAAATTTAGCACTTTCTCTTTGACACTTGTGCTTTTTCCTCAAAATTCGCAGCTTTACCATGGCTGCGGCCTAGGCTCCAACAGCGTCCTTCATCCGACAAGTTTTTTGCCAATTTTTCTTTACAAATCACTTCACCTGTACATCCTTAACAACTTCATGCTTTGGGGGGCATTATGTTACACCTAAAATATACCCATCATCATGATTTAGTGTATACATCCCTGAAGTCACCTGGACTAAGTACTCATTGGTAGGATTTGTACTCAGCTTATACAATCTTTTGAGAGGTTGTCGCAGGTTGCACACTAGCAACATGCGACGTCGCAGGTTGCTCCACAACAAGGTGCGACGAGGTCTGTTAATGGGCAAAAATAGCCATTTCGAGATCCTTCTCGAAGCTTTCCCATCTAGGATCCTATCCCTAATCTCTTGGAGAGCTGGTACTCGACCCCTAACCTATTGGGAGGATCCCCTATCTCTCTCCTACCATCTCTCAACCTATCCTATCCATTACCTTATCCACTTAGTCCTATATAAGTGAGGCTCACTCCCATACCAAAGGGAGGAAGACTATGGTATCTACATGCTGGTGAAATCTCTCTTGGAAACCTTCACTCACCTCTTGGAGAATTCATGCTTCCTTGGAAGGGCTTAGCAATTGGCTTGTGTGGAGAAGGGCTGCTGCGTTAAGTCATTGGTTGTAGTTCTATATCTCTATCATGTACTCCTCTATTTGCAGTAATACAAACGATTTCCACCAATATCGTTCTCAATATGTGATGATGTTGTGTTGTTTACCTGCTTAACTGTTTACATAGATCTCTTATTGTATAGATGCTCTTTACTCGTTTCTCTTTTCTGTGTCTTGACAGGTCTTGCAGCTTGGATCCAACGACCGTTGGATGTGGAGCAACATAGTGGGAGAAAGGATAGCTAATCAAAGAGGTAAGACATCTAGTACTTGATCCTTAAATAGATCTAGGAAATGTGTTTGTAGTCTGTTTTATTTGTTCTAGACTCGCATTGAGCTAGGGAGATCCTGCTTGCTTCCGGTCGAGTGGATTGTCTGGTAACAGTTCGTCAAGTACATCAACAAACCAATCATCTGCCTATACATCGTGGCATCAACTATCTCTAATGAAGCATCACATAGTAGCTTCAAGTTAGATTCCATAGGCATGGCCATTTCCTTGCAGTCCATCATTCCGAACCTATTCAAAATATCGCCTGCATACTTTCCTTGACTAAGGAAAATCCCATCCTCACTCTGCCACACCTCCATGCCTAAGAAGTAGTGCATCATTCCTAGGTCCTTCATCTCGAAGTTTGCAGCAAGCCTTCTCTTTGTATCTACAATGAGCTCATCCTCCCTTGTTACAAACAGGTCATCTACATAAAGTAGTAGTATCACTGGTCTTCCGCCCTCAACCTTGAAGTAAAGGTTGGAATCTACTTTACTCTTGGTAAAGCCTAAGCTCATCAGAAAGATGTCCATCCCGCTGTACCATGTCCTGGGTTCCTGCTTCAAGCCATACAAGGCTTTCTTCAACTTACACACATGAGTCTGTCTATCATGTGTCTCGAATCCCAATGGATGCTCCACGTACACTTCCTTTTCCACTACACCACTCAAGAATGTTGTCTTGATTTCCATCTGGTGTACCTTCCATTTCATTACTGCAACCAATGCAAGTATAGATCTTATGGATGTGTATCTTGATACAGTTACAAATGTCTCCTTTTAGTCTATGCCTTCCTTCTGGGAGAAGCCACGTGCCACAAATCTTGCCTTGTGTTTTTCAATGCTACCATCTGCAGCATGCTTGATCTTGTAGATCCACTTCGATGTCACAACAGACTTCCCGACTGGTCTTGGAACTATCTCCCAGACATCATTCTTCATAGTCGACTAGTACTCCTCGATCATGGCATCTTTCCATTCCTTCTTCTCTACTGCTTCCTCATAGTTGGAAGGTTCTTTATCAATGATGTCACATAGTAGGGCCACATAGCTGGAGTATGGTCTGGGTCTCTTCGTTTTTCTATGCATCCCATTTGGAGCACCATACCTCTATGAATCTTGTATTGCTTCCCATGCCCATGCTAGTCTTCTTTTGTGGGAGTTCTTCTCACGAGGTGGATCTACAGGTTCTCGTGGTTCTATCATGTCGCGATCTTCATGGTCCTCTTGAATTTCTTCTTCCATAACTATGTCTCTAGTTCTGGGAACTTCAGGTTCTTCATTAGGTAATTTTCTTGATTTGTTGTATGTTGAGTCTTCGTCGAACGTCACGTCTCTGCTGATCTCGATCTTCTTGAATCCTGGGAAGTATATTCGGTAGGATTTTGATGTGTCGCTATATCCCACAAATATTCCCTTCTTTCCTGAAGGATATAGCTTGGTTCTCTTTTCCTTCGAGATGTGTATGTACACTGGGCATCCAAATATTCTAAGATGGCTGACTTCTGGTTTCTCTTCTGAAAAACCTTCTTCAGGAGTCTTGTTGTTCAATACATGGTGAGGTGTAAGGTTTTGTACATACACAACTGTCTTTGCTGCTTCTGCCCATAAGTGCATCAGAATATCTTGATCATGTATCATTGCCTTTGTTGCTTCCATTATTGTTCCGTTCTTTCATTCTGCACCGCCATTTTCTTGAGGATTGTAAGGAGTGATCAACTCCCTCTTAATCCCAAATTCTTTGCAAAGGTCCTTGAATTATTCTGAAGTGAATTCTCTTCCATTGTCTTATTGTAAAGTATTAATCTTCTTCTAAGTTTGATTTTCAACCAAGGCTTTGAATTCCTTGAATTTGTTGAATACTTCATCTTTTCCCTTCAAGAAATAAATCCATGTCTTACAGGGAAAATCATCTATAAAAGAAACATAATATACATACTCGCTTAATGAGTTGGAATACATGGGACCACACACATCCGAGTGGATTATCTCCAATATTCCTTTTTCCTTGCTTTCACTGCCGGGAAAAGTATTCTTCACATTCTTTCCTTGTGCACATCCCTTGCGAATGCCTTCATGCTTTATCTGGCTTTCTGGTAGACCCAAAACTGCTTTGCTTGCAATTGGTAGTGCTCTATACTGCACATGTGCAAGCCTTCTATGCCATAACTCACTTGGTTCCATGGAGTCATGGATCAATGCTTGTTCTGGTTGTCCTTTCAACTTGTACAAGCCTCCCTCTTGCTCTCCAATTACTGTTGCATCATCTATTGTCTTTCCTTTTGGTCACATTAGAACTTGGCCATCAAAAAATGCAACCCTCATTCCATTAGCATCTAGTGCTAAGATGGAGAGAAGACTCTTCTTCAATCCTGGTACATAGAGAACATCTTTCATCTTTAATGATTTGTCAGAGTCTAGCTTATAGGAAGCTTCACCACTTCCTTTGATGGGATATTGATAATCATCTCCAAGTTTCACCTTGTGAGGTGACTCATGTTATGATAAGTTGATGAAATATTCTTTGTACCCCGTCATATGCTTGTATGCTCCACTATCTACAAGCCAATAATTGCTCCCATGTGTGACGGTACTTGTGAGTGCTAAGATTAAGAAATATTCTTCATCACTTGAAGAATCATCTCTTTCTTCTCTGGTTCTTTTCCTTGCTGGTTCGTCGTCTTCACCAGTGTGAGCATGATGCCTCTTCTTGTTGGTCTTCTTGGAGGATCCTTGATTTCTGGGACAATTTCTTTAGTAATGTCGCTTGTCATCACATGTGTAACATCTGATATTGGAGAGATCCCTTCTAGATCCATGATGCCTTCTGGATCTTCTGTGATGGTGGTCCTCCCTCTTGTTGTGATTTCTTTTAGTGTGAGCAGTTAGAGCTTGGTCATCATTAGCTCCCATCTTCTCTTCTCTTGCTACTAGTTGAGCTTCTTCTTGGGTGCATTCTTCCCATAGTCTACTGAATGTGATAAAATTCTTCCTGGCACATATTCCTTGAATCAATGAGTCCCATGATCTTGGGAGATCATTCAAGGTGGTCATAACTATCTCTCCTTCTTCTTCTTTGTCTTCAATTCCTTCAAGTTGCTCCTTTATTTGAGAGACCCTTGTGAAGTAAGATTTCATGGTCTATGAGTGTTGTATCTTCACATTCTTGAGCTGGTTCCTTAGTGTCATCTTCCGATTGATGTTCTTTCCTTCGAATATCTTCGTCAAGGCATTGAACATATCCTTGGGAGTCTTCAAGGATGGTACATGAGGGATGAGATGATCCTTGATGGAGTCTGCAATAATCCTCTCAGAGTTGACCAAGTTCTTCTTGTGAATTGCCTTTGCTTCATCTCCCTTTGGTGCTGGAACCTCATTTATATACTTGTCCAAATGATTTTCTTTTAGGACAAGAGAGATTCTATGCTTCCATGTGATCGAAATTTTTTTGCTCCTTCAAGCTTATCCTACATCTTGGTGTAGTTTGTCATTTTGAAATGAGAACCTCAAATGGAAATAGCAAAAAATTAGAACTTACCAATTTGAGATGCTCAACTTTGTTCTAGAGCTGGTTGACATAGGGTTTGTTAGAGAAAACCTAATTTTCCAAACTTGGAATTTTGAACTTCTGTTTGGACAAAAAGATGAACCTCCTCAAGGTGAGTTGTCCAATGTATTCCTTTGTTCGGATTGAAGGAGGAAAACCCCAAAAGCTTGGAGCCCTAGTTTTTTCCCAACACTAGTGTTTGGGTCAAAAATGAAAATTCTTCAAATTGAATTCTGCTTCTTCTAGAAGATGCGCCCTCCTAGGGTGAGTTATCCTAGCCCTCTTTTTCTGATGATTTGTGGAGAGAATACCTTGAAATAGGAAGCCCTAGTTTTCCGCTGTTGCACCCTTCTTTTCAGATTGGCTAGGATACCATGTTAGAGTTTGCACTTTAATTCAATTTAGTTAGATCTTTAAACTAAAATATAGACAAGCACAACAAAACACAAAGACACAAGAATTTTCCTTGGGGAAACCATAAAGGAGAAAACCCCACATTCCTCATAATAGATTTGTCACTAGTACAATATCAAGCAAGATGGAAAACCCAAAATATAAGATGTCTTCTGCAAACTTGTCACCAGCAAACTTGTCTTCCCTCTCTCCTTATGCGAACTTGCTTGAGTGAGTGTGTTGCAAAATGAGAGATTGATCCTCTCTATTTATACTTTATGTGTGGGTGACCTTTTTCCTAATGGGGCTGACCTCACTAACTTGACTGGGCCGACCTATCCTAGGGAGACTCAAAAATACAATTTACATTTATATTTTGGGGAGATATTGCTCTGACTTACAATGGAGGTTTTACCTCGATATTCTAGCATGACCAAATATAATAATGACATTCCCGAACGGAGGAAAAAAATCTTCGACGGAGGTACAATAAAAATACAATAATAATATAATAATAATAAACAGAAGAATATCTTCTGAAGTTACAATTACAACAACAATATAGAGAAGAGAAAGACTCTCTGGAGGGAACCATGTGGTTGGAGGCTCCATAATCAATCAGGAAGGCTTGTGATTGGGAGAATCCAACCTTTAGTGCATGGAATTTCTCATGATCATCTATCTTGCTTCTAGAATGATTATTCCTTGCACCTTCTGGGATAGTAATGTTGTGTTGTTCTAGAAGTTTGGCCATTTGATCTATGGTCTTCTTCATGCAAGATCTCTCTAGATGGTTTCCTTTCTTGCAGTACGTACACTTGGATTTCTCAAACTTATTTTGCTTATCCTTCTTGAAGTTGGAGGATCCTTCTGATGGATTAGACTTCTCCTTCTGCTTGGATTCAAATTGATTATTTTATTTACCTTTCTACTTCCCTTTAGCATTCACACGTTTTGATTCTCCAGCTATAAGAGCTTGATTTTTGGACGCCTTCAAGGCGCCCATTTGATTTAGTTTGTCTTGTTCTTGGATTAGAGATTCAATGAATGCATCTAAAGAAGGAATTTTCTAGTTGGGGATTGACAATATCCCTGAATGGAAGGTAGAAACAAATATTGAAAATTCCGGACCAAGCTTGCTTAGGATGGAGAGCACCAATTGCTCATCCTTCTTCTCAATGCCACATTGTTTGCACTGCATGACCAAGGACTTGAATTTAGAAAAGAACCGTTGTATGGTTTTGAAACTGATGGGATGAAGAGAAATTAATTCATTCTATAGAATGTGGCCTCTCAACTCATCTTGCCTTCCAAAGAGAGAATCAAGCTTCAACCAAACCTCTCTTGGTGTCTTCAACCCATCAAGATGGAAGAGAAAATCTTTGGATATATGAATACACATGAAACCAAAAGCTTCATCTAATATGTTCAGGTACTTTGCCTTCTCAACAATTGTCTGAGGTTTGACCTCCTTGCTCATTATGACCCTATATAGACTCTTGTTGTGCAATACCATATTCATATCAACCCTCTAATAAAGATAATGGAAGGGTGTCAGGATTCTTGGAGACAAGGGAACATTTGAATTCTCCATGTGAAACTGCTGGAGCGAATACAAACTAAAATTGATGCTACTGCTGCACTAAAAAACTTTCAAAATATTGCAAAAAACTCTCAATTTTGGAGATAAACCAGTTACTGAATCTACTGAGCACTACTTTAGGACAATAGGCACTTTTATCCGGATCCTTCACACCTGGATAGACTCCAAAGGATTTCTCCAATGACTTCAATGCAATGGCACCGAGATTTGCTGTGAAAATCCAAAGGCTTCTGGTGCACTACTGAAAGCAGTTGCTCAACCTAAGCTCTCGCAAGCTCTGATACCATGTGAAATTCACAGCAAATCATAGAGCCTGGGAATACCTCACAGAGAAAGAATTAGCAGAAAAGATGAATTATAATGAAAATTGAAGTGAAATGAGGAGTAAAATTCATCATGCATTGGAACTCCGATGTGCACAGAAAAATGTCTCACTATCCATTATTCAGTATAGTCAAAAGATATGTTACAATAGAGGAAATTCAAATACCTAGAGAGAATTCGAATTCCAGTCAGTCTTGCCTAGGAAATATCACCACTAGAGTGCTCCCAGCCTACCAAACTCAATTAAGACTCATTGAACTGAAGCTATTGTGAGTTAACTGACCAAGGAGGGCACATCAGTGAGTTTGGCATGCAAAATATCATACAATCAGGTTAGAGAGGGCGCATTAGATCACAATTAGTGGAAATCAGAGCACAAACCCCTCACTAGAGTCAGGGACTCGGGTGGACTGAACTAGATCATTGAGTTAGCTCCTGAAATGTAGGGAACTAACTCTAACTCTGGATGTCCTAAAATCATGCATGCAGGGTGCATCAAGTGGAAAATAGGTTCTAGATGACATCTACACACGACTAGGGGGGCAATGACATCATCTAGTACTAGGAAAAGACTAATAACACTAAGGTGGACAAGGTTGGAGTATTAATTATCCTAACACTTTTCATGCAAAGTGTGGTTTTACTTTCTTGCCTAAGCAATTTGGTTACATAGGGATGGTTGTTTCCTGGACATTCTGAAAATGTTGATTGTTTGACATATACATAGTGAATCTCGTCCAACCTACTGAGTACCTCATTGATTGGATTGTTGGTGTGCCTAGTTAGAGAGGGACCAATTGAGTCCTGATTATGCATATACTTTGCATGATACCTCATCATTTTACTGACCCTGGTTGATAATTTATTAGTGGTAAAACTAAGCAGTTATTTTTCCCAAAAGTCCATGCTTGGAGCTCATCTTGTTCGACGATTTCATAAACTAGGGTTTCACCCAGTAAGAGACAATACAATTTTGCACTAAGGGGTCAACTTTATAAATAACTCAACCGTGAGGCCTTTGGTAGTGTTCCCACATGGGTCCTTACAAAACACATTTGTAGGTTCTCACAGAACTCAGTTTTGATGTTTAGTTCAATTTCTATGCCTGGGCCAGGGATTCACCACGTGTCCCCAAAAAACTCTAGGAGGCGATCTACAACTGGCCATACAATGATGAGCATGTCTCAGATCAACAAACCATCAAATTTGTTGGAATCATGACATCATAACAATGCTAAGGGTGCATTTTTCCTATGGGTCCATGGACCGGAGCTCATCTTGTTTAACGATTTCAGAAACCAGGGTTTTTCCCAATAAGAGACAATGCGATTTTGCACTAAGGGGTGAACTTTGAAAATACCCCAACCATGAACTTTTGGGTAGTGTGCCCACATGGCCCCTTCCCAAACACACTTGTAGGTTCTCATGGAACAAATTTTTGTTGACGGGTTCAAATTCTATGCCATAGGTAGGGATTCACCATGTGTCCCTAAACAAATCTAGGAGTTGAGCTGCAACTGGCCATAAAGTGATGATTGTGGAGCGTATCAGTGAACCATCAACTCCATTGTAATCTCGACATCAAAAAAATGCTAGGGGTGCCTCTCTTTTGCTAGTCCGTGGACCAAAGCTCATGATCTTGTTCGATGATTTTAGAAACCAAGGTTTTGCCCAATAAAAGACAATGCAATTTTTCACTAAGGGGTCAACTTTGGAAATACCTCGACCGTGAGCTTGTGGGTAGGGTTCCCACATGGTCCCTACCCAAACACACTTGCAAGATATCACATAACATATTCTGATGCTTGGTTCAAATTCTATGCCCCGGGCTAGGATTCACCATGTGTCCTTACAAGCCTTTAGGAGGCGAGCTACAATTGGCCATAAAATGATGACTGTGGCTTGGATTGGTGAACCATTGAATCTGTTGGACTCATGACAATGGAACAATGATAGGGGTGATTCTCTCCTATGGGTCCATGGCCTAGAGATCGTCTTGTTTGATGATTTCAAAAACCGGGGCTTCGCCAAGTAAGAGACAATGCAATTTTTCACTAAGGGGTCAACTTTGGAAATACCTTGACCGTGAGGCCCTGGGTAGTGTTACCATGTGGTCCCTACCCAAACACACTTGCAGGTTCTTACAAAACTTAACTCTACTACTTGGTTCAAATTCTATTCCCTGAGAAGGGATTCACCATGTGTAATTGAATTTGTTTATTTTATCATTTATTCCTATAAATGGAACATATGACAATGGTGATGACGATGACAATGACGATGATGACGACGAAGATGATGATGAAGATGATGATGGAGATGGATATGATGATGATGATGAAGGTGGAGATGAAGATGACAATGACAAGTGTGGTAATGAAAATGACTCTTTGGTTAATAAATATTTTGATCATTGTACAATTATTTAGTAGGATTGTGGCAATGGAGAATGGGATGTTATGTAGAAGAATGAGTTTGGACTTTGAGGTAAAGGCACTAGCATCCAATTCTACAAGGGGATCATTATTAAAGAAATGAAGACAATGTAGGCTAAACAATTATGGAGCATTGATGATATCAAATTGCTACATATATTCTTCTTTGTTACTAGACACACTTTTTATATTTACAGAGAGAAAATATTTATGTTGCAAAATAACAACACAATGAAAAAAACATATAATGAGAACCTGAAAATAACAACATATTCCTTGCATCACTCAATCCATTAGGTCACATTTGATCATCTCTACTACTAACCATATCCATCAATTTCTCATGATAAAAGTAAGGTAAGAAGTATCGTACATGTGTCTTTTTTTGGAAAGTGTACATAACTTGATGATTGTACTGACTATTAAGTTGGTGAAGTGGTATATAATAGCTCCTGGACTGTAATCTTGATATACATACCTATCCTTCTTTTTTTGTTGTGTAGCTAGTGTCAAGTATTCACCTTTAATAACCATTGATCCCTTTAAAAATTCATTATTTTCATCATCTGTTACTGGTTCGAGGAGGGGTTGATTCCCATATAGGCAACACACTGACCAATAGTCAGAACTCCATGCATTATTTTTTGGGGAAACCATTGCATATATGTGAACTACAAAATGAAACAAGAAGTATACATGTCATATGTTAAGAAAAGAGGGGAATGTAATAATATTCAAATTTATTGGCATAATGAAACTTGTAATGAAACCTTAAATAAATCAATTTGTACCTACTTGTACAAGATCCCATATGTGATCATAATCTATATAAATTTTAGTTTGTTCCTCTTCCACAAGGGTTATTTCATTGACCACACGTGTATCGATTCCAAGCATGACTCAGTCTCGTGTATCAACCCACTCTAAAAATTGACACTCATCCCATTCAACAATGCTACATGATCCAGAAAAGCATGACATATTTCTTGTCCATATTTGTAGGTCTGAGTTGTCTAAGCTTCTAACTGAATGAAATACTCAAGTTCCATGCATTGTGTTGACCCAATATGTGTGTGAGCAGGTCCACATTTGTCACCTCCCAAAAAATTCTCCGCACTTGGCTTTTCCTTGTTGATTATTCTCCCATCAATGTTGTACACCATTGGAATATTGAATCAACATTTTAAATGTTCAGTCCTGTAAACTTCATATGTTCCCTCCAAAGTGCAGTTTTTATGCATGCACTAGCACCATCATGCTCTCCTTTTCTATGTCCAGTCTCAAAATAGATCCATAAATGTGGCACATTGTATTTTATGTACATCAAACACAACCATTGAAATACATGTGGATTTTTGAATTGACCTGCAAAACCATCTAACTAAATCCAATGTTGACAAAATGGTATACCCCCAGCAATCAACCGATCATAAAACTAAAAATAATGTTGCACATATTGTAAGTCATGGGTTCAATCATCACTTATGTAGAAGTGAATTTCTTTCAATATCACCCGATTCTCTTCGATAATATTTGGCCCATGCATGTATGTGATATGGACCATTATGCTCACTTGAGTTGAATGATAATATTGACTTTGTATCTCATTCTACGGTTGTAGGGTGTAGTTTTCAACAAATTCAACCACAGCCAATATTGTTCCGAGGGGGAATGTATCACTGCATAGCTTGAACTACTCGTCTTGCCACCGAGCCATGTGGACATGCTGAATGTAATGTTGGATCTTTACATGGAACTCCAGAATAAATTCGCATACTTCCACCTGGTGGAATAATAAAGTCGGCATTATATAACTACATCCATACATTCAAAATTGAATAATAACTATCATTAATGAAAATTTAATGAAGAAATTGTCACATGTGCAGTCACCAATTTAATCTTCCTACAGTTTCTTTCCCATCATGTAACTGATAAATCTCAAATGTTAAGTTCTTCTTGTCAACAATTGTCTTCCCGAATGGATGATCTTACTTGTCATGGATGCACTCACTACATAATGATACATTGTTTTGCATAATATGTCTTCTCGTCTTGCCTCAGACACACGATGGTATGTATGAAATCTCTCAATGAAATGGGTGGTGTTGTACTTGAGCATTCCTACACATGTTTAGAATGAAAAAATTGACGTATATGTAGAAATGTATTGTAATAACAATCAAACTCTATTTCATATCTACAACAATAGGTGTTACAGATGGTGTTGATTCTAACATAACATGGTTTGCACTTTTCAAAAGATCTTTGAAGAAGCCTCAACTCTGCATGGGAATCTTTAAACATATCATAGATTTGAATTTATGTCATGCCAAGATAATGTTTAATGTGGGGTTCATGATCCCTAGAACCCCTGTATCATTTTAACACATCCATTGTGTTGGAAGAAGGCCCAGTGTTATATCATGCCAAAATGCATGCACAAGTCCCTTCACTACTTATACTAACTTCATTTCTTTACATGGTAACCGACCACTAAAAGCCTATAATTTATCCATTTGTCCTTCTATGTCAAGACCATATCTTCTAATAGAGTATTATTTTAGAGTTTTTGGATGTATATTGACAATTTCTAATGTGCATTTAATAAAACAATGTTGTCTTGTTCTTCTACTTACAATTGATTCAACCAATATGCAACGAGCTACATTACAATATTGTGAATGATATTTTCTATGAATTGACCGTTATACCTCATTTTGTCATCTTTGACTGTACAGTCTTTACCACCATGGAAAGCATGAAGTTTCATAACCTCCTAGGTGTGTTAGACTTATTATCACATGGTGTACTTACTCCCCATCAAAGTTGGAGAAGTTACCTAATCAAATCGGGTCGAATGCCACGTCATCAATCCACCTTAAACCATCAAAAGAGGGATTTTCGTGCTCTGCTAGGTTATGGAGGCACAAAAATTACAACATTTTCGAATTTTTCTCAATTGTTAGGGCGTGAAAATTACAACATTTTCGCATTTTGCTCAATTCTCAGGGTGTGAAAATATTGTTAAGATTTTGCCATGGATATAAGGATCTTACATCTCGAGGATTCCAACATATTTTCGAGTATCACTCTGTGTTTCCCTTTAAGGGAAGATGAATATCATGTGATCCACCTTATCCTACTTAGATCCACATCCTCCTCTCATGATCCAAATCCTTCTCCATGTTGGTTGAGCTTCCTCACACTACATAAAGACCATCACTCCTTGGTTTTGGAGATTAGAGACATAGAGACTAAGTGTAAACTATAGTTTTAGAATTGCTAGTGAGGGGATCCTTATGTTCTTAAGATTCTCAAAGGTGGCTTGTTAGAATGCGTTGGAGGAGATGCTATCGAAATGTACTCAGGTATAATGTCACATTGTATCATTTTCTCTTTGGACTTCTAATAGATAACTTGGCCTATTCTCCCAGATTGTGTATTCCTTGTTGGAATGTCTCAATTTGTTACTTGTTTAAGTGAATAGATTTAGCCTAACACGCTAGTCTAGGACAGTAGATTGTCTCTTTTCATTTGTCTATAGATTCACTTACTTGGATCATCGAGCAAGGATCTATATCAACAAGGAGCAGGGAGGACAATCACTTTGGCTGAGGTAAGACATTTACCTTTATCCACTTTCCTCTTACATGTGCTTGCATATGTGTGCTAGATCTAGGAGAGATAGAAACCATTTGTTTTGTTATTTCTTGGACTAGGTTTTAGGGAGCCTTATTATTGTCCATGAGGTTTTCATCCTATCCGTAGGAAGAAAATTCTACCACATTGACATGAATGCTTTGACAAGATATTTTGCTATGTGACTACTTTATTCTATATTTTTCAATGTTTTTATGCCCAATTTTCTTCTAACTACTGCAAAACTCATAGATTTTAGCACACTTAAAAGTAATTGGAATTTACCAACATTAGATTTGGGTTCAAAATATTTTTTAATAATTTGTTAACAATTACATTTGACAATGCTTTGAGGTATCTTACCTTCCATGGAAGACAAGGAACTTTCATCCACTTGTATGTGTTTAGGAGTTCTTTTCCACCCATGTGAAAGATTTGGTAGGTCATCAATAGATGGAGTGACATTGACATCAACTATTTTACATTGGAAAATTTTACCGAGAGATTGAACTACATTGTTGGGTTGTGTGAAAACCTCATCCACAATGTTAGGAACCCCTTCAATAAATATTCATGAAGGTGTTCTGAAGACAATATCTCATTCTAGTGATCTTGTCCATAACCAAATTCCTTTAACTGATGATCATCATTCTCAACATTTCTATCATTTAGTTGTGATTCTACATGAGGTGTCGAGGAAATAGGATTAGATGAAACACATGGTGTTTCATCCATTGAAATCTAAACTAAATTGTGGATTTGTATAGCATCAATAGATGTAAAATTTGTTGTTTCACACTCGACCGCATTGACTCTTCTTGTGAGGTATCATTCCTTGTCTCTCCGATTGAATTTCTACGCTTCAATTGTGGAGGAGGTGTAGGTACAATTAAATTGTCACCGATTGAATGCCCATGATTATATGACCTCTCCCTTTCCTTTTCCTTTTCTTCTTCTATTTTCTCTTATGTAAGTTCATTCCTTGACGCTTTTCTCTTTATATTACGAACATTTCCCATTGAATATAGTGAAATATTGTTTGCTCCTTGTGAGTTTGTATGACAAAAGTATGTAGAGATGGTATGTGAATACTTGTATGACAATCCTTGTGAACAATCCTTAACAATTGGTATGAGAATCCTTGTATGGAAATCATTGTGAATAATGTCTGACAATTGATATGAGAATCCTTCTTAATTGGTATTAAAATCCTTTTGAACTGGTATTTGGATCCTTTTAAATAATCATTGTGAATTGGTATTTGGATCCTTGTATATAATCCTTTTGAATTGGCGTGGTAGAAAGAAGGCTCCAATGTCATCAAACCTTCCTGATAGTTTCCCACGTTTTTGTCTCCCGTGAAATGAAGATGTAGCCATATATCTTGTACTGCAATTTTTATATATATAAAAAATTAATATGCATTATGAGTAATCAATGCAAAACTGTTGGCTTGTATAGAAATTATGTGGCGATAAAACATCTGTTGGTAAGGATTCTTGTATGATAGAAAAAAAGTGTATGCATTATAAACATAAACGTTATAACACATATGCATTTTTCCTATCATACAACATGTTTTCTCTCTCTCTCTAAGCCTTCTCCTCTCTCTCTCTCCCCTCCCCCTATCTCTCTCTCTCTTTGTCCCCTTGATCCCTAACCCTACCCCCCTCTCTATAATCCCAAACCCCCCTCTATCTATCCCTAACCCTACCCCCTCTCTTTATAACAACACCCCCTCTCTCTATAACCCCAGCCCCCCCCCCTCTCTCTCCAACCCCACCTTTCCATAACACCCCCTCCTTCTCTATAACCCCACCTTTCCCTAATCCCCCCTACTTAACACTAGACTTTGATTCTAGCACAATAAATCCAACCTACCATAGTTAAACAAATGAGCTAAACCTTGAAGCAGATCACAAGAAGTGATTTCACCTAAAGGTATAAAATATTGGCACAAATGTCGAAATAACTTGAGCTGAAGAAAACAATTTTTTTGGTGAACTCATGCACTTAATTAATGCAAGCAAATTTGCTTCAAAAAATTAGATTATTGTACATAAAATCTTATGGAATAGATTAGAATTTCGAGTATGTACTGTTGGCTTAAACTGACCCAGAGGTTTCCAATTAGACCCAGGTTCTTTACGGTTCTTCCTTTTGACCAACAAAACCCCTTCGCACCGGCCCTTTCGGCAACAACTTGCGAGCAGGTTGAGGTCTCACCCGAGGTGTATCTTATGGGTTACTGCGGAATCAGGTCTCCACAGTAAGTGATGAGTTGCTTATATGAAGGTACTACGTGGCGCAGGATAGGGAAGGTGCGCTGCGGGCAAAACTATGCGGTACGCAGCAGGATCTAGGCTGGGAGCAAATACTGCGCAGTGATGGCAACACCACGGACCACATTAAGGACTTCTCACTGCTATGAGTCTTCTACTGAAGCTGCGAATCAAATACTCCTATTCTTTCCTTGGACGATCTTGAAATGCTAAAGCACTGAGATGGATATCACTCATCCATTCATTTAGGCACTTAACTGATTGTCTTTCTAGCATTCATTCGGTGACTTAGATTATTATGATTTGAGTGATCTGAGCTGAAACAATAGAGGCAACTAACTGTTCTGCGTTCCTGCCTGTGTCTAAGAAAGTGTTAAACTAAATGACTGATTCACTATCTTTAAACATAAACGGACTGTTCACCATTCATCTGTCCATATGAAAGTTAACATATCATCTCCATACTTTTTTGATGGAAAATGCATATCAAAGTTCTCACAACAGCATGCAAGGAAACATTAAAACATTCATCTACAGTCATTCATTCATAAGATACAATCGCACAACACAAGGTTCAACGTGGTTCACTTACTCGGATGGAAAGATACATCCACAAGAACGGTTGGTAATATATTTCTTTCAAAAGGGATGGGGACAGCCGTTATTAGTCTGCACACTCAGCTGCAGACTCTCCTTCCTCTCAGATAGGTCTTTGCACACACAGCTACAGAGCCTTTACAATATTCTCAGCTCAGAGAGATTTTCACAATACAAAAGGTCATCCAAAGATAGAATCTAACCACTAGCTATCTAGCCCCATCCCATACAAAATTGTCTTCTTAAATAGACCATGCCCGAAGGTCATGTTTGTACAATGCTGAAGACCTAAAACCTAAAAAACCCTAAGGGTTTACAAAACTGTGCCGGTTTCCCTAAACTGGCTTGCTAGCTCCTGGTAGCGTCTGCTTGATCGTGGCAGATCTCCAAGTCTTTACTCTGTTGCTATTGGCCTTCCTATCACATGCGTGCCAACAGGATACTTCTGCCGAACCGTTTATCCCTAATGGTTTTGCCTTCTAGGCATGACAAACATCGCTTTCCTTAACAACTTGCGCATGGCCGCCTTCCTGATTTGCTCATGCCCACCGCTCGGCAATCCTAAAATATCTTTCCAAAATTGGATGCTACCAGTCCAACCGGTACCTGCACTTGTCCTTCATCCAACATTCCGCTTTGTTGGCTCCACGTGGCCTCCTACCTCCGTGGCACTGCTCCTGCGCAGTACTGGTCTTCGCAGCATTTCCAACACTTCAATGTTGCGTGCAACTCCGCAGTCTGGGCAAAACTTGGATGCTGTGCGCAACTTTGCAGCATCCTCAATACTTAACCAAAATTTGATCCTTCGGAACTGCGCTCAGCTCAGGTTCTTCTGTCTTCAAAATTGTCACAAAAAATAGGACCAGTTGGGCCAGGCCCAACATGCCCCTAACATTTACATGTGGCTCGTCCCCAAGCCACTTGCTACTTCGGCCGTCTTGCTCTGCTCCGCAACCGGTGGAACTAGTTTGGCCGCGAACTCATTGTAGGCACTGGACAACTGTGC
Source organism: Larix kaempferi (assembly GCA_027924585.1). Lineage (NCBI taxonomy): Eukaryota > Viridiplantae > Streptophyta > Pinopsida > Pinales > Pinaceae > Larix > Larix kaempferi. The sequence goes on from BSBM01000854.1 coordinate 831,804, forward strand.
CACTGCTGCTCTGGTATCTTGTTCTATTTGATTTACTACCTCAAGTACTTCTGGAGTTATTTCTTCTCCGATTTGTCCCTGTACCTGCTCTTGGTTGTCGCGCAGTTCCTTGAGCTTGTCCTCGATCTGTTGTGACACCACTGTGGAATCCTCCAGGAGCTATTGCAACTGATTGTCCATTTCAGCCTCCTTTTCTCGCAATGCCTGCACTTCTTTCTTCAAGCCGGATATCTCTTTATATCTCGGCAGCCTGTCCCTGGGTGGCAGAGCCTTGACCTCTGCGTCCAGCTTCTCTAGCGCAGTCTGTTTTTCTTTCACCGCGGTCTTCACTTGTAGTAGCCCTTGATCCTCTTTAAGGGTGCCTTTGACACTTTATCCAGGAGATCTTGGCACTTAGCCATCTCACTTGTGATGCTCTATGATGCGGCACTCACGGCTTGCTCTCTTAACTACTGCTCAGTTAATGGCATCTGTGTGTTCAATTTTTCCCTCAAGGCGTTAAGATCAGCCTCATAGAGGATATCGTTCTCCTGCATCTCTACCTTCAGTGATCATACCTTGTCTCTGATCCTTAGAACTGTGTCCACAGGATCATCCTGGAGTTCCAGACCTTCGATGTCTTGCACCACATTAGTTATGGTTGTCTCCAAATTCTATCGGCGGTCCTTTTCATTTCTTAGCTGCATTTCTGCGCGCAGCTCGATCTGCCTGTTTGCTGCTTGCAGTTCTACTTGGGACTTCATGGACACTACTGTCTGCTCATGCATTTCCTCCACTATCTGCATGTGCATGAAGTGCAATCCTGGCAAGGGAATTTTGGCTAAGTCGAGCTCCACCCGCTCGACACCCTTTGTGTCCAAGACTATCTGTTCCGCCATTGGTAGTGCTATGGCCAATGGGTCCAAGTGGACAACTCTCATCTTTGATGGCAGCGTTATCGCTAGCTGCAGTGGTGTCTGGTGCGAGGTTCCTGCTGACCTCCCTTCAGCTGCTGTGTCGCGCGGCAAGGTCAAGCTCTTCTGGACATCGTCCATTTTCTTCATGAGGCCTTGTAGTGCAAGCTGAGTCTTCTGCAGGTCATCCTAGATGACCTTATCCTTTTTGTCTTTGTCGGCCATGAGCTCCTTCATATGGTCGGAGACTGTTTCTGCTATCATCTTGTAGTCATCTTCATTCAAGACTGCATCAGATTGAGTCTTCGTGGCCTTCACCTTCTTTCGCGCCTTCGGCTTCTGCGAAGTCTCAGGCTCTTTTCGCTTCCCCGTTTCTTCAGTGATTGGGCATGAAAGCAAGATTGGCTCATCTTCTGCAGAATCTGTCTCCATGTCCGTGACTTCTATGTGGAACTCAGGTGTCCAATCCTTCATGAGGTCTTCAATGTCCTCCTCATACATGTTGTAGTTCCCCGCGAACCATTATGGTTTCTTCATTTGTCCTTTTGGCGATATGAAGATACATTTCATATCCGCCTCAAAATCGATAACACGAATATACTTCGACGTTACCTGCTTTGTGATGCAGGTTGTGCGGGTGATCGCATCATGTAGCTGAGTATAATACTTATTAAAGACTTCTGCTGTCGCGTGCTGGCGCTCTACATTGATGTTCGACCAAAGGTTGGTGAACCGAAACCTGCTAGGATCATTGGTCTCGGTGATGACACCCACATAATCTTTCAGCTCCTTCCATCCGCAGAAAGCAATGAGAACGATCAGCTAGGTGAAATGGAACTGCCCGCCATTCTCCTATGTATCATTGAGTTCTTCTAGGAACTCATTTAGCAGAAACTGGCACCAATTAAATTGGTTTCCTTCAGACACTGCGGCACCAAGTAGAATTACGTCCGCAGGCACCTCCAGAGGCCTAACTATTCTGAGGGCTTTGCTTGCGAGTAATTGCGTTACAAACTTTGTTTCTTTGTCTTCAATGTCTTATGTAGGGAAACCTCTCTTTCCCTTCACCACTGCATGGCTTTTCTTCATCTTCTCAACAGCCTCTTTTTCTTTGCTCTTCCCTTGGAAGATCTGCTTAGGATCCTTACCGCGCTTGCTGAGCCTTGTGATGTGGTGGATCAAGTCAATGTTAACATCAATGTTTCTATCCAGCCACAGGTATCCTTGGTGGAGTCTCGCCATCAGAGTGCGAACCACAGCATTCACCTCTGGTGATCGGTCAAAGTGTGGCAACCTAAGCAAGTTCAGTAGCCCCGACTGAACGACAGGTGTTAACCAACTTTCGACAACCAAGTTAAAAGTTCCCTTGGCATCCTTTTTCCAGCACATATACTGGTCTGACTGGAACTGTGAGTACTTAGGCACGTTGGGCTCTTCCTTGTGCACGCCTAGGAGGTCAAAATATTCCCATTTACAATCTACTATCTTTCCAAGTAGGTTCTTGGCAGTCTTTACATGCTTTGAGATTGGTGATAATGGGATTTTGTATCTGGCGTTCTTGGCCAATTTAAACACAGGGGCATTCAAGGTCTGCAGAGAGATATATTCGGGTGTTAGCTTCAAGGGTTCCTTCTGAAAGACTGGCAATTTCTGTGTCGTCTGGTTCGGTTTCTGGGTCTTGCTCCGTGGAGCAGTTACTTCTTTGCCTTTGTCTTGCATGGCTGGATTGTGGCAAGGTGACCTTCTGGATGCTTGACTGGGTTCTATTATAATCTTCTTGATAGGAGTTTTCATTAACTCTGCAATCCCTCCGTAATGAAAGACTCAGACCATTTCTTCAATGGTCAGCTCTTCTTCGCTATAGGAAGGTTCAGACATTCAGTAGCTAGCTAACGGCTGTGATAGTTAGAGAGTAGAAGGATATCAACTTAGGGAATGATCGCAAGAAAATTCTAAGTACTCAGTAACGCCCACGAGTCATCAAGCGGTGCAATTTATAGGCACAGCGCGGTCCTCCCTGCGCCTTCCAACGGCTAAATGAGCATTTAATGTGGTGTCCATTGGAAAATTTGAGCGGCTCTTCGGTCTTTTTCGTCGTCAGCGTGCTCAGTACGGCTATCTTTCCTTTAAATGCTCGAGCGGTTCGTTGCAATGGTCACATAACGGCTAGTTTTATGAGAAAGTAGTCTAACAGCTATTTTTCTGAGTCTTGCGCCGAGCTACGCGGCAAGCCATCTGCAATCCTGCGGGGCTACTTCGTAGTGCCAAAATTTTTCAACTGCGCGGCTTCATTTTTTTTTTGCGCGCGCAGCTTCAGGAGTGCTGCGCGGTACTTACATCATACTTTTTATCATACCTCGTTCCTGTTATCATACATGTACACACTCCTTTACATATCTAGTGTCCAATTTCAACTGTACTTGACACTTAGAATTCTCTTCCTGCGCTTGTTATCCAAGTTTCTGTGAAGCAAGGCTGTCATGATACAGCTTAAGCCTGCTTCCATTTATCAAAGTTGGAAGAGTATCACCAGCTAAATTGGCTAACTGGACTGCACTAGTGTTAGTAACATGTATCACAGTATATGGGCCAAGCCAATGCATCTTAAATTTACCAGGAAATTTCATGAATTTTCTATCATACAGGAGGACTAGGTCACCTACCTGAAAGCACTTGTTCTTTATATGGCGATCATGCCAAGCTTTCTCACGGTCTTTCTGAACTTGCTGGTGGAAGCCAGCAATGAAACGATCTTCCTCCAACCCCACAAGGTGTAGCAGTCTTTCTTCTATTGTTGCGCGGTCTTCCATCCCTGTGAACGCAGTGATCCTCAAACTAGGAACAATATATTCCATAGGCATTATAGCCTCCTGTCCATAAGCCAACCGAAAGGGTGTCTATCCTGTCAATTTCTTGTATGTCGTCCTGTATGCCCATAACACAGATGAGATGCGCAGATCCTAATCGTCTCTATTTACATTGCATACCTTAGTGAGTGCGTTCTCCAATATTTTATTGAAATCCTCAATAGTGCCATTCACCTGTGGATGATATGGAGTACTGCGCTGATGACGAATGTGGAATTCCTCTGTAAGTGCTTCAATGGTCTTGTTCAAAAAGTGAGTACCTTGGTCACTCATCAAAATCTTTGGATAGCCAAATCTTGACAATATTTCCTCAAGAATGAACTGCGCAGCAGTACTGGCACTGTAGTCCTTTACTGGCTTTGCTTCTGCCCATCTGGTGAGGTAATCAGTAGCAGTGATAATATACCTTGCACCCGTTATTTTTCCTGGTGGGTTTATAGGACCCACAAAATCAATTGCCCATTTTTCAAATGCCTGCAATGTCAACTATGGATTTAATGGCATCTCATCCCTTTATGAAGGTTTACTTGTCCTCTGATAGACATCACAGTTCCTACAGTGTTCTTTGGAATCTTTGTGGATCATGGGCCACCATAGCCTTGCGCGCAGTATCTTCTGCGCGGTAGCTCTTCCCGCATAGTGACCTCCCGCGATCCTTGAATGCACATCTGCTAAACTAAATGGCTTCTCATGATCTAGTACGCATCTGCGTAGGACTTTATCCGGTCCGAGATTGTATAACTGACCTACAATTATAGTGAAGTCTGCGGCTTGCACCACTAGCTGCTTCTTCTGCTGGACAGAGAATTCCTGTGGTGCCAACCCTGTTGTTAGGAAATTAATAATATATTTATAATAATCATCGACAACCTGTATAGCAAATAGCTGCGCATCAGGCAGACTATCTTCAATGTTCGTTGGCTCTTCTCCTGACTCAATCCTTGACAGATGATCAGGTCCTAAATTCAGTTTTACTGGCTTAACAATAATTTCAAAGTCATATTCTTGGAAAAGCAATAGCCATCTGCATATACGTCCCCCTAAAACTGGCTTATTGACCAAGTACTTCAAAGCAGAATGGTTAGTAAACATAAGGAAGTGCGATCCCAACAAGTAGTGTCTAAATTTCTGTAGGGCATATACCATCGCAAGGCCTTCCCTCTCAGTGGTGGTATAGTTCTTTTCTGCTGTCGAGAGCTTCCTGCTAGAAAATGCAATAGGGTGGTCAATACCTCAGTCTCCTGGCTGAGCTAACACAATTCCCAGGGCAATACATGATGCTTCAACATGGACATGGAACGGCTTCGTCTAGCTTGGAAAGACTAGAATCGGTGTGGTCACCATCTTTTCTTTTATTGTATCAAAACCCTGTTCGCATTCCATGTTCCAAATGAATGGTGTGTCTTTCTTCAACAGCTTCTCCATTGCTGTGGTTGTCTGCGCATAACCCTTTATAAATTTCCTGTAGTATCCAGTATGGCGTAAGGTAGAGCACAACATCTTGTCTGATTTTGGTGTTGGTAAGTTTGCAATGATTGCAATCTTCGCAGGATCTACCATCAATCCTTGCTTACAGACAACGTGGCCAAGTAAAATTCCATAAGGCACACAGAAAATACACTTCTTCAAATTCAAGGATATTTGATGCTGTCGACACTTTTCTAGCATCATGCGGAGGTTTGCGCAATGATTTTTCAACAGACCAAACACAGTCCAATCGTCAAAATATGCTTCCAAAAACTTGTGCATAAATTCTTTAAATGCTGCGACGATAACTCTGGAAAATATGGTAGGTGCGTTCTTCAGACCAAACGACATTATGGTGTACTGGAATGACCCCCATTCTGTAACAAATGTCTTCTTGTTCCTATCCGAAGGATCAATCCTGATCTGATGATAGCCGGAGAAACCATCAGTAAAAGAGTATGCCTCATTTCCTCCAACATTATCAAGCACTTCGTCCGTGAACGGAGTAGGAAATGGATCGTGCATGGAAGCATCATTTAGTTTTCTGAGGTCCACACAAATCCTGATCTCGCCTTTTGCTTTATTGTCTTGAACAACCATGGGGCTAATCCACTCTAATTCCTCGATAGGTTCAATAATTCCTGCTTCAAGCATCTTGTCCAACTTTGCGCGGACTCTTTCTTTATAGCACGGATTTAATCTGTATGGTCTCTGCTTCACAGGCTTTGCGCCTGGCTTCAAAGTTATTTTCATGACCCCTAGGTCTCCCAAAATTCCTTTCATTTCTGTGAATTTAGTTGGAAACAATTCCTGATATTCATGTAAGGTATCTGCTATCTCTGCAATAGTCTGATCATCCCAATAATCTCCTATTGCTGTGAACTTCGGCTCTTTGTCTATGCCAATGTTCATCTTCTGTGTCTTTACTGGTGCAGTCATGTATAGGATTTCCAACGGAGGGCCTTCTACTTCACGTGCACCTTCTGACTCTGGTATATCTATGTTGCGCGGATCCTTCTCATCGTCTTCATTTGTCTCATTGATATCTTCAACTAGGTTGTAACACTCGATAAAATTCTCTTCATGTTCCTTCCATTTCGATTGTAAGTGCACAGGAACGCAATCTGTCCCGAAAAACTACTGCAGTGTCATGTTTCTATGAGGATAGTCTTCCTAGAATATGCGCTTCTTAATTAGCTGTAACGCATCATGGATTAGTGGGTTCTCATCTTCAAAACTGAAGTCCCTTTGGAAGTTCACAGTGAGCAGGTCCCAGTTAGTGATTTCACTACGCAGCTCCAAATCTAGGTACCATTTCTCTGGAATGCCTGCGTCCAGTGTATGTACAAATAAATGTACCCATTCTGTAGGTGGTATTTCCACCCATGCCTTTGAACAGACTTCAATATGCTGGCTAGGGTCTGTCTGTCCATTATACTTTTCAAAAGGTAAAGTAACCCTTTCAGCGAACCGTATCTGCATCTTAATTATGCATTGATCCCAAGTGGTCAATGTGTTCTTATGTGCATTCCACCATCTAGCAGGTGTGTCGTGCAATGCCATGTCCAGTGCTGGTAGTCTGTTCTCATCTGGGATAGCTGCAGTATAATCCTTGATAAAAGTATAAACATTAGCAGAACCATCATATGTGGGAATAGGACTTACCTCTTTCCAAATCCAGCGCAGTGATTTGGTGAGCTGCGTACACATTCTTGCTGATACTTCATGCATTCGACTTTGCCAGTTTTCCATTCCTACCTCCTAATCAGAGATGCAGGAGCCGTCGCATCTCCGGCTGAGGGTACCATCCGTAGTAGGATTAATATAATCTTCTTGGTTCACTGTGACCTTGTATAATTGGTCCAAATCCTGAGCCTTGGATTCTTCCTGAATCAACTCGCTGTATCTGTCACCATCTGCAGGATCCAACAGTGCAATGACCCTAAGATGTTTTCCTTCAAAAATAATCTTCTTTGTCTTCAAATATATGATAGCCAAGTTATCAATAGTCCAGTCAATTCCAAGCAGTGCAGGAAAAGGATGACTATCATCCACTATCTCAATAACCTCAAAGTTTGCATGACTTTGGACTCCATCGATGTCGACTATTATATCCGCTAACCGACCAAAGGGTATGACTTTCTCTTGGTTAGCCATTCTCAATTGGATAGGTGACCATAGAAACTTTGGTCGACCCATCTGCTACCATGTCTGCTTAGTCAAGACATTTACTTCTGATCCCAGATCAAGGATGACTTCATCCATTTCAAAATCTCCTATCTGCGCGGTAAGCCTCATTTCTCGGCCCGTTCTTTTATGATTCCTTATGTGGTGTACTGCGCTATTAGCAGTCTCTGTTCTGGTCTGCGGTTCGTATTGGTTTATGAGCTTCTACAACTCAACTATGGCATTCTCACTTTTAAGTAGCTTCATGCAGCTCCACAGGAACTGCGCAACGGAAGTGCTAACATCTGTGGCAGTGCTTGTTTTGTCATAGGCAACAGGTATGTCTTCAACCTATGATATCTCACTGCGCAACGGGATCCTTTGCGACTCTCTTGCTGGTTCTCTGAAGGTTTCCCGTGCGTCGACAAAGACTTCCTTGTTCTTCTGCAAGTCAAGAGGAGGCATTTTTCTTGGGGCTTTCCTTATCTAGATTGTTTCAAGAGGGCTCTGGCTTGTGTGAGCCGTCCTTGACGTGGAAGCTTCTGCTCCTCTATCACGGCGTGTCTGAATGCCACTACGCATGACCACATTGATGCTCGGATCTACTGGTCTGCTTTCCACTGCGATCCACTGGACGTTCGTGTTTGGCGCATCCGTGCGTCTTCTTTTCTGCATTTCAACCTCTAGTACTAAGCAATCTTCAATAACATGTTCAAACGACTTACAATAGTTGCACGTCGTGCATGGGTAAACAAAGTCTCTAGATATGTGACCTGGCTGGCCACAATTATAGAAAATTACCTGGCTGCGGCCTCTTCCCTGCGTCGAGCTAGCATTCCTTCCTTTTCCATGGTATCCAGCACCACGACCTCTGTATCCTCCTTGGTCATATTGCATGTTCTCCTGTTTTGGCTGGTTATCTTCTTGTACGCGGTACAAGCCAGCGCCTATCATTGAGTCCATATCCCGTTTTCTTTCACTCATTAGCTCATATGCGCGGCAGTTGGATTCGTCATGTCCAACTGATTTACAGAAAGTGCAGTATAAATTTTTAGGTGTTTTCACATACTTCTGTAGAAGATAGCAATCTTTAGGTCTGTGTCCTGTGGTTCTACAAATTTCACACCATGGGGCCTGATTCTGATTTAATGGGTTGGGCTCACCGCTATTAATATAGTCGTGGAATATCGGGCAATGTTCTCGATCATGGCCTTCTCCTTTACAACTTGTACACCATACCTCATGTCTAGGTTCATACCTTTGTTCTTTTCCATTCTTCATGCTTTGCAGCTCTAGTGTCAGGGTGGTCAGCTGGTTCTGTATTTGAGACATACCAGAACTAGTGTCACTAATCGGCGAAGCCTCTAGCTTCATTGCGATCTCTAAGGTCTCTGCTTGTGACGTAACCCTCTGTTGCATCAATGGTAATCTAATGTGGGGCAACAACGCAGCAATGAACCATTCCTTGTGCTGTTCCGGAGCTATAACAAAGCTTACTTGGTCTAATAGGGTCTTGAACTTCTGATCAAACTCCCACACCATTTCAGTCGGTTTCTGCTTTATTTATTTCAACTCGGTTATACACTGAGCTTCAGATTTGGGTTTCTTAAACTCAGCTACGAGCACAAATTTAATTTTTGTGAGGGTTCTCGGCTGTATGTTAGAGTATTTCATGAACCAATGTAAAGCTCTGTCCCTGAAAGTAGTGATGAGCTGTGCTCTCTTCACGTCATCATCATGGATTTGTCTTACACTCCATACAGCTTCGCAAAGGAACCAATGATGGTCAGGGTCTTCTAGGCTAGTTCCTTTGAATATGGGTGGTTTCATATTTGTGTTTGCCATTGTTCTATTGGGTGGTGGAGCGCTCGAATTAGTTCACAACTGCTGTAAGGGGATATTTGCAGTGAAAACAAATGGGAATATCGAAAGAGATGGACTAGACTGAGTAGTCTACGAGGTGGGCTGCGTAGCGGGTGGGTTCTGTGATAATGGTGGCGCGGTTTGTGTTGCCGATGGGTTCTCTGGGGTAAATGGTGGTGCGACTTCGTTGTCAAGGTCACAAGGAATCTCTGTATTTATGTGGAGTCGAGGATCTCCATGATTCTTAGTAAATTTATATCTCTTGCCACTTCTAAGATTATGAGTATCTTCGTCAAAATCACTAAATATACTGTTTACCATGTCAAACTTAAAAATCTTACTGCATTCTTAAAACACCTTTCTTAGCTAACATCATCTTAATGTATAGACTGAGATTGCTCAGTAACTTACCTTGGAATCCTCCGAAAAAGTGTGCTTCTGCTTGGTTGTAGGATTTGAGTGTGTCTACAACAAATTCTGTTACAAAGCCTTCTAGCATATGATTGACCCAAAAATCAACAACGTGTGTCAATGGACTGTCTATTGCTTTGAGCTGCACTGTGAGCTCAAGATTCCACTATGTAGGAACTCCTCCTTGAAAACAAGTTTTCTTCTCTGCGAGCCACGAGATCCACGCACGCAACTCGTTTGGGAATGATTCCCAGAAAATCTTGTGAATATCGTCGAACAAATATCTATCTGACCATTGTGTGTCACTTAGACGCGGATGTCTGTTCCCTTGTCTTTTAAAGTCTCTTATGGTCTTATCCCACCAAGCTTGGATTTCTGTCTTTTCAGGATTCCAATTGTCAGAGCCTTCCGGGAACTAGTATTCTTCTTCACACATTACGATTGTAACTCATCACGGATTCTAGCGCGGCAACGGAACCATTTGTTGGCTTAAACTGACCCAGAGGTTTCCAATTAGACCCAGGTTCTTTGCAGTTCTTCCTTTTGACCAACAAACCCCTTCGCACTGGCCCTTTCGGCAACAACCTGCAAGCAGGTTGAGGTCTCACCCGAGGTGTATCTTATGGGGTACTGCGGAATCAGGTTTCCATAGTAAGTGATGAGTTGCTTATATGAAGGTATTGCGTGGCGCAGGATAGGGAAGGTGCGCTGCGGGAAAAACTATGCGATACGCAGCAAGATCTAGGCTGCAAGCAAATACTGCACGGTGATGGCAACACCGCGAACCACACTAAGGAATTCTCACTGCTGTGAGCCTTCTACTAAAGTTGTGAATCAAATACACCTATTCTTTCCCTAGACGATCTTGAAATGCTAAAGCATTGAGATGAATATCACTCATCCATTCATTCAGGCACTTTACTGATTGTCTTTCTAGCATTCATTCGGTGACTTAGATTATTATGATTTGAGTGATTTGAGTTGAAACAATAAAGGCAACTAACTGTTCTGCATTCCTGCCTGTGTCTAAGAAAGTGTTAAACTAAATGACTGATTCACTATATTTAAACATAAACGGACTGTTCACCATTCATCTGTCCATATGAAACTTAACATATCATCTCCATATGTTCCTGATGGCAAATGCATATCAAAGTTCTCACAACAGCATGCAAGGAAACATTTAAACATTCATCTACAGAAAATACAAACAATCATTCATTCATAAGATACAATCGCACAACATAAGGTTTAACGTGGTTCACTTCCCCGGATGGAAAGCTATGTCCACAAGAACGGTTGGTAATATATTTCTTTCAAAAGGGATGGGGACAACCATTCTTAGTCTGCGCACTTAGCTGCAGACTCTCCTTCCTCTCAGATAGGTCTCTGCACACACAGCTGCAGAGCCTTTACAATATTCTCAGCTCAGAGAGATTTTTACAATACAAAAGGTCATCCAAAGATAGACTCTAACCACTAGCTATCTAGCCCCATCCCATACAAAATTGTCTTCTTAAATAGACCATGCTCGAAGGTCATGTCTGTACAATGCCGAAGACCTAAAACCCAAAAAACCCTAAGGGTTTACAAAACTGCGCCAGTTTCCCTAAACCAGCTTGTTGGCTCCTGGTAGCATCTGCTTGATCGTGTTGGATCTCCACGTCTTTACTCTGTCGCTATCGGCCTTCCTGTCGTACGCATGCCAACAGGTTGCTTCTGCTGAACCGTTTATCTCTAACGGTTTCTCCTTCTAGGTGTGCCAAACGCCGCTTTCCTTAACAACTTGCACATGGCTGCCTTCCTGATTTGCTCATGCCCACCTCTCAGCAATCCTGAAATATCTTTCCAAAATTGGCTGCTACCGGTCCAACCGGTACCTGCACATGTCCTTCGTCTAGCATTCCGCTTTGCTGGCTCCACATGGCCTCCTACCTCCGTAGCACTACTCCTGCATAGTATTGGTCTTCGTAGCATTGCCAACACTTCGATGTTGCACGCAACTCCGCAGTCTAGGGAAAACTTGGATGCTGCGTGCAACTTCGCAGCATCCTCAATACTTATCCAAAATTTGATCCTTCGAAACTGCGCTCAGCTCAGGTTCTTCTGTCTTCAAAATTGTCACAAAAAATAGGACTAGTTGGGCCAGGCCCAACATGTACATCAACATTGACAATGATATTATGTGCCTGACACGCACGCAATAAATTGATTGTGGTGTGAAACAATTATCTTCTAATCTTGATCGTCGCCACTAAAACTTTGTGAAATGCTTGGATTTTCCAAATAATCCTAATTTGATCCACAACCTCTCTCCCTAACCCTCCTTCACTCAATCTCCCAATCCTTCCCAGATCTCTCTTCCCTTTTCCATAACATCCCCCTCTCTCCCCCCCTCTCCCAACCCCCCCCCTCTCTTCCTCTTTTCCTAACCCCCCTCCTTTCTATATCTCTTTAAGCCCCCCACTCTCTCCCTCCCTCCCTCATCTCCCCCCCCCCTCTCTCTAACCTCTCCTTTGTATCTCCCTCTCTCCCTAACCCCCTTCTCTCTCTCAACCCTCATCTCTCTCAACCCCTCATCTCTCTCTCTCTCTCTCTCAACCCCCTCTCTCTCTTTATCTCCACCCAAAGCCCCTCTCCCCCTCTCCCCCTCTCTCCCTAACCATCCTCACCTCTATCTACCAACCCCTCCTAGATCTCTCTCCCCATTTCCCTAACACCCCTCTCTCTCCCTCTTTACCAACGCCCCCCTCCGTCTTCCTCTCTACCTAACCTCACTCCTTTCTCTATCTCTCTAAGCCTCCTCCCCTTTCCCTCCCTCCTCTTCCCCCTATCTCTCTCTCTTCCCCCCCTAATCCCTAACCCTAACCACCTCTCTATATAACCCCACCCTTCTATTTGTCTCTCTAACCCCCCTTCTATATATCCCTCTCTCCCTAACCCCTCTCTATCTCTCAACCCCCCGTATCTCTCTCTCTCAAACCCTGCATCTCTTTCTCTATCCCTAACCCCCCCTCTCTCTTCCCCTTCCCCCAACCCATCCCCCCCTCTCTCTTTTCCCCCTCCTTTATCTATCTCTCTAAGCCCCCCCCCTCTCTCCCTTCCCTCCCCCTTCTCTGTCTCTTTGTCCCCATGATCCCTAACCCTACCCCCCTCTCTATAACCCTACCTGCCCCTATCTCTATCCCTAACCACCCCCTCTCTCTCTTAACCCCCCCACATATCCTCTCTCTCTATATCCACCCCCCTCTCTCCCTCCCTCCCCCTCCCTCTCCAACCCCACCTTTCCCTCACCCCCCCCTCGTCCTCTATAACCCCACCCCCCTCTCTCTCCCCTAACCCAACCTCTCTAACTCTTCCTCTCTCCATAACCCCCTCCTCTCTTTGTATATATGCTGTTTTATGTGTCTCTATCTCTCTCCACCTCCCTAACCCACCCTCTCTATTTTGTCCTCTCTCCCTAACCCCTCCTTTATCTCTCCCTCTATAGAGAATGGAGGAGAGAGAGAGGACAAGTTAGGGAGGGAGTGATAAGTGAAAAACATAGACACATAAACACATTTCCTAAACCCACCTCCCTCTTTATAACCCCCCTTTTTCTCTCTCTCCTTTCCCTAACCCCCCATGTATCTCTCCCTCTCTCCCTAACCCCTCTCTCTCCCTCTCTCCCAACCCTCCTCTCTCCCTAACGCCCCTCCTTTATTTATCTATCTAAGATCCCACCCTCTCTCTTTCCCTCCATCCCTTCTCTTCCCCTTGTCTCTCTCTCTTTGTCCCCTGATCCCTAACCCTACCCTCTCTCTCTTTATAACCCCACCCCCCTCTCTCTTACCCTAAACCCTAACCCCCTTATCTCTCTCTCTCTCTCAAACCCCCCTCTCTATCTATCGCTAACAACCCTCCCCCTCTCTCAACACCCACACATCTCATTTCTCCGTCTCTGCAACCCCCCCTCTCTTCCTCTCCGCCCAACCCCCCCTTCTCTCTCCAACCTCACCTTTTGCTAACCCTCCCTCCCTCTCTATAACCCCACCCCCCCTCTGTCTCTCTCCTCCTTTCCCTAACCCACCCTCTCTATCTCTCCCTCTCTTCTTAACCCCCCTCTCTTCCTCTCTCCCAACCTCCCTCTCTCTTCCTCTCTCCCTAACCCCCAATGTAACATTATAACACACATAATGCATATGTGTTATGTATCGTTATGATGCATATGCGTTATGTAACACATATACATTATGTATCTTTGTAATGCAAATACTTTATGTAACATATATGCGTTATAACGATACATAACACATATGCATTATTTAAAATTCAAAATCCACCCACGAAGAAAATATTCCAAACCTTTTCTTCTAGTTTGGAATTAGGTTCAGACTAACAAACCTATTGTCTAAGACAAAATAAAGGGCCATGGATATTAGTTTTTTCTAGAATTTTTCCAGTTGGTCAATTTCAATGGCAGTTTTAGCTATGCATAACATAATATTTTTTTTTGAAATTGAAGAATATTGTAGAATAAATTCTGCAGATTTCAAATATACATTTTTTTTGTAAAAATATTTTATTTTTAAATATCAAGTGACACATGTCATGATTCCAATATACAATGCTCCATTGTTTCTACTATAACTTTTGACTAACTTCACTATGTGGCAAAAAAAAATATATGGTGCACTAAAGGAAAGAGAGCTCTACAAACCTATATAAACAAAATCTTCAATTATGTTAAGTTATGCCCCTAAAGTGCTGCATGTGCATGATACACCTTTGTTTTAGGGATCATAAAAAAATGTAGAAAAATAGTGTTGCACTAGAACCATATGTTATTTACATGTCTACAAGTTTTTATTCAAAAATACTATAAATAAGTCAATAAAGTGTTGCACGTGCAAAGACATGTACCTTATTATTTGCTGAAATTTTAAAAAACCACTTTTAGAAAAATAAATTTTAAACAATTATAGAAATAACCCACATTTTATTATTATTATGAAACCTTATTCAATTTCTTATCTTCTTTCTTTTTACTTCATCTTAAAATTAGTTTTGGAGGTACCTCTAATTGTCTATTGAAGTAACAAGTTCTATGTTTTTAAGTTTTATGTGGCAACTAAAGTGTCTTTAAAGGAGTTAATGTTTGTGCATCACCTCTAATAATAATTTTAATATTATCACCATTATGCAGAGTAACTTCTTCCTCTACTCCCAAATGATTTAGTCAAGATAAGGGTTCACAATCTTAGGAAGCCTCTTGTTTCCCATGTCGTTTATCTTGTTCTTGTACACTAGGTACCTAGTCATAGCCATACTCCCAATGGGTAGAGACTCATTTTATGAGGAGGATATGATATGGTGTATTTCCTTTAATTTTGAGATTATATGTTACAAAGCCCTTTTGAATTTGCTTTATCCTTTTCCACTATTGCCGAGAGATACTACAACCTTAAACTTCACATCCATATAACATGGTAAGAGTGATGAGAGTCTCAAAGTGGACTTTACTCTTATCCCAAAGCCAAAGGTCCACTTATTTATAATTGTCTTCAAGTCCATAATAAACTTTCCACCCTCCATTATTCATTTTCTCAATGCTACAGTTCCAGTTAAGCTTGTGAGGAAGATCAATTCCAAGATATTTGTATGAAGTCAATTCCTCCCTATTGTTGTTGTCATACATGAAATTAACATAAGTTATCTTTTTAGATTTGATTATCATATAGTTTTTTTGTCAATGTTAAAGTCATATCCATAGTAAAGCAAAAGACCGTAAGAATTATTAGTTGCTTGTTGAGATCATAGGTACTCTTCTCCATAAGATTAGAGGGTTGCTTGTCTAGATCATAGTTATTCCTCTCCATAAGATCATCCTCTTCCAAAACCCTCTACCTTATCAACCTATATACTGTTGATGTATATGTAACTTCGGAATGTATTTCATCTATGTATTTCATATATATATTTATTGTACCCTTATTAGAGATGTGTTATTCCTCTATAAGGAAGTGTCGTCATGTGGATTGACAAGTGTCGCAAGTGTGTGTACTTGCTGATGGGTTATTCGACCACCATGTGTGGGGTCGGCCCTGAAATATATATATTATATTGTGGATGTACCTAGCTAGACAAGTTGGCCCCATAAGGTCACTGGGCAAACAGGTTAGTATAAATAGAGATCAGGAGATCTCTATTTAGATCATTCGGAAAGTCATCTCTCTCTCACTCAGAAAGTGGCGCACTAGTGAGGAGGAGGATCATTTGCTTCTAGGAGACTATCTCAAGTGTATTTTGATTGTACTTTGGTTGAGCCATTGCTCTCTCTATCTCTGAGGAAGTTGTGGGGTTTTTCACCTTAGGGTTTTCCCCACGGAAACTCTGTGTCTCTTGTCTCTCATGCTTTTGATTCTTGTGATGCTTGTGATGCTTATTGTGATTGTTATGCATTGATATACTGTATATGTTATTCTCTCAGTGAAGATCCTAGAGTATTGTGAATTTATGCTCAAAATTTAACATGGTATCAGAGCTAACCTGAGAAGAAGACATTTTGCAGTGACAGAAACTTGAGTTTCTTGTTTATCGGGTTTCTCTCCACAGATTTTGGAAAAGCAGTATAGTAGATTGACTCTACTCATCAAGGAGAATCTATCTGTCCAATCATAATTCAATTCCGAGCATTTTCAGATTTGGCCCTAAAAAATTAGGGTTTCCACAAAAATAGGAATTTCTGAAATCTGAAGACATAGCTGGAAGCTGCTTGCAAAAATAGAAGTTTAGAGCTTTGGATCGAGATTTTTGGCTGGGTAGATCTCTGGGAAACTCAAACCCTAATTCAGGGCTCTCCCTAGTGAACCCGGGAGGACAAAAAGGAAAATCTGAAGGGTAAAGCTTTGCTGATCTCAAATTCTGAATACACCAAGCTGATCAGATCATCAAGGTGCATCTTTCTATCCTTTCAAAAAATTGAAATTCACATTTTGAATTTTTAGGGTTTTTTCGACAAACCCTAATCCGGGACCAGATCCAGTTTTCAACATTTCAAGTGGTAAGACCTAAATATTTTCTATTTCCATTTGAAGTACTCTTTAAGATGTCTCACCACACCAAGCTTGAGGATAAGCTTGAAGGAGTTGATAACTTCCGAGCTTGGAAGTATAGGATTGGGTTAATCCTGGAAAAGAATGAGTTGGACTCATATGTAAAAGAAGACATCCCTATCCCAAAGGATGAAGAGGCTAAGGTATTGCATAAGAAAAACTTGGTCAAGGCAAAGAGAATCATTGCCGATTCTATCAAAGACCATCTCATACCCCATGTGTCTTCTCTAAATACACCCAAGGAGATGTTTGACTCTTTGACAAAGCTATTTGAAGGGAAGAACATAAATTGGAAGATGACCCTGCAGAACCAATTGAAAGGAGTAAAGTTTCAGAATGGAGAAACCATTCAATCTTATTTTTCAAGGGTCTCCCAGATCAAGGAACAACTAGAAGCAGTGGATGAAATGCTGGAGAATGGTGAAGTGGTGATGACCACTCTAAATGACCTACCCAGGTCATGGGATTCCTTTATTCAAGGAATCTGTGCAAGGAAGAAGTTGATCTCCTTCAACAGATTGCGGGACGAATGCTCTCAAGAAGAAGCTAGGCTTGTGGCCCTAGAAGAAAAGATGGGAAATGAAGATCAAGCTCTCACAGCACATGCCAGGAAAGGAAAGTCCAAGAAGGAATCATCTCATAACAGAAGATTCTCACACCACCATTATCATAAAGATAAGAAAGATCTCAGATGCTTCAATTGCAATGAGAAGGGACACTTTGCTTCAGATTGTCCCAAGAAGAAGAAAGTCAACAACAACTTCAATAAGAAGAAGAAGAATAACAAAAGAAGATATCATGCTCATGCTGCCGAAGATGATGAACCCCCAAAGAAGAAGGCTAGGGCAGAAAGTGATAGTGATGATGACTCATCAAGTGAAGAAGAGTATGTTCTAATTTCTGATCTCATAGGTACTATCTCCCATGGTTGTAATGATTGGTTGATTGAGAGTGGGGCTTCCAAACACATGACTGGGTTTAAGGAATCTTTTGTGAATCTATCTGAACATGAATCACCCCATAAGGTGAAACTTGGGGATGATTATCAATACCCAATCAAAGGAAGTGGTGAAGCCTCCTACAACCTAGATTTTGGAAAATCTTTGAAGATGAAAGAAGTCCTTTATGTACCTGTGCTCAAGAAGAACTTACTCTCCATCTCTGCATTGGATGCAAAAGGTATGAGGGTTGAATTTGTGGATGGCCAAGTCCTAATGTGGCCAAAGGGAAAGAACATAGATGATGCAGTAGTGATTGGAGAGCAAGAGGGAGGTTTGTATAAATTGAAGGGACAACCTGAACATGCCATGGTACATGAATCCATGGAGCCAAGTGAACTTTGGCATAGAAGACTTGCTCATATGCACTATATTGCACTTCCAATTGCAAGCAAGCCTGTAGAGGGTCTTCCTAAGATCAAGACCAAACATGAAGGTGTTTGCAAAGGATATGCAAAAGGTAAGAACATTAAGAAGGCTTTCCCAAGCAGTGAAAGCAAGGCAAAAGACATCCTGGAAATCATCCACTCAGATGTATGTGGTCCTATGTCATCTAGTTCTATGAGTGGGTATGTTTACTATGTTTCATTTATTGATGACTTCTCCAGGAAGACTTGGGTATACTTCTTGAAGAGCAAAGATGAGGTGTTTGATAAATTCAAGGAATTCAAAACCTTGATGGAGAATCAAACTGACAAGAAGATCAAAACATTCAGATCCGACAATGGTGGAGAATTCACCTCATGTGACTTCAAGAAGCTTTGTAGTGATTCAGGGATTAAGAGGGAGTTGACTGCTCCTTATAATCCTCAACAGAATGGAGTTGCAGAAAGGAAGAACAGAACAATCATGGAAGCAGCAAGGGCAATGCTGCATGACCAAGATCTACCTATGCATCTATGGGCAGAAGCAGCTAGAACAGCTGTATATGTGCAGAACATAACACCTCACAAGATATTGGATAACAAGACACCAGAAGAGGTCTTTTCTGGTAAGAAACCTGAAGTCAGCCATCTCAGAATATTTGGTTGTCCAGTATACACTCATGTCCCAAAGGAAAAGAGGACTAAACTAGATCCTTAAGGAAAGAAGGGTATCTTTGTGGGTTACAGTGAAAGCTCGAAGGCTTACAGATTAGACTTTCCAGGGTTCAAGAAGATTGATGTCAGCAAGGATGAATCAAGAGGGAGCACACTCCATAAGCTCCTACAAGGATGCAGATTTTCAGAGGGAGTTGACCATATTCCTACATTCCACAACAGAAAGGTGTAGAAGAAGCTACTTCAGCAGCTCCTGCCAGGAAGCAAAGACTCAGAGGGAGTCCACCCAACAAACAAACAAAGATAAGTATTTCAATTATCATTTCTTGCCTACTTTTGTTTAAATAATATTATGCTTATGTTCCTAGACTTAGGAGATGTATTGTGCATATAAGAATGATTGCATTAATGAATAGTATACTACTAATATGCATGTGATGGGTAAGTGGCCTATGGCACTGTACAACATTCCAGTGCTACTTATCTAGAATGAAACCTCTTTGCTGACATGTTGGGAGTAGTGCAAACTCTTAACAATGTTCTGGTAGAGACTGGAAGGCATCTAGAAAGTTGTGGAACATGGATAAATGTTGTATTGAAGCTTTGGCTAAGATAACTGCATGACTACATGACATATTTCTTTATGTGTAAAGAATTTGTTCTGAAAATTATGAGATGTTTCTAATCATGCAATTTAACTTGTTTTGTAGGAAAGACCATATATCTTCACCTACAAAAGAAGGACTACAACATTTGTTCCAGCAACAAAGGTATCTATTGAAGATATTGAAGTTCCCAGGATCTGGGATAAAGAAATGGAATGCCATGATCCGTCGATCATGAAGAAGATGTTTGGGATGCAGTCCCAAGACCTGACAGGGAGTCACATGTGTGCAGATTGAAGAAAGCCTTGTATGGCTTGTAACAAGCTCCCAGAACTTGGTATGGTAGGATGGATAGTTTCCTATCTAGTTTGGGATTTACCAAGAGTAAAGCGGATTCCAACCTTTATTACAAAGTTGAGGAAGGGAATCCTGTGATTCTACTCCTGTATGTGGATGACTTATTTGTAACAGGAGATGACAGATTGATTGCAGATACGAAGAGGAAGCTCCCTGCTGAGTTCGATATGAAAGATTTGGGAATGATGCATTATTTCCTAGGTATGGAGGTGTGGCAGAGTGCTGGTGGGATCTTCCTTGGTCAAGGGAAGTACACAGTAGATATCCTGAAGAGATTCGGGATGATGGATTGCAAGGCCATAGCCACACCTATGGCATCGAATCTGAAGCTTCTATGTGATGCTTCATCTGAGTCGGTTGATGTCTCTATGTATTGTTAGATGATTGGGTCGTTGATGTACCTGAAGAACACGAGACGAGATATTTGCTTTGCGGTGAATACATTAAGACAGTTCCTAACAGATCCGAGGAGTGTTCATCTGATTGCTGTAAAGCATGTTATGAGGTACCTGAAGGGTACAGTGGATTATGGGCTCAAGTATGAGGCGAATCAAAAGTTTAACCTGCAGGGTTATGTTGATTTAGATTGGGTTGGCAGTGCTACAGATAGGAAGAGCACATATGGGTGCTGCTTCAGTATGGGATTAGGTGCGATCTCTTGGTTTAGCCAGAAGCAGTCTTGTGTAGCACTGAGTACAGCTGAGGTAGAGTATGTTGCAGCCTGTTCAGCTAGTTGTGAGGCAGTATGGCTACGGAAGCTACTGTTTGAATTATTTGATCTCCCGTTGGATGCTACTGGTATCTTCTGTGATAACCAGAGTTGTGTGAAGCTGTCCGAGAACCCAGTGTTTCATGACAAGTCGAAACACATAGAGATCAAATATTACTATATCAGGGATATGGTGCAGAGAGGAGCTGTGAAGCTCCTGTATGCTGCGACAGACGAGCAGATTGCAGATATGCTGACGAAGCCACTAGCCAGGGTGAAGTTCGAGTACTTCAGAGAGAGGCTTGGTGTTCTTCGGATTGATGACACTTCGAGGAAGAAGTGATGGACACATTTGCTGAAGCCATTCCAAGCATGTTGGAAGGAAGATCCTTCACATGGATGTGGATGTAAGCGCTGGATGATGAGCATCAGGATGATGTTCTGGTTTCTGCTTTGTATGATCAGTTGGATCATATTTAGATGTATGTATGTAGGCATCATGTTGGATGCTGGATATGATCAGTTGGATCATTTATATGTATATGTATGTACGCATCATGTTGGATGATGGATATGATCAGTTGGATCATTTATATGTATATGTATGTACGCATCATGTTGGATGCTGGATATGATCAGTTGGATCATTTATATGTATGTACGCATCATGCTGGATGCTGGATATGATCGGTTGGATCATGTGTATGTATTTTGTATATGCATCATGTTGGATGCTTGGACCATGTATCATCTGTATATGTATCAGGTGGATACATTGTATGATCAGGTAGATCATGTATGTTGATATGTATCATGTATTTGTATTTGTATCAGGTGGATACACTGTATGATCAGGTGGATCATGTATGATGATATGTATCAGGTAGATACTTGGTATGCATCAGGTAGATGCATTGTATGATCAGGATGATCATGGATGACGAGCTTCAGGATGTTGCTCTAGATGACATGCAGCAGGATGTTGCAGTGATGATGATCAGGATGATCATGTGTATATCAGGATGATGTATGGCAAGTATCAGGTTGATACTCTATGGCCGTGGAACAGGTTGTGCAGATAAGCATGTAATTTGTGCCCTGGGAGATTTGCAGATAGTATTTCGAGGTTTTTCCTATGGCATGTAATTTGTACCCTGGGATATCTGGCAAATGCTCTTTCGAGGTTTTGTTTGGGAGGACATATAATTTGTGCCCTGGGAGATTTGTAGATAGTCTTTCAAGGTTTTGCCTATGGCATGTAATTTGTGCCCTGGGATATTTGGCAGATGCTCTTTCGAGGTTTTGTCCTATGGCATGTAATTTGTGCCCTGGGAGATCCGATAGGTTGAGCCGTGTGCTCGTAATCAGTCCTGGGATGCTCTTTCGAGGTTTTGCCATGACCACATGTAATTTGTGCCCTAGTAGATCCGATAGGTTGAGCCTTGTGCTCGTAATCAGTCCTGGGATGCTCTTTCGAGGTTTTGTGGTGACCACATGTAATTTGTGCCCTAGGAGATCCGATAGGTTGAGCCTTGTGCTCGTAATCAGTCCTGGGATTCTCTTTCAAGGTTTTGTGGTGGGGTCACATGTAATAAGTCCTGGAGATCTGGACAGGATGAAAAAGGCCTCAGATGCTCTTTAGGGTTCTTGCTAGTCAAGAGATTCTTTTAAGGTTTTGTGACGCACGTAATAAGTCCTGAGATTTCCACAGTATGGCCAGTGATGACGAAGACCTGCAGGTGGTGGGCCTACATCCAGTATGAAAAAGGTCTGGCTCTGTAGAACTTCCTATGACGAGTAGAGTCAGAGATTGGTTGAGATAGCAGCAGTAGTGATGATGATGATGACGATGCATCGATGATGATGATCCTGAGAAGAAGACTTGTCTAGCAGATCTGTGTCGAGAAATACCTTCCTAGTTAAGAGGGAGTGTTGATGTATATGTAACTTCGGAATGTATTTCATCTATGTATTTCATATATATATTTATTGTACCCTTATTAGAGATGTGTTATTCCTCTATAAGGAAGTGTCGTCATGTGGATTGAAAAGTGTCACAAGTGTGTGTACTTGCTGATGGGTTATTAGACCACCATGTGTGGGGTCGGCCCTGAAATATATATATATTATATTGTGGATGTACCTATCTAGACAAGTCGACCCCATAAGGTCACTGGGCAAACATGTTAGTATAAATAGAGATCAGGAGATCTCTATTTAGATCATTCGGAAAGTCATCTCTCTCTCACTCAGAAAGTGGCGCACTAGTGAGGAGGAGGATCATTTGCTTCTAGGAGACTATCTCAAGTGTATTTTGGTTGTACTTTGGTTGAGCCATTGCTCTCTCTATCTCTGAGGAAGTTGTGGGGTTTTTCACCTTAGGGTTTTCCCCACGAAAACTCTGTGTCTCTTGTCTCTCATGCTTTTGATTCTTGTGATGCTTGTCATGCTTATTGTGATTGTTATGCATTGATATACTGTATATGTTATTCTCTCAATGAAGATCCTAGAGTATTGTGAATTTATGCTCAAAATTTAACATATACCACCTTATCAATGTATATACCATAAAAGATAAAAATAAGATAACTTTACTTACTCCTATATTATAATTCTTATCATAACACCCTCACATCCAATTTCTTGTGTAATTGTTTTACACATCTAGAATTTTTTTTATCAATGTTCCCCCAAGGTTCTGAGACGACAGGACGCGGGTGCGGGGAGACACACATTCGGGACGTGTGGAGACCACCCCCAAATTTTAGAGAAAAAGGGGGGGGATGACGGGACGCGAGAGTCATAAAAATTATAAAAATATTAAAAATATGCAAAATATAAATCCCAACAATAACAAACCATCCCATGCAAATTAGTGAATTACTAAACACTACATTCATCATTGTGCAATCATGCAATGTAAATGCAAAGTTCAAACACATAACACGATTCATCACGATTATATTAACATATGAATCTATGATTAACATGAACATTATAATTCATGTTTGTCACTTCTGAGTCTTTGTCATTTGATATTTGATACTTGATATTTCAGTTTTGAGTCTTGTCGAAGTTTCGGAGTTTCGGGCGGGACGCCCACAAGTGTTGATGTATATGTAACTTCGGAGTGTATTTCACATATATGTATATTTTATTCCTATAGAGATGTTATTAGTCCTCTATACGTAAGTGTTTGTATTCCTATAGAGATTTTATTATTCCTCTATACGGAAGTGTCATCATTTATATTGTAAGTGTCGTAAGTTATACTTGATGGGTTATTAGACCACCTTGTTGGGGTCGGCCCTGTATAAGTCATGTGGGTCAAAGGGTTATTAGACCACCCTATTGGGGGTCGACCATGTGGGTCAAAGGGTTATTAGACCACCCTATTGGGTGTCGGCCCAGTCAGCATTGTGTTATGTGGTTAAGTTGAGGTCGACCTAGTAAATGTTATTAGGCAAGTCAAGTCAAGTATAAATAGAGTGCGGGAGGCACTCTATTTCATCATTCTATTTTCTCTCACACTATTTGGAGAGTGGCACACTTGTGGAGGAGGAGAAGATGCTACTAGGAGATGTCTCTCTCTTATGATTGGGTTGTATCATTGCTCTATCTATATCTAAGGAAGTTATTGGGGTTTTTCACCTTTATGGTTTTCCCCAAGTAAACTTTGTGTCTCTTATGTGCTTGCATTATTGTGTCCATGATTGATATGCTGTAGATATGCTGTACATGTTGTTCTATCAGTTAAGATCCTAGATCAGATTGAAGTAAATTCTGAAAAATTAACATGGTATCAGAGTTAGCCTGAAAGAAGCCATGGTATGGCATGTATGACACTTGTTGCACTTGCGATGCTAGGGCTTGATATAGCAAAAACTAGTCATCGTAGCACTTTCGCTATAAATCCATTTTGGAAACGTTTTCGGATCTGAATGTTTTACAGGTAGAATATCAAATCCCCATGTACCTTGTGTCCAAAGGAAAACTTCTAATTCATTGTACTTTGTGTTTTATGATCTGTACAATCTAGGGTTTCGGCCTCTTCCAGATCTAAGTCATAAACAGGTGACCTAGGAAAAAGGTCATAACTTGGGCTAGGAAGATACAAATGAAATTTCGTAAAGATTGACAAGTAGTGCACGGAATGTACTTTCTCAGGTAACTTTTTTAGAGGCCTAAACTGAACTAGTGACACGTGGCACACCATACAAGTTCGCTCTCTTGTTTTATACCATAAATAGGTCACATTGCGACACTTGGAATAACTCTCTCTCTCTCAGAGAATCCAATTGAGGTCATACCTATGGGGTTAGAAAGATGACAAGTCAAGCTACCATAGGTAGAAGTTTCAGATCCTGTGGATCGGAAAGTTCAGAGTTACACCAGAAACAATCAGGTACATATTTCTATCAAAACATAATTATTTTTGAGCACCTTCATTCATGGGTTCGGGAATTTAGGGTTTCAGAGAAAGTTGGAATTTTTGTAATCGGAGACCACGGCTGGATGATACTCATCAAATTCAAAATTTAGAGACCAAGATCAGATTTTTTGGTTGGGAAGAAGGCCGGGCTTGATTAGACCCTAGTTCGGGACTTTGATTGGAAAAGTGGAAAATTAGGGCTTTTGCAAAAATGGGAATTTTTGAAATCTGTTACCACGGCTGGAAGCTCCTCAGAAAATTATAAGCTTAGAGATTTGGATCAAACCTTTTGATTGGGAAGAAGGGTGCACTTTATCAAACCCTAGTTCGGGGTCATGTCCAGTGAATCCAGAAGTTTCAAAGGCAATTTTGAGGGGTGAAACTTTGCAGTTTTCAAATTCTGAGTATACCAGGTTGATTAGATCATCAAGGTGCATCTTTTTATCCTTTCAAAAGTTTGAAATTCAAAGTTTGAATTTTTAGGGTTTCCCTGACAAACCCTAATCCAGCTCCAGATCCAATTCCTGCAAATCAAGTGGATTGGGTTAATCCTAGAAGAGAATGGATTGGTCACCTGCATAAGTGAAGAAGTTCTTGTTTCAGAGGGAGATGAGGCTAAGGCCTTACATAAGAAGATTACAAGCAATCTCGATAGGTATGACTTATCCAGGTATGTTTCAAGATTTGTTCATGATTAAGTTTATGGTGTGTTTGTCTTCATATTATTACGGTTAGTACAATCTCGATGAAATTTAGACTTGTCATATCACCTTAATAAAATTATGAATGCATGATCAAAGATATTCATTGATTAGGGTGTTGACACTTATGATTGTACTAATGCATTATGGTGTTGTATGAGGTTTATGTTGTCCACTAACATGAAAGGTACACCAAGAAAGACAAATCATGTTCTAGTTCAAGAACATATGATCATGGTGACATGAAGACAAAGATTCATCCATTGTCATGGATCACTTAGAATATCTATTTACGAGGTATGTATAACTTGGTTCTATAATGGTTAACCTATGAGATATGTAGGTTACTAGCACAAGTCATTGAAGAGAACAAGAAGATATCATGTGGGTATGTTAGACATAACTAGCTAACATACTAATCTAGGTATGTTTTTCCTATATCAAGTTAGAATCCTACCTTGTGATAGGATCTCTTATATAAGTATACATGGCATGATTGATAATGATTATTCATAGGTTTGAATAATCATGGGTTTAGGCATATTATGTTTCTTACCTTAATTGATGATATGACTAACTAGAAGAGTCATGAAAGTATAGGTTTGAGTAATCACGGGTTTAGGCATATTATGTTTCTTACTTTAATTTATGATATAACTAACCATAAGAGTCCTTGAATACTAATGCTTATTATTTCTGTTTGAAATGATCACGACTATACATGCTTAAGATTATTGTGTTTTGATAGTATTGAGAATATACTAATAAATGTATGATTATGTATGAGATCTCGAGGATATCACAATAATGATACTTGTAAGCATGCATAGTGATCGAGGATGGATATAAGTTCAAGGACAGGTAATCTAGGAAGCAAAGATTAAGAGGGAGCACACTCCAGTAGTTTCTGCAAGGATGCAGATATTTAGAGGGAGTCGACCACTTCTCACAATCCACATCAGAATGGAGTTGCAAAGATTCAGAGGGAGTCAACCCAACAACTAAACAAAGATAAGTATTTGAATTGTCATTTCTTACATATTTGTTTGTTTAAATAATGTATATACTGATGTTCCTCGAATTAGGTTATGTATTATGCATATTAGAATAGTTGTATTGATGAACAATATAGTACTAATATACATTGGTAAGTGGCCTATGGCACTGTACAACATTCCATTGCTACTTATCTAGAATGAAACGTCTTTGCTGACATGTTGGGAGTTGTGCACACTCTTAACAATGTTCTGGTAGAGATTGGAAGGCATCTAGAAAGTTACGGGATATGGATAAATGTTGTATTGAAGCATTGGCTAAGATAATTGCATGACTGTATGACATATTTCTTTATGTGTAAGAATTTGTTCTGAAAACTATGAGATGTTTTTTAATCATGCAATTTAACTTGTTGTGTAGGAAAGATCGTATACCATCACCTACAAAAGAAGGACTACAACATTTGTTCCAGCAAAAAAATATATCTATTGAAGATATTGAAGTTCCCAGGATCTGGGATGTAGTAATGGAAGAATGCCATGATCCGTCGATCATGAAGAATGATGTTTGGGATGCAGTCCCAAGACCTGAAGGGAAGTCTGTTGTGACTTCCAAATGGATCTATAAGATCAAGCATGGTGTAGGTGGCAGCATAAAGACTTTTGCTCCTGTAGCCAGATCCACTTCCATCAGATCCGTACTTGCTCTAGTTGCAATGATAAAATGGAAGATACACCAGATGGATTTCAAGAAAACTTTCTTGAATGGTGTAGTCAAGGAGGAAGTGTATGTGGAGCAGCCACTTGGTTTTGAGACACAGACGGGAAGTCATATATGTGCAGAACTTGGTATGGTAGGATAGAAATCTTTCTATCCAGTTTGGGCTTTACCAAGAGTAAAGCGGATTCCAACCTTTACTACAAGGTTGAGGAAGGCAATCCAATGATACTCTTATTGTATGTGGATGACCTGTTTGTTACAGGTGAGGATAGATTGATTGCCGACACACAGCGGAAGCTTGCTGCGGAGTTCGAGATGAAGGACTTGGGGTTGTTGCACTATTTTCTAGGCGTGGAGGTGTGGCAGAGTGCAGATGGAATCTTCCTTGGACAAGGTAAGTATGCAGTAGAGATCCTGAAGAGGTTCGAGATGATGGACTGCAAGGACATGGCCACACCTATAGCATCGAACCTGAAGCTTCTGTGTGATGCTTCATCCAATCCGGTTGATGTCACTGTGTATCATTAGATGATTGGGTCCTTGATGTACCTGACGAATACGAGACCAGATATTCGCTTTACGGTGAACACATTGAGCCAGTTCCTGACAGATCTGAGAAGTGTTAACCTAGTTGCTGTAAAGAAGATTCTGAGGTACCTGAAGGGTATGGTTGACTATGGGCTCAAGTATGATGCGAATCAAAAGTTTAACTTGCAGGGTTATGTTGATTGGGACTAGGCATGCAGTGCTGCAGATAGGAAGAGCACTTCTAGGTGTTGCTTCAGTATGGGATCAGGTGTGATCTCTTGGTTTAGCAGGAAGCAGTCCTGCGTAGCACTGAGTACAGTCGAAGCAGAGTATCTTGCGACGGATGAGCAGGTTGCAGATGTATTAACCAAGCCGTTGGCCAGAGTGCAGTTTGAGTACTTCAAAGAGAGGCTTGGTGCACTTCAGATTGAGGTTCCTTCCAAAGGGAAGTGATGAGTCTGGAAGATGCAGATGCACATGAGATTTTCTGACATGGTTAATGTGTTCTCCCATGGTCGCGATGTAATTGCTGAGCCATTCTCACATGGTGGTAGATGTGTTCTCCCATGGTGTAGATGTAAGGGTTGAAGCCATTTTTCACATGGAGGTAGATGTGTTCTCCCATGTCAGTGGTGTAAGTGCTGGATGATTTTCATCTGGGCTATGCTTCGTGGACGATGAGATGATCTGAAGAGGATGATTCTATGATGATCAGGAGGATCATGGATGATGAGCATCAAGATGATGCTCCAGTTACTGCTCTGTATATGTATATGCATCATGTTGGATGCTTGTTATGATCAGTTGGATCATTTATGTATGTATGCATCATGTTGGATGATGGATATGATCAGTTGGATCATTTATATGTATGTATGTATGCATCATGTTGGATGCTGGATATGATCAGTTGGATCATTTATATGTATGTATGTACGCATCATGCTAGATGCTGGATATGATCAGTTGGATCATGCATATGTATATGCATCATGTTGGATTCTTGGACTATGTATCTGTGTATGTATCAGGTGGATACATTGTATGATTAGGTAGATCATGTATTTTGATATGTATCATGTATGATCAGGTGGATCATGTATTTGTAGATGTATCAGGTGGATACATTGTATGATCAGATAGATCATGGATGATGATATGTATCAGGCAGATACTGTGTATGCATCAGGTGGATGCATTGTATGATCAGGATGATCATGGATGACGAGCTTCAGGATGTTGCTCCAGATGACATGCATCAAGATGATGATCAGGACGATCATGTGTACATCAGGATGATGTATGGTGAGTATCAGGTTGATACTCTGTGGCTGTTGACAGGTTGTGCAGATGAGCATGTAAGTAGACCTGGGAGATCTGGACAGGATGAAAAAGGCCTTAGATACTCTTTCGAGGCATTGCTATGGGAGGACATATAATAGCACCTTGGGAGATTTGCAGATGCTCTTGCTAGGTTTTTCCATTGGCATATAATAGCTCCCTGGGAGATGTGGAAAATGCTCTTGCGAGGTTTTGTCCTATGGCATGTAATGTGTCCTTGAGAGATCCGACAGGTAGAGCTGTGTGCTCGTAACAGCCTGGGATGCTCTTGCAAGGTTTTTCCATGACCACATGTAATATGCTCTTAGGAGATCCGATAGGTAGAGCTGTGTGCTCGTAACATCCTAGGATGCTTCAGCCAGGTTTTGTGGTGGACCACATGTAATGTGCTCCTAGGAGATCCGACAGGTAGATCTGTGTGCTCGTAACAGCCCGGGACACTTCAGCCAGATTTTGTGGTGAGATCACATGTAATGTGCTCCTGGGAGATCCAACAGGTAGAGTTGTGTGCTTGTAACAGCCTGGGATGCTTCAGCCAGGTTTTATGATGGGTCACATGTAATGTGCTCCTGGGAGATCTGGTAGGTAGAGATGTGTGCTCATAACATCCTGGGATGCTGCAACCAGGTTTTGTGATGCATGTAATAAGTCCTGAGGATTCCACAGTATGTCCAGTGATGATGAAGACCTGCAGGTGGTGGGCCTACATCCAGTATGAAAAAGGACTGGCTCTGTAGAACTTCCTATGATGAGTAGATTCAGAGATTGATTGATATAGCAATAGCAGTGATGATGACGATGATTCGAGGACGATGCATCGATGACGATGATCCAAAGAAGAAGACTTGTGCTAGAAGACCTGTGTCGAGAAATACCTTCCTAGTTAAGAGGGAGTGTTGATGTATATGTAACTTCGGAATGTATTTCACATATATGTATATTGTATTCCTATAGAGATGTTATTATTCCTCTATATGGAAGTGTTTGTATTCCTATAGAGATGTTATTATTCCTCTATACAGAAGTGTCGTCATTTATATTGTAAGTGTCGTAACTTATACTTGATGAGTTATTAGACCACCTTGTTGGGGTCGGCCTTGTATAAGTCATGTGGGTTGACGGGTTATTAGACCACCCTATTGGGGGTCGACCATGTGGGTTAAAGGGTTATTAGACCACCCTATTGGGTGTCGGCCCAGTCAGCATTGTGTTATGTGGTTAAGTTGAGGCCAACCTAGTGAAGGTTATTAGGCAAGTCAAGTCAAGTATAAACAGAGTGCGGGAGGCACTCTATTTCATCATTCTATTCTCTCTCACACTCTTTGGAGAGTGGCGCACTTATGGAGGAGGAGAAGCTGCTGCTAGGAGATGTCTCTCTCTTATGCTTGGGTTGTATCATTGCTCTATCTATCTCTGAGAAAGTTATTGGGGTTTTTCACCTTTATGGTTTTCCCCAAGTAAACTTTATGTCTCTTGTGTGCTTGCATTATTGTGTCCATGATTGATATGCTATAGATATGCTGTACATGTTGTTCTCTCAGTTAAGATTCTAGATCAGATTGAAGTAAATTCTGAAAAATTAACAATAAGTCTTGTCGGAGTTTTGGAGTTTCGGGCGGGATGCCAGGAAGTCCCCTTGAGTTTCATTGCCCACCGAAACGTTTCGCTTTGCGTTTCACAAAGTTCGCCCAAAGCAAGATGTCCCAAAACGTTTCGCATGGAGTTTCGGAGTCCCTGGGATGCAAGAAACATTGAAACGCTGAAACGCGTCTCCTTGGAACACTTAAATTTATACCTCAAAAAATTTGTTAATCCCTCGTGATGCTTTATAGATCTTGGTTTAAAAGATGGATTTTTATTTTATGGGCTAGCATGGATTTTTTAATAACTTTTTATTTAATTTAAAATTTTTATTTTTATGAATCGACATGGATTTTTTTAATTACTTTTTATTTGGTTTCATTTTTTATAACAACGTGATACACATGTGTTTCCAAAGAATACAAACTAAAAGGTATGCACACAAGCCATTTCATCTCGGGATATAAAAAATACAGAAGATGACAGGCTCTCCAGAACATGCTGTAGATAGAAATATCCACGAGACCCAATTAGATTTCTATACGCACACGAAATGGGAGATAGAGAAGATGAAAAGCTACCACGGGGAAAAAAAATTGAATCCATCTCTGAGCCATCGAATGGCTGACATTTCGTTCCCATCTTGCGCTTTGGAAGCTGGGCTGACATCAGGTCGAGGCGAAGCATGGAAGACAAGCACATCTGCATCGACGATATACGGAAAAACTACCTGGTCTATCCCGACGTCGAGTCGCGGACCCGATGTCGAGTCGCGGACCCGATGTCGGCCCAGCTTATATATATATATATATATATATATATATAGAGATATTGAATTTTATTATTATATATAATAATAATAAAATTAAATAAACTATATAGTTAGGTATATAGTTTTTTTTTAAATATTCATATATATATAAATTAATAATAATACAAATGAAGCGAACAATTAGTCGCTCACACAAATAATTCACCAGAATACTTGATAAATTAAGTATGCCATGAATAATAGATAATATTGAATATTTGAATAGATAAAGGATGATTGGTTACAATGATGGCCCCACCTTAAATATGGCTTAGGAATTTGATGTTGAGGAGACACCTCCTTTCATACTAACATTAATTAACCTAACTATTAATTATCTAATTATTATCTTATTTATGTTCGTTGCACAATGACTTATGAGGATGCCTATTCAATATGTGCACAACAGTATTGTTGTTGCACACTTTTGCCCAAAGGAAACGAGGCATACCAAATTGCTCCAACATGCATCGTGTAGTTTTAACAGTGCTCATGTTCTTCCTCTTTGCTAGCCCATTCTGTAGCAAGAAAAATCCTTAAGAAAATTACTAACACCAACTTGTTTGTTGTGAGGCTCCCGATTATTTTATATATTTTTCCCAGTCATGAATGATGATTTCCATGGGACTTGCCCTAGCTTCTAGGGTATGTTTATATAGTCTATCTACAGTTAGAGTATAAAGTATAAACATTCTCAGAAACACAAATATCAAGGTTACTTTCAAAAGATGGAATGTCAAACTAGATTCTGAAACAATACATCTAGTTAAGTGTCTGCTTTCAAACTCATTTGGGTGCCATCATCTCCTCACTGCCTGCGATAATGAATTGTAAGTTTATCCATTAAGGATATTTAATACTTCCCTTATCAGTTGGAGTAAGAATGCGGAAGGCCTAAATTAAGAAGTTTTAAAGGGAATCCATAGTGGTCAATGTATCCAAGGGTCCTAAATTAGTTTTAAAAAGTGCTTTAAGAAAATTTCCCATAAGGGATGCACAAGAATTTCACTTGGTCTTTATCCCATTGAGGCTCATGCTGTATGGGTGGGGCAGAACATAGCAAAAGTGGAACCTTGGTGGACAGCTTCACACTCCATTGACCTCCCTGAGAACTAATATCTTGTTGGCAATGCATAAAAGTAAATATTAATTGAACTAGATATTAGAAAAGTCTATGGCACAGTCATTAGGGAAGAGGGAAGTGAGCGGTTGAAAGGTAGAGAAAGGCTCACCACAATTATGCTAGGTCTCCTAATTGAATCCACATAAATATATGCGGAGGAGTTATTGTAACATGCTTTACCTGATGTGTTTACAAGAGAAGAATACGATGTTGGGTATGTTCTTAATTGTTTGTTGTTTTATTTATTTTAGTCTATTCCTGTTTCCTTTGGTAGTTAAAATGTTAAAACTATAAACTTTAGTTAATATAGGGACAATGATTTACAAACTTTGGGAATCCCTTGGTTTGCCCCCGAGAAAGATAGGACATGGCCCGCATAGAAATGTCAGAGCTAGTTCGCACATTTACAAGGCATCATTAAAAACATTTAAATTTTAATCATAACCAGATTAACATTTAAGTTTTAGTCATAACCAGAGTAACATTTCAATTTTAGTTATAACCAGAGCCTTTACATAACAACTATTTATTTTACTGGTTAAGAAAAACCAAAAAACTTTATAGGGCTCAGCTTCTCCTGACCTGACTTCATATTTGATATTCAGGTGAGCAGAGCTGCATCCAAAAACCTTCTTCATGAGCTTGAAAGCTTCATACTGACAGGGTATTCTAGGATTTACTCATTCCACTCTTGATGCCACATTATATTCCAACTAAATTTTCTCGAAGATTAAATACTTCCTCTATTATGCTGTATGTTTTTATATATGCAATCTTTTAATATTTCCTATAGTTGGTCCTGTAGGCTACTAGCAAAACTTAAGCAAAAAGGGGCTCCCACTAGCTATCCTCAGCTATTCATCATCTGGAATAAACACAGGGGGCAGGGGATTATCTTTATCTCCACTCGTTGTCACTGGCATCTCATTTGGTTTCTTTCTAGCTGTGAGGATGTCCATCTGGCCACTTATCTTTCCCTTCATGTCTACTGCTTCCTTAACTGAGTCAAGCATTCTATCAATCTCACCTAAGTACCATTTGATTTTATCTTGAATATGTTCCAGCAGCTTCTTCCAATAGTCCAACATAATATCCTGGATAAAAAACTCCACTTCAGCTATGGAGTGATATAGTTTTCACCTCCTTGTAATATAACCTTGATCTCCAGTGGGTCTACTTAAGACCTTAATTTTTGCCAGCATGTTCCTACTGCTCAACCATCCTCAGCTGCTTCAGGGTTCTCAACTCATATATGTCTGCTACTTGCTTCCTCCATTATACCATATGTTTTTAATATTTATATACACCATGTTCCATCACTTACTGTTTCCTGTAGTTGGTCCAGCAGGCTATCAGTAACATTGACAACTGCCACTCATTGTCACTGGTTGCTCATCTGGATCCTCTCTGGCTGCAAGGATGCCCCTCAATTCTGAAGAGAGATATCGAGGTGGGTCCCATGCCAGACCTTCCTCTAAATATCCCTATAACATCATAAAATTAGTTACCCTTATGTCTGAATTTCATCCAACTGCTTTCAAGTCCATGGTGGCTTACACACTCCCCTTTGTGTTTATAGACAGCCATCTTCCCGATGCTTTCGAATGTGTTTTCTTTCTCTATCTTTGTTTTAAGGCATGTATATCATGGTATTTGTTTTATTATCTTTGAGTCAACTTTTATGCACATATCAGATAGACACAAATCTTTCAACAACCTCCCGTTTTTGTCCAATAACCTTCGAGTTTAATAGTGGGGTGAAAGTTGTCATTATGGCTTATCCCCAGATCCTAGGCCATCCTTTGATAATATTATAGCTGCTTTTATGTTCATTTTGGATTTTCTAGTATACATGTTTTCATGAAACAGGGTCACTTTCAAATTTTTGTATTGCTTAAAAAGACCACCTTCATGTTTCTTTTGCACCTGATGTTAAGTTGTTTTTCTTACCCATATCTAAGAAATTGGGGCATTTTTTACAAGTGCGGCGTATCAATTAGTGTTGCATCTCATTTTCCTCCAATATATCATGCCAGTTTAGATTTTTTCGTCTCACTTTCAAGTATTTTGTTACTTAATATAGATGCCTTGAATTTTTTCTACACATGAGGGTGGACTATTTCTCAAGCCTAAATTTGAGAAATTGGAGTTTTTATAATACACAAAGCTATTGGAAAGGAGAATATGTTCTATTCTTTTAATATATCCATTCATATTTTATTTTGCACCCACCATCAATTTTTAATGTCCATAAGTCTCTATCCTAGTTAGTTGTAGGTAAGGTGAAGGTGCAGTACAAATTTAGCACATATATGAAAAATATTTCTTTCTTGACCTTGAAGGCGTTGTTGGAAAGTGTTTCATTGTCATTTTCATTTTCCTCCAGATTCAATGAATACTTAGCAACTTGAAGTGACCTTGTGTATGTTCCTTTAACAAAACATAACTATTTGATAGGTTAATTTTTGTCTTTTTTCAAATTTGTATATAGGGTCACCTTCAAATTTTTGTATTGCTTAAAAAGACCACCTTCATGTTTCTTTTGCACTTGGTGTTAAGTTGTTTTTCTTACCCATATCTGAGAAATTGGGGTATTTTTTACAAGTGTAGGGTATCAATTAGTGTTGCATCTCATTTTCCTCCAATATATCATGCCAGTTTAGATTTTCTCGTCTCACTTTCAAGTATTTTGTTGCTTAATATAGATGCCTTGAATTTTTTCTACACATGAGGGTGGACTATTTATCAAGCGTAAATTTGAGAAATTGGAGTTTTTATAATACACCAAACTATTGGAAAGGAGTATATGTTTTATTCTTTTAATCTACCCATTCATATTTTATTTTTCACCCACCATCAATTTTTAATGTCCATAAGTCTCTATCCCAGTTAGTTGTAGGTAAGGTGAAGGTGCAGTACAAATTTAGCCCATATATGAAAAATATTGCTTTCTTGACCTTGAAGGCATTGCTGGAAAGTGTTTCATTGTCATTTTCATTTTCCTCCAGATTCAATGAATACTTAGCAACTTGAAGTGTCCTTGTGTGTGTTCCTTGAACAAACCATAACTATTTGATAGGTTAATTTTTGTCTTTTTTCAAACCTTTATATTTTGAATCACTTGGCAGCAGAGAATTGGATTATTTTGCTTCATATTTCCTATCAAGTTTCTCAAGCCTATCTTTCCAACAACAGTTAGGATAACCTCTCTTCTCAATTTAGAACCATTCTTGCACCTCTACTTCCATCCTAGCATTAGAACTTTCTTAGCTATATGCCAATTTTATGATATGGGAAGGATTACTTTTATATACTTTACTAAAGGTCATCAACAATATTTCCTCCAATAAGAGGTCAAGAGATGTCAAGAATGGAGGTACCAATCTAACCAAGAATATTTATTTCATTGTCCCTTATAAATGCCTATGAGGAACAAATTGCTGATTAAGATGCTTTGTTCTTTCAAGTTTCAAGTAAATGTTATGTCGTTTTATTCTTTTTTTTCTCCATATTCATAAATAATTTTCTACTATTCCTACTGTACATGATTCCTTTTCTTTTTGTAATAGGTAAATGTCCCTTTTTCAATGCATTGGGCTATACCTTTTGTTTGGATTCCATGACCAAGGGGCATCATAAATTAAAATCAACCAGTTTATGCATCTGGCCTCTTCCATTGAAATACTTTTTAAGACGGACCTGCTAGGCTGAGTTATAATAAGATATCACTGAGTGACACATAATTGTCTTCACCAACATGACAAGGTGTTCATGGAGGGTTGGACTTGGGTCTTTGTGAAGAAAACTCATTTGATTTACCACTTTACTTCAACTCACTATATCTTTGTCCATGATTCTATCATTTTTTCCAAGCGGTATTATTTTATTTCTGCCAGTAATTTAACTTTAATTAGAAATCCCATTGTATTTGAAGGCGCATTTTATTGTATTATTTTTTAAGAAAAACAAAGTCAATTTGACCACTACATTCATATTGCTTGCACTTTCTTTCATATCCACTCTCCTTTCTAGATCAGATCTCTTTGTATATCTCTCTTCCACCACCTTGATGTTATCATCTGCCTCCAATATCCATTCCTCATTGATAATGTGGGCACCAAGGGTTTCCTTAACTGTGTCAAGCATTCATTCTGTCACTCTCACTTGTGTATCATTAATTTATCTTAAATACATTTCAGCAGCTTCTTTCATTACTCCAGCAGAATATCTTGGAGAAAGAACTCCACTTCAACTTTGGAGTGATACTGATAAGGTTTGCGCCTTCCCCATAAAAATACCTGGATCTTAGATAGGTCTAATTTCATTATTTTGTTGTGGGTGTACTTCAGAACCTAATTTTTTGAGAGAATGTTCCTGCTGCTTAATCATCCCCAACTGCTTCATATTTCTTAGCCCATATTTGTCTGATGCTTGTTGACTTCCTCCTTTCCTTCCATCTCACTTTCCTTCGCGTAGGGCTCCTGGATAGAAGGATTGGAAATGGAGACTAAGATTGCACTCTCTAGAGTCAGTGAGGAAACGTAAACACTGAAAAGGGAAGCTAAAAAATCCTCCCTACTGTCTCAAGACACCAAAACTCATAGCTTTAAGAGATAACATAGCTAATTGACATTATTCCTGGATGAATTATGTCTGCTTCTAGCCCGAGCACCACTGAAAACACCAGGGCTCCTTTCCAAACATCCATGAACAAAATATTAAACCAACTAGAGAGCCCATTCACATTATCACAGTGGAATTTTAAACTTGATTCTGTTGTTTTAAAAACCCTAAGTGTTGATGAATTTATTTGTTTCGTATATGTATTTAGAGCCCTTTCACATTGTCATAGTGGAATCTTAAACTTGATTCTGCTGTTTTAAAAACCCTAAGTGTTGATGAATTTATTTGTTTGGTATATGTATTTCAACTCTTCCCCTCTCAAGTAGAGGGTTTGGACATATGAAGTTACTTGGGGTATGTAATATTTTTTTAAGAGGTTACAACTTGCAAATTTTCTTATAATGGGCGCCATAATTTTTTGATCTATATGCACATGAAGGGCTGATTGTTGTATTTTGAACCATGTTTCTGTTTTAACAATCAACGAGATAAGATAAGATAATTTTAGTAATGTCCAATGAGTGACCACAAATTTTGTCCATGGGACTCAAAAGTATAGCCAATAAAAATACATACTGGGAGTGGGAAAGAAACTCCTCTCACTACTCTACTAAAAGCAGAGAAAGATCTAACTAACTAGCCAATGGAAACACAAGAAGTAGTGCGGCATATTACCATTGGACTTTATTAAAAATAATTTTTTATGCAATATGTGAGGGTGATTATGGTGCAAATATTGGGGGCCAATTTGGTTTGTGCCATGTTTAGAGGCAATGCTTTGTCTCTGGGTTGTTCTGTGAGTGGATCTGGACCATATGTACGGGGGATATAAATATAGTTGTAGGAACTGTACAAGGGTCTATTAGGTTATTTTTGCTGAAAAAATGGAGGTATGGCATATATTGATTCACATATTCAGTGGACATAGTATTTGGCAACAATTTTTAGTATTTCACCTTGTTAAGGGGTGGTTTCTTGGTCTATCAAGATCCTTTGCTCTAAGTAAGATTTAGAGGGCAGTGTTAAAACACTTAGCAAATATTTCTTGATTTTTCTACTTCTATCAATGAATATTTCTTGGATGGAATATCTAGCTTCCTTTGCCTTTAACATCGAAACAGATATTAGGCTCTCTACCCCCAATCTTATCCAATTAATCTTAGTACTTATTGTCTAAGATTAGGCTCATTGACTTATTACTAAGGCCTTAAAACTCTCTCTTTAAGGAGAGCCACATAGGCATCCTTTCTAGTTCCGCAAGTTGTTTGTTCCCAAACTATTTTCAATCCTTTTTAAAGACTTATTCAACAAAGGAAATAATATTTATATTAATGTCCATGAAAGACCAAAATAGGTCAAAGCAATGTTGTAAATAGTGTCAAAGAAAATATTGGAAAATATCGAAAACTTGAAAAAACTAAAATATTTATTTTTTTGTCATTTAAAAAACCTAAAGCAACGCCTCCCTCTAGCCCTTTTTCGGGTAAAGGTAACAGTGAGCGACCCCTCGATGACACCTCTGCCATCTTTGTGCCCTGTTTTTTGAATTTTTCAAGTTACCATACTGTAAGGCCATCAAATCAACTCTTGTCATTCTGACTATATAGAAGACTATATTGATTGCTACTCCATACACAGTACATACAATGAAACTTGATTACAGTCTCATTCAAAATACCCTCTACACAATCTTCATTTTTGCAGGGACAAAATATTCTTCCTAGAACTTGTCCAAACCATAATGGTATTTCTAGTTGGAAGTTTACAACACCTGATTATCCCAGAATTATGTAATGTGCATGTTAGAAAGTTATCTATGATTCTATACATGTGTTATTCTAGCTAAGATCATTTTAGATACATGCTCGAATCATATCCATCTTGAGGACTATCGTGTCATTTATGATATTTCCTTTTATATTAAAACATATGAAGGTCCCTCCTACACATTATGGCTACTAGGCCCGCCATTTAAAATGGTGAAGTGGATCTTAGATCATTAAAACCTTAAATTATAACAATAATAAATGCCTAAGCAAGGTGCATTGCTTCCCTTTAGCTTGGTAGTCTGGAAACTTACTATAAGTTTACAAGGGTGGAAGTTGCAATTACTAATGCATGGGTGGAGGAATTTGGAAGAACCCAGAACTATTATAAAATGTTAATAAAATGGTGGGTTGAGGGGAAGCAATTAAAATTTTAAAATACCAAAATTTACCCCACCACTAACCTCAGATGCCTTATATTTATGCTATTGCATTTTGAGGACTATATGGGGAGAAGGATGCATCTGATTTCAAGGTAGCATGAGTACCTTTGTTGCACACAATAATGAAGGAGGGTTCTATCTTTTAATAGGTTTCCATCTTGTCCCACAAAATAATGGATTCAATTTCCAGGGTCAAGTATCATACTCCGGGTAATCCTCCATAACTTTACATGTCCTCATATAAAAATGATATCATATGTGTTATCAATCCCTTCCTAGGAATGGGATAGAGATGGACTCTAGTATAATATCGTCTACTATCAGGACCTATGGGAACACAAGGACATAAGGCATTATACAAAATTGTTTATAATTTAATGGCCCCACTGTATGAGATTATTTGATGTAAGCTAGCTCTTAGATTATCTGAAGAAGCTATGGATGTTGTGACCATGATTGGAGATTGGTATGTTAATGAAAGAAGTACTTATATTAAGATCTATGGAGCAACTAAGGCTCCACATATCTTACCAAGGTATGCACTGGATAGGCTGGTTGTCAGAAAGATAGCCTACCAAACCATTCTACATGGTTTCAATGCCTCCTTAATAAAAGATCATAAAAATGTGCCCACCTTATTATATTTACATAGGGTTGTATGGGTTGCAATAAATCTAAGTTTTCCATAATGGAGGTAGAGGCAATGGAGGACTACAAGTTTAAAGAATAAAGGTTCAAGAGGCATGATCTTTAGAAGGTAGTGTCATATCATAGGATCCATGTGAATCTCACCTGGAATTACACCCATGAAGATTGGAATGAGGAAGAAGTGAAAAGAAGAGCACTTTCAATAGAATATCACCCCTTCCTCGAGCATACCTCCTCATATGGATATAGTCTTAGGCAGACACTTTGAAGTCTACGTAAAACCAACATCGTCGCTGAGGGAATCCTTTCTCAAAACATGCACTTTCGTTGCATTGTGTTATGCTTTGCCGAGCATGTATGCAAAAAAAAATATATCCCTTCTCTTTGTCGCAGTTGTAATGCGTTTTCCCTAGGTAAATCTTAAATAAATTCTTCTAAATTACGTTTAAGGGGGTTTTTAATAAATCTATCTAAGAACTATTTAAACTTTATTATTAACACAGTTTAATTTCATAACTTCATATTTCTTTTCGATGGCATGAACCCCATGTTTGCCATTTTTAAACCTATTAGAAAAATCATAAGCAAATGGCCTTTTTGAAAACTCATAACCAGTGTGTAACTCCTTAGCCATGAGAACCAGGTGCCTAATAAGCACCGAGTTACGTTCCAAGCCTGACCTTAGCCAATGAAAAATAAAAAATATGTATATTTGGAGGCCCACAAACAATGAAATTCACGACGATGACATGGTCTCTTGACTATTGTAAAGACAGAGCCAAAAAACGATGCAGGAAGAAAGGAAAAACAACAACTAGCACAAAATTCAACTTTAGCCATGAACTTGATTGAGAGATGAAAACCGTGGTTAATATGCTCTAAAAGATATAGATTCTATAACATGTTATATGTAGAGATTTAATGATATACCAACTTTTAGGCAAAAAAATGGTCGAAGCGAATAGTATATGTGATATCATATTTTTCTTCACTTTATATATAATCACCGGGATGTCTATTTTTCCTTGCCTCTATGTCTTGTTCTGTTGTGATATGAAAATTTATGGTGTACATGTGTGTGTATGTGTGAGTGTGTGCACGGTTGTGGATACACTTTATATGTGTGGTTACTATCTGTTGATGAGGTGATGTTTATATTCATGGTTGGAAAACTCATGAGAATGCATAAATTATCACACTAATATTTGCAATATAACACAAAATATGCATATTATGTAATGAAATTAATACTAATGTTTTAAATTGATTATTTCTTGTTGTTTGCAGAAAAATGGTGAAGATGACTCAGATGATCTAGATAATGTTGTCACCAATGTACCAGTCGATAATGATGCAAATGGATCAGATGAAAATGATGATGAATATGATGCAAATGGATCAGATGAAAATGATGATGAATATGATGCTGGGATAGATGAGGATGAGGATGATGATGATAATGGTGGTGATGATGATGATGATGGTAGCCATTGATGCTACTATTGAGATTGTGGATGTTTATTGCTTTCTCGATGCTACTAGACATGTATTCTTATTTTTGTGATGATACAAGTTCATATTAAATTCTAGGTCATTTTGATTTGTATGGTGGATTTATGTTGACATATAAACTTTGATTATCCTTGGTCATTTTGACATTTCTAGATATAGATATTAAAAAAGATATTTCTTGTGATATTGGTATTTTCACTATATATATCGTTCAATTGTTCTTTTAACCTTAATATGATGATCCGTATGATAGGTTATTGATGTGATGATGTTTTATAATTTCACTTCTTTTGATGAAAGATAATGGTGATGCTATCATTATTATATT
This sequence comes from Larix kaempferi, assembly GCA_027924585.1. Classification (NCBI taxonomy): domain Eukaryota; kingdom Viridiplantae; phylum Streptophyta; class Pinopsida; order Pinales; family Pinaceae; genus Larix; species Larix kaempferi. Next base: position 873,827 of record BSBM01000854.1, read on the forward strand.
GTAAATTTATCTATATTGGAAATTGTCGATGATCTTTTCATGGAAAATTAATATATATGATGATGTTACTACTTTGTATAAATGTTGTTTGTTTGTGTTAAATTTTCTTCACAAATGCTATGCAATTAATTTCAATAATGGTATCTACAATTAATTTGAATGTTTCATTATGTTATTTCAGAACTATGAAGTAAATGATATATGAGAACTATTGAAATTAATGAAATAATTATAATAATTTGATATAATAAATATATTAGCACACAATTGGATATAGTTGTAGGTGTTAAATAGCAAGCCTAATGTGGTTTTAATTAGGAAGCAAAATAGGAAGCAAAACTAGGAGCTAAAATGGAAGCCCACTATGTCATAGATCTAGAAGCAACATTGGATGCAATACCTAGCGCTAAGTTGGAAGTCATTTCTGATGCTAAAGTAGAATCCAAACCAGAAGCAAAATTAAATGCTTAATGGGAAGCTAAATGCGGTGTTCATGAGGAAGCAAAACAAGAAGAAATTCAAGGAGCTAAACAGGAAGAAAAATGTGGCACTAGTGTGGGAGTAAAAATGGACGCTAAATTGGTAGTAAAACATGGTGCTAATGTTGACATAAATAGAGATGAAAAACTAGGCGTTAAAAATGATGCAACACTTGACACAAATGAGGAATCCAAACACGACGTTGATATGGTAGCAAAATAAGATGTTACTTTGGATGCAAAACATGGCGCTACATAGGAAGAAAAATATGGTGCAACAATAGAAGAAAAAATTGGCACCATTTTGGTAGAAAAACACGATACAAAAAAGGAAGCAAAAATTGGTGCATATTGGAAGTAAAACGTGGTGCAAAATGGGATGCTAAAGTGGTAGCACATATTGCTGGGCTTGTCCTAAGAAAGGAAGTTTTGGACAAGAAGGATTTTGAGCTGCGGAGCTGAGCGCAGCTCAACTAAAATACAGTTTTGTATAAATGTTGGGGAATGTTGCGGAGTTGCACACAACAACCATTTTGAAGGAGTTGCGAAGTTGTGTGTAGCGACAATTTTAGAAGTGCTATGAGGAAGCAATGCTGCGAAGCGACCTATCCACGTGGAGCCAACAAAGTAGAGTGTTGGATGGAGGATGGGAACATGTTTCGGTTATACCATTGGCGGTCTAGTTTTGGTAAAGATGATCCAGGAGTGCCGAGTGCGGGAAGGAGCAGATCAGGAAGAAAGCGACGACTGGTGGCACATGCGGAATATACCACTACCTGAGCCAGTTGTGCGAGACTGTTAGAGGAAGAACGGCTTAGCGAAAGAAACCTGTTGGCATGCACACAGCAGGAAGGCCAATAGCGACGGGAAGCAGACGTGGAGAAACACCACGATTGAATAACCGCTACCAGAAGCCAGCAGTTCGGTTTAGGAGAAACCGTGGCAGTTTTATAAACCTTAGGGTTTTGGCCTAATAATTGTAAAGACATGACCTACGGGCATGATCTATAAATAGGCATGATTTTGTATGGGAAAGGGTTGTTATATGGGTATCATTGTTGCTAAGTATTGATTTTGTAGAATCTTAAGCTTAGAATAGCCATTGTAAAGGCTCTGCAGCTGAGTGCGCAGAGGCCTATCTGAGAGAGAGAAGAGAGTCTGCAGCTGAGTGCGCAGACTAAGAACGGTTGCACCCTTCCCATTAAGAGCAAAATTAACAACCGTTCTTGTGGACGTAGCCTCCATCTAGGGGGTGAACCACGTTAAAATCGTGTGCAGTGTGACCCTATTGTTCAGTTTTGCATCTGTCTGTTTTCTATGACTGAATGTCTGAATTCCAGTTTAGTTGATGTTATGCTAAAGATTTTGTATGTATTTTCCATAAGAAGAAGTATGGAAATAATATGTTAAGCTTTGCATGAACAGAATGATAGTGAATGATAAACATGATAAGTCTCAGGAAATAGCAATATGTTAAATGCCCACTCACATAAATGAAATCTAACTAAGTACTTGGTGAATGATAGCGGGAATGCGTAGTAATATACTTCAGTCCAGTATAATGTGGTTAGTGTAAAGCAGTGAACGATCATCTAAATGAGAAGTAAAATCTGTGTACTGCGAAGATCTAATTAGGGAATGCATGTTTCAATTGTGTTGGCCTATTACTTGTATTCACTTAGGCCGCGCAACCCCAAGTTGTGACAAGTTGCGCGGGAAGAGACCATAGAAGTGTGGGTCGCAGTGCAGTTTACCACTGCACAGCCATTGTTCCGTAACACGGGAATCGAGGAGTGCTGCGAAGCAAATTAACCTATACAACTCATCACCTACTGTGGAAATCTGATTCTGTAGTAACCCCATAGCTACACCTCGGGTGAGACCTCGACCTGCTTGCAGGTTGTTGCTGAAAGGGTCGGTGCGAATGGGTTTTGTTGGTCAAGGGGGAAACCGCGAAGAACCTGGGTCTATTTTGGAAACCTCTGGGTTAGTATTTGAAGGTCAACAAATGGTTCCATTGCCGCACTATAATCTGTGATGAGTTGCAGCCGTGATGTGTGACGAACAATATCAGTTCCTCGAAGGCTCAGACAATTAGCATCCTGAAAAGAAAGAGATCTGTGACTGGTATGACAAGACCGAATGAGACTTTGCAAAGAAAGAAAATAGACACCCGCGTCTATCTGATGTAGAGTGGTTGAATAGATACCTCTGGAGGGATATCCACAAGATTTTCTGGGCATCATTTTTGAACGACCTGCACACGTGGATCTCGCGGCTCGTAGAAAAGAAAACCTGTTTTCAAGGAGGAGTTCCTACAGAGTGGACTCCCGAGCTCATAACACAGCTCAAAGCGATAGATAGCCCACTGTCGCGCGCAGTTGACTTCTGGGTTGATCACATGTTGGAAGGCTTTGTAACAAAATTCGTTGTTGACACATTGAAATCCTATAGCCAGGCCGAAGCATACTTTTTCCAAGGATTCAGAGTGTATATAGTGACTCTAACGAAGACACCCATAATATGAGAAGTGGGAAGAGATATAAATTTCATAAAGAAAAGAATCCTGGAGGCCCTGGACTCCACATAGATACCGAGATTCCCTATGACCTTAATAATGAGACCGCGCCACCATCAGCTACAATCTGACCCATTACCCCTCAGAATCCGCTCGTTGCAGAGACCGCGCCACCCCTATCTCAGAACCCACTTGTTACACAACACACCCCACAGGATACTCAGCTCAGTACTCCTCAGACCACACTAGTTCAGAATACCCAGTTGCCGAACATCCCGTAGAGTGGTATCCCTATCACTATCCTGATATCTCCCTGTACTTTCTCTGTGCAGAGGCTCTCACAACAGCCTAGCACTACTCAAGGTGCTACACCACCTAATAGGACAATGGAAAACATTGACATGAAACTGCCAATATTTAAAGGAACCGGTCTCGAAGACCCTGATCAACATTGGTTTCTTTGTGAAGCCGTATGGAGTGTAAGAAAAATTCAGGATGATGCTGTGAAGCATGCACAGCTCATTACACTGGTTCATGAAGTACTCTCAGGCATAGCCAAGAACCCTCACAGAAATTAAAGCAACACTTGTGGCAGAGTTTAAGAAACCCAAATCTGAATCTCAGTGGATAACTGAGTTAAAAGAAATCAAACAGAGACCAACTGAAATGGTCTGGGAATTTAATCAGAAATTTAAGACATTATTAGATCAAGTGAGCTTTGTTATAGCTCCACAACAGAACCAGGAATGGTTCATTGCTGTTCTGTTGCCCCACATTAGACTACCATTAATGCAGCAGAAGTTTGCATCACAGGCAGAGGCCTTGGAGATCACAATGAAGCTAGAGGCTTCGCCGATTGGTGAGACGGGCTCGGGGATGTCTCAGATTCAGAACAAATTCACCACTTTGACATTTGAATTGCAAAGCATGAAGAATGGAAAAGAACAAAGGTATGAACCCAGGCATGAGGTCTAGTGTACAAGTTGCAAAGGAGAAGGCCATGACTGGGAACATTGCCCTCGATCTCGAGACTATCTCCGCAGTGGTACGCCAAACCCAATAAATCAAAATCAAGCACCATGGTGTGAAATTTGTAGAACCACAGGACACATACATGAGGACTGTTACCTCATATAGAAATATGTAAAAACACCCAAAAGTTTATACTGCACTTTTTGTAGATCCGTTGGACATGATGAATCCAACTGTCGCGCATATGAGCTAATGAATGAAAGAAAATGAGATATGGATGCAATGTGAGGTGCTGGATTGTGCCACGTCCAAGAAGACAACCAGCCGAAGCAGCAGAATGCGCAAAATGACCCGGGAGGCTATCAAGGCTGTGGGGGTGGATATCGCGGAAGAGGAAGAAATACTGGCCCAGCACAAGGAAGAGGCTGCATCCAGGTCATTTGTTATAATTGTGGCCAACCAGGTCACGTATCTCGGGATTGTGTTAACCCGTGCACTACGTGCAACTATTGTAAATCCTTTGACCATGTTATCGAAGACTTCCCCGTGTTGGAGGTAGAAATGTAGAAAAGAAGAAGGATGGAGGCACCAGCTCCGAATATTCAATGGATTGTAGCAGAGAGCAGACCAATGGATCCAAGCATCAACATAGTCACGCACAGTGGCACTGAGACAGCTCGAGATAGAGGAAAGGAAGCTTCGATGTCAGGAGAGACTCACACAAACCAGACACCTCTTGAGATAGTCTGGATAAGGAAAGCTCCGGGGAAAGCACCTGCAGTTGACCTATGAAAGAATAAGGAAGTCTTTACCGACGCGCAGGATACTTTCAGAGAGTCAGCACCCACGCCGCCGAGGATCCCATTACGCAGTGAAATACCACATGTAGAAGACATGCCGGCTACATATGACAAAACAAGTACCGCAACAGATATTGGCACTTCTGTTGTGCAGTTCCTCCGAAGCTGCATGAAGCTACTAAAAAGCGAAAATGTGATAGTAGAGCTATAGAAGCTCATAAACCAATATGAACCACAGAAGGAAACAGAAGCTTCTGATAGCATAGTAGATCACATCAGGAAACATAAAAGAACATGCCGAGAAATGAGGCTTACTGCGCAAATAGGAGATTTTGAAATGGATGAAGTCATCCTTGATCTGGGATCTGAAGTGAATGTCTTAACTAAGAAGACATGGAAACAGATGGGTCGATCAAAGTTGTTATGGTCACCTATCTAGTTGAGAATGGCTAACCAAGAGAAAGTCATACCTTTTGTCCGGCTAGCTGATGTGGAGGTTGCATCGATGGAGTCCAGAGTCACGCAGACTTTGAAGTTATCGAGATTGTAGATGATATCCAGCCTTTCCCTGCGCTACTCAGAATTGACTAGGCTATTGATAACCTTGCTATAATAAACCTCAAGACAAAAAAGATGATATTTGAAGGCAAGCATCTTAGGGTCATCGTGCCATTGGATCCTGTAGATGGTGACAGATACAGTGAGCCAATTCAGGAGGAATCCAGGGCTCAAGACTTGGACAAACTGTACCAGATGACCGCGAACCAAGAATATTACGTTAATCCCACTGCGGATGGTACACTCAGCTGGAGATGTGACAACTCTTGCATCTCTGACTCGGAGGCAGGACTGGAGAACTGGCAGAGTCACATGCATGAAATCTCAATGAGAAGATGCGCACAGGTTACAAAATCACTGCGCTGGATCAGAAAGGAGGTAAGCCCTATTCCTACATATGATGGTTTTGCTAACGTTTACTCCTTTCTACAAGAATATACTGCAGCTATTGCAGACGAGCATAGATTAGCAGCACTAGACATGGCACTCCATGAGACACCTGCCAGATGGTGGGCTGCGCACAAGCAGACATTGACCACTTGGGATCAATGCATAATCAAAATGCAAATCTAGTTTGCTGACAAGGTCACCCTATCTTTTGATAAATACAATGGCCAGACAGATCAAAAGCACCATATTGAGATCTGCTCACAAGCATGGGTAGAAAGACCAAGCACAAAATGGGTTCATTTGTTTGTACATACACTAGCGGATGATGTCCCAAATAAATGGTATCTATACCTAGAGTTGCGTAGGGAAACTACAAACTAGGCCACCTTGACTGCGAACTTCCAGAAGGATTTTAGTTTCGAGCATGAGAACCCTCTCATACATGATGCGTTGCAGACTATTAAGGAACGCATATTCCGGGAAGAATTCCCTCACAAAAATATGACATTGGAAGAATTCTTTGGGGTAGATGGCGTTCCTGCGCACCTACAGTCAGAATGGAAGGAAAACAAAAAACATGCCATGGAGTGTTATAACCTAGCTGAAGAAGTTGAGGATAAAGAGGCAGATGATGAGGACGATCCATGCAACATCCACATAGTAGAATATGAGGGTGCACGTAACGTAGAGGGAACTCTGTTGGAAATCCCGGACATGAGTGGACCAGTAAAGACGCAGAAGTTGAACATTGGCACAAGCGAAGAGCCAAAGTTTGTGTCCATTGGAGACTATTGGGATGATAAGACTGTCGCAGAGATCACGAACACATTACATGAGTATCAGGAGCTGTTCCCGACTAAGTTCACAGAAATGAAGGGCATTCTCGGAGACTTAGGAGTCATGGAGATACCTCTTAAGCCAGATGCCAAGCCTGTGAAGCAAAGACCATACAGGTTAAACCCGCGATACAAAGAAAGAGTGTGCGCATAATTGGATAAGATGCTCGAAGCAGGAATCATTGAGCCTGTGGAAGAATCTGAGTGGATTAGCCCCATGGTCGTTCAAGACAAGAAAACAAAAGGTGAGATCAGAATTTGTGTCGATCTCAAGAAACTGAATGATGCTTCCATGCATGACCCATTCCCTACTCCTTTTACAGACGAAGTGCTTGATAATGTTGGAGGGAATGAGGCCTACTCTTTTATTGATGGTTTCTCCGGGTATCATCAGATCAGAATTGATCCCGCAGATAGGCACAAGACGACTTTTGCTACAGAATGGGGGTCATTCCAGTACACAGTAATGCCTTTCGGTCTAAAGAATGCGCCTGCCATATTTTCCAGAGTTGTCGTCGCAGCCTTTAAAGATTTCATGCACAAGTTTCTAGAAGCCTATTTTGATGACTGGACTGTGTTTGGACTACTAAAAAACCATTGCGCGAACCTTAGAATGATGCTTGAAAAGTGTAGACAACATTAGATCTCGTTAAATATGAAGAAATGTGTTTTTTGTGTCCCCTATGGGATTTTACTTGGCCACATTGTTTGTAAGCAGGGATTGATGGTGGACCCTGCGAAGATTGCAATTATTGTGAACTTACCTACACCTAGTTTAGTCAAGATGTTGCACTCCACCTTAGGCCATACCAATTATTACAGAAAATTCATAAAGGGTTATGTGCAGATAACCGCAGCAATGGAAATCCTAGTGTTCCCAGAGTGGACAAAGCCATTCCATGTACATGTCGATGCGTCATGTATTGCGCTGGGAATTGTACTAGCTCAACCAGGAGAAGGAGGTATTGACCATCCCATCGCATTTTCAAGCAGGAAGCTCTCCACAGCAGAAAATAATTACACCACTACTGAGAGGGAAGGTCTTGCGATGGTATATGCGCTACAAAAATTTAGGCACTACTTGCTTGGGGCGCACTTTCTCATGTTCACTGACCATTCCGCTTTGAAATACCTGGTCAATAAGCCAGTGTTAGGGGGGCGCATATGCAGATGGATGTTACTATTCCAGGAGTATGATTTTGAGATCATTGTTAAGCTAGGCAGGTTGAACTTGGAACCTGATCATCTATCTAGGATCGAGTCAGGAGAAGAGCCGACAAATATCGAAGACAATATGCCAGATGCAAATTTATTTGCTATACAGGTTGCCGATGATTATTATAAGGACATTATTGATTTTTTAACCACTGGATTGGCACCTCAGGACTTCTCCACCCAACAAAAAAAGCAGTTGGTAGTGCGTGCCGCTGACTTCACCATTATTGCAGGTTAGTTATACAAACTTGGACTGGATGAAGTCCTGCGCAGATGTGTATTAGATCATGAGAAACCATTCATCTTAGCAGAAGTGCATTCAAGGGTCGCAGGAGGTCACTATGCAGGAAGAGCTACCGCGCAGGTTATGGTGGCCTACGATCCATAAAGACACAATAGAACATTGCCAGAACTACGATGTATGTCAAAGGACAGGAAAACCTTTGCGAAGAGATGAAATGCTACTGAATCCGCAGTTGACCTTGCAGGCATTCGAAAAGTAGGCCATTGATTTCGTGGGTCCTATAAACCCATCGGGGAAAAGGACTGGTGCGAGGTACATCATTACTGCTACTGATTACCTTACCAGATGGGCGGAAGAAAAACTAGTAAAGGACTGCAGTACAGGTACTGCCGCACAGTTCATGTTTGAAGAAATACTGTCAAGATTTGGATGCCCGAAGATCTTGATGAGCGATCAAGGGACTCACTTTTTGAACAAAACTATTGAAGCGCTCACAAAGGAATTCAACATCCGTCATCAGCGTAGTACACCATATCATCCATAGGATAATGGCATTGTTGAGGCATTTAATAAAATACTAGAGCATGCACTCACTAAAGTTTGCAATGTAAATAGGGATGATTGGGATCTGCGTATATCATCTGTGTTATGGGCATACAGGACCACGTGCAAGAAACTGACTGGACAAACACCCTTTCAGTTAGCTTATGGACAAGAGGCTATAATGCCAATGGAGTATATTGTCCCCAGCTTGAGGATCGTTGCATTTACAGGGATGACAGATCGCGCAACGCTAGAAGAAAGATTGCTACACTTGGTTGGATTGGAGGAAGATCGCTTCATCGCAGGATTTCACCAACAAGTGCAAAAAGACCGAGAAAAAGCATGGCATGATCACCATATAAAGAATAAGCGCTTCCAGGTAGGTGACCTAGTCCTCCTGTATGATAGCAAATTCATGAAATTTCCTGGTAAATTTAAGACGCATTGGCTTGGTCCATTTACTGTGATACATGTTACTAACACTAGTGCAGTCCAGTTAACTGCATTAGCTGGAGATACCTTACCAACTCTGATAAATGGGAGCAGACTAAAGCTTTACCGTGATAGTCCTGTTTCGCAAAACCATGAATGATAAAGAGGGCGAAAAATTTCTAAGTGTCAAGTACAGTTGAAATTGGACACTAGAAATAGGGAGGAGTCTGTACCTGTAATATAAGAAAGACAATGTATGTACTGCGTAGCACTTCTGAAGCTGCGCAAAAAAAAGAAAAGAAAAAGGAAGCTATGCAGTCGAAGCGACCACACTGTTAAGTGGCATAATAAAAATGACCAAGGGAAGAAGATGAGTCATCATAAGAAATCGGCCACCGCGAAGTAACTACGCAGGATCAGAGGGGACCTGCCGCGACGCTTGGTGCGGTTTGTAGAAAAATAGCCGTTACATTGGCCATGAGAAAAATAGCCGTTATATGACCGTTGCCAGCAACCGCTTGAGCATTTAATGCAAAGATAGCCGTTCTAAACAGGATGACGAAGGAAGGGACTGAAGGATCTGCTCGATTTGGCCAACGGATACCACATTTAATGTTTACATAGCCGTTGGAGGGCGTGGAAGGAGTCAGCTGTGCTTATAAGTAATGCCGCCTAACGACTCGCGGGCGTTACCAAACACTTAGAATTTCTCAGGCTCTCACTCCTATGTTAGCAATCATTAGTCACCTATCGAAACACTTGTATACTCTCACCAGTGAATGTCCGAGTGGTATTCCAGAGAAGAAGAACTTACAATCCAAGAGGCGGTCAGAGTCTTTCAATACAAAGGGATTGAAGGGTTAATGAAAACCCCTGCCAAGAAGGTTGTATTGGAAGTAGGTCAAGCATCTCGAAGGTCACCAAGACACAACCTAGCCATGTAGGATAAGGGGAAAGACATAGTCGGCCCATGAACAAAGAACCCCAGGTCGAGTTCGAGGGTACCACACCCACCGCTAGCGGATAAAGAAATACCATTGAAACTCACACCCGAGTACATATCGCCACGGGCGCTGGATGCCCCAGTGTATAAGATGACAAAGAATGCTAGATATGAAATCCCCTTGTCGCCCATCTCAAAGCATGTAGAAGTTTCCAAAAAATTGCTAGGAAATATCCCATACTGTAAGTGGGAAGATTATGACCTTCTGGGGATGTAGAAGGACGAACTCCATGAACCCAAGTTCCCACAATTCCAGCCTAACCAGTACATGTGCTGGAAGAAAGATGCTAAAGGCATAGCTCATTTGGTCACAGAAAACTGGCTGACACCGGTAGTCCAGTCAGGATTCCTGAATCTGCTGAGACTACCCCACTTTGATCAATCAATGGAAGTCAATGTGGTCATTCGCAATCTGATGGCGCGGATCCATCAAGGATATTTGTGCCCTGGACCGCAATGTTGAATTGAACATCGACTTAATCCACTGTGTCACGGGATTAAGCAAGCGAGGCAAGGACCCAAAACAGTTTTTCCAAGGAAAGAGTAAAGACAAAGAAGCTATAGCAAAGATGAAAAAAATCCAGCCATTGGTGAAAGGAAAAAGGGGCTTTCCAATAGAAGAAATAGAGGATAGAGCAACAAATTTCGTTACATAATTGCTGGCCGAAAAAATTCTTAGAACAGCTAGGCCTTTGGAGGTGCTTGCGGGCGCAGTACTACTCGGTTCCACGGTGGTTGAAGGAACCGAGTTCAATTGGTGTCAATACCTTCTGAATGAGTTCCTGGAAGAACTCAATGACACACAACTGAATGGAGGTAATTTCCACTTCACATGGTTGATCGTCCTGATTACCTTTGTGGGATGGAAAGAGCCGAAGGACTACATTTGTGTGATTTCTGACAGTAACGATCCCAGAGGAGTCCGATATGCCAACCTTTGGGAAAATCTGAACACGCAATGACAACACGCAACTGCTGAAGTCTTCTATCAATACTACACCCAACTGCGCGACGTCATCACATGCACAGCGCGGATTACAAAGCAGGTAACGACTAAATACATTTGCATTGTCGATTTTCATGCTGACATGCATTGTATTTTCATTTCACCCAAGGCAAAGACGAAGAAACCAGAGTGGTATGTGGGTAATTACCACATGTACGAAGAGGACATAGACAACATCATGAAGGAGTGGCCAGCCGAGTTCCACGTTGAGGTTGTGGATGTTCCGACCGACTCCGGCGAAGATGAACCTATTCTGCAGCCATGCCCGATCACTAAGGAGAAGGACAAAGGGAAAAGGAAAGACCACGAGATCCCGACAAAGCCGAAGGTGCAGAAGAATATGAAAGCCAACAAAATTCATTCCGAGATAGTCCTAAATGAGGATGATTTTGACATGATTGCATAAAGGGTCACAAAGCAATTCGGTGACATGATCACGGCAAAGGAGAAAAAGGACAAGGAAATGCATGATAGCATTCAGAGGAGTTTGCTTGCATTGCAAGGGCTGACAGACAATATGGATGATGTCCAGAAGAGGTTACCTCTGCCACATGACTCATAGTCCGAGGGGAGGCTGACATGAACCTCGCAGCAGCAAGCACCACAGCTCGAAATGGCAGTCCCGAAGAAGTCCCATACTGTATGCCTAGACCCAATAACAGTCTGCCTACCCGGACCAGACCAAGTAATGCTGGACCTAAAGGATGTCGAACGGGTAGAGATGGATCTTGCAAAGATACCTTTCCAAGCCTTGTATAATCTACATCTGCAAATCAATGAGGAAATGCATGATCAGACTGCAGATGCGGTGAAGGCACAAGCTGAACTGTAGATAGCGAATAAGCGCTTGGAAGAAACTAGCTCACGACAGGCCATGGAGCTAGAAGATGTGCACAACTGTCGGCTATGACTAGAAGCTAAAATCACTGTGGTCGTGGGAGGTATAGATGATTTCGAAACCCGTGCAGAGCCTGAGGAGACAATAATCAAGATGGGACAATTGGTTACCACCCTGCAGATGAACAAAGAGGATATGGAGGTCCTCCATGAAGCACAGATCTCTGCTCTGAAGGCACAGATCAATCCGCAGACCCCACCAACAGAGCAGTAGCTAAGGGAGGAAGAAATAAAGGCAGTAGCACAGATCATTGCAATCGAGATAGCTAAGAGCCAAAAATTATTGTTCGCAACTTCAAAGGCATTCATTGCTCTAGAGGAAGATCCGGGATTGTTGCAAGTAAGGATTGCAGTTAAGGATAAGCAGGACGCACTGGAAAAATTGGGCAAAGAAGTCAAGGCCCTGCCGCCCAGAGATAGGCTTTTGAAATACAGAGAAACAACCAACCTCAAGAAAGAGGTACAAGCCTTAAGGGACAAAGAGACCAAAATGGATGATCAGGCACAACACTACTGGAAGATGCTAACTCAATATCACAGCAGATTGAAAATAAATTGAAGGATCTATGTGAGAACAAGGAGCAAGTGGAAGGATAGATTGGGGAGGAAATAACTCTGGAAATGCTCGACACGGTCAGGCAAGTCGAGCAGGATACAAAGGAAACGGCAGAACAACTGGTTGGCGCGTACAATGAATTTGCAGCGAAGCTAGCTTCGCAGATTGCGGAAGTCGAAGCTGAAGGTGGCTTGGGGACGAGCCACATGTAAGTGTTAGGGGCATGTTGGGCTTGGCCCAAAAAATGAAGTTTTGGACAAGAAGGATTTTGAGCTGCGGAGTTGAGCACAGCTCAACTAAAATACAGTTTTGTATAAATGTCGGGGGATGTTGCGGAGTTGTGCGCATCAACCATTTTGAAGGAGCTGCGAAGTTGCACACAGCGACCATTTTGGAAGTGCTCCAAAGTGACTTGTCCACGTGGAGATAGCAAAGCAGAGTGTTGGACAGAGGACGGGCACGTGTTTTGGTTAGACCATCGACGGTCTAGTTTTGGTAAAGATGCTCCAGGAGTGCCGAGTGGCGAGCAGGAGCAGATCAGGAAGAAAGCGACTGGTGGCACACGCGGAAGATACCACTACCTGAGCTAGTTGTGCGAGACCGTTAGAGGAAGAATGGCTTGGCGAAAGTGACCTGTTGGCATGCGCACAACAGGAAGGCCAATAGCGACGGGAAGGAGACGTAGAGAAACACCACGACCGAATAACTGCTACTAGAAGCCATCAATCCGGTTTAGGAGAAACCATGGAAGTTTTGTAAACCTTAGGGTTTTGGCCTAACGATTGTAAAGACATGACCTACGGGCATGATCTATAAATAGGCATGATTTTGTATGGGAAAGGGTTGTTATATGGGTATCATTGTTGCTAAGTATTGATTTTGTAGAATCTTAAGCTTAGAATAGCCATTGTAAAGGCTCTGCAGCTGAGTGCGCAAAGGCTTATCTGAGAGAGAGAAGAGAGTCTGCAGCTGAGTGCACAGACTAAGAACAGTTGTACCCTTCCCATTAAGAGCAATATTAACAACCGTTCTTGTGGACGTAGCCTCCATCCGGGGGGTGAACCACATTAAAATCGTGTGCAGTGTGACCCTATTGTTCAGTTTTGCATCTGTCTGTTTTCTATGAATGAATGTTTGAATTCCAATTTAGTTGATGTTATGCTAAAGCTTTTGTATGTATTTTCCATAAGAAGAAGTATGGAAATAATATGTTAAGTTTTGCATGAACAGAATGATAGTGAATGATAAACATGATAAGTTTCAAGAAATAGCAGTATGTTAAATGCCCACTCACGTAAATGAAATCTAACTAAGTACTTGGTGAATGATAGCGGGAATGCGCAATAATATACTTCAGTCCAGTATAATGTTGGTTAGTGTAAAGCAGTGAATGATCATCTAAATGATAAGTAAAATATGTGTACTGCAAAGATCTAATTAGGGAATGCATGTTTCAATTGTGTTGGCCTATTACTTGTATTCACTTAGGCCGCGCAGCCCCAAGTTGTGACAGGTTACGCGGGAAGAGACCATAGAAGTGTGGGTCGCAGTGTAGTTTACCACCGCGCAACCATTGTTCCGTAACACGGGAACCGAGGAGTGGTGCGAAGCAAGTTAATGTATACAACTTATCACCTACTGTGGAAATTTGATTCCGCAGTAACCCCATAGCTACACCTCGGGTGAGACCTCAACCTGCTCGCAGGTCGTTGCCGAAAGGGCCGGTGCAAAGGAGTTTTGTTGGTCAAGGGGGAAACCGCGAAGAACCTGGGTCTATTTTGGAAACCTCTGGGTCAGTATTTGAAGGCCAACACATATGGATGCAATATTGGATGCTAATTTGGATGGAAATATGACGCGAATGTATATGCAAACATAAATGCTGACATGACGCTTTTAATGATGCAAATAGGGTGCTAATGGGGACGTCATTTAGGAAGTAAAAGAGGAAGATCTCTAGGAAGAAAAGTAGGATGTTATCTAGGAAGCAAACCTCGACGTTGTTTAGGAAGCAAAATTGGACGCTATTCTGGAAGCTAAAAAATGGGTGTTAGTTTAGACATTAGAAATGATGCTATTTTAGAGTCTTTAAGTTTTGTCCATGACGTGTCCCGTTTAGCATCTACTTCGACCACTCAATGATAAAAAAAATTACACTAAAAAGGGACGCTAATTCCAGGATTTGTTGTAGTGACTAGAACCATATGTTATTTACATGTCTACAAGTTTTTATTCAAAAATAATATAAATAAGTCAATAAAGTGTTGCACGTGCATAGACACCTACCTTATTATTTGTTGAAATTTTAAAAAACCACTTTTAGAGAAATAAATTTTAAACAATTATAGAAATAACCCACATTTTATTATTATTATGAAACCTTATTCAATTTATTATTTTCTTTATGTTTACTTCATCTTAAAATTAGTTGTGGAGGTACCTCTAATTGTCTCTTGAAGTCACAAGTTCTATGTTTTTTAGTTTTATGTGGCAACTAAAGCATCTTTAAAGGAGTCCATGTTTGTGCATCACCTCTAATATTAATACTTTTAATATTATCACCATTATGCAGAGTAACTTCTTCCTCTACTCCCAAATGATTTAGTCAAGATAAGGGGTCGCAACCTTAGGAAGCCTCTTGTTTCCCATGTTGTTTATCTTGTTCTTGTACACTAGGTACGTAGTCATAGCCATGCTCCAAATGGGGTAGAGACTCATTTTATGAGGAGGATAGGATATGGTGTATTTCCTTTAATTTTGAGATTATATGTTACAAATCCCTTTTGGATTTGCTTTATCCTTCTCCACTATTGCCGAGAGATACTACAACCTTAAACTTCACATCCATATAAAATGGTAAGAGTGACGAGAGTCTCAAAGTGGACTTTCCTCTTATCGCAAAGCCAAAGGTCCACTTATTTATAATTGTCTTCAAGTCCATAATAAACTTTCCACCCTCCATCATTCATTCTCTCAATGCTATAGTTCGAGTTAAGCTTGTGAGGAAGATCAATTCCAAGATATTTGTATGAAGTCAATTCCTCCATGTTGTTGTTGTCATACATGAAATTAGCATAAGTTATCTTTTGAGATTTGATTATCATAGAATTTTTTTTGTCAATGTTAAAGTGATATCCATACTAAAGCAAAAGGCTGTAAGAATTTTTAGTTGCTGGTTGAGATCATAGGTACTCTTCTCCATAAGATAGGTACTCCTCTCCATAAGATCATCCTTTTCCAAACAACCCTCTACCTTATCAAGGTATATACCACCTTATCAATGTATATACCATAAAAGATAAAAAGAAGATAACTTTACTTACTCCTATATTATAATTCTTATCTTAACAATTTCTTGAGGTGTAATTTTTTTTTAATCTTAAATTTTTTTACACATCTAGAAAAAATTTATACCTAAAAAAATTTGTTGATCCCTCCTCATGCTTTATAGATTTTGGTTTAAAAGATGGATTTTTATTTTATAGACTAAACATGGATTTTTCAATAACTTTTTATTTAATTTAAAAATTTTATTTTATGAGTGGACATGGGTTTTTTTAATTACCTTTTATTTGGTTTAATTTTTTATAACAACGTGATACACATGATCTCAAAGAGTGCAAACTAAAAGGTGTGTACACAACCAATTTCGTCTCAAGATATTAGAAATATCCACTAGACCCAATTAAATTTCCGAGTTGTCTAATAGTGCTACGATTTAGCCTGGAGAAAATCCTATTTTCAGACCATAATTTGCCGGAATTAGGTTAGAATTTTTAGAATCTCAAATAAAAGTATTAACTCTACATAATTTGGATGCTCTGGGGTTTTCGAAAATGCTGAATTCATCTAGAAAAACGATTTAATCAACACAAATCGTCTCACTTTTATACGACTTCTTAAATTTCTATATGCACACAAAATGGGAGATAGAGAAGATGAAAAGCTATCACAGAGAATGAAAATTGAATCCGTCTCTGAGCCATCGAATGCCCGGCATTTCGTTGCCGTCTTGCGCTCTGGAAGCTGGGCCGACATCGGGTCGAGGCGAAGCATGGAAGACAAGCACATCTGCATCGATGATATACGGAAAAACTACCTGCTCTATTCCGACGTCGAGTCGCGGACGCTGATAGCGTTCTACGGAGTCTTCGACGGTCATGGCGGCAGCGACGCCGCGACATATATTAAGAAAAACCTGCTGAATTTCATTCTCGAGGACGTCGATTTCTCTAACGGAAGACTTCATAAGGCCGTGAAAAATGCATTTCTGAAGGCCGACAGCGCGCTTGCCGAGCCCCAGAGCTGTGTCGACAGAAGCTTCGGGACGACGGCCCTTGTGGCAATAGTGTCGGGGAATTCTTTGCTGGTTGTCAATGCCGGTGACTGTCGGGCGGTATTGGGAAAAAGGTGGGGAAGAGCCGTTGAAATGTCGAGTGATCACAAGCCGACTTCGAGCGCCGAGAGGACACGGATAGAATCCCTGGGGGGTTTCGTGGAGGATGGATATCTGAACGGGGAGCTGGGGGTTTCCAGGGCACTCGGGGACTGGCACGTGAAAGGGCGAGGAGCCATGTACTCGAGTCCTCTGAGCGCCGAGCCGGAGCTGCGGGAGTTGGAATTGAGTGAAGAGGACGAGTTCCTCATTATCGCATCCGACGGCCTCTGGGATGTTGTGAGCAGTGATTCGGCCGTTGGGATTGCTAGGCGAGAGCTCATGTTGAACAATGATCCCAGGAGTTGCTGTAAAGTGCTGGTCACCGAAGCACTTAAAGACTAATATTACTGCCTCTAAGTTATGAGTTGTAATTGATGACACTATAATTAAGATTTCGTTTCCCACAATTCAAGTATATAAAGGAGTGCGTTTGAGCATGAGAGGTTCCAAGAGTTGTTTGTGCTGCGTCCTCTTTCATCATGGTGAAATGCATGGTTCATGGTTTTGAATAAATTTTATTAATATGGAGGTGTTTTTGTCATGAGTTTAGTTCTGTATTTTATTAATGTAAAAAAAATAGTGAATTGAGTGTAGATTTAGTGTAGGGAGGAATGTTGTTATCCTTTCCACCTAAGTTTAAATCTTACTTTGTGACACTTCTTGTAATAAATATTCTCAATGTTAGTAGCTGCTGCAAGATAATTCAATGTCATTTCATTTGTAATATTGAAATATATTCTAGCCAAAGAATCAAGGTGAAAACAAACTTTTAAATTATTATTATCATAAACAAAATATTTTAAAATAAGATATATACATTCACTTTAAAGTTTAAAATAATCATTAAATTCGTTATAAAGATAAAACACAAACACAATGTACAAGATTTTTAAATTTATTTATTAAAATTAAATAAAAATATATCTTTATAGTTTTTATAGTTTTAAAAATTATATAAATTTTTTAAATTTATTTATTAAAATTAAATAAAAATATATCTTTATAGTTTTTATAGTTTTAAAAATTATATAGTTACCTTTCGAGAAAATGCCTCTTTTCAAAGTGAACCATAACAATCCCCTTAAAGCAAGGAGCTCAACCTTCGTGTTGCTCCCATTCCCCACAACCATCTTGAGAACCTTGGTGGGGGACATATATCTTATAAGGATGGTATTTAAATGGGCAAGTATTCTTTATAGGCTACTTGAGATGTGTTTATATACCAGCTTAGAACCAAATCTTAGGCTCTATCAAGCGCCGAGAGGGATCAAATCTCCCGAGGTGCAAACCTCTCCTTGAATAGCTCCTTGAGTGCAATCCTTAGCCACCTAATCCTAAGCTAAAGTCTCTAGTTTAAATCTCATATTTACTTTTTACTTTGTATTATTCTTTTTTGTTTATGGCAGACATAATATTTATTACTTTTTACTTTGTATTATTCTTTTTTTTTACTTTGTATTATTTTGTTACTGGACAAACTGACAAACACTCTAAAGTCTCATATTTACTTTTTACTTTGTATGAAAAGTAAAAAGTAAAGTCTCTAGTTTAAGTCTCATATTTACTTTTTACTTTGTATTATTCTTTTTTGTTTATGGTTGACATAATATTTACCACCTAATCCTAAGCTCTAAAGTCTCTAGTTTAAGTCTCATATTTACTTTTTACTTTGTATTATTCTTTTTTGTTTACTTTGTATTATTTTGTTACTGGAAAAACACTCTATAAAGTCTCATCTTTACTTTTTGTTTTGTATTAAAAGTGAAAAGTAAAGTCTCTAGTTTAAGTCTCATATTTACTTTTTACTTTGTATTATTCTTTTTTGTTTATGGCTGACATAATATTTACCACCCGATCCTAAGCTCTAAAGTCTCTAGTTTAAGTCTCATATTTTTTACTTTGTATTATTTTTTTGTTTATGGCCGACATAATATTAATTACTTTTTACTTTGTATTATTTTGTTACTCGACAAACTCGACAAACACTCCTCTCGGCGCAATAATTAAAACACTTGCATCATGTGAATGGATAGAAGTTGTTGTTGGTAGTCTTGATTGTTGCACAAAGTGTGGTAATCCAACAACTTTGAGATAGAGTGGCTTGCGTTTGTGTGGGTATTAGTCTAGCCACCAAAAAATAAACTAAATGGTTTACAAATAATGTGTTTCATCTTAAACCAGTATAGATCCAAATCCTAGGCTCTATCAAGCGCCGAGAACCTCTCCTTGAATAGCTCCTTAAGTGCAATACCTGAGCCACCTAATCCTAAGCTCTAAAGTCTCTAGTTTACGTCTCATATTTACTTTTTACTTTGTATTATTCTTTTTTGTTTATGTCCAACATAATATTTATTACTTTTTACTTTGTATTATTTTGTTACTCGACAAACACTCTAAAATCTCATATTTACATTTTACTTTGTATTAAAAATAA
The DNA here is from genome assembly GCA_027924585.1 of Larix kaempferi. Taxonomy (NCBI): domain Eukaryota; kingdom Viridiplantae; phylum Streptophyta; class Pinopsida; order Pinales; family Pinaceae; genus Larix; species Larix kaempferi. The sequence continues at coordinate 893,148 of BSBM01000854.1, forward strand.
AAAGTAAAGTCTCTAGTTTAAGTCTCATATTTACTTTTTACTTTGAATTATTCTTTTTTGTTTATGACCGACATAATATTTATCACCTAATCCTAAGCTCTAAAGTCTCTAGTTTAAGTCTCATATCTACTTTTTGCTTTGTATTATTCTTTTTTGTTTATGGCTGACATAATATTTATTACTTTTACTTTGTATTATTTTGTTACTAGACAAACACTCGACAAACACTCACATGTTACAGGATCTCCCTCATACTGGGTTGTAGAGTGCCTCTCCGCTCAATAAAGAGCATTGAAGCAAATTTGTGGACACTGTTTTTAATGGTAGAGTATTTGTAGAGTTTGGATATTTTTTTAATTGATTAAGGGTTTATTGCATGCTTACCTATTGAGACCACATATAAGCTAACTCAAAACATTGATTGTTGTTTGCATTGTAGTTAGTTTTTGTGCATAGGGTACAACAAGAATAGAGGCCTTATATTCATAAGAAAGAACAAGAACTCTATACAAGACTGAGAATGGAGGCTATATATTTATTTCCACATAGTATTTATGTAGATGAAGCAAGTGGGCTATAAGTCTCTTGTTTACAAATCATATGTTATGAGAGAAGTTGGATTGTTAATCATGACGCAACTCCAATATTGCAAACCTAGTATGTGCAAAGAAAATAGAGAAAGATTGGAAGACATCAATCCATCAATGCTCAACTTCAAAAAGAGAACAAAAACTTGAAGCAAAAGGTTTAGATGTATGATCAACATATAACAGTAATGGGAAAAAACTGAGAATTCTACCATATTGTTGTCATTGGTAAAGAACATATTTAAAGGACATTACGACTTCCTCAAACACTTTTTATTAATATGGAATATTTCCAAATAAAATACACTTTAAGTAGGTTGTAAAAGAAAAATGTATTTATTTCCCAGCTCCAGTCGAGGTTGGGTAGAGTTGTACACGACTTGTTGAAGTCCGGTTGCGATTGGACGAGTGGGAGTTTCAACAAAGGTTGAAAATGGCTCATAAAGGCGTTAATGTCCGACGACGAAGAGTGCATGGCGCAATAGTCACAGTTGATCGTGAGATGTTCAACGAGTGCATCCGAACAATGCGAACTTTGACAAATGAAGACGTAGCGATCAAAGAAATCCAAAGGCGTGGTTGTATTCCTGATGCGTTAGACCACAACGACGAGGAAGTCAAAGAAGTGGAACCACGGGAAGCAGCAGAAGATGAACTAGAAGAAAAAATCATCAAGCTTCTGACGGATATGAGAGGTAGAGCAAAGATAGACGTTCATACCTACTCAGGAAGTTTAGACCCAGAAGACTCGATCGACTGGTTCAGAGAGATGGAGAAATATTTCGACATAGAGCAGATCGAGGATCCTAAATGGGTTAATATTGTGTGCCTGAGGTTGAAGGGTCATGCCTCATTGTGGTGGGACAATGTACAGGCTGACAGAGTCAAGAAGGGCAAGGAGAAAATCAAGTCTTGGGGTAGGATGGTCACTAAGCTGAAAGGAAAGTTCTTGCCAAATGACTATGTGATTTCCTTATTTAGGAAGTTTTAGAACTTTCGACAAAAGGAGATGACTGTGAAGGAGTACACATAAGAGTTCTATAGATTGTCGATAAGGTCGGGGCAAACCGACGAAGGAGAAGAAGCTGTCGCTAGGTATGCGAACGGATTGAAATATGCCATTTAGGATGAATTGAGCATGTCAAGATTCAGAGCAGTGGGTGAACCCTACCAGTTAGCTCTGAAGGCAGAAGAGAAACTGTCGAGGAAATCCACAATGACCAGAGGTAGGATGACTGGTCGGGGTGCGAAGACTGTTTCCGTGAAATGTCAAAGTAGCGGCTACAGAAAGGAGACTGTTGAAGATAGTCGACATGCGAAAGGGACATCGATAAGGGAGAAAGCACAAGAAAATCGACGCGATAGTCGTGAGAATCGTGGTTGAGGTGCATATGGTCGAGGTGGTCCATCCGACAAAAAAGGAGCTAACAGACCAGCCATAATCTGTTACAAGTGTCATGGAGTGGGACACAAGGCATATGAATTCCTAGAGAACCTACATGTTGTAGATGAGTTGAATCCCAGACGTTGAAGAGATGAGCAAGTCGACGAGAGGGAAGAATCAACATCCGACAATAGTGAGGATGGCAAGAAGAAAAGTTGGGCTATGATATCGAGCAAGACACTAGTTCTGGATGATAGATGCGACGAGCAAGAGCCGACACAACGGAAGGCGATCTTTCGAACGAAAGTGCGAATCGGCGAATGGCGTTGCAAGACCATAGTTGATGGTGGAAGCACTGAGAATATTGTGTCGACAGAGGTGATTGAGAAGGCAAAGTTGAAATGTCGAGAACATCCACACCCTTACAAGATCTCATGGCTACAGAAAGGACACCATGTGAAGGTGACCAGACAGTGCCTGATTAAATTCAAGGTTGGGAAGTTAGAGGACAACGTACTGTGCGACGTAATCCCAATGGGCGCGTGCCATTTTTTTTTAGCAAGACCATGGAAATATGATAGGAAAATGATCTATGATGGTCAAGCCAACACAGTCACAGTGTGAAAAAATGGCGTGAAGAGGACTCTTAAGCCGAAACTGAAGGAGAAAGCCGATGGTAAGCAGGACGAGAGCAATTTTTGGGAGAAACAAGTGTTGATGTGTTCAATGAAAGAATTCCTTGCAGAGGAGGAAAAGGAATCAAGGTGCTATGCTATTATTTCGAAGGGACCATATGTTGAGAAGGCGACAATGGAGAAGATTCCGGTCGAAGTCAGAAATATGCTTGACGAATTTCGAAGCAGAGTGGTCGATGAGACACCGACGGGATTGCCACCGATAAGGAGCATATCCCATCATATCGACTTGATTCTAGGGTCGAGTATACCAAACAAAGCACCGCATAGGATGAGTCCGACAGAAGGACAGGAACTCAATCGACAGGTCCAGGAGTTGTTGGACAGAGGGTTGATTAGAGAGAGTCTGAGTCCGTGCGCGGTACCAACAGTATTAGTGCCAAAGAAAGGTGGAGAATACAGACTCTAGAGCTATCAATAAGATCACGATAAAGTATCGGTTTCTATTGCTGAGAATGGATGACTTGATGGATTGTTTGAGTGGAGTGAAGTACTTCACGAAGATAGACCTGAAGAGCGGTTATCACCAGATTCAGGTTAGAGAAGGAGATGAATGGAAAACAACATTCAAGACGAAGGAAGGGATGTATGAGTGGTTAGTCATGCCATTTGGATTGACTAATGCACCTAGTACATTCATGTGATTGATGAATGAAATACTGAATCCATTCTTGGGAAAGTTTGTCGTAGTCTACTTAGATGACATTCTGATTTTCAGTTGAACCGAGACAAAACACTTGGGGCACATTAGACAGGTATTGCATAAGTTGCAGGATGAGAAGCTGATGGTGAACCTGCAAAAATGTTTCTTCATGAAGGAAGAACTGGTGTACTTGGGATTCGTAATCTCAGGTAAAGGGTTGGTGATGGACCCAGAAAAGGTGAAGGAAATACTGGATTGGCCTAAACCGACAAGTGCGATTGGAGTGAGGAGTTTCCATGGACTTGCCACTTTCTACAGAAAGTTCATCAGGGGATTCAGTCAGATTTGCGCACCATTGACAGAGTGCATGCGCAAAGGGGAATTCAAGTGGATAAAGGATTCCCAGCGAGCTATCGACAAGTTGAAGCAAAATGTCACTGAGAGCCCAGTGTTAACGCTCCCAGATTTTGACAAAGTTTTTCAGGTTGATTACGGCGTGAGTGGAATAGCAATTCGAGAAGTGTTGAGCCAGAAGGCCGACCAATTGCATTCTTCAGTGAGAAATTGGATGATGCGAAGCGAAAATATTCGATTTATGACCAAGAATTTTATGCTATTGTCCAAGCATTGAAGAAGTGGAGGCATTATTTGTTGCCCAAGTAATTTGTGTTGTACACAGATCACTAAGCGCTAAGGTATTTGAATACTCAATTGAATTTAAATCAACGGCACATGAAATGGGTCGAGTTCCTATAGGGTTATACGTTCATGTTGTGACATAGGTCAGGCAAATCGAACAAGGCTGCCGACGCGCTGAGTAGAAGAGTTGCATTGTTGGACATGGTGACAGTTCAGGCAACAGGAATAGAGTCGATGAAGTCAGAGTATGCGACCGATGAGGATTTGAGAAAGCATGGGAGGCTTATTATGAACCGTGGACTGTCGACAAGACTCCATACTTGGATTATTTAATCCAAGAGGGATACTTATTCAAGGGATGACAGTTGTGTGTTCCCAGAGGATCTGTGCTAGAGAACCTAATACGAGAGTTGCATAGCGGAGGATTAGCGGGTCATTTTGGCATCGACAAGACTAAGGCATTAGTCGAAGAAAAGTATTATTGTCCAGGGATGGCGACAGATGTCGGAAAATGGGTTCGACAATGTAGAATTTGTTAGTTGGCCAAAGGGAGAAGTCAGAACACAGGGTTGTATACACCATTTCCAGTACCGAATACCCCATGGGAGCACCTGAGCATGGATTTTGTGCTAGGATTGCCGAAGATGCAGCAGGGAAGCGACTCAATATTTGTTGTAGTCGACAGATTTTCAAAAATGGCACACTTTATTCCATGTCGAAAGACAAGTGACGCCACAAGCAGTGCTGTACTATTCTTCAAGGAAGTAGTCAGATTGCATGGGTTGCCAAAGAGTATCACATCGGACAAAGATACCAAGTTTATGGGGAATTTATGGAGAACCCTATGGAAGAAACTGGACATGAGGTTGCAGTTTAGCTCGGCATACCATCTGCAGACATACGGAAAAACCAAGGTGGTGAACAAAAGTTTGGGAAACCTTCTGAGATGTTTAACGGCCGATAGACCCAAGCAGTGGGAGAATGTGTTGGCGCAAGCAGAGTTTGCGTACAACAATTTTGTGAATCGGTCGATAGGTTTGAGCCCATTCCAGATTGTTCAAGGAAGAATCCCACATGGAGTGGTGGATTTGGTCAAGTTGCCGACGGAATCTAGGAAAAGCACGGATGCAGAATCATTCGCAGAGCACATGAAAGAAGTTTATGAAGATGTGCGAAAGCACATAGAAAGGAGCAACGCAGCATACAAGTTGAGATCCGACAAGAAGAAGAGACTACAGTTGTTCAACGAAGGAGACTTAGTCTATGCTCATTTGTGAAATGAGAGATTTCCGAAAGGAACATATAACAAGCTGAAGCTGAAGAATATTGGACCATGTCAGATTTTGAAGAAGATTTCGGACAACACTTATGTGTAGGAGCTGCCGAATGACTTGAACATTTCACCAACGTTCAATGTCTCAAATCTGTACAAGTTCGAGGAAGGTTCAAGCAGCGGAAGCGCAGAAGTGTCGAACATCGACTGGACAATGTATATTCCAGATCGACACAGGGAAGAGATCGCATAAGTAATAGAGGAACGCGAAGTTAGGCGTACGCGCAGTTCATGAAGGAAGGAATACTTGGTGCAATGGAAGGATGATGAGTTGCAGGAGGCGACATGGATTTTCGAAGAAGTTTTCAGGAGACTGACGGAGCAGTCGAGTTCTTTTTCACCTAGGGATTCTGATGCAGGAGCATCGGGGCCTAGGCAGATCAGTTGAAGTTGATCGACATGGGGAGATCGACTAGAGGAAGCGCCGACGACCACTGGTGCGGATGAGTAGGTTGGAGGTCGAAGTCAACAAGTCGAGTGGGTAAAAATATCGAAGCAGTCTACAGGAGTGAAGAGGTCGAGAGTCGACATGTCAAGGTCGATAGATGACATTCGATAGTTGACATGTCAATGTCGATAGGAAACAAGTTGTCGTAGGGTCATAGGAAGGTTGACATGTTGTCAGACCGCGACATCGACAGATTGGGCATGAGCCAAGTGAGGAGGAAGGGGTGGACTGGCGAAGCCTTGGGTTGTGAAAGAAGTCGACAGGTGGGTCGAAGATGATAGACGGTATGGCCGACGTGATGGTTTACTGTAGCTTGTCAGAAGGACGCGCATAAGTCAAGGAGAGTACTTGGCAACAGTTTGGGGTTGCTAAGGAAGTTAATGGCAGTTATTGTAGGTGGGTGAAGACATGACATATGTCGTCACAGGAAGAGGCTGTGTAGTATGGTCGAGACGCTGATAGTTGAAGGTCTGCAGGTTCATGGAAGGATCAGCTAACAGAGGATGCGTGTCTCGGGGATCGCAGTGGTCTTGGGAACAACAACAATAGAGTAGAAGGCTTGTGCATGGACACAGAACAGGGGACAGTTCCATTGCGTTGGAGTTGCAGAGCAGAGTTTGGGGAGGAGTTCTGTAGATTGGGGAGAACAGTCACATAGTTTCTGAACGTAGAGAAGATCAAGCCATAGCTCAGAGTTCCGCAGTGAACCAGGAGAGGGTGAGGTCGACACACTAAGAGAGCACACAGTTACTTCTATGTTGTAATGGTGAAGGCCAATAGTTAGTTAGTTATTTCATTTCCTTGCAGTTTGCATTGTAACCAATTAGGAGAAGTAATATAAGCCAGCTTCTGGCATGTTGTTTGCATCTCGTTTATGTGAACATGTGTGTGGTGTGTATTGTTAAGCAAGAACCTTAAGTGTTTAAGGCGCCTTGCGTCAAAGCCCCCAATTTTAATTGATATAGAAGGGGATACATGTGCTCCATCCCAATTAGAAGGGATGCCATACATATCGATCATCATGTCTATAATGTGAAGGGAAAGATATGTAGAAGAGAAGAGAAAATTGCTTCGATTGGAACTTTTGGAGGCTTAGATATGCATCAGATCACTTGTGCAGATGATTTCAATCCAAATTGTGTGCCAATTCAAAAGTGTTGAGTCTGAGCATCACAAATCTGAGTTCAAAGGGACACAATTTGGACTTTCTAAAGAGTCATAAAAATGAATATGAAGATAAATATGCATTTTTTGAAGCTTGTACGAAGGGAGAAAGATCCTATCAGTAATGGTTTGAAGCCTAAGGGTACAACAATTAATAATCTGATAAATGGAAATACAAGTTTTATTTTATTTCAGGATTTTAGTCAAATATGATGATGAAAAACATAGCCCATGCTTGTGCGTTTATCATAGGAGATGTAGCCATTTCTAAAGATCCATTGGATTCTTTATATGATGGCGATAATTTCAATGAAGCATCATAATCTTTCACATTTTAAGAGGTTTGAGTTTTGAAGACATGAAGGGTAGCATTGGAAGATAGATAGTTGTTCAATAGTCTAGGCTGCTTGTGGATTGGATAAACATATATCTCATTGGGGTTATGAGATATGCATGTGGGGATTGTTATCCAATAGTTTTGGGAAGATACTAGAAGTTTAACTTCATACCTTTCTGAGCATTATAAGACATTTCAAATGCTAATTGCACCGAGTGAAACGAGGTTGTGAAGAACCTGCAATAATTAATTAATGAAAACACACGATATAGTAGAAATAACAGAACTCAGAATCACTTTTATATTGATCACAGGCCACTTCGAGGGGGCAACCTCCTTTGAGCAAGCTCAATACAAATAACTTCACCGTGCCTTTATTGGTCTCAACACAAACTTATATACCAAGTCTAGGCGCCAATACCATGGGTCAATACCATGTGTCAATACAAACCATGGGCCAATACAAACTATGGACCAACAATTACTTACAGGACGACTTACAAAGCATATGCGTCCAACAACAATAAGACAAACTATGGATCAACAAATACTACGGGACGACTTACAAAGCATATGCGTCCAACAACAATATACTAAGAAAGTAAATAGAAGGGTTGACACGGGTTCCTAACATCCCCTCTCCCTTAGAAAAAGATTTGTCCTTAAAGCTTTAGATGTGGAAATTGATGCAGAAGCTGAAGGAGTGGTTCCCCTGTAGCATCCTCGGGTTGCATTCCGGGCCACTGATGCCTTTTGAGTTTTAGGGAGGGTTGCTTGGAAGGATGTAGATGAAGAAGAACCATATCAGCCGTGTGAAAAGTGCACTCAGAACGGTGCTGATCGGCTTGTTGTTTCAGTCGAATTCTTTCCATGTGAAGATTGTCCTGCAAAATGAGAAGAATCTGATCGCGGTTTCGAAGAACCGAGTTAATTTCCTGAACTGGGGAGCTGCTTAGGGTGTATGGAAGAAGAACTGGTGGTGTCTGTCCATAGACCGCTTCATATGGTGTCCTTTTAGATGTGGTATTGTACCACTGGAGCGCTTCTAGGAAATCCATAGAAATAGTTGTCCAAATCTGTGTAGGGATGGGCAAGGGTTCAAGCAGTCCCAAAAGGAGTGTCGTTTCACCCTTGGTGACCTAGAAAGTATCACAGTTGGCCACCATCTGTTGAATTTTCATTTGCAGTCCCTGCCAAAAGAAGTTACATTGTTCTCGGTCATACATTTTGTGGAACCCAAAGTGCCCTACTGATGAAGAAGCATGGAGTTCATAGAAGAGATAGCCCTGTTGAACATATTGCAACCAATTTGGATCAAGTAGAGAAATAGCTGTAAGAGAAATCGGGTCATCAAATGTGCGAGAAGGAGCATCTGCCACCATATTATCCTTACCCTTCTTGTAAGTGATCGCATAGGCATAACCCATGAGTTGGATAAACCATTTCAGGTGTGCTGGGGAGGAGACCCAGTGTTCCAGGAAATTTTCCAGACTCTGGAGATCGGTCTTGATGCAGAAATAATTCCCTAATAGGTATGGCTGCCACTTCAGTACTGCATGCAAAATAGCCATCATTTCTTGCTGATATGTAGATGCGGCTAAATTCTTACCGAAAAGGTCTCTTGAAGGCGACAATCCCACTAGTTTAGCAAGGACACCTGCATATCTATCCAAGGAAGTAGGGGAGACCGTTGATGTGTGCATCTGAATGGAATGGAGTTGAGCGATGACACCATGTGAATTCTTCTTAAGGATCTTTTCCAGGCGATGTGAACTGATGATGCAGAGAGACCCTTGTTTTAAGCCCTTATATTTGTGTTGTTTCCCATTGACTGAAAACAACATCGAAAGTTTAGCAAAATCCCATAAGATGGGGCCAAGTGTGCGTAACCATTGAATTCCCAAAACCACATCACATCCTCCGAGGGACAAGGAAAACATGTTAGAGCGCATGTTATAATCTTCTAGAGAGATATACACATTGTGACACTTGCCCTTGCAAGGTAAGGTGCCCCCATTGGCAACCGTGACTTCAAAGTTGGAGCAAGGATGGACAAAACAATCAGCATGTTTGGCAATCTGAGGGTCAATGAAGTTATGAGTGCTACTAGAATCAATGAGTATTGTAAGAGGAAAATTCTTGAAGTAACTCCTAACCCGCATTGTTTGGGGGGTGGTGACCCCGGATAAAGCATAGAGAGATATCTCTGGTTATTCATCCTAGGATGGGGGGTCAATAGGCGACTCCTGAATGTCCACCTGATCATCTATTGTATTTGGAGATTCTTCACCAATTTTAGAGGCAGGCGGAGAATCCATATCCAAGAGATAGAGCTTTTGTTGAACACATCTATGTCCCCGAGTGAATTTCTCATCACAATTATAACAAATCCCTTTTTCCCTACATGCCTGCATCTCTGTTTCAGACAAATGCTTGATAGGAGTTGGTTGAGGAGCTGGCGGGATGGGAGGTCGTTGAGAACCCATATTTCGGAAGGGAACAAAAGAGGGTTTGGAGCGTTGTTAAGCTGCAATCTTGTCTTTTGCCAACTTAGCAAACCCTATGACTTCCATCATTGTGTTGGGATAGAACATTTTAACCTCTGATCGGATTTCATCCTTAAGACCAATAATAAAACAACTCCTGTAGAATTCATCAGACAATCCTTCTATGTGATCGGCTAGTTTCTCAAATTTTGTCTGATATTCTCTCACAGTGCCACTTTGATGAAGTTTAGTGAGTGCTCCGGTGAAGTCATCAAAAGCACTAGGACCAAATCGTTGCAAAAGGAGTTGGCAAAAATCTGTCCATTTTGGCTCGTCATGCGCCTTGATGTACCAACAGTACCATTGAAGGGCTTCTTGTTCCAAATGAAAGGATGCAAGTGGAACTTTTGGACATCAAAAGTATTATGCAGATTGAAATACTGTTCTGCATGATAGATCCATCCAGTCGGATCAGTACCTTTGAAGCAAGGAAATTCAAGCTTCGTACCACGGAAATTGCTGGAAGAAGAGAACCCATTGGGTGCAGAAGATTCTTGTTGTCGGTTATTGCTCATGGTTGAATGCTGAAGATGGAGGCTAAGAAAATTTTCATCCAGATCTTGGAGTTTGGTTTGGATGGCTGCAAGTGCTTCCTCCATGGTTTTTGCTCCTGTGCGGGTGACGAGCATAACCAGGAGTTTTTTTTTTTTTTGGAATGGATAGAAAAACACAAACAAAAGCTTATTTAGTAAAGGGAAATTTGGATTTGGAAAAAAATCGGATGGGTAATTGGGGTTTGAATAGGTTTTGGACACTTTCTAATGGACAGGGAAGCAGAAAATGAGGATTTCAGAAGCGGGGTGAAAGAATGAGAAAATTTGGCAAAGAGGGACAAAGAAATAGAATTAGGAAAGGAACTCTGTGGTAAAATTTGAAGGCGATTGGGTGAAATCCGAAGAAGTTATGTCAAACCCTAAAAATAGACAAATGTGGGATTTTGGTCTTTGGGGAGTGGAATTTGGGATAGGGTCCTCAGGAATGAAATATGCAGAATGGGATTACAGGGGTGTCAAGGAAGTTTCAAGGGAAACATAGTGAAAATAAGGGAGATATGGCCAAAAAATAGTTTTTTTTTTCCAGAATGGATCAGCTACGACGCAAAAGGGAGCAGAAACAAATGGATCTGCAATGACACGGAAATGATCAACAACAAATGGATCGGAAATGATGCTGAATGGATCGAAAACAACTAGATCTGAAATGACTTTCAGAATAGATCTGAAATGGCTGGATCTAGAACGGCTTTCAGAATGGATCTGAAATGACTGGATCTAAAATGACGCGGAAGTGATCGGCAATAGTTCAATTGAAAATAGAGATGGACCCCAGGTATGTGCGGCTTCCTAACAGTTCAGGGGTTTCACTCCGCCACCAATGCTGTCTGACGGCTTGTGTATTGGGGCAGTACCCCTCACTCCACGGCTCAGGTAAAACTGATAACCGCTTTGCCACAAACGACAACTTTTTGTTTACCTCACAGGTGGGAACTAGTCAATCAGGTAGGGGTCGTTTCCCTTTTCGCTGGCAGGTCCTCTCAATGGGCCAACTAATTTGGGGTTCCTGTGGTACTTCTCATAATTATTTTTAGGGCTTATGCCCAAGTACTTCCCATAGTTAAGCGGATAGGGATTATTCCCAGATCTGAAGTTGCAACAGATGCGAAAAAAAATTGGGCAAAAATTTCACCCAACGAGCCCAAGAAAGTGCTCTGATACCAGATGTGAAAAACTTGCAATAATTAATTAATGAAAACACACGATATAGTAGAAATAACAGAACTCAGAATCACTTTTATATTGATCGCAGGCCACTTCGAGGGGGCAACCTCCTTTGAGCAAGCTCAATACAAATAACTTCACCGTGCCTTCATGGGTCTCAACACAAACTTATATACTAAGTCTAGGCGCCAATACCATGGGTCAATACCATGTGTCAATACAAACCATGGGCCAATACAAACTATGGATCAACAATTACTTACGGGACGACTTACAAAGCATATGCATCCAACAATAATATACTAACAAAGTAAATAGAATGGTTGACATGGGTTCCTAACAGAGGTGCTCTACAGCCCAGTATGGGGGAGATGTTGTAACGTTTGTGATGTAACAAAATAATTAAAAAAATTCATGTCAGCTCATAAAATAAAAAAATTATGGAAAGTATTTAAAAAAATCCATGTTGGTTCATAAAATAAAATATTATGAAAAGTAATTAAAAAATAGATGTTCGTTTATAAAATAAAAACTTAAAACTTAAACCCAGATCTATCAATCAAGAGAGATCAATTTTGTTGAGTTTAAATTTAAAAAATGAAATACACCTCGAGAAATTGGATCCCTCTCGGTGCTTAATAGATACGGGTTTAAGATGGATCTATGCTGGTAGTGTCCAATGAAGTTGGGAATTGAGATTACTACAATTGGAAGACTATAGCTTTTGATATAATTGGGGCATGGAGTCTTAATGGTCCAAGAACTATATCTTAAGATGGAGGCTTACAATACATAGATGAGTAATTTAGTAGATTATTATTATAAGTTGTTCGATGATGGTTGAGAGAATCTCTCAACCACTTCCTATCTAAATAGGAGTTGTTAGAAGATAGTTGTTAGAATAAGTTAGATCACATAATAAAATCTATACTCTATGTTAACACCAAAATTTGACCACCTAGCTCATCCCCCTAGTCACATAACCCATTTATCCTATTTTCCTACATTTTTTGCCTCCAAAAACCCCAAAATCCCTAAGTTGATAACCAAATGGGAAAAAAATCATTATTTCCCTCATCAATTAATGAAAATCCTCCAAAAAAAGTTAAAATCCCACCAAAAAGGGTCAAAATCCCCAATAAAGAAAAAGAAAAAGCGGAAATAGTCAAAATAAAATAAATAGGAGGGAACTCATCAAATACCAATGGCTAATACTAGTGGCTTCCCAATACCACGAGAAAATACATCACCATCCAAAATTATTATAAAAAGGTCATGGAGGTCCCCCATTCCATACAAGATACTTGTAATGTCCCCATCTTGACCCCATTAAATTCGAATGTAAATGATGTAATATTGTTGTAAAGTCATGGTGAGGAGCTCAAAACCAAGGCCCTTCCATCGATTTATTGATGCATATGGTTCGCATGCTAGCCAGGCATGGTGGAATTGTGAATATCATGTAAATATGCATTTTAATAAAATACCCACAACTAGCTATGCAATGCAACAAGAGATGGGGGCATGATTTTACAAGGAATTGGGAGGAAAAACATTCAAACCCTTGGATCCAATCAAGCTCAAGCCAAGTGTCAATGAGAGAACCAATCAAAACCTCAACTACCCATGTTGACTTTTGTACCCAATCATTGATTTCTCCCAAGATTTGGTTGAGGTAGTTAATGCCTTGGGGAATGAGAGGTATGACTATCCAAATTCGGGTATGGGAAAGCCACCCTACATGGGAAACCACGTTTTGCTTCTTGGGCAAGAAAAGAGCCATGAATTGATGCCCAAGCCATTATCCATCAACCAGTTGATCTCCCTCAAGAGTTGGAAGCTACCTGGGCGTTTTCCAGCCATGTTTTCCTGTATTTTCCTTCATTCTCAACTGGGAGAAGGGTGTTTTTGTGTTATATACCAGTGGGAAAGAAAGGGAATGGAATTGGGGTTCCATAGAGACCGTTTGGCTGTTGAATTCTTAGTAGTTGGGAGAGAATTTGTTTTTCCTCCCTATGATTGTTTTTCCCCATACCACAATTCATTTTTGGATGGAAACAATTTGGGAAAACCCATGGCCATCCTGTTGGTAAGTCTATGGCTTTGGCTTGAGCTTGAGTGCAAGCATCCAGGGTTCTGATTAGCATGATAAACCCAGCTATGGACTGGCTTGGCTTGGATGAAATGATTAATTGACTGTGCATGAGCTTGAATGTCCCCTTTTCCTTGTAGAAATCATGCCCAGCTCGGGGGTGCTCTTTGAGTGCTAAAGGAATACAGGTTGGGCAGAGACCTACGGTTGGGTGGAACGTTGCAACAACATATCTAGTTGTTTAGGACAAACTGCACAATGAAGATAAGTGTATTCTCCATGTGTATTTTACTTATGCAATGTCTTAATTTGTTGACTGTTGATATGCTGTATGATGTTTTAATTCTGCTGTGCATACTTGTATGATTTGCACCTACACACTCTTGCTTTTGATTGTATGAATCTAATAAATTGACTGAGCTTTATGAAAATCCCCATAGGTTGGTAGCATATTCCCCTCCTCTTATTGGGTCAGCAGGTGGGTACATTACAATACTATGTTCCCTACCCTTATGAGATCGAAATTCTCATTTAAACCCTAACTTCCCTTTGAGTTTGTGTTTCCCCTTTCTGGTTGAAGTTTCGAACACCATTAGAGAATTCAGAGAAGAGCAAGGAACCTTGGATACTCAGAGCACCACTCTTTGTACGGTTGCAAGGGCCCCCATCTACTCACCTTTTGAGGTAAACATCCATTGTAAATCATTTTTTACAACATAATACAAAATCAACATTTGATTCATGGGTTACAATTTATTTCTTGTTTTACTGCAGTAAGCATTTAGTTTAGTTGTTTATACTTTTATTTGCAATCACAAACTACCCTTTCACGAACTCCTACTAAGGGTTCCATAAACCTTAGTAGGTGTCCTTTTACATTAGTTGGTGTGAAAACACTAGCTACAGTTTTGGCAACTCCAACTGGGTCGATTCTCATCAATCTGTGGTTTGGTAAGAGCAGTAGCTATTTTTGCATTTTTACATTTCTTAATTTTTTCTGCATTTATGTTTTCTTTAGTTTTATATAGTAGTATTCCCCCTTTGGGTAGTTCTGGCCTAGCCTTGCACCACGTCCTTGAAGATTTGTCCCTTTCCATCATAGTTCCCTTTTCTTTTTTCATTTTTATGGCTCGGTTCATGACTTCTGGCGTCGATTTCGCGCTCTGTAACGTGAGTTTTTCTTTGTGACGCACACTCTGCTCTTTGCAGATAGAGCGTGACTTCCAACCATAGAAGCGTGCTCCAGAGCGCAAATTTCATCCTGAAACCCATGCTCCAGAGCGCGCCTTTGGGCCAGAAAGTCGCGCTCTAGCACGCCTTCTAACTTGAAACCCGTGCTCCGAGCTTGACATTTTCCCCAAAAAGTGCCCCCCTGATGCGCCTTCTCAACCCAAACTTGCGCTCCAAGTACACCTTCCGAGCCAAGACCCGCGATCCTTTTCCTGAGCTAATTTTTCCTGTTTCGATGCGACTGTTCTACAATTTGCAGCGCCCAGAGCGCGATTGTTCCTCTGACAGATGCAGCCTGCACTTTTTTTTTCTTTTTTATTTACCTCGACTGCCCTAATAGCCTCACGTTTTCTTGCACCCATTGCCATGGGTACTTTTATGTTGTTTGCTTGCTATAGGACTTGAGGCATTTCAGTTTGCGTGTATCCTTCGTGCATTGCTATCTCTTGCATCATATTTCAGCGAGGTTATTTACTGCATCATTTTGCATATCATAGCAATTAGTATTTTTTATTCAAAAAGAAAAAAAATATTTCAATTTCAGTTGTTTATTTTAGTTTCAGTTATTTATTTCAGCATTTACTATCGATGTATCTTGGGTTGTTTACACCACTTGTGCACCCACACACTCCCTATAATTCAAGTGAGACTAAAATTGGTTTAATTGAACACACAATAACCCCACTTGGGGACCCAAAAACAACTTTAAATCTAGGTAGGACATTGGGGTTAGGAATCCAAATAACACCCTCTCTGTCATACACATTTGAGACATAGTTGTTATCATTTAGGGAGCCAGAATCCCCTATTATTTATTGGTACGATTTACACCTATTTGTTGGAGGACCTCTCCATTAGGAGGGAAAGTGGAAATACTGGTTCCAAAAGTCTAAGTGGAATATCGTTCTCCACTTTGTACTGAAGGACACCAACTCATTGTTCTCGTCGTGTATGTTGGCCCCCATACCGGGTGAGAGACAACCAAAGAAATGAAGCCACAGACACCTTTCTAGACGTGCCATGAATGAGGTAGCTTAGTTTCTATTCTTCTAGGACTCTTTTACCAGGGATCCCTCTCGGTAGAGGGATATCCCTTATCCATTTGGTTCTCTATTTTGTATTGCCTGACTGCAGATTTCATCTCTCTGTAGGGGATACGATTTGTGTGAGTGTCCATATCTTTTAGATAGGTGTTTGCATGCTCCTATACCTCATAGGTTAGTGAGTCTTTATCTTTCTAGGAGTGCTGCTTATCGGTATTTTGACCATTTTATTTCTGCTCCACTTGTTGTAGCATGCTGTTGCAGTAGGTGTTTTTGAGATTGTTGTTGGCCCGAGTGTCATTTTTTGAGAGCTCTCCTTTTGCACACACAGTTGCACTAGGATTTTTGAGTGTTTCTTTACCATATCCATTTAGGAATTGCAATTGTCACCATTGCTTCACTGATACACTCCCGTAGTCTACGGGGGAATTCCCCATAGTACGGTCCCTTGGACCCCCCTCGTCGTGCTCCTTTTAGATGCACCTCTTCGTTGCTTGATATTCAACCCGATGCCCCTTATTTCACATCTGATTCCGAGTCAGATTCACCCATACACACATCTCCGTATATCCCCATGGTCGGCGTGAATCCAAACCCATTTTACGGTGGGATTGTCGATGGCGGGTCCACCACTAGCCCTTCTACCCCTTCAACATCTATCCCTGCTATGCCATCTGCAGGACCTACCCCCGACACTACAGTTACTATCTCCATACCAATTTGTATCAGATCTATTCTGACCACCATCGCTTTGGTTACTAGTGGTACCCTTGGGGGCACCGACCCTTCTTTTTAGATCCCCCCACCCCTTATGGGTGGTCCCTCGATCTCCCTCATGACATCCTCCAATGCTCCACTGTTTGGAAGAGGTGGCCCCACGATTTCTACTGTGGCTAGCATGTAGGTCGACCCAACCATGTCACGTCCTCCTACTAGTTTTCCATTCATGGCCAATCTAAACCTCCCTGATCTGGCTCGATTGACTAATGATCTAATCCGACACGACCTCACGTGGCCTCCCATGACCACCAAACTCTCTTCGGACATTCACAAGTTTGAGGGAAAGGGTGGTGAGGACCCCCATAACCATATCATGTACTTCCACTTATGGTGTTCCTCCAACTCCATATTAGATGACTTGATCCACCTATGCCTTTTACAATG
The DNA here is from genome assembly GCA_027924585.1 of Larix kaempferi. Taxonomy (NCBI): domain Eukaryota; kingdom Viridiplantae; phylum Streptophyta; class Pinopsida; order Pinales; family Pinaceae; genus Larix; species Larix kaempferi. The sequence goes on from BSBM01000854.1 coordinate 910,171, forward strand.
GACACTCACTGGAGCTAGAGCCAAGTGGTATATTGACCAGTCCCACGGGACGCATTTCACTTTTGCTTCCGTTGCTTCGACTTTCCTATAGTCCTTCCAGATACTTGTTCGTTACGATGCTAGTGTTGATATTCTCCTATATTGTAGACAGAGCATGACCACCCACATCACTGACCACATTCATGGGTGGCATAGACGTTGCAGTTTGTGTAAGATCAAGTTAGACGACAGTATCTTTTTAGATTGGTTTTTGAAGTCTCTCATACCATCTATTGCCAAGGATGTGGCATCTAAATGGACCCAAACTAGAAAAGAATCCATACTTAAATCCCAATAGTTTGACCTTATCTACGCATAGTCGAGCTACCTTTACACCATTTTAACTGATGCTCTTCGTGGTGATTCCTCTTGGAAGCATGCGCTGGGGGAATCCCACGTTGCCAATGGAATCATTGGACACGTTGTATCTACCAGCTGACCATATGTCCATATGCCTCTATCCTCTACCCCTACTTATAATCCAACACCTAGTTCTATTCCACCCGCCATGAGCGGTGGTCTCGAACTTTTACTCGCCATGGCCCATTCTGGAGCAACACCTTCATATTTTCCACCTACCCAAGCCCCTCACAGACATGGAACTTCTTGTCCAACACATTTCTATGGTCATACTTAGATAGCATATTCCCTCCCTACAGCACCAAATACCTACTACCCTCCATTGGATGCACCTGCGCCCGCACAATCTTAAGCTCCTCCCGCTTATTATCCATCGTCGGTGCCCCAACACCCACCCAACCGCAAAATCCTCTTGTTCCACAAGGGAAAATTTATGCCCAATAGAACTAGTCATAGAACCAACCTTCCCAATGGAACAAACAAGGCCAACAAAATAGGAGATACTGATACAACCTGGGTAATAACCAACCTCCTGGCTGAGGTGGTCCACCACTGAACCCCCCTGATAATAATGGTGCCGCGCCGACTAACCAAAATCCTGATCGACCACCTGTACAAGGTAAAAACCCCAACTTATGTATGAAATACCCATGTTATATTTGAGGGGTCTATGGCCATTTCTTGCACAATTGTCCCCATTTGGCGCGATCTTGCTAACTATGTTGTGAGGACTCCCAACGTCAAGGGCATGTCGCACCTCCAGTGCCGCCAAATTCCCCACAACCCAATGATCAACCTATGGTGTTGTAGAATCCCTTACCCATGCAAGGGGTCATAGCCACCCAACCTTTAGCACCCCCTCAAGGTACTGCTGCACCACAACAGCCATTTACTTACGCTGCACCTATTAGTCTACCCATTGACTCAGGAACTCACCACCTTTTAATGTTGTCTTCATCTGATATCAACCTCCAGACGTGCCATAACCAGTATGGTTCGACCACTGAGACCATTCATATTGACAAGGATGCTACCACTACTCCCATATATCAGTCGTTATTTCTACCCCCGCCACCATCGGAGGGCCCCCCCAAAGCTCCCCGATTCCCTCTGCACCGCATCAATAACAACCCCAATGCTAGTGCTTCCCCCAACTACAATATCGTGGATGACTTAGCCCAATCCCCCGCTACTATTTCAACCTTAGAAGTTTTAAAGAACTATCTAGCACAACGTAAAGCATAGTTGTCTGCCATTGGTGCAATTGACCCTTCTGTCTCACGATTGATGGCATTTGACTTAGATCAGTCTGAACCTAGCATGCCTTCCACCCTTGCGTTTCAGATCTCAATTTCAATTAGGAACCTCGTTATCCATCGTTGCTTTGTCAATGAGGGTGCCTCTACATGCATTATGTCCACATTTGTGTGACAGAAGCTCATATTCCCTCCTCTGCAGACATCCACGACCACCCTTTGATCCTACGATGTCCTTCTTGTTAATGTTACAGTTCAATTAGCTGGCAAAACTATCCTGATTGACATCGAAGTTGTCAACGTACACCTCGACTACAACCTGCTCCTAGGACAAAGCTACATGTACGTGTTGATGTATATGTAACTTCGGAATGTATTTCATTTGTGTATTTTATATATATTCATTGTACCCTTATAAGAGATGTGTTATTCCTCTATAAGGAAGTGTCGTCATGTGGATTGACAAGTGTCGCAAGTGTGTGTACTTGCTGATGGGTTATTAGACCACCATGTGGGGTCAGCCCTGAATTATATATAATATAATGTGGATGTATCTAGATAGACAAGTCGGCCCCATAAGGTCACTGGGCAAAAAGGTTAGTATAAATAGAGATTGGAGATCTCTATTTTACTCATTCGGAAAAGCAACTCACTCTCACTTGAAAAGTGGTGCACTAGTGAGGAGGAGGATCATCTGCTATCAGGAGACTATCTCAGTGTTATTTGGTTGTACTTTTGGTTGAGCCATTGCTCTCTCTATCTCTGAGGAAGTTGTGGGGTTTTTCACCTTAGGGTTTTCCCCACGGAAACTCTGTGTCTCTTGTCTTCATGCTTTTGATTCTTGTGATGCTTGTCATATTGTGATTGTCATGCATTGATATACTATAGATGCTATTCTATCAGCAAATATCCTAGAGTATTGTGAATTAATGCTCAAAATTTAACATGGTATCAGAGCTAACCTGAGAAGAAGACATTTTGCAGTGATGGAAGCTTGAGTTCCTTGTTTATTGGGTTTCTCTCCACAGATTTTTGAAAATCAGTATAGTAGATTGACTCTACTCATCAAGGCGCATCTATCTGTCTAATCAGAACTCAGTTCTGAGCATTTTCAGATTTGGCCCTAAAAATTAGGGTTTCCACAAAATAGGAATTTCTGGAATCTGAAGACACAGCTGGAAGCTCCTTGCAAAAATCGAAGTTTAGAGCTTTGGATCGATATTTTTGGATGGGTAGATCTTCGGGAAACTCAAACCCTAATTCAGGGCTCTCCCTAGTGAACCCGGGAGGACAAAAAGGCAATTTTGAAGGGCAAGACTTTGCTGATCTCAAATTCTGAATGTACCAGGCTAATCAGCTCACCAAGGCGCATCTTTCTATCCTTTAAGAAATTTGAAATTCACATTTTGAATTTTTAGGGTTTCTCTGACAAACCCTAATCTGGGACCAGATCCAGTTTTCAGCACTTCAAGTGGTAAGATCTAAATCTTTTCTATTTCCATTTGAAGTACTCTTTAAGATGTCTCTCCACACCAAGCTTGAGGATAAGCTTGAAGGGGCTGATAACTTCCGAGCCTGGAAGTATAGGATTGGGTTAATCCTGGAAGAAAATGAGTTGGACTCATATGTGAAAGAAGACATCCCTATCCCAGAGGATGAAGAGGCCAAGGCATTGCACAAGAAGAACTTGGTCAAGGAAAATAGAATCATTGCTGATTCTATCAAAGACCATCTCATACCCCATGTGTCTTCTCTTAAGACACCCAAGGAGATGTTTGACTCTTTGACCAAGCTGTTTGAAGGGAAGAACATAAATCAGAAGATGACCCTGCGGAACCAATTGAAAGGAGTAAAGTTTCAGAATGGAGAAACCATTCAATCTTATTTTTCAAGGGTCTCCTAGATCAAGGAACAACTAGAAGCAGTAGATGAAATGGTGGAGAATGGTGAAGTGGTGATGACCACTCTAAATGGCCTACCCAGGTCATGGGATTCCTTTATCCAAGGAATTTGTGCAAGGAAGAAGTTGATCTCCTTCAGTAGACTACGGGAAGAATGTTCACAAGAAGAAGCAAGGCTTGTGGCACGAGAAGAAAAGATGGGGAATGAAGATCAAGCTCTCACATCTCACACCAAGAAAGGGAAGTCCAAGAGAGAGCCATCTCACTCCAAGAGATCTTCACATCACTTCAAAGAAAGAAGAATATGCTTCACCTGTAATGAGAAAGGGCATATTGCCATAAATTGTCCCAAGAACAAGAAGGACAACAACATCTCCAACAAGAAGAAGAAGGGTAGCAAAAGAAGGTTTCATGCTCATGCTGCCGAAGATTATGAACCCCCAAAGAAGAAGGCTAGGGCAGAAAGTGATAGTAATGATGACTCATCAAGTGAAGAAGAGTATGTTCTGATCTCTGCTCTCACAGGTACCACCTCTCATGGTTGTAATGATTGGTTGATTGATAGTGGGGATTCCAAACACATGACTGAGTTTAATGAATCTTTTGTGAATCTATCTGAACATGAATCACCCCATAAGGTGAAACTTGGGGATGATTATCAATACCCAATCAAAGGAAGTGGTGAAGCCTCCTACAACCTAGATTTTGGAAAATCCTTGAAGATGAAAGAAGTACTTTATGTACCTGGGCTCAAGAAGAACTTACTCTCCATCTCTGCATTGGATGCAAAAGGTATGAGGGTTGCATTTGTGGATGGACAAGTCCTAATGTGGCCAAAGGGAAAGACCATAGATGATGCAGTAGTGATTGGAGAGCAAGAGGGAGGCTTGTATAAATTGAAGGGACAACCTGAACATGCCATGGTGCATGAATCCATGGATCCAAGTGAACTTTGGCATAGAAGACTAGCTCATATGCACTATAGAGCACTTCCACTTGCAAGCAAGGCAGTAGAGGGTCTTCCTGAAATCAAGACCAAACATGAAGGTGTTTGCAAAGGATGTGCAAAAGGTAAGAACATTAAGAAGGATTTCCCAAGCAGTGAAAGCAAGGCAAAAGACATCCTAGAAATCATCCACTCAGATGTATGTGGCCCTATGTCATCCAGTTCCCTGAGTGGGTATGTCTACTATGTCTCATTTATTGATGACTTCTCCAGGAAGACTTGGGTATACTTCTTGAAGAACAAAGATGAGGTGTTTGATAAGTTTAAGGAATTCAAAACCTTGTTTGAGAATCAAACTGACAAGAAGATCAAAACATTCAGATCCGACAATCGTGGAGAATTCCCCTCAGGTGACTTCAAGAAGCTTTGCAGTGATCCAGGGATTAAGAGGGAGTTGACTGTTCCCCATAATCCTCAACAGAATGGAGTTGCAGAAAGGAAGAACAGAACTATCATGGAAGCAGCAAGGGCAATGCTTCATGACCAGGATCTACCTATGCATCTATGGGCAGAAGCAGCTAAAACAACTGTATATGTGCAGAACAGAACACCCCACAAGATATTGGACAACAAGACACCAGAAGAGGTCTTTCTGGTAAGAAACTTGAAGTCAGCCATCTCAGAATATTTGGTTGTCCAGTATATACTCATTTCCCAAAGGAAAAGAGGACTAAACTAGATCCTTCAGGAAATAAGGGTATCTTTGTGGGTTACAGTGAAAGCTCGAAAGCTTACAGAATATACTTTCCAGGGTTCAAGAAGATTGATGTCAGCAGGGATGTAACATTTGATGAAAACTCGGCATTCATCAAATCAAGGAAGGCACCCATCGAAGTTTATGAAGAACCTAAGGAAACAAGATTTCAAGACACTACCATGACTGAAGCAGTTCCAGAAGTTGTTCGTGAAGTTGAAGATCCACAGGAACCTGTAGATCCACCCCGTGAGGATAACCCTCACAAGAGGAAACCTGCATGGGCTAGAGAGCTCATTCAAGATGCAAAAAGATTTGGCATTCCAGAAGAAGAACACAGAGCAAAGAAGAGAACCAGATCACAGACCAGCTATGTTGCTTTACTCTGTGACATTATGAACCAAGAGCCTTCCAGTTATGAAGAAGCAGCGGAAAAGAAAGAATGGAAGGATGCCATGGTTGAGGAATACCAATCAATAATGAAGAATGATGTTTGGGGTGTTGTCCCAAGACCTAAAGAGAAGTCTGTTGTGACTTCCAAATGGATCTACAAAATCAAGCATGCTGCAGATGGCAGTGTGGAGAAATACAAATAAAGATTCGTAGCTCGTGGATTCTCTCAGAAAGAGGGAATAGATTATGAAGAAACTTTTGCACCTGTAGCCAGGTATACTTCCATCAGAACAGTACTTGCCCTGGCTGCAGCAATGAAATGGAAAATACACCAAATGGATGTCAAGACAACTTTCTTGAATGGTGTAGTTGAAGAGGAAGTATATGTGGAGCAGCCACTAGGTTTTGAAATACATGACAGGGAGTCATATGTGTGCAGATTGAAGAAAGCATTGTATGGCTTGAAGTAAGCTCCCATAAACTAGTATGGTAGGATGGACAGTTTCCTATCTAGTTTGGGCTTTACCAAAAGTAAAGAGGATTCCAACCTTTACTACAAGGTCAAGGAAGGGAATCCTGTGATTCTACTCCTGTATGTGGATGACTTATTTGTAACAGGAGATGACAGACTGATTGCAGATACTAAGAGGAAGCTTGCTGCTGAATTCAATATGAAAGATTTGGGAATGATGCACTATTTCCTAGGTATGGAGGTGTGGCAGAGTGCAGGTGGGATCTTCCTTGGTCAAGGGAAGTACACAGTGGATATCCTAAAGAGATTTGGGATGATGGATTGCAAATCCATGGCCACACCTATGGCATCGAATCTGAAGCTTCTATGTGATGCTTCATCTGAGCCGGTTGATGTCTCCATGTATCGTCAGATGATTGGGTCCTTGATGTACCTGACGAACACGAGACCGGATATTTGCTTTGCTGTGAACACATTGAGCTAGTTCCTGACGGATCCGAGGAGTGTTCACCTGGTTGCTGTAAAGCATGTTTTGAGGTACCTGAAGGGTATAGTGGACTATGGGCTCAAGTATGAAGCGAATCAAAAGTTTAACCTGCAGGGTTATGTTGATTCAGATTGGGCTGGCAGTGCTGCAGATAGGAAGAGCACATATGGATACTGCTTCAGTATGGGATCAGGTGTGATCTCTTGGTTTAGCAGGAAGCAGTCCTGCGTAGCACTGAGTACAGCTGAGGCAGAGTATGTTACAGCCTATTCAGCTAGTTGTGAGGCAGTATGGCTACGGAAGCTACTGTCTAAGTTATTTGATCTCCCGTTGGAGGCTACTGGTATATTCTGTGATAACCAGAGTTGTGTGAAGCTGTCCTAGAACCCAGTGTTTCATGACAGGTCGAAACACATAGAGATCAAATATCACTATATCATGGATATGGTGCAGAGAGGAGCTGTGAAGCTCCTGTATGTTGTGACGGACGAGCAGATTGCAGATGTGCTGACGAAGCCACTAGCCAGGGTGAAGTTCGAGTACTTCAGAGAGAGGCTTGGCGTTCTTCAGATCGAGGACACTTCGAGGAAGAAGTGATGGACACATCTGCTGAATCCATTCAAGGCATGTTGGAAGGAGGATCCTTCACATGGCTGTGGATGTAAGCGCTAGATGATGAGCATCAGGATGATGTTCTGGTTTCTGCTGGATATGATCAGTTGGATCATTTTTATGTATGTATGTATGCATCATGTTGGATGATGGATATGATTAGTTGGATCATTTATATGTATATACGCATCATGTTGGATGCTGGATATGATCGGTTGGATCATGTGTATGTATTTTGTATGCATGAATCATGTTGGATGCTGGATATGATCGGTTGGATCATGTGTATGTATTTTGTATGCATGCATCATGTTGGATGCTGATGGATACATTGTGTGGATCATGTATCTTTGTATGATCAGGTAGATCATGTATGTTGATGGATACATTGTGTGGATCATGTATCTTTGTATGATCAGGTAGATCATGTATGTTGATGGATACATTGTGTGGATCATGTATCTTTGTATGATCAGGTAGATCATGTATGCTGATGGATACATTGTGTGGATCATGTATCTATGTATGTATCAGGTGGATACTTGGTGTGCATCAGATGGATGCATTGTATGATCAGGATGATCATGGATGACGAGCTTCTCCAGATGACATGTAGCAGGATGTTGCAGTGATGATGATCAGGATGATCATGTGTACATCAGGATGATGTTTGATGAGTATCAGATGATACTTTGTGGCCGTGGATCAGGTTGTGCAGGTAAGCATGTAATTTGTTCCCTGGGAGATTTGCAGATGGTCTTTCGAGGTTTTGCCTATGGCGTGTAATTTGGTGCCCTGGGACATCTGGAAAATGATCTTTCGAGGTTTTGCTTGGGAGGACATGTAATTTGTGCCCTGGGAGATCTACAGATAGTCTTTCAAGGTTTTTCCTATGGCATGTAATTCGGTGCCCTGGGATATCTGGCAGATGCTCTTGCGAGGTGCGAGGTTTTGTCCTATGGCATGTAATTTGCTCCTGGGAGATCTGGACAGGATGAAAAGGGCCTCAGATGCTTCAGCCAAGTTTTGCCATGACCACATGTAATTTTCTCCTGGGAGATCTGGACAGGATGAAAAAGGACTCAGATGCTTCAGCCAGGTTTTGTGGTGAGATCACATGTAATGTGCTCCTGGGAGATCCGACAGGTAGAGCCGTGTGCTCGTAATAGCCTGGGATGCTTCAGCCAGGTTTTGTGATGGGTCACATGTAATGTGCTCCTGGGATATCCTACAGGTAGAGCTGTGTGCTCGTAATAGCCTGGGATGCTGCAGCCAGGTTTTGTGACGCACGTAATAAGTCCTAAGGATTCCACAATATGGCCAGTGATGATGAAGACTTGCAGGTGGTGGGCCTACATCCAGTATGAAAAAGGACTGGCTCTGTAGAACTTCCTATGAGGAGTAGAGTCAGAGATTGGTTGAGATAGCAGCAGCAATGACGATGATCCAGTGAAAAAGACTTGTCTAGCAGATCTGTGTCGAGAAATACCTTCCTAGTTAAGAGGGAGTGTTGATGTATATGTAACTTCGGAATGTATTTCATTTTTGTATTTTATATATATTCATTGTACCCTTATAAGAGATGTGTTATTCCTCTATAAGGAAGTGTTGTCATGTGGATTGACAAGTGTCACAAGTGTGTGTACTTGCTGATGGGTTATTAGAACACCATGTGGGGTTGTCCCTGAATTATATATAATATAATGTGGATGTATCTAGATAGACAAGTCGGCCCCATAAGGTCACTGGGCAAAAAGGTTAGTATAAATAGAGATCAGAGATCTCTATTTTACTCATTCGGAAAAGTAACTCACTCTCACTTGAAAAGTGGCGCACTAGTGAGGAGGAGGATCATCTGCTATCAGGAGACTATCTCAGTGTTATTTGGTTGTACTTTTGGTTGAGCCATTGCTCTCTCTATCTCTGAGGAAGTTGTGGGGTTTTTCACCTTAGGCTTTTCCCCACGGAAACTATGTGTCTCTTGTCTTCATGCTTTTGATTCTTGTGATGCTTGTCATATTGTGATTGTCATGCATTGATATACTGTAGATGTTATTCTCTCAGTAAAGATCCTAGAGCATTGTGAATTAATGCTCAAAATTTAACAGTACGCAATGAAGGTCGTGGCCTCATCTGTGTTTCGGCTTATGATGTTCCCCCATGAGGAATGGTTTGTCAAAATCGACCAGCTTAGTTACTACGACCCTAATGCGCCCGCTACACCAGAGAATGTCCTCCCCATGGTCGAAAAACCCCTACTTGGCATGTTTTCCCCTATGATGTCCACGGTGGGGCCTAGCCTTTATTCGGAGGATGCCATGGACTCCATGTTTACCGCCTTGCCCCCACCTCCTCCGGCTGTTGAGATATCTAACTTGTTCACCATTTCATGTTATGTCCACATTGATTCTCCCAAGATTAACGTTAGCACTTCCCGTCTAGTACTTTCCTGTAGTAAGCATTTAGTTTAGTTGTTTTTACTTTTATTTGCACTCACACACTACCCTTTCACGAATTGCTACTAAGGGTTCCATAACCCTTAGTAGGTGTCCTTTTGCACTAGTTGGTGTGAAAACACTAGCTACACTCAATATAATATAGGCATGCATATTCAAAGTTTCCTAAGTCAGAGGATTGTTTCGGTCATGTTTGTCCCAATACCTGAAGGGACGGTGTGGGGGGGCTTGTGCCCACACTATGGTGAGGGGGGTATAGGGGCATGGTGACACCTTTTCGAGCCCGCCCTTGGTGGCGGTTTAGGGGCAACACCCCCAAAGAGAAATTTTTGGAAAAATTGCCCTGTAAAATGTTGTAATTTCATAGTCAATATAAACCGTTCATTGGGTTACATATATGACGATAGAGATTATGTTTGTGTATTTTTTCCATAAAAGGAAACCCTCTTTTAAAGAGGGTATTGTATCGCAGCTGTGGATTGCGAAAGATCATTTTGATTGAGTGAGAGAGACTGTGAGATCCTAAAGAGGAGGTCACAACGGATGTGCTACGGGTTGTATCCATTCATTTTGCTTGACGAAATAAAATAAAGGATTGGCTATTTCTCCATGGATGTAGCCCATATCAGGTAAACCACATATATTGGCATCTCTCTTATATTGTTTTGTAATATGTTTTATTTCCACATTTATTTTATTTTATTGCTCTGCAATCCTATTTTTTTAACCCAAAGGTATTTTTTTCTAATAAACTCATAGGAGAGGAGGGTTCTTGGTTTGAGTGGGAGTAACGATGGAAGGAAAGTTTAGGGTCGATAAATTTAATGACCAAAACTACCATCCATGGAAGACTATCTATATCAAAAGGACCTTTTCTTACTGTTGGGAAGAAAATCAAAGAATTTGTCGAGTATGAAGAATGAAGAATGGGAGGTTCTTGAAAAAAGGACACTAGGAGGTTCTTGGCATAAAGGCACTAGGAATGATATGACTGTTCCTCACAGCGTCAATATATTTCAATTTTTCAAAATAAAAGACAATGGAGGATTTGATGAAGGCATTGGATAAAATGTATGAAAAATCCTCGGCCTCCAAAAAGGTATTTATAATGAGGCGATTATTTAATATGAAGATGTTAGCAAATGGGTCTATTGTTGACCATTTAAATGAATTTAATATGGTTACTAATCAATTAACTTCTATAGGAGTGAAATTTTATGATGAGATTAGGGATATTCTAATCTTGTACACATTGACAGAAATATGGAATAACTTGGTTATGGTTGTAAGTAAATTTGTCTCTAGTTCAAACACTCTAAAGTTTGATGATGTTCGGGTAATGCTTTGATCGTGGAGAACAGGGGAAGACAAAGGGAGAGAGGGAAGATCCCATGGAACCATGGGAATTCTAGGAAGAGTAGATCCAAATCCATACTAGGAAAGATAGAGTGTTGGAATTGTGGGAAGAAAGGACATTTGAATAAAGACTACATATCTCTAAAGAAACAAGCAGATGGATAGCAGAAGAATAATCAGGAAGCAAATGTAGCAGGTGATGTGTTACAATATGATTTGATCCTTTCTTTAAATAATATTATTTATTCTTGGGTTTTAGATTCAGGAGCTTCATTTCATGCCACACCCCATAGGAAATATTTTTAAGATTATGTTCAAGGTGATTTTGAACAGGTTTTTTGGGTGATGATGAACCATGTAAAAATGTTGGAAAGGGTAAGATATAGTTAAATTTAAAGAATGGAAACCAATTGTTGCTAAAAGAGGTAAAAAAAATTCATGATTTGATAAAATCTAATTTCAACGGGACAATTGGGAAGTGAAGGTTATTTATCTACGTTTACAGAAAAAGCGTGGAAGGTGATGCAGGCGGGAATGACCAAGATCCAATCCAACCTGCTCCCCAGGAATTATTGTGGTCCTTTGAAATAAAACCACTAACCTTAGCTAACAACCAGCTAGGTTATTCTCCATTGCAGCCCTTACCTCCCAACTGGGCTTTTTGCAACATTCTGACAGTCAGAATTGACTTTCCGCAATAGCCTTGCGGAAAAACCTTCCTTCCGCAATTTTGGTGTTCTTCCGCAATGATCTTTCTGTAGTCGCCTTCCCGCAACGGTCCTTCCACAACACTTCTTTCCGTAGCTTGCGGATTACAGGTGCGTCTTTCGTGATTTCTTGAAAGGGATTCCACAAAGACTCTTCCACAATGTGGTTTCCGAAACTCTACCCATTAACCCTTGAGATCTTTCCTTCTGTAGAACGCTATGCAATCGTCGATATCTTGAGGATGTGATCTTCTCTGTTGATCTATGATCAACGTGGAATACTTCGCATCGGCTTGCGGAGACAGTAACTTCGTCACACGTTTGCTAGATGGATTATTTCCCCATCGTCGATCTTCCTTCCGGATTTGATCTGAGCTGTCCAACCTCTGTTAATTGAATTGGCTGCAACTCTATGACTCTGTTCATTGATTGATCATAGAATTGATAAATCCATCTCAATCTTTGTCTGGATCTGGTGAGAACTAAACACAATGTTGTCCACCAAGATGCACACCAGCAGCATAAATCTTTCGAAAGTTGTCTCCCTCACTAAAAGTGGGGAGAGGTGTGGCCTCGGGGGCAAGCAATGAGCTCTGTATTGTCACCTAAATCCCAGCTCCTCCGTTTAGGCTAACTCCTAACGAAGCCAAGGGGGGTAGTCCCTACAAAGATTTTACTATGGCTCAATATGTTTTAATGTTTTTGCTGTAAGATTATGCGGATGGATGTTGTTTAAGAGCTTTTTTTATTATGAAAGACCCACAACTTATAATAGACACAAGATCAAATGCAATCCACGTTGCGAAACAATATTTAGCAGTATATAAAGACTTATAAATTAAAGCATCCACACATAGATAAATCCCAATGAACAAATGGTTAAATTTAAATTTAAAACATATGAATATAAAAGACCAGTGCCTTATCCATTGGGTGAAGGAGTCAAATGATTGAGTGTAGTGCTGGGGGATGCTGAATATATAGTCTTGGTAACTATTTCTGAGAATGTTGTGCAAATTATCTTGGTAAATTAAAAAAAAATTTAGTGGTCTTGATTATTAGGCTATCAAGAAACAAGGATATACGATTAACCGAAAAAGTATACTTTCAGTGGCTTCCACTCTGATGATAGGTCTGAACCATCCAGATTGCAAAAGGTAAGCGTCCGATGACTTAACCACCCCGAACCTGACAACGACACTCTGGCACCACCAGGTTTAGGAATATTTGCCTCCCACTTAAAAGTATTTCTAGAAAATATCAACTCCGACACGTTGGTTGGGGTAAAGTTTTATTAGATTTTCACTTATCAGATTAACAAAATCCAACACCTTTCTGAGTACTAGCCCAACCTTTTTCAGGTTGGCAGAGCATACGGGTGTTGAATAACAACCAAGATAAATTAATTAATGGGATGTGGGTTTGAAATGGTTTTATTATTATTGAAAACACACAGTTCAACCCTCTGATAGAGAGCGCTCTTGACTTAGTCGTAAGACCAAAGTTCAAGAAACTTTAATTACTCTAAATGCCTAATGCAAGGGGAATGCAAGACTATTATGCTCTCCGATAGAGAGTGCTCTTGACTTGGGTTATTTCAAGTTCAAGAGACTTTGTTCATTGTTAAGATAGAAGCAGTTATAAATGAGAACTCATATAATAGCTCAACAAATAACAGAAATGAAATAATTGAACGAGTGAAAGAACAACTACTTGCAAAAGGAAAGACTAAACAAGATGCATAAAAGAAACTAGGCCAAATCTAACAATTATCTAAGAAATGAATAACGAAGTGGGATCAACCTCCGAACAAGGTCGACCGCTAGAAACGCTAGTCCCAAAAACCTTCCAGCTAGCTGGATGTCTGCAAGGATGCTAATGGGGAAAGAGAAGTAACCACAAAACTATGTGGCCTTTCCCTTGGGATGAAATCCCAAGGATACTATCTCAAGTCAAGACTTGGAAGAGAACTAATCTAAGTATATAAAGCATATTTTAATCTAAGAAACGAAAATAAAACTAATCTTAATCAAACAAGTACACTCTTCCCCAAATGGGGAAGAAAAAACCAAAGTGTGGGAGGCAGGGTAATTTTTAAGGATTCTAATATTACACTTAAGTGTAGTATTCTAGGCGATTATTTTGGATTGGAAAAAACATAGATATAGATAGGTAGGCGAATAATAAATACAAAACCTACAATTTAATACTAAAACGTGTAAATTTTGGCGAATATTATGATAAAAAAACATATTTTATGTAAATATAGGCGATATTAGAGACTAAAAATGACCAAATAGTGAATTTATTTTTTGAAAAAAACCCCCAAAAATAGCCAATTGGCGAAATTTTGCCCCTAAAAATTACCCTGGTGGGAGGCCTTATCCCACTTTTTCCATTTATTTTTAATGAAGTGCAAGTGCCTTGGGAAACTAACCCTTGAAAGGACTTTCGTAATAGAATGAAACTTGGAAGAAATACTTGAAAAAATAGCTCTTAAGAGCTTATTACAAAAGGATAAACAATGATGTCTTTCAAACTTGGATTTTGCTTCAACTGATTTTCTTCACTACTTCTTGGTTTAGATCCCTTCATTTTAGAACCTCTCAAGTTTATTTTATCTTTCAAGCACCTACCAAAACAAGTTAAACTTCAAGGCACCCTTTAGTTATTAGTCAAACCAAAGAAAAATAATAACAATTTAATCTACTTGTTCTAGGCTTGCAAAAATGAAATCTAAGCGCTAAATAGCATGAGATCCAACTTCAAATGTTCAATATGACAAAACGGACCAGCGAGCAAACACTTACCAAAAATGCTAGGGAAGAGATCTAAAATGTGATAAAATGTAAAATATTTTGTTTGCAAAATTATATCTTTTGAAAGAGATTACTAAATGGAAGCAAGTAAAATGCAAGATATAGTTATGAGATGCAAAATATGAGATCTAAGTAACAACTAACTCTTGAAAACAAACTAATGCAAAATACAAATGCTAACTTTTTGACAACTTTTGAATTCGTTTTTTGTGTGAATTAGGGCCTTTAAAGAGGGATGAAAGAAATGAAGAGAAAATGAGGGAAGGAGGAGCTAGAAAAGAAGGGAGAGGAGATAGCAAGGAAGAGCGAATGAGGGAAGGAGGAGTGAGGCTTTAGAGAGCAAAAAAAACGAATGGGAGGATGAGGCAAAAAATGAGAGCTTGAGGAGAAGGGATAGCAAATCCAAAGAGAAAGAAGGGGATCAATGAGAAAACGAGGAGGCTTGAAGAGAAGAGCCTTTAGAACCAAGGTAACTAAGTTTATAAAAAAGTTTTTGTTGCTTGATGAAGGAAGAGGCAGATCTCTTCTAATGTGTTCCTTATCTTGAAATGAGGAGAAGCTTTGAAGACCTGCAAAAGATGTTGATTAGGTGCTGAATACCACTGATAAGCAAAGAATGGCTTAATCTCTGAGCCTTTCTCCACCTTGGGAAACCCCTGCAAAAAATCTTGTTATGGCATACACAAATAATGAACAAAATACTTCTAAGCAAAGCTAGAACATAGATTGAATATAGAATTTGCATAAACAAAGACAAAGTGAAAGAGATATCACCAATAGTGTGAAGAACACCCCAAATATTCCAGCATGGACCTCCAAAGTCTCAACTTTATTCAATACTTTAAACAAATCTTACAGAAAGAATTTGGCAGAGTGTTCATGCTCAAAATCTCCATGCTAAGAGAGCCAAAATGGCCTCTCTTTATAACAAAATACAAGAGTTAGCTAACCTAATTCGAATTGGCTTGGAGAAGAGAGCCAATAGCTTTGACATAAATCGAATTCCAATCATCCCTATGTCTAAATCCAATAAAGAACTAGCTTGGAGATAATCTCACCATACCACTCGAGTTAGGACCTTATGTGGATGGGGAGGTGGCCTCCACCTAGGCAATGTGCCCCCCATCCCAATCTTGGAAGTATCACCCACCACAAATCACATGCGATGTGTAGAATTCGAGCTCCCAAAGAGGATTGACGTGAGCACAAGGGAATAAAACATGATATTGACAAGGAGTTTGTCTTGAGTTATAGTGAGAGCCAAAACCTTGTTATTTCACAAGTTAAGGAGGGTGCCTACCATAGGCATAAATGCAACCAACCACCCACTAATCAAATGCCAACACACCAAATCGAGCTTTGCATGAGGAAAGGTGAATTAGCTTGAAGGAGATCTCTTGTAGTGACTGGATAGTTGATTGAATGATGACTGAGATGATTGGAATC
This sequence comes from Larix kaempferi, assembly GCA_027924585.1. Taxonomy (NCBI): domain Eukaryota; kingdom Viridiplantae; phylum Streptophyta; class Pinopsida; order Pinales; family Pinaceae; genus Larix; species Larix kaempferi. The sequence continues at coordinate 926,175 of BSBM01000854.1, forward strand.
TTCATTAATTCCCAATGCCATGTCAATTAGCCTTTTATTTTATTCATTTTGGATTATTTTGGAGAGATTTGCATTATCTCCAACATATTCATTTTTATTACTTTAATCAATAATTTCTCTGTAAATGAGTTTTTAGAGAAATCATTAATTATGAGACTGAATTGACATCCGAAACTTAGGATGAGCTGGTCCGGGGATCATGAGTGATTTTTGGATTAAGGTTCAAGCCTTCAATCACTAAATTCGGATCCCGAATGACTGACATATTACAAATTGAAAATTTTCCATTTAAACTATGGAAAACTTTAATAAAATTTAAAAATAATTAAAAACCCAAAATCGGAGGACCCGGTAAATTTTTTTCAAAATTTTTTTGAGGGTCGTAGAGACTTAGGACATGACCAAAACTTATTCTAATAGTGTCTAGTAGGCTTATATACTAGTTGGACTCTAATAACCCCCCATGGCTCAGATTTTCAAAATCAAGCATTCCAGCTTTGGAGGAAGCGGGAGAAAACCTCATCGATTATAGCTCGGCTATAGGCAAAGTATAATTGACAAGGGAAAAAACTCCCTGGAATACCTTAGTTGCTTAATCAATCCATGGGGAATCGAGCCACTCAAAATCCTACTAGCACACTTTATTACAAACCCCGTGGGGCCATGGTCATGTTGACTAAAAATAAAAATTGGCCAGCCAAAATTGGCTAATTATAAAGGATGGATCATCTGATACACTGGAACACAAACATTCATCATGTTTGTCAAATGGTGGCTCTTCATATAATCCAACTATGATACAAATAAGTTTGTAACATCTGGCTCCAACTGCGGGACGGGTGCTCGTTTGATTTATGGATCAAAAAGAGTTCTCGAGAATCCCAGAATATCAGTTTCCTGCATGGAAACAGAAGTGTCTTAGTCCATGCCTGCATGATAAAAATATGCCAAAATGAAATACTAACATGTAATATTTTTTGCTTTTTTCAATAATCAAAAGTACATGAAATAAAATCTTTTCTTTTCCAGCGTATATATGAAATATGATACAAAAGCTAACATATAAAAGCTATGATACATCAATATGGTACATAAGTAAAATACATAAAAATACAACAAGGATGGGTTTAGAGAAGCCCTGAGATGACCCCTTGGTCATCTTGGATGTTGCTTCGATAGAAAGGCTTCAGATGTTGCCCATTTCTGGGTAGGCTCAATTCTTCTCCTTCCATGGTATTCAGCAAGAAAGAATTAGTGCCAGCAATGGCATGGATGATAAATGGGCCTTTCCAAAGGCTGTCGAGTTTCCCATTCTTCCCAGGCTTCTCCCTTCTTTTATCCCATAGGAGAACAATATCTCCCACCTGGAGGGGTATTGGCTTGGTTGATTTGTAAAAAGTGCCCTTCATACTTTCTTGATGTCTTAGGGACTGATCAAGGGCATCTCTTCTTTCTTCATCTAACTCTATGATCTGATTTATCCTCTGCTCCATTTCCAACTTTTCCATTCCATACTCACTTATTAATTTGAAAATTGGAATCTGCATGCTAACCGGAAGGGTGGCTGTAAGACCATACAATAACTCCCATGCTCTCTTATTATCACCCACAGTTTTTTTAAGAATACTCATTAGATTTTTATTTTTAGACTCAGCAAGTCCATTTCCTTGTGGGTAGTAATCCGAGGAGTGGGATAGGATAATGCCATACTTAAAACAAAAGTAATTGACTTCTCTTGAACTGAAAGCCTTAGCATTATCAGTTGTTATTTTTAAAGGGATTCCAAATCTGGTGATGATTCTTTCTTCAATAAAGTTTATAACAACTCTTTCATCGACCTTTTTAGTAGGTATGGCCTCTACCCATTTAGTAAAGTAATCGGTTGCCGTAAGAATCCAGCAAAATCCATTGCTAGAGTTATCCTTGAACTTGTCGATAAAGTCAAGCTCCCATTGCTGAAAAGGGGCAAGCACCACAACTGGTGTAAGGGGAAGTGCAGCCAATTTCTGCTTCCCAGTAAAAAACTGACACTCTTTGCAACACTTGACATGTTTGTGAACATCTATGAAGATGGTGGGCCAATAGTATCCAACTCTCAAGATCTTGTGGGCAGTTGTATTTGCTGCATAATGGCCTCCACAAAATCCTGAGTGAAACTCAGTTAAGATTCTTTTGGAATCTTGTTCATTTACACACCTAAGTATGATGCCATCTGGGTTCCTCCAACCCAAACCTTCTTGGGTAAGGAAATACCTAGCAGTTTTCAGTCTTAAGGTCCTGTTATCACCTAAACTGTAGTTGCTCCTATAGATGTATCTATTAATGGATGGCAAGAGGAAAGAGCAACTCAAAAGGTGCAACCACGATCACCTCGACTTCCAATAGATGGTTGTCATGCCAATTGAGGAAACCTTCACTTTATGCTACCTAGCCCAAATAACAAAGGGGGAGACCCAGATCTTCTCTCGAAAGGAGAGATCAAACCAAACACCAAATTAAGGTTGAATATCAGTAAAGTAAAGTGTATGGCGCACCCTAGACCTAAAGATGAAATCACAATATGAGTAAGGGGTTCAATGAGTATAGCTGTAGTTCGTTGTTGATGTGAAAGTGACTTATAGTATTTGAAATGAGATCTAGGATTAAAGTACTAGTTCAATGTGAGAAAATCCACTGCCTTGGGAACCGTGTCCAATGCAGGGTAGTTTAAGGTTTGAATTGGGGTTAACTAGTACAAGTGACAAGCTTGATCATGAAGTATGATGACATCACAAGGGTTTGGTCCACCAAACAAGATCAACCCATAAGTTAATCCAACAATCTAGGAAATTTGAATTGACTTGGAGAGAGATCAGTGCCTTGGGAATTGGGATGAATGGAGTCAAGAAATGATTGACTTGTGGTTGATGACCCCTAAGGCATAAGACAAGTGGGATACTAAGGGTTTGATAGATGGATGAGTCTAGATCTAATAATTCATGACTTGACTTAAGTGGACCACAATCCCTTAAAACAAGGAATGCTATCCCCAAGGCAAGATTTGACAAAGTGGCCTACTAGACCTAGGTTTCAAGCTGTGCTTATTCCAAATCCACAAAAATCTCATGTACCCATGTCCTAGAAGTGGACCAACTCAAACTCCCAAGAAGTGCGACTTTGCCCAAGGAGGGTAAAATGTGGGGTAAATGGGATCAAAACAAGTCGAATGGCATCCAAACTTTAGATCCAAGTAATTTAAGCAATTGATGATGTGGATCTAGAAATTCATGGCAATCCAAGGGTTAGATCTTACTAGATCTAAGTTTGAAGATACCAAATGGTCCAAAAATGGGATCAAATCCCTTAAAACATGGAATGGGACCCACAAGGTAGAAATAAAAAAAGTGACAGTCTAGGGGTAAGTTTTAGAATGTGTAGACCACGAATCAAGTGAAAGCTCAACTACCCACCTACTAGATCTAGGTCAACTCACTCTCCCACGAAGTGCGACCTCACTTGGGGAAGCTAAGTTGGCTTGGGAAGGGGGTCAAATGGAGGCCAATCCTCACCAAACTATAGATCTGGGATGCCGTGGATACTATAGAGGTGGGTTTTAAATATTATACCCAACAAGCCACTAGATCTTAGTAGATATAAGAAAATGTAACAATGGAGGTTTTGATTAATTAGGGTTTTCAATTAAGTGTTGTGCCAATGGATTGGAATCAAGAAAAGAAGAAAAAACCTGTGGATCTTACCTGGATAACCTTGTAGATGCCTTGATGATGATGATCTATACAAACCCGATCAATTTGAAGCAATTTGGAGTAGATCTCTATGAAGTGCGATTTGCCTAAGGAGACCAATGCACCCTCCCTCCTGTACAATAAACGTCAACAATATAAGATTTATTGCATCAAGAGATAAAGACTAATGCTGCAAGAAAAATAACAGAAAGATAGCATAGATCACAATGATACTAATGATAACCCCATGTTACAAACGAATGCCAATCCAAGCGAGTTGAGGAAGCCCTACAAAAACACCCAAGGTTGAAGTCGCCCTCCTGTAGACAAGACAAAGATTTCCCAAAGATAGATCTTACCACAAATACCCAAATGCTAGGATGCAATAGACTATCCAATCACCATCGAAGAACACCAGATGCAAAGGAGATCACAAGAATTTCCATAAGAGAATTTTTATATATCAAGATTCCAAGAGCCAAAGACCCGTTACAATGAAAATCTCTCTCCTTTAAATAGATATGAGAGGCACCAAAACCCTAACCACTTTTTGAATGAGTGGCTAAGATTAAAAGATACAAATGTCTAATCAATGGTTGATATGAGCTCAACAATAAAATACATGGATCACTAATAAAATATAACAATAAGTGGACAAAATCGCCCTAGGAGAGGGGATCCCACTAAATCATGATGACAAAATATAATAAGAAGCTCATGGCGGGTCCAAGGGGTAATTTTAGACACCCTTGGTCAATCCCCATAGCACAATAATAATAAAATAGTCATCAAAGTACCAAATCGTGCCTCTATGGACAAATCGTGGGCCATAAAAGGCCTCAGAAATCATCAAAAAATGCCATAAGTGATGGATGCGGGTCCCGATGAAGCTGAAACTGTTGGAGAAGGTCGGGAAGACATCCCACTCATCATCACTGATAATTCCATGCCAAAACCTTGCCTCAGTAGCCCAAATCGAATTCCTCTGTAGCCATTTCAACTAATGTTGAACTGCCTCGAGAAGCGTGAAACTACCCAAAACTGCCTCCTGGAGTGCTTGCGCTGTCAAGGTGAGGGCACTAGTGTGTTCGGGATGGGGGTAATATGGTAAAAACAAGTGGTTGGACCACCCCCTCCAAGCACAGCGCCCTAGGTCAACTAGATAAAATCCAACACTGCTCTGACAAGGTCTCCGGTAGACCAAAACTGCACTGGGATAGCCTACTGAGGCTCAATCATCACTATAACTGCCCAAAACTTAAACCAGACTGTCTGATTGGAATCAGAAGGTCCAAATCCATCCAAGATGTGTACTCATACACCATATGTATCTCTGCATCATCATATAATATATCCAATATACCTGAACAGGTGAAATAATAATAATCTGTAAATGATCAAATAATGCTGAAAACCATAAATCATCATCAACCACCTGTATCTGATGCATAGAACAATCATGTACATGTATATAGACCATATATCATCTACCTGTGTCATCACAAGGTCCAACCATTTCATGTCGTGTAGTTGACCCTCGTCAAACTGGGTTTGACCAAGTCAACATGACCCAATATAACTCAAACTACCATCATAAGCTGCTGCAAAGTGTCAAAGGCTAATGCATGCTCTACAATTCATTCAAATGGAAATTATAACAAAAAACAATCATTAGTAGCGATCTACATCCAAATATATATTGTCATTAATTATTATTATAACTCAGATTGGACTTTCAAGACCATACTCACTTCATAGCTGTGATCAATTTGCTAGTGAAGGGTGAAGGCTAAGACAAACTGGTTAGGCTAAGGGATGATTAACTAACTCAATAATGTGGCACTTTGGATGTGGGAACGGGAAAACACACCATAGTATATACTGAATGAGAAACAACATAGGGAATGGAGGTGTCTCACAAATGGATAAGTTGTTTAAAGAGGGTTTATTCACCTTTAACAGATGCGCACAATCCATAATACAAATGAGGCCAGCAATTTTTATAATATAGCATTTAAGTTCCATTGCTTTTTGGGCCTGAATTTTCCATAGCCTTTGATCTATGTGTGTTTATAAACACATTGCATAGATTTACATTTATTTAAGGCTTTTTGCTACATGTGTGTTTTTAAGGCACTTGTTTACCTGAGCACTTCTAGGTGTGTCATAGATAGCTTGTTTACCTAGGTATTTACATCTCCAAAAGATAAAACATTTTATTTTTCATGGCCTTTTTCATTTGGCATGCCTTTCATTCGGCATGCCTTTCATTCATGTGTGTTGAAAAACACATTGCATGAACAGGCTTTTCATACAAGATATAACATTTCATTTTTCCAGATTTTGTATTCATGGCAACACTAAAAGTTTTAGGTTTAGCCAACAAAACTTTAGTGACTAGGGGGAATTCACAAGGAAATCCAACTCACCATAGGAAATTTTTGTCACCAACTCAGAGCCGAGACACAATAAATAGGGAAGCTCATCCAATACAGAGGCTATAGTGGGGAAAAGTCCTCCATGCCACTAGTCAAGTAGTAAGTCAAGGTGATAGACTGAAAGGTAGGTAATGGATGGATGAAGACAATGAATAATGGAGCCAACACTAGCAAGCCAAGGTACGGTGGAATGATCACCTCTATTCTCCCTAAGGAGGGTAAAACCAATGAGTATGAATAATGAACTTCTAAGTCTGAGTAGAGACAATAGAATATATCTAATAAGATCAATCAGGTCCACATATCTATATGATTGCCAAATCATGATACTAAGTGTCAAGACATGCCATAAGAATGAATATAAAAGCAATCTAGCCACAACACTACAATATACCTGTTGAGTCATATACTTGAATGCTCATCCTCTGAACCATCATCTGTCCACTGAAACTGCTGCTGTAACTCTGGGCACCACTGACTGCTCTGTACAAATGGTATAATGGCTACATCGGTCATCTCTCTGAGTGTCCTGAGACTCAGTCATGGCATGGGAAATATATATGTCCAATATCTGATAGTGATCTGTAGTAGATGCTCATCTCGGCATCTCAATGTAAGGGAACTGGCTGAATAGTGTACTGGAATCTGACAAAAAATGTATGGTAGCCCGGCTACTATATATGTGATAACATCTGGCTCCGGCTGGGACAAGTGCTATACTGAAATGAGTGCTTGAGAACCTCAGAATCTCTGGTCCTCGAACTCTACTACTCGAATCGTCGATCCAACACTCTACCATCTTGCTTTCTCTCTTTTTTTTTTATTATGCACCTGTATCTGCATTCACAACACTAAACAAAATACCTCATGCAGCATGTATGGGAAAAATATAAATCCAACTGAAATGAAATCTATTCTATGTCAGAAAAATAAAATATAACAATAGAAAGTAAATTTAATCTACTAACACAACTTGCAAAGTTTGACATTTTATTGTGCAGGAAAATAAAAGTGACAGGTACTCAATTAAACTAGGAGTTTCAACAAGAGCTTAGGGAAAAACAAAAGGTGCCAGACTCAATGGCTGAAAAACTAACTACTACCCAAGTAGGCTTATTCAGTTTCATACCTACTCTAATCTAACCGGTCAAACCAAATGCTAGGTAAAATCATAGATCCAGTGCAACCATTCATCGAACAAGTTAATGATTCTTCTTTGATTTTTGCTTAGAAAACAAGTTAGGACTAGATTAAGGATTAATGAAATTGATAGCACAACTTTCCTGACTTGTTCAAAAATTGAGAAAGGAGTTGAATGGTGCAAAATGAAATCATGCCAAGGGAAAGACTGATTACGGAAAACATCCTCCATCCAAGAATTAATAGGATCATAAAATTCACGAAGATGATTGTTTAAAATTCATGCAACGCAAATACATGGCATTTGATTTAATAAAGTACTTTCCTTACTCACTTCTCTTGCATATTCAATTTGGTTCTCCCTGGGATTAATGATCAAATTGAAACCAAGTGGGGATAACTTAAAGTTTAAAATATGGAAAAACAAAGTCAGACCCACTTGATGCTCAAAACTGGAGAAAAAATGGAATTGATCTTTGAACACCTTTCCTAGCCACCAAGAGTGATTGATAACTTGACAACAAGCATTATGGTTCCAAAGTGACTGAAAAGGGAAATGAAGTGTTTTTTCTCCAAACATGTAATCATGCTTATACTTCCTTCTGAAAAAGGCAAAAGATTGACTATAGCACCAACCCAAAGATGATTGAAAGAGTTGGGAAGGGAGGGTGGATTGCAAATATGAAAATTCTCCCAAATGGATAGACAAGTTCGACCTTAGATTTTGACAAAAGAAAACACTCTTTACTCTAGGAATTATTTCAAGCTTTTGATCAAGTTTAATATTTACAATCTGAGGACAAGATTGAACATAGCTATCTAACTCTAAGCTATCTTGACTACGGATAAAAAAAGGAAAATTTAAAGATTCATTATAAGAAGTGGAGCAAAGATTAGAATATCTAGTATGATTCACTAATTCATCCTCACCTTGAGATTGACTTATTGATTCATCATTAAATTCATACGAGGATCAATGATCATTTTTATTCAATTTGTCAGGGATAAAATTAACAAGCTCATCTAAAACATCCTGATTATTTTCACAATGATCATGTGAAAGCACTACTAAATGAACTTGGTTAATGTCTCCACTTTCTTCTTCTTCAGTAAGTTGATAAGGAATTGAATGATCACTAAAGACAGAATGACTAATGAGTTTCTCTGAGGGAGGAACTTCAGTAAACCTGTTAACTAAAGGCTCATCCTCAGAAATTCCATTAGGATCAGGACTAGGGCTACTTAAAAAGCAATTTGGAAACTTATGGTTTGTACAATGATTAAATATTTGACTTTCGATTGACTCAAAAGTAGAAGACTTATCATCAGAAGAAATTGGGCAGGAAAGGTCATCTCCGTATGTTGACAAATCACTTGATATTTGATTGTTAAATGATTCAACAATAGGATCGGAAAGGGGAAGGTTTTGATCTTGGATTTGATTTGAAAGATACATATCATCGAATTCACTTCCCCATTCTTCTAGGAATTTATTTTCAAACATGTCATAACCCAAAATGCTATTGGGTTTCTAATTCAAAAGCCTGAGTCCAGCTCTTTCTTTGAAAGATGAAGCCAATAGTTTCATACACACATCCTCATGGGTTATGGATAACTCTTTAATAATTTCCCTAAAAAGTTCAAGGTGTCTTTTAGCAGAGATTTCATAACTTCCATCGAAAATAGGCAACCTTGCACATGATTGATGAGGAATATGATGAGCATACCCAACAATTTTTGAAAAGTCAAAAACTTTTAAATGACCGAAAGTTCTAGGTCGCTCAGAAGCAGCCATGGATAATAATTTTTTATTTTTTATTATTTTATTATTTTTTATATTTTTATATTTTATTTTTTTTTTAATATTTTTATATTTATTTTAAAATTCAAGAACTTGAAAACAAAATGATGCACCCCATGGGTTCTAGATAATGATAAGATCTATCTTAATTCTAGTATTGTAAGGATGCAAATGAGCTCGCTCCTCGGCGGAGTCATGGTTTGGAGTCGCCACGTAGACTTTAAACTTCTTCTACCAAGATATATGTCGTTTAGAATGCAGGAGAGATACAATGTCAGACCAAGGTAAGCCTCTGCCCTCCCCGGCAACGACGCTAAAATGTTATCACCTAAACTGTAGTTGATCCTATAGATGTATCCATTAATGGATGGCAAGAGGAAAGAGAAACTCAAAAGGTGCAACCACGATCACCTCGACTTCCAATAGATGGTTTTCATGCCAATCGAGGCAACCTTCACTTTATGCTACCTAGCCCAGATAACAAAGGAGGAGACCCAGATCTTCTCCTGACAGGAGAGATCAAACCAAACACCAAATTAAGGTTGAATATCAGTAAAGTAAGGTGTATGGCACACCCTAGACCTAAAGATGAAGTCACACGATGATTAAGGGGTTCAATGAGTATAGATTTAGTTCGTTGTTGATGTGAAAGTGACTCATAGTATTTGAAATGAGATCTAGGATTAAAGTACTAGTTCAATGTGAGAAAATCCACTGCCTTGGGAACCGTGTCCAATGCAGGGTAGTTTAAGGTTTGAATTGGGGTTAACTAGTACAAGTGACAAGCTTGATCATGAAGTATGATGACATCACAAGGGTTTGGTCCACCAAACAAGATCAACCCACAAGTTAATCCAACAATCTAGGAAATTTGAATTGACTTGGAGAGAGATCAGTGCCTTGGGAATTGGGATGAATGGAGTCAAGAAATGATTGACTTGTGGTTGATGACCCCTAAGGCATAAGACAAGTGGGATGCTAAGGGTTTGATAGATGGATGAGTCTAGATCTAATAATTCATGACTCGACTTAAGTGGACCACAATCCCTTAAAACAAGGAATGCTATCCCCAAGGAAAGATTTGACAAAGTGACCTACTAGACCTAGGTTTCAAGCTATGCTTATTCCAAATCCACAAAAATCTCATGTACCCATGTCCTAGAAGTGGACCAACTCAAACTCCCAAGAAGTGCGACTTTGCCCAAGGAGGGTAAAATGTGGGGTAAATGGGATCAAAACAAGTCGAATGGCATCCAAACTTTAGATCCAAGTAATTTAAGCAATTGATGATGTGGATCTAGAAATTCATGGCAATCCAAGGGTTAGATCTTACTAGATCTGAGTTTGAAGATACCAAGTGGTCCAAAAATGGGATTAAATCCCTTAAAACATGGAATGGGACCCACAAGGTAGAAATCAGAAAAGTGACAGTCTAGGGGTAAGTTTTAGAATGTGTAGATCACGAATCAAGTGAAAGCTCAACTACCCACCTACTAGATCTAGGTCAACTCACTCTCCCAAGAAGTGCGACCTCACTTGGGGAAGCTAAGTTGGCTTGGAAAGGGGGTCAAATGGAGGCCAATCCTTACCAAACTATAGATTCGGGATGTCGTGGACACTATAGAGGTGGGTTTTAAATATTATACGCAACAAGCCACTAGATCTTAGTAGATCTGAGAAAATGTAACAATGGAGGTTTTGATTAATTAGGGTTTTCAATTAAGTGTTGTGCCAATGAATTGGAATCAAGAAAAGAAGAACAAACCTGTGGATCTTACCTAGATAACATTGTAGATGCCTTGATGATGATGATCTATGCAAACCCGATCTATTTGAAGCAATTTGGAGTAGATCTCTATGAAGTGCGATTTTCCCAAGGAGACCAATGCGCCCTCCCTCCTGCATAATAAACATCAACAATATCAGATTTATTGCATCAATAGATAAAGACTAATGCTGCAAGAAAAATAACAGAAAGATAGCATCGATCACAATGATACTAATGATAACCCCCTGTTACAAACGAATGCCAATCCAAGCGAGTTGAGGAAGCCCTACAAAAATTCCCAAGGTTGAAGTTGCCCTCCTATAGACAAGACAAATATTTTCCAAAGATAGATCTTACCACAAATACCCAAATGCTAGGATGCAATAGACTATCCAATCACCATCTAAGAACACCAGATGCAAAGGAGATCACAAGAATTTCCATAAGAGAATTTTTCTATATCAAGATTCCAAGAGCCAAAGACCCGTTACAATGAAAAGCTCTCTCCTTTAAATAGATAGGAGAGGCACCAAAACCCTAACCACTTTTTGAATGAGTGGCTAAGATTAAAAGATACAAATGTCTAATCAATGGTTGAGATGAGCTCAACAATAAAATACATGGATCACTAATAAAATATAACAATAAGTGGACAAAATCGCCCTAGGAGAGGGGATCCCACTAAATCATGATGACAAAATATAATAAGAAGCTCATGGTGGGTCCAAGGGGTAATTTTAGACACCCTTGGTCAATCCCCATAGCACAATAATAATAAAATAGTCATCAAATTACCAAATCGTTCCTCTATGGACAAATCGTGGGCCATAAAAGGCCTCAGAAATCATCAGAAAATGCCATAAGTGATGGATGCGGCTCTCGATGAAGCTGAAACTGCTAGAGAAGGTCGGGAAGACATCCCACTCATCATCACTGATCATCACATGCCAAAACCTTGCCTCAGTAGCCCAAATCAAATTCCTCTGTAGCCATTTCAACCAATGTTGAACTGCCTCGGGAAGCGTGAAACTGCCCCAAACTGCCTCCTGGAGTGCCTGCGTTGTCAAGGTGAGGGCACCAATGTGTGTCCGGGAGGGGGGTAATATGGTAAAAATAAGTGGCTGGACCACCCCCTCCAAGCACAGCACCCTAGGTCAACTAGATAAAATCCAACACTTCTCTGATAGGGTCTCCGACAGACCAAAACTGCACTGGGATAGCCTATTGAGGCTCAATCATCACTGTAACTACCCAGAACTAAAAACAAACTATCACATTGGACTCAGAAGGTCCAAATCCATCCAAGATGTGTACTCATACACCATATGTATCTCTGCATCATCATATAATATATCCAATATACCCGAACAGGTGAAATAATAATAATCTGTAAATGATCAAATAATGTTGAAAACCATAAATCATCATCATCTACCTGTATCTGATGCATAGAACAATCATGTACATGTATATAGACCATATATCATCTACATGTGTCCTCACAAGGTCTAACCATTTCATGTCCTATAGTTGACCTTGGTCAAACTAGTTTTGACCAAGTCAACATGACCCAATATAACTCAGACTACCATCATAAGCTGCTGCAAAGTGTCAAAGGTTAATACATGCTCTAAAATTCATTCAAATGGAAATTATAACAAAAATCAATCATTACTGGCGATCTACATCCAAATATATATTGTCATTAATTATGATTATAACTCAAATTGGACTTTCAAGACCATACTCACTTCATAGCTGTGATCAATTTGCTAGTGAAGAGTGAAGGCTAAGACAAACTGGTTAGGCTAAGGGATGACTAACTAACTCAACAATGTGGCACTTTGGATGTGGGAACGGGAAAACACACCATAGTATATACTGAATGAGCAACAACACAGGGAATGGCGGTGTCTCACAAATGGATAAGTTGTTTAAAGAGGGTTTATTCACCTTTAACAGATGCGCACAATCCATAATACAAATGAGTCCAACAACTGTTTTGATATAGCATTTAAGTTCCATTGCTTTTTGGGCCTGAAGTTTCCATAGCCTTTTATCTATGTGTGTTTATAAACACATTGCATAGATTTACATTTATTTGAGGCTTTTTGTTGCAGGTGTGTTTTTAAGACACTTGTTTACCTGAGCACTTCTAGGTGTGTCATAGATAGATTGTTTACCTAGGTATTTACATTTCCAAAAGATATAGCATTTTATTTTTCATGGCCATTTTCATTTGGCATGCCTTTCATTCATGTGTGTTGAAAAACACATTGCATGAACGGGCTTTTCATACAAGATATAACATTTCATTTTTCCAGATTTTGTATTCATGGCAGCACTAAAAGTTTTAGGTTTAGCCAACACAACTTTAGTGACTAGGGGGAATTCACAGGGAAATCCAACTCACCATAGGCAATTTTTGTCACCAACTCAGAGCCGAGACACAATAAACTGGGAAGCTCATCCAATACAGAGGCTATAGTGGGGAAAAGTCCTCCATGCCACTAGTCAAGTAGTAAGTCAGGGTGATAGACTGAAAGGTAGGTAATGGATAGATGAAGACAATGAATAATGGAGCCAACTCTAGCAAGCCAAGGTATGGTGGAATGATCACCTCTATTCTCCCTAAGGAGGGTAAAACCAATGAGTATGAATAATGAACTTCTAAGTCTGAGTAGGGACAATAGAATATATATAATAAGATCAATCAGGTCCACATATCTATATGATCGCTGTTAACTTTTCAGAATTTACTTCAATCTCATCTAGCATCTTAACTGAGAAAAAAACATGTACAGTAAATCTACAACATATCAATCATGGAAACAATAATTCAAGCACATAAGAGACATAGAGTTTACTTGGGGAAAACCATAAAGGTGAAAAACCCCAATAACTTCCTTAGAGATAGATAGAGCAAATATACAACCAGAATACAAGAGATAGTCTTCTCCTAGCAGCAGAGCCTCCTCCTCCACAAGTGCGCCACTCTCCCAAGTGTGAGTGAGATAATAGAATGTGTAAAATGAGAGAGACACACTCTCTATTTATACACTAACTTGACTTGACCTTTACTCAACTAGGTCGGCCTCAACTTACCCACTTAACATAATGCTGACTAGGCCGACCCCCACTAGGGTGGTCTAATAACCCTTTGACCCACATGGCCGACCCCCAATAGGGTGGTCTAATAACCCTTTGACCCACATGAATTATACAGGGCCGACTCCAACAAGGTGGTCTAATAACCCATCAAGTATAAGTTACGACACTTACAATATAAATGACGACACTTCCATATAGAGGAATAATAACATCTCTATAGGAATACAACCACTTCCGTATAGAGGAATAATAACATCTCTATAGGAATACAATATACATATATGTGAAATACATTCTGAAGTTACATATACATCAACACTCCCTCTTAACTAGGAAGGCATTTCTCGACATAGGTCTTATAGCACAAGTCATCTTCTCTGGATCATCGTCACTGGATAGTTGTCATCGAGTCATCATCGTTACTGCTATCTCAATCAATCTCTGAATCTACTCGTCATAGGAAGTTCTACAGAGCTAGTCCTTTTTCATACTAGATGTAGGCCCACCACCTGCAGGTCTTCGTCATCACTGGCCATACTGTGGAATCTTCAGGACTTATTACGTGAGTCACAAAACCTGGCTGGAGCATCCCAGGCTATTACGAGCACACATCTCTACCTGTCGGATCTCCCAGGGGCACATTACATGTGACCCATCACAAAACCTGGCTGAAGCATCCCAGGCTGTTATGAGCACACAGCTCTACCTGTCGGATCTCCATGGAGCACATTACATGTGATCTCACCACAAAACCTGGCTGAAGCATCCCAGGTTGTTACGAGCACATAGCTCTACCTGTCGGATCTCCCAGGAGCACATTACATGTGGTCCACCACAAAACCTGGCTGAAGCATCTGAGGCCTTTTTCATCCTGTTCAGATCTCCCAGGAGCAAATTACATGTGGTCATGGAAAAACCTGGCTGAAGCATCTAAGGCCTTTTTCATCCTGTCCAGATCTCCTAGGAGAAAATTACATGCCATAGGACAAAACCTCGCAAGAGCATCTTAGGATGTTACAAGTACACAACTCTGACCTAAAGATTTCCCAGGGCACAAATTATATGTCCTCCCAGAGCAATGTCTCGAAAGAGCATCCCAGGCTGTTACGGGTACACAACTCCGACCTATAGGATCTCCTAGAAATGCTCATCTGCACAACCTGATCCACAACCACAAAGTATCATCCTGATACTCACCATAAATCATCCTGATGTACACATGATCATCCTGATCATCATCACTGCAACATCCTGCTGCATGTCATCTGGAGAAGCTCGTCATCCACGATCATCCTGATCATAAAATGCATCCACCTGATGCATACCAAGTATCTACCTGATACATATCATCATATATAATCTACCTGATAATACAATGTATCCACCTGATACATACACAGATACATGATCCACACAATGTATCCACCTGATACATATCAACATACATGATCTCAGTATCCACCTGATACATATACAGATACATGGTCCAAGCATCCAACATGATGCATATACAAAATACATACAAAAGATCCAACTGATCATATCCAGCATCCATAATGATGCATACATACATAAATGATTCAACTGATCATATCCAGCATCCAACATCCAACATGATGCATATATATATAAATGATCCAACTGATCATAACAAGCATCCAACATGATGCATATATACATATACAGAGTAGTAACTGGAGCATCATCCTGATGCTCGTCATCCATGATCCTCCTGATCATCATAGCATCGCCCTATTCAAATCATCTCATCATCCACAAAGCATAGCCTAGATGCACATCATCCAGCACTTACACCACCGACATGGGAGAACACATCAACGACCATTCGGGGAAGGATCCAACCCTTAATTTTTCACCATGGGATAACACATCTACCCCCATGTGAAAAATGGCTCAGCAATGTCAGAAAATCTCATGTGCATCTGCATCTTCTGGACTCATCACTTCCCTTTGGAAGGAACCCTGATCTGAAGTGCACCAAGCCTCTCTCTGAAGTACTCGAAAGTGGACTCTGGCCAACGGCTTGGTCAATACATCTGCAACTTGCTCATCTGTCGCAACATACTCTGCTTTGGCTGTACTCAGTGCTACGTACGACTGATTCCTGCTAAACTAAGATATCACACCTGATCCCATACTGAAGCAACACCCAGGAGTGCTCTTCTTATCTGCAGCACTGCCTGCCCAATCTGAATCAACATAACCCTGCAGGTTAAACTTTTGATTCGCATCATACTTGAGCCCATAGTCAACCGTACCCTTCAGGTACCTCAAAATATGCTTTACAGCAACCAGCTGAACACCTCTGGGATCGGTTAGGAACTGGCTCAATGTGTTCACCACAAAGCAAATATCTGGTCTAGTGTTCGTCAGGTACATCAAGGACCCAAAAATCTGATGATACCTCATGACATCAACCGGATCAAATGGAGTATCACACAGAACCTTCAGGTTCAATGCCATAGGTGTGGCCATAGCCTTGCAGTCCATCATCCCGAACCTCTTCAGGATCTCTACTGCATACTTCCCTTGTCCAAGGAAGATTCCATCTGCACTCTGCCACACCTCCATGCCAAAAACAAATAGTGCATCATCCCCAAGTTCTTCATCTCGAACTCGGCAGCAAGCTTCCGTTGCGTGTCGGTAATAAATCTATCTTCACCTGTAATAAACAGGTCATCCATATACAAAATTAGTATCATTGGATTGCCTTCCTCAACCTTGTAGTAAAGGTTGGAATCCGCTTTACTCTTGGTAAATCCCAAACTGGATAGAAAGCTGTCTATCCTACCATACCAAGTTCTGCACATATATGACTCCCTGTCATGTGTCTCATAACCAAGTGGCTTCTCCACATACACTTATTCTTCAACTACACCATTCAAGAAGTTTGTCTCGAAATCCATCTAATGTATCTTCCACTTCATCACTACAGCCAGAGCAAGTACGGATCTAATGGAAGTGTATCTGGCTACAGGAGCAAAAGTCTCTATGCTACCACCTGCAGCATGCTTGATCTTGTAGATCCTCTTGGAAGTCACTACAGACTACCCTTTGTGACTGCATCCCAAACATCTTCATGATCGACTGGTACTCCTCGATCATGGCATTCTTCCCAAATCCAGGGAACTTCAATATCTTCAATATTTTCAATAGATAACTTTGTTGTTGAACAAATGTTGTAGTCCTTCTTTTGTAG
Source organism: Larix kaempferi (assembly GCA_027924585.1). Taxonomy (NCBI): domain Eukaryota; kingdom Viridiplantae; phylum Streptophyta; class Pinopsida; order Pinales; family Pinaceae; genus Larix; species Larix kaempferi. Next base: position 943,378 of record BSBM01000854.1, read on the forward strand.
GTGATGGTATACGATCTTTCCTACACAACAAGTTAAATTGCATGATTAGAAAAAATCTCATATTTTTCAGAACAAATTCTTACACAAAGAAATATGTCATACAGTCATGCAATTATCTTAACCAATGCTTCAATACAACATTTATCCATATTCCGTAACTTTCTAGATGCCTTCCAATCTCTACCAAAACATTGTTAAGAGTGTGCACAACTCTTAACATGTCAGCAAAGAGGTTTCATTCTAGATAAGTAGCAATGGAATGGTGTACAGTTCCATAGGCCATTTACCCATGTATATTAGTAGTATATTGTTCATCAATGCAACTATTCTAATATGCATAATGCACAGCCTAATTCTAAGAACATAAGCATATACATCATTGAATAACATTATGTAAGAAATGACAATTCAAATACTTATCTTTGTTTGGTTGCTAGGTGGACTCCCTCTGAATCTTTGCAACTCCATTCTGATGTGGATTGTGAGTAGTGGTCAACTCCCTCTGAATATCTGCATCCTTGCAGAAACTACGGAAGTGTGCTCCTTTGCTTTCTTGCAGGAACAACTGGAGTGTGCTCCCTCTTGATCTTTGCTTCATGGATTACCTGTCCTTGAACTTACATCCATCCTTAATCACTATGCATGCTTATTATTATCATCATTGTGTTATCCTTGAGGTCTCACACATAATCACACATTTATTAGTATAATCTTAATACTATCAAAACACAATAGTCTTAAACATGTATAGTCATGATCATTCACAGATAATAAACATTAGTATTCAAGGTTTCAAAGAAGTCTTCTTTTACTCATGCATATTCTTATTTGATCATAGGACTCTTCTGATTAGTTAAATCATCAATGCATAAACCCGTGATTACTCAAACCTATACCTTCATGATTCTTCTGGTTAGTCATATCATCAATTATGGTAAGAAACATAATATGCATACATCCATTACTATTCAAACCTATGACTTCATGAATAATCATTATCAACAACACAATAGTATAAGATCCTAACACAAGGTAGGATTCTAGATTTATATAGGAAAAACATACCTGGATTAGCATGCTATCTAGATATGTCTAACATACCCGCATAATGTCTTCTGGTTCTCTTCAGTGACTTGTGCTAGTAACTTGCATGTCTCATAAGTTAACCATTGTAGAACCAAGTTATACATACCTCGTAAGTAGATCTTCTATGTGATCCATGACAATGGATGAATCTCTGTCTTCATGTCACGATGATCATATGTTCTTGAAGTAGAACATGATTTGCCTTTCTCGGTGTACCTTTTATGTTAGCAGACAACATAAACCTCATACAACACCATAATGCATTAGTACAATCATAAGTGTCAACACCCTAATCAATGAATATCTTCTATCATGCATTCATAATTTTGTTAAGGTGATACGACAAATCTCAAATCAAGATTGTACTAACCATAATAATCATGAAGACAAACATACCATAAACTTAAACATGAAGAAATCTCGAAACATACCTCGATGAGTCATACCTGTCGAGATCGCTTGTAATCTTCTTATGTAAGGCCTTAGCCTCATCTCCCTCTGAAACAGGAACTTCTTCACTTATGCAGGTGACCAATCCAACGTCTTCTAGGATTAACCCAATCCACTTGATTTGCAAGAACTGGACTTGGAGCTGGATTAGGGTTTTTCAGAGAAACCCCAAAAATTCAAACTTTGAATTTCAAACTTCCGAAAGGATAGAAATATGCGCCTTCATGAGCTGATCAAGCTGGTATATTCAAAATTTGAAAACTACAAAGTTTCACTCCTCAATTTTGCCTTTGAAACTTCCAGATTCACTGGACGTGACCCCGAACTAGGATTTTATGAAGCCCACTCTTCTACCCAATCAAAAGGTTTGATCCAAAGCTCTAAGCTTCTATTTTTATGAGGAGCTTCCAGCCGTGGTCACAGATTTCAAAAATTCTCATTTTTGCGGAAGCCCTAATTTTCCACTTTTCTGATCAAAGTCCCGAACTAGGGTCTGATCAAGCCCTGCCTTCTGCCCAACCAAATATTATGATCTTGATCTCTAAATTTCGATTTTGATGATTAGAATTCAGTCGTGGTCTCTGATTACAAAAATTCCAACTTTATCCGAAACCCTAAATTCCGGAAGCCATGAATGAAGGTGCTCAAAAATAATTTTGTTTTGACAGAAATATGTACCTGATTGTTTCTAGTGTAACTCTGAAATTTTCGATCCACATGGTCTGAAAAAGTTTCTTGAGATATCCCTACCTGTCATATTTCCATCTAGATAGGTCTGACCTCAATTGGATTCTCTGAGAGAGAGTTATGCCACGGGTCGTAACGTGACCTGTTTATGGGATAAAACAGGAGAGCGAACTTGTACGACATGACACGTGTCACTGGTTCAACTTCGGCCTTTGAAACATTTTCCTGAGATAGTACAGTCTGTGTAATACCTGTCACTTTTTACTAAATTTCATTTGGAGCTTCCTAGCCCAAGTTATGACGTTTTTCCAAAGGTCACCTGATTTTGACTCAGATCGGGAAGAGGCAGAAACCGTATATTGTACAGATCATAAATCACAAAGTACAATGAATTAGAGGTTTTCCTTTGGACACAAGGTACATGGGGATCGTATCTTCTACTTGTAAAAGTTTCAGACCCAAAAAATTTGCCAAAACGGATTTATAGCGAAAGTGCTACGATGGCTGGTTTTTTCTATATCAAGCCCTAGCATCGTAATTGCAACAAGTGTCATACATGCCATATCATGCCTTCTTTCAGGCTAGCTCTGTTACCATGTTAACTTTTCAGAATTTACTTCAATTTGATCTAGGATCTTAACTGAGAGAACAACATGTACAAAAAATCTACAGCATATCAATCATGGACACAATAATGCAAGCACATAAGAGACACAGAGTTTACTTGGGGAAAACCATAAAGGTGAAAAACCCCAATAACTTCCTTAGAGATAGATAGAGAAAAGATACCACCAGAATACAAGAGATAGTCTTCTCCTAGCAGCAGAGCCTCCTCCTCCACAAGTGCGCCACTCTCCCAAGTGTGAGTGAGAGAATAGAATGTGTAAAATGAGAGAGACACACTCTCTATTTATACACTAACTTGACTTGACCTTTACTCAACTAGGTCGGCCTCAACTTAACCACTTAACATAATGCTGACTAGGCCGACCCCCACTAGGGTGGTCTAATAACCCTTTGACCCACATGGCCGACCCCCAATAGGGTGGTCTAATAACCCTTTGACCCACATGACTTATACAGGGCCGACCCCAACAAGGTGGTCTAATAACCCATCAAGTATAAGTTACGACACTTACAATATAAATGACGACACTTCCGTATAGAGGAATAATAACATCTCTATAGGAATACAACCACTTCCGTATAGAGGAATAATAACATCTCTATAGGAATACAATATACATATATGTGAAATACATTCCGAAGTTACATATACATCAACAATCGCCAGATCATGATACTTAGTGTCAAGACATGCCATAAGAATGAATATAAAAGCAATCTAACCACAACACTACAATATACCTACTGAGTCATATACCTGAATGCTCATCCTCTGAACCATCATCTGTCCACTGAAACTGTTGCTATAACTCTGGGCACCACTGACTGCTCTGTACAAATGGTATAATGGCTACATCGGTCATCTCTCTGAGTGTCCTGAGACTCAGTCATGGCATGGGAAATATGTATATACTATCCAATATCTGATAGTGATCTATAGTAGATGCTCATCTCAGTATCTCAATGTATGGGAACTGGCTGAATAGTGTACTGGAATCTGACAAAAAATGTATGGTAGCCCGACTACTATATATGTGATAACAGGCCCTTCGCTTGTGACCTTTGAGGTGATCAGGGCAATTGAAGTGGAGAAGGAAGTAAATGATGTTGGAATACCAGATGTTGTCAAGCTCTTGGAGTGCAGGAGTCATGGAAGGTCGAGGAATGTTGTGTTTAGCAATCATTTCAATGGCTTCTTCATTCTTTTGAGTGAGCATTTTAGCAAGACCTTTCCTTTTGATTAACTTGGTGGGTTTTATCTCAAGGTCATATTCCTGTATTTTGGAAACCCATGTACCTCTTATTCCTAAGCAATCCTGTCGAGATAGGATGTCTTTTACTGTAGCATGGGGAACATACCCTATAACTTTGGAGTAGCCGATATATGTTCTGAAGTGATTCAAAGATTTAACCAAGGCATAGGCCTGATTTTCCATGATTGTGTACTTTAGTTCAGAATGCTGCAAGGCTCTACTCATAAAGGCAATCGGTTGCTCAAACCCTTCGAAGTTCTTCTGGAGCAACACACCGGCAATGGTGTCTTCTGAGGCAAAGGAAAAGATCATGAAATCTTTCGTGTAATCCGAGCTGACTAAGACAGGTGATCTAGTGATGGAATCCTTTATGGTGTCAAAAGCATTTTTTCCTTCATCTGTCCATATGAACTTAGCATTCTTTTTTAGGAGAGCTTGCATGGGTTTCATGAGTTCAGCAAGGTTAGGAATGAATCTCCTTATGAAATTTATATTACCATTGAATGATTGGAGACCCTTAACATTTGTAGGAAGGGGAATATTCTGTATAGCCTCGATTCTCTCGGGGTCAATCTTAACCCCGTCTTTGTTAATGATGTGACCCAAAAGTTTTCCTTCTTCAATACCCAATACTGACTTAGCCAGATTTAAAGAAATGCCATATTCTCTGCATCGTTGGAAAACTTTCCTAAGGTGGTCAACATGGCTAGATATTTCCTTGGAAAAAAAAGTCAAATCATCCTGATATATTTCAATAATTTTTCCTATCGAATCATTGAAAGCATAATCCATGGCCCTCTGGAAAGTGGCCCCAGCATTTGTGAGACTAAAAGGCATTCTCAGATATTCAAAAGTTCCCCAAGGGGTTGTGAATGTTGTTTTTTGCCTATCCTCCTCTTTGATAACAACCTGATTGTAACCTGAAAATCCATCAAGCATGGACATCATCGTAGATCCAGTGACCCGTTGGAGGAGGGTCTCCATGTTGGGGAGTGGATAATTATCTTTCTGGCAGGCTATGTGAATATTTCTAAAATCAATGAATATCCTAATACTCCCATTCTTCTTCCTTACCACAACTAAGTTGGATCACCATGATGTATCTCGGGTGGGTGCTATAATACCTGTTGCCAGCATTTTCTCTAATTTCTTCTTGACAATAGGGGCCAACTTAGGATTTATTTGTCTAAGTTTTTGGCAGAAAGGCTTTACATTTCGCATTCCTGGTTTCAGAGGGATGGTATGTTGGAAAACATCCTCCCTATAAGCTTTTAGCTCGTCATATGTAAATGCAAAAATGTCTCTATATTCTTTTACCAAGTTTATTAGAGCATTCCTTTCCTTTTCAGAAGTTCCTTTTCCTATTTTGATGATTTTCAGATTTGTTTTAGATCCAATGTTCATCTCAATGTAATCACCGAGTTTCAATTGGTCGATGTTATTTCTCTTTCCATCCTACCTATCAAAAATGTTTTCTAGCTTAGTAGATCCATGTGACATAGGGTTCATGTTTTGGCTATCTTCTCGATACTGCTTGTCTTCCTCCTACTTGTTTATCTTGAAATTTGAGAACTCATCCAAGTTATTAATAAATTTCATAATCTTTGAAAATTTTCCAGTGGCTTATGTTGTCTGGGACTGATGGCCTATAATTAATCTCAAGGGTACAGTCTCCATTCAACATTTCTTCTGAAGGTTAGAGGGTGGATGTTGCAACTGCCAATCTATTTGCCACATTGTTCTCTTCCCTATGGATTGCTTTTATGTTTAGTGCATCAAAGTACTCCATGGTGTCCCATATTGCATTTCTATACCTCTTAAGCCTTTTTACAAGGGCATGCAAAATTACCTTTAATCTGTTGCACTACTAAGTCAGAATCTCCTTTAATACTAAGCATTTTTATTTCATGTCTTTAGCAATCTCTATGCCTAGTAGAAGTGCCTCGTACTCTGCAACGTTGTTTGTGGCTTCAAATTCAAGTATGAAAGCAAAGTTAAAGACCTTCCCTTTGGGTGATGTCAAGACTATGCCAGCCCCTTTGCTAGCTCTAGAGAAAGCACCATCAAACTTCATTTTCCATAATCCATCAACTTTTTTATCTTTCATTTGCTCATGAACAGGATCTAAAAAGGTGGAATTGACTTGGTAGGTTCCTATTTCATCAGTATTGCAGATATATTCATTTGATGGTTTCTGGCGATTCTCAGCACGATATACCTTCTTTCTTTTTCTGTGCGTAGTTTGACGAGAGAATTTTCGGATGTTGGAACAGTCACATAAGACAAATCTAATTGTATTGACCCACCCAAAGTAGCACCCCATTTTCTAGAGAGTAGCATCCCCCACTTATCAGGCACATCTATGACAAGGATATCCATGGTGACATGGATGTTTGGATACTTAACCAATATGATGGGTTGATTTTCAATCATTCCCTCAACTTCAACAGGTCTAGAATCCATTGCACACACATTATGGTAAGGTCTAGTGGTTTTTAAGTTAAGCTGCTGCATAACTATTTTGGTCATTAAGCTTGCGCCAAATCCTGAATCCAACATACAATTATGTAGAAGAAGGTCACCTATCATCAATGATATGTAGAAAGGCGGGTGAGCTTCTTTTCTTGTTTCCCTGGTATGTAGGATTATAGGAGGATCCTCAAAATTATTTCCATAACTTGTTGAAGGTTTCTCTACAGTCTTTGAGAAAGTTACCTTCTTAGGGGTAGAATGCTTTGCAAGTGGAGGAGGCTTTTCAGATGCTATGGGTTTTGAAGTAGGAGGAGGAACATAATCAGCTTGAGGATATAACATTTTCAAAAGCTTCTCTTTCTGACTAGGAATTTTACATAGTTCAAGTACTGGGACTGGAACTTTAGTGTTGGCCAACCAACTACCTAAATCAAAACTTAAAGAAACAGACTCCTTTTCATTATTGATTTCTTGAGTAATGTTAGGAATTTTTACCTTAGGATCAGTTTGAGCAGAGGGTCCCTCCTTCGGTTTTCTTTGATATGTCATCCCTTTGAATTTCTGGCTATTGTTGATACTAGGTGGCATCTCACCATAGATCTCAGTTATGTGATCAACCCTTTGATGGCCTTGGTTGGCTTGAGTCCCACTATCCCTAGGATTTTCATAAGTGTTCCCCACATGGTTGATGAAAACAGGCTCGCTTGTAGAAGTGCTTAGACCACAACCCTCAGGATAACCATGCTCTTGAACATAGCATGCATAGTAGCAATGAGGTTCCTCGTGGAAATATTTGCATGGCCTACAAAATGGCCTATATGATTCAACCATGTTAGCAGCCTCTAATTGGTTAGGAGGCCTCTGTTCATGATTGGGCATTTTTTTCTTCCAATTTGGTTTTGCAGCAAAGACCCTAGGAGGTGGTTGAGGTTGAGTTCTTTCAACATTGATAACGAAAGGTGCTTTGTTCCATTTTTTCCATTCTTTCAACCATATCAATGATTTTATTTTCATAAGCAACCTTTTCATTTGTAAGCTCTTTCTCTTTAGGCTCAGCAATCTTTAGGGGAGTTGATGATCCGGAGTAACCCTGGATGTTGGATTCACCAGATGATTGCATGTTTAAGTCAATTTGAGAGCCATATTTTGAGCTTGAAGCAAAGTAGTGGGTTCCTTATCTCTTATTTGATATTGCATTTTTCCACTAAGTGCCTCAATGTAGTAAACCAGAACGGAAGGTGCAGGTGGTGCATAGGTAGCAGGAATAGCATTTGATAACTCGGTGAACCTAGTGTTGAACTCTTCCATCGTTTTAGTATCCTTCTTTTTGATGTTGATCAAAGCATTTAGTTGATTCCTTGGTTCCTCTTTCTCACCAAACTTTTCGGTGAAGGTAGTTTTGAAGGTAGCCAAGGTGGCAAATGAGTTGTTAGGTAGGTTGCTATACCAATCACCAGCTTTTCCATCCAAGGAAAGAGAAAACAACTTCATATAAACGTCGTCATCTTGGTTTGCAAGGTCACTGATATAGGCATTAATACATATAGAGAACTTTCTGAGATGTTGAGAAGTAGTAGTGGCATCGATGCCAGTATACGTTGGAAGTTTTTCGATAGCTTTGTCTGGAAGACGATGGGGTTGACCTCCTATCTGAGAGATATTGAGTTGAGTAAAATACTCACCCATGATGGAAAGGAAACAATTATTAGTTTCAAGATTTTCTAAATTTTCTTGGAACAAAGAATGGATGTCTAAAATAGACTCAGATCCAAGTTCTTCAAGGATCCTATGAGAAGCAAGCTTGTTTAGTCTTCTCCTATAAACCTTTTCAGGCTCAGGGATAAAAATAAGCAAGCGTTCAGAATTTCTTCTAGTTGAATACCTTGAGGTGTTAACTGACAGTGGAGTCGCCAAGTGGATTCAAGTCTAACTTCAGAGAATGATTTGACTAAAAATCTACCAAAAAAGGAAAACTAAAAAAGGGCAGTGGAGTCACCAGATAGATATCAGAATCTATCAAAAAGGTAAAACAAACTAGATAAAACTAAGGTCATCCAGGAACAAAAATATTTGTCCCCGGCAACGGCGCCAAAGATGTTGTCTGTCGAGATGCACACCAACAGCAGAAATCTTTCAAAATTTGTCTCCCTCACTAGAAGTGGGGAGAGGTGTGGCCTTGGGGGAAAGCAATGAGCTAGGTACTGTCACCTAAATCCCAGCTCCTCCATTTAGGCTAACTCCTAACGAAGCCAAGGGGGGTAGTCCCTATAAAGAGTTTACTATGGCTCAATATGTTTTAATGTTTTTGGTGTAAGATGATGCAAATGGATGTTGTTTAGGATTTTTTTTAGGATGAAAGACCTACAACTTATAATAGACACAAGATAAAATGCAATCCACGTTGCGAAACAAGATTTAGCAGTATATAAAGACTTATAAATTAAAGCATCCATAGATAGATAAATCCCAATGAACAAATAGTTCAATTTAAATTTAAAGCATATGAATATAAAAGACCAGTGCCTTATCCATTGGGTGAAGGAGTCAAATGATTGAGTGTAGTGTTGGGGGATGTTGAATATATAGTCTTGGTAACTGTTTGGGAGAATGTTGTGCAAATTATCTTGGTAAATTAAAAGAAAATTTAGTGGTCTTGAGTATTAGGCTGTCAAGAAACAAGGATATACGATCAACCGAAAAAGTATACTTTCAGTGGATTCCATTTTGATGATAGGTTAGAACCATCTAGATTGCAAAAGGTAAGTGTCCAATGACTTAACCACCCCGAACCTGACAACGACACTCCAGCACCACCAGGTTTAGGAATCTTTTCCTCCCACTTAAAAGTATTTATGGAAAAGATCAACGCCGACACGTTGGTTGGGGTAAAGTTTTATTAGATTTTCACTTATGAGATTAACAAAATCCAACACCTTTCTGAGTACTAGCCCAACCTTTTTCAGGTTGGCAGAGCATACGGGTGTTGAATAACAACCAAGATAAATTAATTAATGGGATGTGGGTTTGAAATGGTTTTATTATTATTAAAAACACACAGTTCAACCCTCCGATAGAGAGCGCTCTTGACTTAGTCTTAAGACCAAAGTTCAAGAGACTTTAATTACTCTAAATGCCTAATGCAAGGGGAATGCAAGACTATTATGCTCTCCGATAGAGAGTGCTCTTGACTTGGGATATTTCAAGTTCAAGAGACTTTGTTCATTGTTAAGATAGTAGTTATAAATGGGAATTCATATAATAGCTCAACAAATGACAGAAATGAAATAATTGAACGAGTGAAAGAACAACTACTTGCAAAATGAAAGACTAAACAAGATGCATAAAAGAAACTAGGCCAAATCTAACAATTAGCTAAGAAACGAATAACGAAGTGGGATCAACCTCCGAACAAGGTCAACCGCTAGAAACGTTGGTCCCAAAAACCTTCCAGCTAGCTGGATGTCCGCAAGGATGTTAACGGGGAAAGAGAAGTAACCACAAAACTATGTGGCCCTGCCCTTGGGATGAAATCCCAAGGATACTATCTCAAGTCAAGACTTGGAACATAACTAATCTAAGTATAGAAAGCAGATTTTAATCTAAGAAACGAAAATAAAACTAATATTAATCGAACAAGAACACTCTTCCCCAAATGGGGAAGAAAAAACCAAAGTGTGGGAGGCCTTATCCCACTTTTGCCTTTTATTATTAATGAAGTACAAGTGCCTTGGGAAACTAACCCTTGAAAGGACTTTCGTAATAGAATGAAACTTGGAAGAAATACTTGAAAAAATAGCTCTTAAGAGCTTATTACAAAAGGATAAACAATGATGTCTTTCAAACTTGGATTTTGCTTCAACTGATTTTCTTCACTTCTTCTTGGTTTAGATCCCTCATTTTAGAACCTCTCAAGTTTATTTTATCTTTCAAGCACCTACCAAAACAAGTTAAAATTCAAGGCACCCTTTAGTTATTAGTCAAAACAAAGAAAAATAATAACAATTTAATCTACTTGCTCTAGGCTTGCAAAAATGAAATCTAAGTGCTAAATAGCATGAGATCCAACTTCAAATGTTCAATATGACAAAACGGACCAGCAAGCAAACACTTACCAAAAATGCTAGGAAAGAGATCTAAAATGTGATCAAATGTAAAATATTTTGTTTGCAAAATTATATCTTTTGAAAGAGATTACTAAATGGAAGCAAGTAAAATGCAAGATCTAGTTATAAGATGCAAAATATGAGATATAAGTAACAACTAACTCTTGAAAACAAACTAATGCAAAATACAAATGCTAACTTTTTGACAACTTTTGAATTCGTTTTTTGTGTGAATTAGGGCCTGTTGTTGCTGCAACATCCTTCCCCTAATAATTTTTTGAAGTATTTGGGACCCCTCCTTCTTAGAGTTTTTTAACAAGTTTTCCTGGTCTTTCGGCTTTAATCCTTTACCCTACTTGGTAGAAATCCATCACTTGCTTCCAAAAGAGTTTTCATTTTTTTTTATTTTTACCAAGGCAAAGATATTTTGCTCTTTAGCGCAGTTTTCAGCCTTAACTTGATTACACTTCGGCGCAACTTCTAACGTTAGCTATGTCACCTAGCGCTTTCCTCAGCTATATTTTCGTCGCTTCAGCGCACCTTCTGGAGCCAAGTATCCCACTGGCGCAGGTTTTGACCTTAAGTGTGCCGCCACTTTAAGCGTGCCTCCTAACCTTAATACCTTCTGCCTAGCACAGGTTCTAGCCTTAAGTCGGCCACCGTCGGCACTAGAGTTTCTCTTTCATGGACTCTGAAGTTTCCCTTAAGCCTTTGTCAATGGCTCCTTGGCACGGTTCGCATTTGCGCAAAAATTGAGAATAGCCCTGGCGCTAACTGGCGCAAAACTTACCATTAACTCTCCCGCCTCCGGAGCCGCGCCTCATTTTCCCAAGTTCCCAAAAGGTCAGCGCAGTTATTAACCATAACGTCAGCGCCAAACGCGCGGTCCCTATGATTAACTCTCTCGCTTGCAAGCTTGCGCTTCTTAGTTCGCAATAGTTTAAGCATCGGCGCGGATCTTTCAGCGAAGGGATTGGTCTTACCTTTGTCGATTTGATGCAAGGTTTACTTTTAAACTCACGCAATAAGCGCAAACACACAAATTTAAAAGCCGCGCCTAGCGCGAAAATATTTTTTGGGTTGCGTGCGCTGATAGAATCAGTGGGTATTCAATAAGGCCATGTGCCGGATTAATGACAATAGGCATCGAGCCCCGTGAAATTAATATCGCCAACTTTCAATGTACATGAGCATTCAACCCCTCCCTATTTAACGCATGCAACGGTGTTTTGAGTTTTATTATGCCATTTGCATTCAGGGCTCACCATTCGCATCGAAGTTTGAGATTGCCATTTCGCTACAAGACTACCATTCGTTGCAAACGGTTGAGGTCTCGGAACGCTCGCCATTACTGACAGGTAGGCTCTTTCCCCATTCTATTCTTGGATTCATAAGTTAAAAGTCACCCATGCACTGTTAAGTGGCGCGTGTGCCTTCGTTTTACTCTGCGTGAAGCTAAAGAGGGCATAGGATAGTCATTGTTCTTCCCCTATGAGGATTCGAGGCCACCTCATTCAAACCAGAGCACATACGGTCCTATATCATGGGCACGTAGGTTTCTTCCCTCTGTCATGTTTTCCGCAGGCTAGGTGCTTTCGTAAATCTCGCAAAAGCCCGTGTTTTCCCTTTTGGCCACTAAAACGTCTCTTTTGATGACCTGGTAACTCGTGTTAATTTTGATGATTTCATGGTCGAGTCTTGTATCCTTCAAATATGGAGTTTGTTGTTTACTCTAGTTATAAGGGTCCTTCTAGTCTGCACCGAGTCCCATCTCTCAGAATGGCAAAGTTGAGAAAGCGGGAAATTTTTGTTCATTCACGTTCAAAGTGCGTAAAGCCCATTCTCAGTCGAAACAAAGCCGAGGAATGTTGAAGGCAACCTACCTTGCAAACTTGCAAACTCGATAACTACACCATGAAATTAATTATTAGGGGTTAGTTGCTGAACGCTTCTTCCCTAGTGCACAAAATTCGTGATCTAACATATATTCTGCAGTTTTGGCCCCTAGCTTCATTTACACGCCAGCGCGGGAAGTTGCTTAGACTGGCGCACGAGTTTGTTTTAGCCCTTGTGTATGGATAAAATTGGGGCGTTAGTGCACGAAATATTTTGGGCATTGGCACAGAAAATCCATTTTGCTTGGCGCACAAATAATCTTAGGCACCAACGTGCATGAAGCATTTAGGTATTAGCGCATAAAATCCTGCTGGTGCCCCAGCGCACATTAGATAATTGATCTTAGTGCGCGCAAAATTCCAAGCATGGGGCAAAGCTCTATTTAGGCACTAGCGCAGAAATATTCATCAGACTCGCACAAGTTTGTATGGCACTTTAGGGGTCACCTGCACATTGAAAATAAATGGCGCAGTTTCAAAGATGATCTTACTTGTTGTCCTGATGATATTTTTCTTTACTTTTAACATGAAATGGAATTGTTGAAATAAGGTTAAACTTGAAACGAAGGTAATTGTGATTTTGAAGCTGTCACTGAGTTCTAAAAAAATATAAATGAACCATGTCTTCATCTATTTTAGACTGTGGTATAAATTGGTTATCCATTTTAAGACAGCCTCTATATTGTGAAAATGTTATGTTTTGACTCTGCCATAGAGTGTTGCCATGCTTGAACAAATTGTCTAACTAGAGTCATTTCGTCGGTTTTTTCTCACATCTTGTATTCTAGTCACCGAGTGTATGTTTACTCCTTGTTTGATCACCACAGGATCATCATGCACAGGAGGTCTGCAAGGAATAAAGTGGCGCAAAAGGTTGACTCCGATTCTGACGTGGAAATCTTGCTAGATACTTCACTGGAAACAATGTTTTCCGACACACGACCTACCATTGGTGTCCCCCCTGGGAGCTCTGCCCCTGAATTTGAATGGGGCAATCTATACAGGTTTATTATGAGTCAAGATAGCACAACAGCCTCTATAGAAGATGCTTTGGTCTATGCCAACATCAGAAGGTCTAGTTTGCATAAGGAAACAACTCACCCCGAGTTGTTCCCTTGTTCCGAAGTCATTGGATGGCTGATTCCCCACATTAATACTGACACCAGACTCATGGACAATAAAGATGGGTTAAACCTGGAATCTTTTGCTCCCGAGCATGTTGCTGCTACCTATAGATTGCCACCACTGAGAGCTTGTTTAGACGATGATTGGATAGCAAGGCATCCCATGGACCCGCTGGAATCTGCAAGGAAAATGACAATCAATGACAGGAAGATAAGGAAAAGGCACAACAATGAATATGAAAGCAGCCTCCTAAAGACTCCCTATAGAACCATCATCCTAATGTTGAGTTGTCTCTTCGGCATGCCAAATGGTAACATTTTCAAGATCGGATGGGTGCTAGTGATGTTTCACATAACTATGAATGGCACTGTTTTCAACTGGGCTGACATAATTTCAGACAACCTCGCCTCTCACCTAACAGCAGCCCAGGGAGGACTCACCCAAAAGAAGGTGGATTTTTTCATGTCTTCGTACTTAATGGATTGTTTGCTAAGCAAGCATACATTCCCATACTTGGGGTGCTCATGGAAACCCAAAGAGACAGCTCTCTTCTTGGCCTATTAGTGCACGTGGTCAAGTAATTACGCGAATCACTACAAGATGATTGTTAGGAACCCATGTCTTTACTTTGTTAGTATATTATTGTTGGACGCATATGCTTTGTAAGTCGTCCCGTAGTATTTTTTGATCAATAGTTTTTGTTATTGTTGGTTGCGCATATGCTTTGTAAGTCGCCTGTAGTATTGTTGATCCATAGTTTGTAGTAGCCCATGGTTTTGACCCATAGTATTGGTGCCTAGACATAGTATATAAGTGTGTGTTGAGGCCTATGAAGGAACCATGAAGTTATTTGTATTGAGCTTGCTCAAAGGAGTTTGCCCCCTCGAAGTGGCCTGCGATCAATATAAAAGTGATTCTGAGTTCTGTCATTTATGTTATTTCGCATATTCTTATTAATTAATTGTTGCAGGTGCTTCACAATGATTTGCGAGAGATTCATCATGCCATTATATCAGCTCATTTTCACTGAAGAGCTAAATTATATGTCGGAGAATGCAATGCCTATCATTGAGGCATACGGCGACTATTATCACTCTCAAGAAGGCACATACATAAGGATGATTGGAGGAACTCAAGCCCCATTCATGTTCCCTCGTTATGTCACTGACTTCATGGTACACAAGGAGGTCGTGAGACAACTCTTCGGCACCGGCACAATAAGTAAGTTCTTAACAGACCGAAGGAAGGGCATGTATCCTCCCATGCCATTTACCATCGGAGATTACAGCCTCCCAAGGGCAAGAGAAGGGAAAAATTATGCTCAAGGCTTAGAAGTTTTCCATTTTGGCACAATCCCTTTCAGGAGGCATGACCCCAACGGTGCGGTAAGCCAGCATTGTCTTGACCTCAAGATCTCCTTTGAATATGATCATGCTATGGACCAAGACGAAGAATTCTCCAGGAGCACCCACAACATGACTGAGTTGGGGAAAATATTCAAGAAGAAAATTATCAAAAGTCCGAAGCCAAAACCCATTGGTCTGATCCAGAGGGAGCAAGAGGCATCAGCCTCTCAATTAGGGGATCCATCAAAATTTGAGCAGGAGGAGCAGGGCACAGTACTCCAAGAGAAGGCCCTCAAGCAATAGCAAGATCTAGAAGAAACAAGAATTCAAAACGAGCGGACAGCCAAGCTTCAGCAAGAAGAAGATGCAAGGATGCGACAAGAGCAGGCCTCTCAATTGCAACAACAGGAAGAGGCTGCGAGAATCCAAAGAGAAGAAGTGTAATGTCCCCATTTTGACCCCCTTTGTATTAAATCGTAAATGATGTAAATATTGTAATTTAATCATGGTGAGGAGCTCAAGGCCAAGGCCCCACCATTGATTTAGCGTTTCATGTATCGGCAATTAAAAATAGATGCCTATGGTTCTTGTGCGAGATGGGCACAATGTATATAAGACATCATGTAATTACGAATTTTTAATGAAAAACCCACAACCGGCTATGCAATGCAACAAAAGAGATGGGGCATGACTCTACAAGGAAAAGGGGGGGGGGGGGAATTATTCAAACCCTTGATCCAATGGTATTAATCCATGTGTCAATGAGGAAACCCATAAACCACCAACTACTCATTTTGTCTCATGCACCCAATCATTTAATTCTTCCAAGAAATTGGTTAAGGCAGTTAATGCCTTGGAAATGAAGAAGTATGGCATCCAATTTCGTGCATGGGCAAGCCATCAACCTGGAAATTCGTGTTTTGTCTCCTGGGGCAAGAAAACACCCACGAAATGGTGCCCAAAGCCATTCTGAATGGGCAGTCTTCACTCATTCACGCAGTTGGAGCTAGTTGGGTCTTTCCCTACACGTTTTTCACCCAAATCTTGCATTTTTCCAGGCCTGGGAGTTCGTTTTTGCATATACAGTAGCTTGGGAGAGGAGGGCCACGTTTTGGGGACTGTATGGAGGTCGTTTTTGCCCCCGGATGTCCAGGGACGTTTTTCTAAAAATGGATTTAGCTTCCCTGGGTTGTTTCCCAACTTCCCATTTCGTTTTTGTGGGTTCCCACGTTTTTATGAGTTAGCTGAAACCCCATCTCATGCATCTCACTGTAAAAACGTTTTATCCTGCCCCATAATTGTGTTCTGCTGTTGTGTGCATCCTCATTTTGGTTTGAACCTGTGAATTGAAGTTTTGGAGTGGTAGTGGACAGAAGTAGCTTGATAAACCTAGTGGGGGAGACAACCTCTCAAGAAGATCAAGAGGGCTTTGGTTACTCTTCTATGCATACCCTGAGACCACTAGATAGGGAAGGTATGGCTTGAGGCACTGTATAGCAGAGAAAAGAATACTTCCTTGTGCTGGGTGTGTAGGTATTGTGGGTGCCAAGCTAGATAGATCTTGCAAGGTTATACCTGGCTCTGTGCTGGAGCTCACTAGCTTAGCAACTCTTCCTTTCCATCTCCTAGCAGCCTGATAAACCCAATTGTAGATTGGCTTGGCTCATTTTGGTGTATGCTTGGCTATGTGTGAGTCTGCTATTCCCTGGTTCCTTGTAGATATCATGCCCAGCTCGGGGGTGGCAGTGGCGCTGAGAGATTGAGGAGCACACTGGCCTATGGTTGGGTGGAACGTTGCAGTTGCATAGCCAGTTGCGTGGGACTACCTTATTGAGATAAGTATTTCTCTTGTGTTGAATTTGCAATTATCATTTGATGAATATTTTGAATGTATGTGGATGGGTTAAATGAATTTACTTCCGCTGTGTTTTTACGAGTTTATGCAATTCCATATGATCTTTTATAAATCTGCAAAGGTCTTTAATTGACTGTCACAGCATCTTGAATGTATGATAGATATCAACAGCATTTAATTAACTTCCGTTGTGTTTCCATTGCATGAACATATACTTATCTATTCTTGCAATTATTCAATGAATGGATATGGGGCTAATCGCCCGGATTGAGCACCACGTCCTCTCTATCCTGTTGTATGGTAGGAGGGGACATTACAAGAAGAAGCCAGAATTCAAGGTGAAGAGGATGCTAGAGCTTAGAATAAAGAAGAGGATAGGATCCTCCAAGAGCAGGCCGCAAAGCTGCAACAACAACAAGAAGAAAGACTCCTGACAGAAGAAGCAGATAGACTACAAGCACATTTAGAGGAACTAGCGAGAGGTCAAGAAGGGGGACAATTGAAAAGACTCCTGAGGCAGAGCCATCTACTCCAAAGGACATGGAGGTGGACCCACCATTGATGGACTCACCAGGAGCGGTTCAGGAAGGGGAGTTTTCTACTGGAGGATTAGCACTGACCCCGTACAACCCCAGGAAGCAGCGCAAAGTAGCGGACCTAGATACTGTATATTTCAATGAGCGCAAAAGGGCCATCATTGATAGGAGGGTAAAGAAAATGGAAAGCAAGGTAAAGAAAATGGAAAGTGAGGATGACGAATATGAATTGTGGATATCAAAGACCACATTGGTCCAAATAACTGATGTCGACCCCTCGTTCCAAGCCCAATGCACTATAGCATCAGCAGAGGCAACTAAAGCCAATATTGAATTTTTGAAAGGTGAGATAAAGCATTATAGGAATCAATGCTTTAAGATCAGAGATGATAGGAAGAGGGAGGTATTGAAAGCAAATAAATTTAAATATAAATACAATGAGTTAGTAGGGGAGCAGTTAATGCTAAATTCAAGAGTTCTCCAGCTCGAGAATGAGAAAAACTCATTGGAGATGCAGTTGGCCATCTCGGAAGATGAGCAGAAAAATCTAAAGGCTCGCATAGTAGAATTGGAGGAACTCGAAGCAAACAGGGCTCAGCAGGTTCACCTCCACAAACATGAGTATGAAGGGTTTATTCAAGAAAAGGAACAATTGGTGAAATAGCTCAAAGAAGCAGTAGAAGACCAGCAAAATTTGTCCACATTTCGCAAACAAGCATGTGATATGCGGATTAAAATCCATCAGTTGCTAGTACTGATCTCGGAAGGGATTTGGAGCGTGAAAGAAATGATTAAGAAAATGAAAACAATTGAAACCATAGCCCTAAGAACTCGAGAAAGGTTTGCAAATCATGTAGAGGAGCTGAAACAACAATCTGAGTGGAAAAAAGGGAAAATCTCAACTACCTTCACACTTACGGGCCACTACAAGAGATGAATTGGATGTGGATATAGGGATCCTTGAATTCGCCAAGGATTTCCGTACCAAGTTAATTTTGTAAATCAGGAAGACGGTCCACAAGTGTTGTTCGTTCTAATCCACACTCAGGGAATCACATAGCAAGTGTCATTTGATTCTCCCTGCCTCCATTTATGATTTCCCAAAAGAAGAAGATCGGTTGTTCGAGTTGCAGAACGAGCTGGACGAAGACTTGGCTTATATCAAGAAGATAGAAGTATTGACTTAGGATGAATTTCAACAGTTCATTTGCCATCCTGCAGTACGCATTCACTTCCTAGAAGCGACGGCTAAAGAGGCCGCAGAGGGAAAAGAGTCGATCAAATCGAACCTACGCAAACATGAAATAGCATCCAAGGCGACAATATCCTCTCGTAGCAAGCTTATCGTAAAGGATATCAACCAATGGAACACATATATTCAAGGTATAGATGGCCCGATAATTTCAAACGAGTCAGTTGGTGGAGGCGAGTCTTCAAGTCAACAGGCATAAGCCCCAGCAGAATAGATAGACCATTCTTACTTTGTTTTAAATAAAAGGAGAAGCTAAAATTCTACCTTTTGTATAAATGTTTTAAAAGGACAACTAGCTCCTATTTTTTGTCTTATATGAAAGGTGTCCCACGAATCTAGGAAATATGTAACTGTGAACCAGAATCCAAATTAGAAGGTTCCAGAATTAGGGTACACCTATCAGCTCAAGGAGCATTTTGTAAAGCTATAAGTAGTAGATGAGAAGAGAAGTAAAATACTTTTTGCAGGGGAAAGGAATTTTTCTGGGCTTGTACAAACTATTTTGCACTTGCTCTATGAAAGTGAATTTTGCCTAATAAGAGCCTGGAGAGGACGTCTTTTTGCCTGAAAATGTGTATTGGATGTCTGCTGGATTATTCCCTTGACGTTCATATGTTACAGTGAGATCTTTCTTTGCTGTCTTGAATTATTTCTATGCAATGAATGATTTTACTACTTGCTATACAAGGATGTTCCTCCTAAATGAGTAATAGAATTCTTTCATGTGGATTAAAATCTATCTTTTATATCTTTAACCTCTTGCTGTAGATGTATCTTTATGATTTAATGGCTATATGTTGATCTTTAGATGTTTCTTTCAACACATTACTCATATTTACAGTTTTGCTCCTTGCAAGGATAGATTAGATTTATTTCAGTTTTAGATACAGATTTGTTTCAAGTTCTGCATTTAGATTAAATTAGCTTAGGCACTTGCATATCATCTTAACAATAAAATAAAATAAAAATAAAAATGGTGGATCAGGCCATAACCAGTGCAAATGAAAACAAATCTTTAAATCTAACGGTAGTCAGAACCGCTAACCATATGGATTCCCCATACCAAACGGTGTACCATCTAATTGGGATAGTTTACCGTGGAGAATCCCTTTCTGTTTGATGTTGCAATCTTCGGGGCATCAACAGTTTTTGGCGCTAGAAGGAGGGCCTGAAGTGCATGGATGATAAAGAAAAATCTCCCATTGTCAAAAATGTTACTGAAAACCCGCTTGAAACAAAAATTTCAGACAACCCAAATCTTGAAGTAACAAATCAAGAAAACCCCATCTCTGATTCTGAACATCAAGAAGTATTGTATGTTGTACCTTTTGCTGAAATAGAAGATTTAAGAAGACATACACGATCTTATGTTAGACAACTAGGTGGTTTGAACGCAGTAACTTTTATCCCTAGGAAAAGTACTCCCAGAAAAGAAAGACAATACACCCATGATTCGATTCTTGTGTAGGATTTTGAAGAGCTTGTAAATTTATCTTTGGAAGAGATCACAGAACCTCTGAAAGAAATTGATCCTGAAAACCCAGAAAATTTTTCAGATCCAGAAAATCTTGGAGAACTCTTTACTCTAAAGAACACTCCACTCAATTCACCGCATAATTCTCCACCTAACTCTCCACATAGAACCATGGTTGTACCTGCTTGGAGAGCAAGGGGAGCATTGAATCTAGCTAGGCAATTTCACGATCTGCCAAAAAATCCAGAGAAGGTTTTGCCTAGATACAACCCAGGTAAAGGCATATCTGCTGAAGATCATCTTAAGAGTTTTTACTTAGCTTTGAATCTTTTAAATGTGCAGCACGAAGATGTAGTCTGTAGGATTTTCCCATACACATTTGAACCAAAAGTTTCTTCCTGGTATTTTAGCTTACAAGCTAGTTCGATTTCTAATTGGGAAGAATTTGAAACATGTTTTGTAAAGAAATATGGGAATAAAAAAACTGTAGCTACACTTACGAAAGAATTATTGTCCATGGTAATGGAAAATAAAGAAAAGGTTCAAGACTTCAACCAAAGGTTCACTACGCTCTTGAATAATTTCAGCGAAGCAACTAAACCGGCAGAAGAATCTCTAGTTGAATATTATACAACAGCTCTTGAAGGCCCTATAGCAATGTTCGTAAAACGATCAAAGAAAACCACCTTGATAGAAAATTTCGAAGAAGCTAGGAAGGTGGAAGAGGAAGAAGATAGCATTGCTAAACATGCCTTAGATGCAGAAACAAAACCAACAACTAGTAAAAAAACCTTATTGCTCACCAGAAATAAAGAAGAATCATCGACAGACATGGAAAACATAGTTAAAATGATGCAGAAGTTGTCCAATAAAATCGTAGATCTTGAGAAAGATAAAGCAGCTAGTACATCTAGAAAGCCTTTCAAACCTTTCTACTAGATGAGAGAGGACAATGACCAGCCCCATGAACAACTCCCATGTCTTAAATCTAAATGAAATAGGAATGGAACACTTCTGTACCTTTCATCAAGAGCCGCACTCTAAAAAGAGCTGCCCACAATGGATTAATTCCATGAGTTTGGTAATGAACCAAATGCTAGAGTCACAGATTCCAGCTCAAGATGATTCCCCAGAGGAACAAACCCTTGAAGTAGAGGAACCTTCCCCAGACACCACCATGGTGTTATGGGATTGGGTACCTTTAACTGAATCGATAGAAGATGATCCTGTGGAAAGCCCAGTCTTTGCTGTGAACATTAATACTCGCAGTAAATGCCCCATTGCAGATCCAGTTCCGAGCTCAACCACTCCCAAACCTAAAATTCCCAAAGAGATACCCAGGAGACACATTACAGTCATTCCACCTCAACCCAAATCTAACCCAACAGCGGCCAAGCAGCCAAACATTGACACAACAGTTTAGCGACCAAAGGTCACACTGAGTAAGACAGACCATCAAATGAGAGTTGTAAAAGAATGTGATATGGGATATGACATCATTGAAAATATCAAGAAGGTAAAAGCAAATGTTTCGATATTCGATATGTGCAGTTTGCCTCAGCAACGAGACAAGTTGTTGCAAGCTCTTCAATCCCAGCCTAGTGCTCCATTAACAGACACTCAAGAAGATCCTGAAATTAATGAAGCCAGTATCGGCGGGAATTCCAAATCTCAGACGTTGCATTTTCTTTTAACTTTTGAAATCTTCAATCACAATGTGCACAATTTTCTGGTAGATTCGGGAGTGTCTTCGAACATCATGCCATTGTCAATTTGTAAGAAAATTAATGGTCAACCAATCCCATCTCCCACCCAGATTATTCAGTTAGATAGGACTGCTGTCAAAGTTATTGGAGAAATGAAGGACGTTCTCATTAGGTTATCGGCAGATTCTAGAGTTTGTCAGTTCATTGATATAATGGTAGTTGGCATTCCCGAAGCCTATGGTTTAATCCTAAGTAGGGACTGGTCCACTAAGCTTAATGGCTACTTCGCAACTAATTGTTCCCATTTATGGCTACCATATTAGAATAGGCAGAATCACATCAAAGTTTTGAGAGAATCACATATGAAACAAAATGAAACTTAGCTAGAAGGAAAAAATGAAGCGGTAACCTTCTCATCTTCGGTTTTGGGAAATTATTTCTTAGAAATTGATCCGGGTAATTATCAGTCTGAAACTATTAGCCATGAATCAGATGAACAATCGAATCTCCTTCATTTTTCTTGGACTGATGATATTGATTGTAACATAGTTAGCTTAGTCACTGATTTAGAGCATAAAGACACTAACTTGATTAAACTAAACGATCTTTTTTGGACATTATACTTTGATGGTTCTAAAACTTTGGAAGGATCCGGAGCCAGTTGTGTTCTGATGGATCGAGAAAGAAATAAGTATTTTTTGTCCTGTAGGTTAGAATTTGATTGTACTAACAACACTGCTGAATATGAAGCTTTAGTCCACGGATTGAAGAAAGCCATTGATTTGAATGTCAAGTACCTGAAGCTTTTTGGTGATTCAGAAATAGTTGTAAGGAAGGTAAGAGATACCATTCATTGCCTCTCACCTCATTTAAAGGGGTATCAGGCTGAGGTATGGGATTTAATCATGCATTTCAATGCTTTCAATATAAAATCTATTCCTAGACTGCAAAATGCTGCAGCTGATTTATTAGCAACTTCCGCTTCTAGATTGGTTCCAACTAATAACAAGTGCTCGATTGAATTGGTTTCTAGGCCTTCCATCCCTGACAATATCACAAACTTCATGGTTTTAGATGATGACGATCAGATTATCAGTTTTCTAACAAACAAAGACATGTTCCAAGAAGCCGTGATAGATGAAGAAGAACATGATGTTGTTTTACAAGAGAAAGATGAGGCTAAAGGAAATTTCATCCCCAAAGGGGTAAGGTCACTGGAAATGCTGTTCGATTTGCATAATAAATTCAAAAGGCCAGCAAACACCAAGACCAATAGCTCATCAATGCAGCATGAATTAGTAAATTTGGGCACCAAGGCTGAACCGAAATTTGTTAACCTTGGCAAATGTTGTTCACTGGGAGAAAGAGATAAGTTCATCTAGATTTTTCGACAATATAAGGACATTTTTGCGTGGACTTATGAAGATTTGAAAACATACGACACCCGCATTATCCAACATATTATACCAATGAAAGCAGGTGTCAAGCCATTTCAGCAGCAATTGAGAAGAATGCATCCTACTCTCGAACCTCTTATTCAAAAGGAATTGAAGAAGTTGCTCGATGCTAAAGTAATCTTTACGGTCTGGAATTCCGAGTGGGTT
This sequence comes from Larix kaempferi, assembly GCA_027924585.1. Classification (NCBI taxonomy): domain Eukaryota; kingdom Viridiplantae; phylum Streptophyta; class Pinopsida; order Pinales; family Pinaceae; genus Larix; species Larix kaempferi. Next base: position 966,849 of record BSBM01000854.1, read on the forward strand.
TCTAATTTGGTTCCCGTGAGAAAGAAGTCAGGAGAAATAAGACTATGGGTTGACTTCAGAAATTTGAATAGAGCCTCAGACAAAGACAACTATCCCATCCCTTCAATGGAACAAATTCTCCAGATGGTATCAAGGTCAGAACTCTTCTCTCTTCTTGATGGTTTCTCTGGTTACAATCAAGTATTAGTAGCTGAAGAAGACCGTCTTAAGACTACTTTCCGCACCAAGTGGGGAACTTTCACTTATCGAAGAATGTCGTTTGGCATAATAAACGCAAGAGCCACGTTCCAGCGAGTGATGGACATCGCTTTCCGAGGATTGGGAAGTCATTGTGTTTTTGTTCATCTAGATGATGTGACAATTTTTTCAAAGAAAAGAGAAGACCATGTTGTTCATTTGAAGCATATTTTTTATCGTTGCCAGAAATATGGTATCTCTTTAAACCCCAAGAAGAGTGTGTTTGTTGTTCCTGAAGGTAAGCTTTTGGGCCATATTATTTCAAAAAAGGGAGTTTCATTAGATCAAGAGAGAGTACAAGCTATCAATAAAATTCCTATGCCTCATAACAAGAAATCCATGCAGTCATTTATGGGCACTATCAATTTTGTCAGAAGATTTGTTCCCGATTTTGCTCAAACTGTTAAACTTTTGTAGCAAATGGTCAAGCAAAGCATACAATTCAAGTGGACAGACTTGGAAAAGGATGCATTCAGAGACATTAAGGAAACCATAGCCAAGTTTCCTTCCTTAAGAAGCCCATATTTTGACAAAGATTTCATCTTGTATACCTTTGCTTCAGATGACTCTCTCGCAACGGTGCTCATGCAAAAGGTAGAGTTGGGGGACGAATACCCAATCTCATTTATGAGCACTAGTCTGCAAGGTGCTGAACTGAACTATCCTGTTGTCGACAAACAAGCATATGCCATGTTCAAAGGAGTAAAACAGTTTAGACTGTATATTCTTAAGAGCAGAACTAAAGTTATAGTTCCCAACCCAGCTGTTAGATCCCTTTTCATTCAAAAGGAATTGGAAGAAAGAAGGGGAAACTGGGTCACGGCTCTTCAAGAATATGATTTAGAATTTAAACCAGCCACCATCATTAAGGGACAAGGCCTGTGTAAATTGCTAACAGAGCATCTGATTGATGAAGAGCAGCACTGGAAGAATGAAGCTGAGCTGAATTCAGTTGAAGTATGTCCCATTTTCACAGCTCCTAAATCATGGTATAGAGATCTAGTGCACTATTTGCAGTAAGTATATCTACCAGAACACTGGAGTTCTAAGCAAAGAAGGGCACTCTGTTTGAAATCAGCAGCTTATCAAATCATTGATGGAATACTTTTCAGAAAAAAATTACGATGGAATTTTTCTCAGATGTCTAGAAAAGGAAGATGCAAGTAAAGTTGTCAAAGAGTTACACGATGGCCCTGATGGTGGACATTATTCAGGGGAGACAACAGCTCACAAAATACTCAGAGCTGGATATTATTGCCCCACTTTATTTCGAGATGCCCATGCGTATGCATGGAACTGTGATATATGCCAAAGAAGTGCTGGGAAAGTACCTAAGGCAGCGGGACCTTTGCAGCCGGTTATTATCTCAGAACCTTTCGAACAATGGGGTATAGATGTCATTAGAGAGATAAAGCCGAATTCTTCTCTTCAACATCGATACATCCTTACAACCACGGACTATTTCACCAGGTGGATGGAGGCTACTCCACTGCACAAGATAAATGAAGATGCAATCATCACTTTTTTGGAAGAGAACATCATAACCAGGTTTGGGGTTTGAATTTCTTTAGTATTTTATAATGCCACTTATTTCTCTTCTTTTAAAATAAATTAATATGTTTATGAAAGAGGAATTAAATTGCATTATTCATCCAATTACTACCCCCAGGGAAACGGGCCAGCTAAATCTTCAAACAAAAACCTCATCTGAATTCTCAAGAAGACTGTGATTGAAAATCAGCGAAGCTGGCATATAGCTCTCCCAAATGCCTTATGGGAAGATAGGGTGACTCCAAAGAATTCATTAGGGATTTCCCCTTACACTCTCGTCTATGGCAAGGAATCCATCCTCCCTCCCAACATCTTGCTTCCATCCTTACAGTTGTCCCAAGCCTCTTGAGGATCTAGTAGTCAGGTTTTACAATCCAGGATCGATACTTTGCTTCAACTTGAAGAAGCCCGACAAAGAGCCAAATACCAATTTCATCAACATCAATACATCGTCAAAAGATGGTTTGATAAAAGGAATTCTGGTAAAAGAAGTTTTGAAGTAGGAGATTTAGTTCTGAAATGGGACCATAATAATGAAGGCAAGGGGATACACACAAAATTCCAACACTTATGGATAGGCCCTTACCAAATTTATGCAAAGCTCGGCCCATCCACTTACAAGCTAACAGACCTCCAGGGAGAGGAAGTAACCCTTCCTCTCAATGGCCTCGCCTTGAAACAATACTTTGCATAGTCTCACCGAGGCTTTCTGTACATAAATAAAGCTCTTCTTTTGTTTTACTTTAGTCTCTTGCTTTCTTTATTTTCAGCTAAATTGTCTCTTTCTCTCAGCATTAGAACTTTTTGTACAAAATTTTTTTCCTGACTCACCTGCAATTGGGCCTCTCGTGAAGGTAGATCTCATAAAAAATATCACAACTCGTGGAACCAGAAAGGCATCCTCAAAAGAAAGTTCATCCATGCATCTTGGCTTTTGCTGATCATTCTCCAGAATGAAGAGAGCCAGTTATGTTGGTCGCGATAACCCTTGTTTAAATAGCAGAGATCTATGACTATCTTTATTACTATCTTTGGGCTCCATCCACCCTCACATTTATAAGCATCTCAAGAGGATCGTTGTACTTGTACCCATGGAAAGGAAGCACGTCTCGAAGACATAGGGTATTGAAATGACTCCATGCTGCAAATCAAAAGCCAAAAGGCTTATAATCAAGGGTCTGTTTTCCAGAAATTCTTTCCTCAATCAAAGCATGGCTGAGACAAAAGCAAAACGTTCAAGTTAAGAAAGATGTCCAAAAGAATCAGCTCGAACTAGGTTCTTCTCCGTCTATGAGGCTTGACAAATCAATAAATATCTTGCTCACACAAAAGGACACTATGGATTGAAGAACCAAAATCAAGGATCACAATTCTAGAGGAAATATTTTTGGAAGGATCAAACAGCAAAAAGCTGACAAATGCATGAACATCCAAAAGGGATGCAAGCAGCATGGGAATGAGGAACAAGAGCAATAGTGTCTACAAGATTGTGTTACAATCCTATGGAGTTCGACGACAACGATTTGTCTGAAAGACAAATCTTCTAAAATGAACCCCATATTTCGGCCCTTGGAAAGTTTTAAGGATGTCTTTATCAAAGCTCCTCTGTCCCGATGACCAACGGATAAAGCGACTACTTCCTTCGCCGAGATTTAAATGCTTAAGCCAATTGCTGCACATAAGGTGAATAGTTTTTTTTTAAGTTTTCTTCCGGTGAATGAGAGAGTTTTTCAGAGATCTGTACTCGCCAGCGATTCGCCAATTGTTGTTGCTGCAACATCCTTCCCCTAATAATTTTTTGAATTATTTGGGACCCCTCATTCTTAGAGTTTTTTAACAAGTTTTCTTGGTCTTTCGGCTTTATTCCTTTACCCTACTTGGTAGAAATCCATCACTTGCTTCCAAAAGAGTTTTCATTTTTTTATTTCTACCAAGGCAAAGATATTTTGCTCTTTAGCGCAGTTTTCAACCTTAACTTGATTACACTTCGGCACAACTTCTAACGTTAGTTATGCCACCCAACGCTTTCCTCAGCTATATTTCCGCCGCTTCAGTGCGCCTTCTGGAGCCAAGTATCCCACTGGCGCAGGTTTTGACCTTAAGTGTGCCACTGCTTTAAGCGCGCCTCCTAACCTTAATACCTTCCGCCTAGCGCAGGTTCTAGCCTTAAGTTGTTCGTCGTCGGCACTAGAGTTTCTCTTTCATGGACTCTGAAGTTTCCCTTAAGCCTTTGTCAACGGCTCCTTGGCGCGATTTGCATTTGCGCAAAACTTGAGAATAGCCCTGGCACCGACTGGCGCAAAACTTAACATTAACTCTCCCACCTCCAGAGCCGCACCTCGTTTTCCCAAGTTCCCAAGCAATTATTAACCATAACGTCGGCACCAACCACGCGGTCCCTATGATTAACTCTCCCGCTTGCAAGCTTGTGCTTCTTAGTTCACAATACTTTAAGCATCGGCGCGGATCTTTCAGTGCAGGGATTGGTCTTACCTTTGCCGCTTCGGCGCAGGGTTTACTTTTAAACTCGCGCAATAAGCACAAACGCACAAATTTAAAAGCCGCGCCTAGCACGAAAATATTTTTTGGGTTGCGTGCGCTAATAGAATTGGTGGGTATTCAATAAGGCCATGTGCCGGATTAATGACAACAGACATCAAGCCCCGTGAAATTAATATCGCCAACTTTCAACGTACGTGAGCATTTAACCCCGCCCTATTTAACGCATGCAACGACGTTTTGAGTTTTATTATGCCATTTGCATTGAGGGATCACCATTCGCATCGAAATTTGAGACTGCCATTTTGCTGCAAGACTGCCATTCGCTGCAAACGGTTGAGGTCTCAGAACGCTCGCCATTACTGACAGGTAGGCTCTTTCCCCATTCTATTCTTAGATTCATAAGTTAAAATTCACCCACGCACTGTTAAGTGGCGCGTGTGCCTTCGTTTTACTCTGCGTGAAGCTAAAGAGGGAATAGCATAGTCATTGTTCTTCCCCTAAGAGGATTCGAGGCCACCTCATTCAAACCAGAGCACAGACGGCCCTATCTCATGGGCGCGTAGGTTTCTTCCCTTTGTCGTGTTTGCCATAGGCTAGGTACTTTCGTAAATCTTGCAAAAGCCCGTGTTTTCCCTTTTGGCCACTAAAACGTCTCTTTTGATGACCTGGTAGCTCGTGTTAATTTTGATGATTTCATGGTCGAGTCTTGTATCCTTCAAATATGGAGTTTGTTGTTTACTCTAGTTATAAGGGTCCTTCTAGTCTGCACCAAGTCCCATCTCTCAGAATGGCGAAGTTGAGAAAGCAGGAAATTTCTGTTCATTCACATTCAAAGTGCGTAAAGCCCGTTCTCAGCCGAAACAAAGCCGAGCAGTGTTGAAGGCAACCTACCTTGCAAACTTTCAAACTCGGTAACTATGCCATGAAATTAATTCTTAGGGCTTAGTTGTTGAACGCTTCTTCCCTGGTGCGCAAAATTCGCGATCTAACATATATTCTGCAGTTTTGGCACATAGCTTCATTTACACACCAGCACGGGAAGTTGCTTAGACTGGCGCACGAATTTGTTTTAGCCTTGGTGCATGGATAAAATTGGGGCGTTAGCGCATGAAATATTTTGGGCATTGGCGCAGAAAATCCATTTTTCTTGGCGCACAAATAATCTTAGGCGCCAGCGCGCATGAAGCATTTAGGTATTAGCGCATAAAATCCCGTTGGCGCCCCAGCACGCATTAGATAATTGATCTTTGCGCGTGCAAAATTCCAAGCACGGCGCAAAGCTCTATTTAGGTGCTAGCACAGAAATATTCATCAGACTCACGCAAGTTTGTATGATGCTTTAGGGCTCACCTGCACATTGAAAATAAATGGTGCAGTTTCAAAGATGATCTTACTTGTTGTCCTGATGATATTTTTGTCTTTACTTTTAGCATGAAATGGCATTGTTGAAATAAGGTTAAACTTGAAACGAAGGTAATTGTGATTTTGAAGCTATCACTGAGTTCTAAAAAAAAAAAATGAACCATGTCTCCATCTATTTTAGACTGTGGTGTAAATTGGTTATCCATTTTAAGACGGCCTCTATATTGTGAAAATGTTATGTTTTGACTCTACCATAGAGTGTTGCCATGCTTGAAGAAATTGTCTAACTAGAGTCATTTCGTTGGTTTTTTCTCACATCTTGTATTCTAGTCACCGAATGTATGTTTACTCCTTGTTTAATCACCATAGGATCATCATGCACAGGAGGTCTGCAAGGAAGAAAGCCGCACAAAAGGTTGACTCTGATTCTGACGTGGAAAGCTTGCTAGATACTTCACTGTAAACAATGTTTGCCGACACATGACCTACCACTGGTGTTCCCCCTGGGAGCTCTGCCCCTGAATTTGAATGGGGCAATCTATACAGGTTTATTATGAGTCAAGATAGCACAACAGCCTCTATAGAAGACGCTTTGGTCTATGCCAACATCAGAAGGTCTGGTTTGCATAAGGAAACAACTCGCCCCGAGCTGTTCCCTTGTTTCGAAGTCATTGGATGGCTGATTACCCACATTAATACTGACACCAAACTCATGGATAATAAAGATGGGTTAAACCTGGAATCTTTCGCTCCTGAGCATGTTGCTGCTACCTATAGATTTCCACCACCCAGAGCTTGTTTAGACGATGATTGGATAGCAAGTCATCCCATGGACCTGCTGGAATCTGCAAGGAAAATGACAATCAATGACAGGCAGATAAGAAAAAGGCACAACAATGAATATGAAAGCAGCCTCCTAAAGACTCCCTATAGACTCATCCTCCTAATGTTGAGTCGTTCTTCGGCATGCCAAATGGTAACATTTTCAAGATCGGATGGGTGCCAGTGGTGTTTCACATAGCTATGAATGGCACTGTTTTCAACTGGGTTGACATAATTTCGGACAGCCTCGCCTCTCACCTAACAACAACCCAGGGAGGACTCACCGAAAAGAAGGTGGATTTTTTCATGTCTTTATACTTAACGGATTGTTTTCTAAGCAAGCATACATTCCCAGACTTGGGGTGCTCATGGAAACCCAAAGAGACAGCTCTCTTCTTGGCCTATCAGTGCACATGGGCAAGTAATTACACGAATCACTACAAGATGATTTGCAAGAGATTCATCATGTCATTATATCAGCTCATTTTCACTGAAGAGATAAATTGTATGTTGGAGAATGCAATGCCTATCATTGAGGCATACGGTGACTATTATCACTCTCAAGAAGGCACATACATAAGGATGAGTGGAGGAACTCAAGCCCCATTCATGTTCCCTCGTTATGTCACTAATTTCGTGGTACACAAGGAGGCCATGAGACAACTCTTCGGCACCGGCACAATAAGTAAGTTCTTAACAGACCGAAGGAAGGGCATGTATCCTCCCATGCCATTTACCATTGGAGCTTATATCCTCCCAAGGGCAAGAGACGGGGAAAATTACGCTCAAGGCTTAGAAGTTTTCCATTTTGGCACATTCCCTTTCAGGAGGCATGACCCCAATGGTGCGGTAAGACAGCATTGTCTTGACCTCAAGATCTCCTTTGAATACTCTCATGCTATGGACCGAGACGAAGAATTCTCTTGGAGCGCTTGCAACATGACTGAGTTGGGGAAAATATTCAAGAAGAAAATTACCAAAAGTTTGAAGCCAAAACCCATTGGTCTGATCCAAAGGGAGCAAGAGGCATCAACCTCTCAATCAGGAGGTCCATCAGAATTTGAGTAGGAGGAGTAGAGCAGAGTGCTCCAAGAGCAATCCCTCAAGCAACAGCAAGATCTAGAAGAAACAAGAATTCAAAATGCGGACAGCCAAGCTTCGGCAAGAAGAAGATGCAAGGATGCGACAAGAGCAGGCCTCTCAATTGCTACAGCAGGAAGAGGTTGCGAGATACCAAAGAGAAGAAGAAGCCAGAATTCAAGGTGAAGAGGCTTCTAGAGATCAGAAGCAAGAAGAGGATAGGATCCTCCAAGAGCAGGCCGCTAAGCTGCAACAAGAAGAAGAAGAAAGACTCCTGACAAAAGAAGCATATAGACTACAAGCACATTTAGAGGAATTAGCGAGAGGTCAAGAAGGGGGACAAATTGAAAAGACTCCTGAGGCAGAGCCATCTACTCCAAAGGACATGGAGGTGGACCCACCATTGATGGACTCACCAGGAGCGGTTCAGGAAGGGGAGGTTTCTACTGGAGGATTAGCACTAACCCCGTACAACCCCAGGAAGCAGCGCAAAGTAGCGGACCTAGATACTGTATATTTCAATGAGCAGAAAAGGGCCATCATTGATAGGAGGGTAAAGTAAATGGAAAGCAGGGTAAAGAAAATGGAAAGCGAGGATGACGAATATGAATTGTCGATATCAGAGACCACATTGGTCCAAAGAACTGATTCCGACCCCTCGTTCCAAGCCCAATGCACTGTAGCATCAACAGAGGCAACTAAAGCCAATATTGAATTTTTGAAAGGTGAGATAAAGCATTACAGGGATCGATGCTTTAAGATCAAAGATGATAGGAAGAGGAAGGTATTGGAAGCAAATAAATAGAAATAGAAATACAATGAGTTAGTAGGGGAGCAATTAATGCTAAATTCAAGAGTTCTCTAGCTCGAGAATGAGAAAAACTCATTGGAGATGCAGTTGGCTATCTCGGAAGATGAGCAGAAAAATCTAAAGGCTCGCATAGCAGAATTGGAGGAACTCGAAGCAAACAGGGCTCAGCAGGTTCACCTCCACAAACATGAGTATGAAGGGATGATTCAAGAAAAGGAACAATTGGTGAAACAACTCAAAGAGGGAGCAGAAGACCAGCAAAATTTGTCCACATTTCGCAAACAAGCATGTGATATGCGGATTAAAATCCATCTGTTGCTAGTTCTGATCTCGGAAGAAATTTGGAGCATGAAAGAAATGATTAAGAAAATGACAACAATTGAAACCATAGCCCTAAGAACTCGAGAAAGGTTTGCAAATCATGTAGAGGAGCTGAAACAGCAATCTGAGTGGAAATAGGGAAAATCTCAACTCCCTTCACACTTACGCGCCGCTACAGGAGATGAATTGGACGTGGATATAGGGATACTTCAATTCGCCAAGGATTGCGGCACCAAGTTAAGTTTGGAAATCAAGAAGACAGTCCGCAAGTGTTGTTCATTCTACTCCACACTCAGGGAATCACATAGCAAGTGTCATCTGATTCTCCCTGCCTCCATTTATGATTTCCCAAAAGAAGAAGATCAGTTGTTCGAGTTGCAGAACGAGCTAGACGAAGACTTGGCTTATATCAAGAAGATAGAAGTATTGACTCAGGACGAATTTCAACAGTTCATTTGCCATCCTGCAGTACACATTCACTTCCTAGAAGCGACGGCTAAAGAGGCTGCAGAGGGAAAAGCGCTGATCAAATCGGACCTATGCAAACATGAAATAGCGTCCAAGGCGACAATATCCTCTCGTACCAAGCTTATCATAAAGGAGATCAACCAATGGACCACATATATTCAAGGTATAGATGGCCCAGTAATTGCAAGCGAGCTGGTTGGTGGAGGCGAGTCTGCAAGTCAACAAGCAGAAGCCCTAGCAGAATAGATAGACCATTCTTACTTTGTTTTAAATAAAAGGAGAAGCTGAAATTCTACCTTTTGTATAAATGTTTTAAAAGGACAGCTAGCTCCTATTTTTTTTCTTTTATGAAAGGTGTCCCACGAATCTGGGAAATATGTAACTGTGCACCAGAATCCAAATTAGAAGGTTCCAGAATTAGGGTACACCTGTCAGCTCAAGGAGTATTTTGTAAAGTTATAAGTAGTAGATGAGAAGAGAAGTAAAGGAATTTTTGAAGGGAAAGGAATTTTTCTAGGCTTGTACGAACTATTTTGCACTTGCTCTATGAAAGCGAATTTTGCCTAATAAGAGCCTGGAGAGGACGTCTTTTTGCCTAAAATGTGTATTGGATGTCTGCTGGATTATTCCCTTGACGTTCATATGTTACAGTGAGATCTTTCTTTTCTGTCCTGAATTATTTATGTGCAATGAATGATTTTACTACTTTCTATACAAGGATGTTCCTCCTAAATGAGTAATATAATGCTTTCATGTGGATTAAAAGCTATCTTTTATATCTTTAACCTCTTGTTGTAGATGTATCTTTATGATTTAATGGCTATCTGTTGATCTTTAGATGTTTCTTTCAGCACATTACTCATATTTATAGTTTTGCTCCTTGCAATGATAGATTATATTTATTTCAGTTTTAGATACATATTTGTTTCAAGTTCTCCATTTAGACTAAATTAGCTTAGGCACTTGCATATCATCTTACCAATAAAATCAAAAAAAAAAAAGAACGGTGGATCAGGCCATAACCGGTGCAAATGAAAACAAATGTATAAATCTAACGGTAGCCGGAACCGCTAACTGGACGAATTCCCCATACCAAACGGTGGACCATCTAATTGGGATAGTTTACCGGGGAGAATCCCTTTCTACTTGATGCTGCGATCTTCGGGGCATCAACAGGGCCTTTAAAGAGGGATGAAAGAAATCAAGAGAGAATGAGGGAAGGAGGATCTAGAAAAGAAGGGAGAGGAGATAGCAAGGAAGAGCGAATGAGGGAAGGAGTGAGGCTTTAGAGAGCAAAAAAAACGAATGGGAGGATGAGGCAAAAAACGAGAGCTAGAACGAAAGGTAGGATGAGGAAAAAAATGAGAGCTTGAGGAGAAGGGCTAGCAAATCCAAAGAGAAAGAAGTGGATCAATGAGAAAACGAGGAGGCTTGAAGAGAAGAGCCTTTAGAACCAAGGTAAGTAAGTTAAAAAAAAAGTTTTTGTTGCTTGATGAAGGAAGAGGCAGATCTCTTCTAATGTGTTCCTTCTCTTGAAATGAGGAGAAGCTTTGAAGACCTGCGAAAGATGTTGATTAGGTGCCGAAAACTACTGATAAGCAAAGAATGGCTTAATCTCTAAGCCTTTCTCCACCTTGGGAAACCCCTGCAAAAAACCTTGTTATGGCATACACAAATAATGAACAAAATACTTCTAAGCAAAGCTAGAACATAGATTGAATATAGAATTTGCATAAACAAATACAACGTGAAAGATATATCACCAATAGTGTGAAGAACACCCCAAATACTCCAGCATGGACCTCCAAAGTCTCAACTTTATTCAATACTTTAAACAAATCTTACAACAAGAATTTGGCAGAGTGTTCATGCTCAAAATATCCATGCTAAGAGAGCCAAAATGGCCTCTCTTTATAGCAAAATACAAGAGTTATCTAACCTAATTCGAATTGGCTTGGAGAAGAGAGCCAATAGCTTTGACATAAATCAAATTCCAATCATCCCTATGTCTAAATCCAATCAAGAACTAGCTTGGAGCTAATCTCACCATACCACTTGAGTTAGGAGCTTGTGTGGATGGGGAGGTGGCCTCCACCTAGGCAAGGTGCCCTCCATCCCAATCTTGGAAGTATCACCCACCACAAATCACATGCCATTTGTAGAATTCGAGCACCCAAAGAGGATTGACGTGAGGACAAGGGAATAGCACGTGATCTTGACAAGGAGTTAGGGTGAGTGGAAATAGAAGTTTGTCATGAGTTATAGTGAGAGCCAAAACCTTGTGATCACAAGTTAAGGAGGGATACCATAGGCATAAATGCAACCAACCACCCACTAATCAAATGCCAACACACCAAATCGAGCTTTGCATGAGGAAAGGCGAATTAGCTTGAAGGAGATCTCTTCTAGTGATTGGATAGTTGACTGAATGATAACTGAGATGATTGGAATCTTCATTAATGCCCAGTGCCATGTCAATTAGCCTTTTATTTTATTCATTTTGGATTATTTTGGAGAGATTTGCAATATCTCCAAAATATTCATATTTATTACTTTAATCAATAATTTCTCTGTAAATGAGTTTTTAGAGAAATCATTAATTATGAGACTGAATTGACATCCGAAACTTAGGATGAGTTGGTCCGGGGATCATGACTGATTTTTGGCTTAAGGTTCAAGCCTTCAATCACTGAATTTCGATCCTGGATGACTGACATATTACAAATTGAAATTTTTCCATTTAAACTATGGAAAATTTTATTAAAATTTAAAAATAATTAAAACCCCAAAATCGGAGGACCCGGTAAAAAATTTTCAATTTTTTTCTGAGGGTCCTAAAGACTTACCAAAACTTATTCTAATAGTGTCTAGTAGGCTTATATATTAGTTGGACTCTAATAACCCCCCATGACTCAGATTTTCAAAATCGGGCATTCCAGCTTTGGAGGAAGCGGGAGAAAACCTCATCGATTATAGGTCGGCTATAGGCAAAGTATAATTGACAAGGGAAAAAAATCCCTGCAATACCTTAGTTGCTTAATCAAGTCATGGGGAACCGAGCCAGTCAAAATCCTACTAGCACACTTTATTACAAACCCCATGGGGCCATGGTCATGTTGACTAAAAATAAAAATCGGCTAGCCAAAATTGGCTAATTATAAAGGATGGATCATCTGATACACTAGAACACAAACATTGATAATGTTTGTCAAATGGCAGCTCTTCAGATAATCCAACTATGATACAAATAAGTTGGTAACACACAACAATAAATCATCTCTACTACTGGATGATGATCGGTTTGCGAAGGGCTTTGGTGTTCTTAATTGCTCATACAAACACGAAGACAAAGATTCAGTTCACACAGATATCTAGTTAACAATTCACGTTACTCCATCTGACAGAATCTGAGCTCAACTCTTGTTCAAATGCGCAATAACACCCTTAACACACAGAACTTGCTCCTTTCATTAAGTGATAAAAAAAACATCTATACAGCCATAGTTTCCTCTTGTGTTCAGGAAAATATCCCACCGACTCTTCCTCACGCAAAGCTCTCTCTTGCACCGACTGATCTCCCTACTAACTATTAATCTCCTCCTATTTCACCCATTTGGAATCCCCCAAAACTAAATGGATGAACCATAACAACAAACTCACTAACAGACTCTCCCCATCACTAAAGGAGTCACTGTCATTCGACAACAAACTGGCTAACTGGATTAACCTCCATGCAAGGAGTATCAAATTTCCACTACATCCTATTTTCTCCAAAAAATTGACAACATGCTAGTCGGTTACATACTTGCAATTATTAAAAAAACTTAATAAATGAATCTCCTTCCCACTTCAGGGCAGCTTGTGCTCTTGCTATCGACAACATGTGAACATGCAATCACATTGTTGACTTAGCATTGATGCTCCTGCATCAGACTCCCAAGGTTAAACTTATGAAGCCCTGTTCAGTAAATCAGTTGTCGAGAAACCCTTTGTCTCCAATTCTTTGTCATTCATCCATGTAGAATCTTCTACAGGATGTCCCTTCCATTTGATCAAGTATTCCAAGTGGTCTCTATGTCTGGTACTCTTTGCCACTCTAGTATCCAAGATAGACTCAGCTTCTGATGGCTGGGCCATAGGCATCTGCTTCAACCACTGAAGATCTTCCATAGAATCCATTTCTTCTATCATTTGTCCTGTATCATCAGCCACATAAGTATACAAGTCTGCAACACTAAAAATAGGTGAGATGCCAATCCTTGTTGGCCTTTCTAGTTCATAGGCATTTGCTGAAAACTTTCTGAGTATTCTGCAAGGTCCAATATTTTTCATTTTCAGCTTGTTGTACTCTCCTTTTGGAAATCTCTCTTTCCTCAGATGTGCTAAAACCAAATATCCTACCTCATAGTTTTTCTCTCTTCTCCTGGAATCTGTTGTTGTTTTGTAACTATTGTTACTCTACTGCAACCTTGCTTTAACTTGCTCTTGTAGTTCCCTAATCCTTGTTGCAAACTCTTCTCCATCTGCACTTCTCTTTTATAATTGAACCAAATCACGAAGTTCACACACCCCTCTAGGATGCATACCATACATAATTTGGAATGGACTCATTCCTGTACTTCGGTTTGGTGAGTCATTATATGCAAACTCTGCTTGAGCTAGCACTTTGTCCCATTGCTTTGGATTTTCTCCAATCAGACTCATCAACATGTTACCTAGACTCTTATTTACCACCTCAGTCTGGCCATCAGACTGTGGATGATATGTTCAACTAAAGTTCAACTTGGTTCCCAACTTCTTCCATAAGGTCCTCCAGAAATGACCTGTGAACTTTACATCTCTGTCAGATACAATGCTCTTAGGTAAACCATGTAGTTTCACAACTTCATTGAAAAACAAGTTAGCAATGTGTGTGGCATCAATGGTCTTATAACATGGAACGAAATGTGCCATTTTAGTAAATCTATCCACAACTACAAAAATAGAATCATTTCCCTTCTGATTTTTTGGCAAACCCAAAATGAAATCCATACTCACATAATCCCAAGGCCTAGTTGGAATAGGGAATGGTGTGTATGTTGGCAGGCGGTTTGAGGAGTCATCATCACAGCATCGCGAGTGCTGCGATACCACGAAAGAAGGAAAGCAATGTGCAAGGAGACAAGTGCTTTTTGTAGTTTGTGGGTCATTTGGACTGCACCATGTAGTTTTTGGGTCATTTGGAGCAGATTATGTGGGTTTTGGGTCATTTGATCGCGTTATGTGGGATTTTGGGTTAGTTTTGTAGAAGTTTGTTAAGAAGTAGTTAGGCGGTTGCCTAAGTGGACCACAAATGTAAAGGCGTAAGCCTATAAATATATGTAGGATTGTAAGTATTGGATCATCTATCTATCTTTTGGAGAGTATGAATGTTGAATATTAACATCTGAGAGATCTTGATCCTATGTTGAAGGCTGAGTATTTTGTATCTTGGTGTTTGCGGAGTTAATATGATGTGATAGAGTTGTTGAGCAGAATCCCTGTGTTTTTCCTGTTATCTATGGTAATGCATTTCGCGATATGAATATATGAATGATGCGATGTTTCCTTGCTGCGATTAATGCTTTACTGTTATATATGTTGCAATTATGAATTGTCATGTTGAATGATGCCATGAATATGATTGATGCTCGAGTTAAATGCTTAGATCTATTTAGGAAATGTTGCAATAAGTTAAGTAATTAATCCACAACATCCTCCTTCATTCGACGAAAACATGGTTTCGTCAACTCTCCTTTGAACATCTCGGGTGAGACCTCATCTGCTCTACATGTGTTGTTGGACGGGGTAAAACCTGTCTGGGCCGGTCCTCAGGGAGATAGCGGTGATTTGGGTGTTGACAGTGTTGGGAACACCTGTCGACTGGGTTTGTGTCAACAAATGGTTCCGTTGCCGGGACCGTAGCACGAAGTGAAAGGGGGATATGTTGTGGCATCCGACGAAACCAGAAATACAAGACTGGTTTGATCAGAAGTTGCAAGAATTTGCTGAAAAAGAAAACCAGAACCCTCGACTGACGGTAGATCAGTGGGTGGAAAGGTACATTCACGACGGTTCGCACGAATATTTTTTCTGCGAATTCCCAGTCATCTTGTTTGAATGGTTGGCAAAGTTGACCTTTCAAAAGAGGAACTTCCAAGGTGGTGAACCGATGTCCTGGACCCCAGAGTTGATCCAGGAGCTGCAGGAAGTTGACAACAAAGCGTCGCGGGATGTTGAAGTTTGGCTCGATAGTATACTGGAAGGATATATCATTGAATTTGCGATTGATACGAACAAGTCTTATAGTGAAGAAGAAAGATATTTCTTCTGCGAACCATGGGGAAGGTTTCCATTGTCGCTACAGTTGTCCATTAAGATGCTCATTTGCGAGAAGGGAATATTGAATATGCATCTAGATCCGTAAAAACCCTGGTGGGAGGAGCCCGTGGGTACCACGACAATGGGGGGGAGGTACATGGAATGATAAGGGGTAGACAGGTGCAGGTCACGACGAGAGAGTGGTCTTACAAGGGGAGGAGAAGTCGAGGAAGAGAGTGGTCTTACAAGGGGAGGAGAAAGGTTTCGACAGGAAAAGAGGCAGAGGACAGGAGAAATTCCTTTTGTGATTGAAACGCAAGGATGCGAAGGAAGACCACAAGGGATGAAGTGACCTCACAGTCTTGACAAGGAAAACTAGTCTATGCCCAGGATAGAGGAAAGACCAAAACCCAGCAGCAACGTGCCCACACCTCCGCTCACTATCTCTCAACCAGTAAGAAATACAACTTCAACACCACCATGTTTATCAGGTCTGCAGAACTTTAATACTAATAGCTCAGCGACTGGAGGAAGGAAGCCCAGGATGGCGGCGAGGATACAAAGTTACCGCTATTCCACGGAAATGGAACAGATAATCTTGAGCAGTACTAGTTTTTATGTGAAGTGGTATGGACTATAAAGCATATTACTTATGATAATGCTAAGAAAGGACAACTGGCGACAACCCTTCGGGGTCTCGCATTAGACTGGTTCATGAATTTTGTGCAGGTTCCTGTCGGTGCTCCAGACAAGACACTGGATGAAGTTTGATCTGGATTGATTGCGGAGTTTAAAAACCCAAATCTGAAGCGCAGTATATTACAGAATTAAAAGAGATTAAGTACTATCCCAATGAAAGTGTGTGGGATTTTGACCAACGATTCAAAACATTGATGGAAAGGGTCAGCTTCGACATGAGCACTGTCCAACACAAAGAATGTTCATCGCGGCATTACTCTCGTACATTTGATTACTGCTGATGCAACAGACAAAACATTACAACACCGAGTGAAGCTCTAGAGATTGCAATGTGGTTGGAAGCTTCGCCGATTGGTGAGAACGCAACTGGCATGTCATAGATTCAGACACAACTTGCCAACTTGATTATACAGCTACAAGATCTTAATAAGGGCAAGGAATAGCGTGAAGAAGTATGGTGTACGCAATGTCGAGGAGAGGGGCATACTAAGGACAATTCCCCTAACTTCCGCAATTATATGGTTTCAGGAGTACCGAATCCATTGAGTGGAGGCAGTATGCCATGGTGTCGCATCTGTCAGGTATATGGGCACCGCCATGAGGAATGTCAATACATGCAGAAGATGGTCACAAAACCGATGAATCTGTACTGTACATTCTACAAATCCATAGGACATGAAGACAAAGATTGTTGTGCATATGGGTTGCTTCAGGAGAGAACGTATGATGCATTCTATGTGAAGGACGACCACCGTGCCGTACAACAACCACAACCGCAGCAATAGGTAGCCCAGCCGCTACCTCAACCGTAGGTGTAGTTTGTACCGCAGCAGCAACCACAGCAGTTTATGCCGCAATATGCTCCGATGCAAATGGCTCCATAGCAGCCACAATATGTTCAACAACCATAGTATGTGCAGCAAGGGCAAGGCATGCAACCGAATCCTATGCAACAACAGTTCAATCAACCGCAGTGCCAGCAGCAGGGAGGATTCCGAGGAGGACGTGGCAGAGGATTTGGTCGCAGAGGCGGACGAGGAGGTCACAGACCGATTCAGTGCTATCACTTCCGGGTATGGGGACACTACCAGCGAGATTGCCCACAATTGTAGACGCAGTGTACGTTTTATTTTGTTACAGATCACACTATGGAAAACTGCCCGCAGTTGATTGCGCGATGGAAAGCGGGGAATGTTCCGCAACTACGGAACTAGAATCAAGTGCAGTAACCAGGGCAGAATCAAGTGCAGCAACCGGCGCAGAATTAGAAGCAGCATCTGAATCAGAATGCTAACCAAAATGTTAACCAACCTGGGAATCCACCACTGAATCAGACTCGGGGCGTGACTATCACAACAATTTCTGCGGATCCAAGACCACAAGATATTGTTGTCGTCGTTATCACTTGGGGAGGTACAACAAAAGGAGAGGATATCCCACATCCACTCATCTAGTTAGCAGGACGGAAGAAGGTTTCATTTGACATTGATTCCGAGCGTGATGCATTCTTTCAGGCGCGATGTGCGATGGAAAAAGATCATGGTAAGGCCATCGTTTGTGACATGCCTCCTATTTTTTATGTGACTTCAGAGGCTGATCCATCGCGGCAGTCCAGAACCTTGCATAAATTCTTTGAGACTTGTTTATCGCTAGAAAGGGATCCTGATGCTCTTTCTGAGATTGAGGGACTATTGCGGCGACCAGCCAGGGGACGGCAAGAGTCTGCAGTAAATTCCTTACAGCGGCGGAAGACAGGTAAGGAGATGCGCATGAACATTCAAATTGGAGACTATGAAGTTGATTTGGTTATTTTGGATCTTGGTTCTGATGTCAACATCTTAAACAAGTAGGCCTGGCAGAAAATGGGGAGTCCCACGTTAGGTTGGTCTCTCGTACAGCTTCGACTAGCTAATCAAGCTAAGGTGACACCAATTGGGAGAGTTCCATGTCTGGTTGTGGACATTGAGGGAATGAAGACCTACGTTGATTTCAACATGATCGAAGTAGTTGAAGGGGGAAGCTCCTATCCCGCACTGCTCGGGATTGGATTGGATAACGACAGTGCCACAGTAATCAAATTTAAGAAGCTGATGATGACTTTTGAAAACCGCGATCTCAAAGTCATTGCTCCGTTGGATCTGACTAAAGGATGCAGGTATATTGAACCAGCAAAGGATGAAGATCCCAGCAGATGGGAGCATGCATACAATATTTCAGAAGATTATATTCATTTGACTGTCGATGGTGAGCTTGGGTGGCGCAGCTTCAGATTTGTGTCTTCCGACTCTGACAACGCATTAGAAAATTGGCAGAATCGCTTGCAGTAGGTGTCACTCCGCAAGTGTGGATTAGTCACAAATTCATTATGCCGTGTTGCGACTGAGACTGTTGCACTGCCAGTATATGAAGAGTTTCCCAGCTTGTCTAAGTTTCTTGTGGTGTTCGAAGAAAAGGTTTCAGAACCACAGCGACTGCTGGCATTGGAGGAAGCACTAAAGGCTGCTCCAGCATGCTAGTGGGTGACACATAAGAAATCAATCAACGGATGGTCGTAGTGTCGGAGATTGATGGTGGTTCACTTTGGCGACACCGAAGTTTACCATATAGGAAAATACGAAGGACAGAATGACCCTGGTAGTCATTTGATGGAATGTCAGATGTTGTGGGCATCACGAACCAAGAATGAGTGGGTCCGTGCTTTCATCCATACGCTGGACGAGATGCCGCGATAATGGTATACTGCAGCTAAATTGTGAAGAGAAATTACCACTTGGTTGGAGTTGACAGTTTGTTTTACTCATACATTTAGCTTCATGGATGCCAACCTGGATGTCCATAATGCTTTGCAGCTCATCCACAACGTAGTTCTTAAGGTTGTTCCGGTGGCATATCCTGCGGATCCGCATGCACACTGCAAGATGCAGTCCATGATGGAATGTTATAATATCACTGGTGGGACGAAGGATGGTGATGATCCGCAAAATGTCAATATTCCGGAATCCAAAGGAAGTCGCAGTATTGTCGCACCGGATGCACCAACTGATCCAATCAGTCAACCGCTGAAGCTTTGGAAGGTCAACATTGGGACAGAGGACAGTACAAAGTTCGCGAATGTTGGGGACTATTGGGATGATGAGATGATGAGGAAGGTCACCGACTTGCTACATGAATTCCAAGACTTGTTCCCTATGAATTTTTCTGAGATGAAGGGAATCTTGGGTGATCTAAGGGAGATGAAGATCTCGTTGAAGCCAGATTCCAAACCAATCAGGCAGCGACCATATCGACTGAATCCACGCCATAAGGAGAGGATCAAGGTAGAACTTGATCGCATGTTAGATGCTAGCATTAATGAACCGGTTGAGGAATCAGAATGGATTAGTCCTATGGTGGTGCAGTACAAGAAGACCAGTGAAGTGTGCATTTCTGTCGATTTCTGGAAGTTGAATGATGCCTGCTTGCATGATCCCTTTCCGACCCCATTTACTGATGAGGTGCTCGAAGGCGTGGATGTCCAAGAGATGTATTCTTTCACAGATGGGTTTTCTGGCTATCATCAGATCCGGATCGCGAAAGAAGACCACCACAAGACAACTTTTGTGACAGAATGGGGTTGTTTTCAGTACACAGTGATGTCATTTGGACTGAAGAATGCACCGGTGATATTCTCGCGGGTTGTCATTGCTGCTTTTCAGGATTTCATCCAGTAGTTCTTGTAGGTGTATATGGATGACTGGACAGTTTATGGCTTGATCAGCGATCATTTGGTAAATCTGCGGTTGATGTTGGAGCGCTGTCGACAGCATCAGATATCGTTGAACTTGAAGAAGTGCATATTTTGTGCACCATTTGGAATATTACTAGGTCACATTGTGTGCAAACAGGGATTGTTAGTCGACCCAGCAAAAATTGTGCTCATTTTGAGCTTAAACAGCCGACTAACTTCAAGCAGTTGAGAGTGACATTTGGACACACTGGGTATTATCGCAAGTTCATCAAGGGTTATGCAGCATTCATGGCCCCTACGGAGAATTTATTGAATAAAGATGCGGTATTTAAATGGATCCTTGAATGTCAAGTTAGTTTTGAAACGCTGAAGGCTAAGATGGCTTCAGTGCCAATACTGGTATGTCCGGACTGGAGCAAGGAATTCCATGTCCACGTCGATGCCTCATCGATCACACTGGGATTACTGCTTGTGCAACCAAGGGACGGGTATTTGGATCACCCCATTGCATTTGCAAGTCGGAAGTTGTCATCTGCAAAAATGAACTATACAACGACAGAGAGGGAAGGTCTGGAGATGGTCTATGCACTGCAGAAGTTTCGGCACTACTTGTTGGGAGGACACTTTAAAATGTTCATAGACCACTCTACATTAAAATATCTTGTCAATGTGAAAATCCTCACAGCAGATCTAAGAGCTGATATATACCTCACAAGAAAGATTAAGATTAAGCAAGAAAATAGAATAAGAGTGGTCAATGCAGTGTAAAGGAGCAACAGAATTATTATACAGTAGAACTCGGATAGAAGCAGAATAACATCACACACTAATTCATTAATCACAAATATGAACAATAAATAGTACAATGGTGGAGAGGATTTGAATGCCAAGGTGGCAATTGGAATTAGCCTCTTGTAGAGTGATCATCAGATCAATACAGTGTCATTAGAGCACAAGTAGGAGTCCTCGTCATCATCATCATCAGTGGAGTCATAAATGCAAAAGTAACTATCAACCATATGTCAAAGTGAGTTTAACTGAGTGCGGTAGGTGTAACTGGAACATGGAGGCACGAACTAAATGAAGGAGGCTCAGTGGATGGCGTAGGAGGAGCTAACTGGAGTCAAAATGGGCAGTCTAGTCTCACTAGAGGTCCATCGGAGTGATACAGTTAGTTGAGAGTCAGTCTAGCCTTAAATCAAGGAAAGAACTAAAGATAACTCAACTAATTGAAGTGCAACTGAGTGGTAGGTGAGAGAGGTCGCATGAGATGCATGCAACTGCATGTACGGTGCACTAAGCACTAGGAGGGATGAAAATGATCAGTGAGAAGCTCTCAGGGCAAGCTAACTGAGGGCTAGGTGCTGGGACTGATGACTGGGATGCATGCATGCAAAATGCATGCATGACTGAAAATGCAAAAATGGATAATGCTGGTAGGACTAGGATGGAGTATAGGAATATCCCAACACCCCCCCTTAATCCATCCCGGGCCCTGGTAACTGAGACTGAAGGTCACCCAATACAATGAATAATAATAACAGTCAATAAACCGAGGAAGTGGGGAAAACCTCATGGGAAAAATACCCCCCCTCAAAATAGATTGTAAGGCACACACAAAAAATAAATGCTCCAAACTCTAGCAGGTGTGATGCTTGGTCATATGTCTAGAGGTATCTTCTTCTTGGGAAGAAGTGGTTCATGCTCAAAAACCATGTGCTTGTACTTTCTCTTCAGATTGAATGTGATGAGAACAAATCCAAAAGTATGAGGATGATCCTGGAACCTGTGATTCGAATGAGCTGAGGTAGGATCAAAACCATGAATGTGTATATAGTCTTTTTTTTTCTCCTTCGAATCATCATAGGTGAGATTATTCCCAAAAGAACCATCACATGATAGTGAATGCTTTGAATCCAAATCAGATCCAAGACTTGAAGAATGGTTTCTTGAGATCTCCTTTGAACCATTAGAGGTGAGATCTAAACCATGAAATGCATGAGAAATTATCCCAAGTGAATGGCAATGGCCATCATCTTCAATAACCTTCTGAGAGCATGAAATAATGATCTTGCAGTAGTAAATAAGAGGTGATTGATCAAGGAGAGTGAATGCATTACCTCCAATGGCTGATTTTACCTCTGAAACATTCAGAAGATCATGATGCAAACCAACAAAATCTTGTAGAAGAGAGGATTTAGGAACCTCTGCAGTTTCTAGAGTGTGAGCTGGCATAGAATTCGAAATAGAAGAAATTTGGAGCATGAGTGTAGAATCTGCAAGTTATTCTTCTTTGTGTACAACTTCAATATGAGATATGTTTGATATTGGTTCATGATCAATGAGATCATCAAGGAGGGCGAATGCGTCACTTTGCTTTCTCTCAAAATGGTTTGGACCAATCCCTTCATTTTGTTTGCCAAATATTTCATCCAGATGGGCCCATAGCTCTTTTGGAGATTCAACAGAATAGAAGTGGTGTACCATGCATCGATACATATTAAGCATCATGGCTGCAGAGGCTCTTTCACCTTCATCTAACCAGTCATTCTCTTCTTCAGAGGATTCGAACTCTCTTTCAAAACAATAAGCAAAGAGACCATGTCTCTTCAAATGTGCTATCATCTTTGGTTTCCATTCATCATAGTTGAATGGAGAAAGAGGAGTAATTCCTTCTGTATTCATGGAAGCTGTTTCAGAAGACCTGCAAAAAACAATAGAAAATGTCTACAATTGCTACTGCTGCAAAAGTGCAGAAACTGTTGCAACTGCTGCACTCGAAATCTTGATAATAACCTACAAAAACTCTTAGGAATGGAGACAGACAATACTCTCAACATGCTCTGATGCCATGTGAAAATCCTCACAGCAGATCTAAGAGCTGATGTATACCTCACAAGAAAGATTAAGATTAAGTAGGAAAATAGAAGAAGAGTGGTCAATGCAATGTAAAGGAGCAACATAATTATGATACAGTAGAACTCGGATAGAAGCAGAATAGCATCACACACTAATTCATTAATCACAAATATGAACAATAAATAGTACAATGGTGGAGAGGATTCGAATGCCAAGGTGGCTGTAGCTAGGGTTTTACCCCTAGCTTGTGCAAATGAGCACCTACTAAGGAGAATGGACTCCTTAGTAGCAGTTCAGTATATTAAACTAATTAAGCTAAAACAGAAAATTAAATTAATTCCAAAACAAGCATGAAACATAAACATCAAATTGAAAGAATGACTTTTTATATTGATGTTACCTTCAATGTAAAGGTTTGATGAAGCCCTTTGCAGTGTCCAAGAGGATGCTCCAAGCTTCAATATGCTCCTTCTCCTTCTCCAATGGTAGTGATGGGCCAAAGGTGGCTCTCAAGGTGAAAATAGTTCAATGGTGAACTAGGGTTTCGAGAGAGATTTTGGCAGAGTAAGGGTGCTTGTGATGGTGGATATGGAATAAGGGATCTCCATCACCTATTTATAGTTTTTTGGTGGTGGAGTGCTGACCCATGGTTTTAGGAAACACATGGTTTTGGGCAGCTGTATAGGGTTTTTTCCTCCTTTTCCTCATTATTTTATATTTTTTATTCCCTTTTTAGGGGATTTTTGCTATTTTTGGAGGAAAAGGGGGTTTTTTTAGCCTTTTTTAGGCTATTTTGAGGGTTTTATGGCCTTTTGGAGGCATTTTAGGCCTTTTGGAGGCTTTTTAATGGGAATATGGTAGGAAAATGGACAAATGAGCCATATAATGTGGTAAATGAGCTAGTGAGCACTTTTTGGGTGTTAACAGATTGCCCCCTGATGTGCGAGGGCAGGAGCTCATCGTATGGCCGATGGACATCATAAGTCATGAATGGTTTTCCTTGGGAGTGGAGAGAAGAGAAGAAACAAACTGGAGCCCGGAACAACAATCCCGAACAACTGCAAGAACTAAAAGTACATAACCTCAATAATGGATGAGGAATCATCTGATCATATGGACGAGGCGGGCATACCCATGCTCGTATCAGAATATAACAATAACAATGGGGTCCAAAAATAGGAACCTGAAATATACATGACCTCAAATACTGACTGAGGAATAATCTCAATATATGGACGAGGCAGGCATACCCATGCTCGTATCAAGATACATAAAAAACTGTGAGGCCCGAAAAAGAGGGACCTGAAAGATACATAGCCACTGTGTACATCATAAGAGTCCAGAGGGGACACAAAATCTGGGACATACTGCTGGGCGGACCATGTCTGAGCTGAAAAAACTGATACACTGGAACACTCAACAGTGCTACTGAGTGGGGTACCAAAGGGGCTGATGAGTTGCTGGATCAGAGTGACTGGGAGCAATAACCTCGATGGTACACTGAACTGGAATGGAACTGGGTACTCAAGGAAGCATATAACTGGATGGCTTCCGAATACAAACGCCAACGCAGCCCGGACATCCACAGGAACATATAACTGGGTGTTCCGAAGTGACTCACCAATGTGCTAGAGTCGGGGGAAATCCGGGGTCTTCGACAAATAATGATGGGATAAAATCCTACGCGATCCTCAACGATGCGATCAAGGTGCTGAAGTCGAGCATGTGAGGAACAACCACTCGGAGAGGAAATGATGACTCCTCTCAGAATGATCCGTAGGCACTTACCACAGATGGTGATAAGTCCAAGGCGTAGGGACCTCTGGGCCTATCCTCTGGAATAGAGGAGTTGTCGTCGACAGAGGGAGACCTGCAACTATCAAGGCAATGATGCTTCCTTGACAGGGGCGCGAGGTAAACAACCGAAATGTGATAGTACTGATGGCAGGACTGACAAACTGTGGAGGGACAACTGGGCAAGTCGAGCGGGTGGACTCAAACTTCCTTTGTTCAGAGTATGGTAATGGGAATGATCTGGCAGCATATGAAACTGACTGAGGGGAAAGGGATCATAGCTGTAGTGGCTCAGGGAGAGTGACTGGTCTGAGGGAGACTCAAACTGGTATAAAATGGCAGGAGACTGCAAAATACTCTGAACAAAGGCGACCTGATTGGGGGTGCTGCCGATATGATCGATCATAGTGCCATGAGGCACGGGAGGATACTTCTTCATGGGTTAAGGAACTAGAAGAAGTGTGTGGATAAAATGATACTGTCGTGTGGATTTTACGAGCCCAGGACAGTTCATGCTCGTGGTTGCTTTCAATTTTAAGGAGTCTGAAAGCGATAAGAAGACTCTGAAGTGATGGAATGGTACTGTCGTGTGGATTTAACGAGCCCAGGACAGCGCATGCTCGTGGTTGCTTTCAATTTTAGAGAGTCTGAAAGCAAGTAAGAAGACTCCAGGGGGTTTCTTTTTCGTAGATTTAGTCTCCAAGGCCCAAAGAAGCATAAAAGGATGCAATGAAGAACTCTTCTAGCCGGTGTGACTAGAGTATTCCTTTTTCGTAATTAGTCTACCAGGTCCGGAAAAGGGTTAAACTTATACCAGATAGACGCCCTTTCAGGTACTTTAACGAGCATGAAAGGAAGCAAGATTGCTCGGCGATCTTTTCATTCTTTTAGGAGTCAGAAAAGAGCTTAACGGAAACTCCCTAAGTGCCTTTTTCGTAAAGGACTTGTCCGGCCCGAAAAAGGGGTAAAATTATACCGAACAAAAGGAATGGCCAGGCAAGGAGGAAGTGTTCAATCAAGGATCAGTAATGATGACCAAGAACGAGGATAGTGGGGAACACTGGTGGGCCTCCTTGCGGGGTAGATGAAATGGTGGCAAAAGAACGAAACATTTGCAGTATGACAGGAGTGAATGGCTCATGTAAAAATGTGGAACAATCCGACAGCGGCCGATGTGGTGCGCAAACCGAGGCAGCAAGGTGTTGGGACCCAATGTTGAAATTGTACCAAGTGAGAGCGAGAAATTATCTCAAGCATCATCACGAGCTCGGAAAAATGAATCCGGCGATATAAAGGATGTCAAAAACGGGTAACGGCCGATGTGGCACGCAAACCGAGGTGACGGGGGCATTTTGAAAAATGCCCAGAAAATCTGGAGGTGAGGGCGAGAAATGATCTCAAGCATCATCACCAGCTCAGAAAAATGAATCCGATGATATAAAACAGGTGAAAAACGGAGAACGGCCGATGTGGCACGCAAACCGAGGCGACTAGTGGCGTTTGAAAAATGGGTAAAAAATGACAGGGTAAAAATAATGCAACGAGGTGACCATCATGACGGTCTCGTCGTGCTAATTCCAGTGGTGGAAACGGTTTGTAAAACGGACTCCTTATGGGGCCAGAATGACCAAAACAAAAAAGTCAACTGACTATAAATAGTGGTGGGTCCAACATGACATGTGTCATTTGTACTTGTTGACTTTGACTTGTGAGTTGAGTGGACCAGAGCTTAGGTGGAATTTCTGGACGATCCGTCTGGCTGTTTGCTGATCCGTGAGATACAGGTATTTCATTAAACTCATACCTGCATATTTTTTCGGGTTGGGGGTTAGGTAGTGGGTCCCAGGGTTGATTTGTACGGTCCACGTGGGGTGGACCGCGGGTTAGGGGGTCGAAACCGCGGTTGAAGACCGCGAGTTTCGGGCCGAACCACGCGGTTGGAGACCGCGTGTTTCGGGCCGAACCACGCGGTTGGAGACCGCGTGTTTCGGGGCCGAACCACGCGGTTGGAGACCGCGTGATTCCTGTATGGAAACGCGGTCGAGTACTGCGAGTTCCAAGGAGGAACACGCGGTTCCCAACCGCGGGTTTTGGGTTGACAGGCGCGGTTGGGAACCGCGACTATATGCCTGACAGCCGCGGTCGGAAACCGCGGCAGGAAGCCCGAAAGCCGCGGTTTTGGGCCGAGCTATTAGGGCTTCTGGGAGAGGGAAAAGTACTTTTCTTAAGTTGACATGAGTCTGATGAGTTCACTTTGTGTGATTGGCAGGATTCCCCAGGTTCTCTGGAGAGAGCGGGAGATCCCTGATGAGACCATGGGTTTCATTCGAGGGAATCGCCATGTGCGATCTGTGCTGGGATTGTGCGGACTACTGAAGTTCGCACAGATACCTATGATACGGACAGCAACATTGTTGCTGAACCGTCTGATCAGCTTCTGGGAGCCGGACATACAGGCGTTCCGGGTACAGGGTGAGAGGGTGGACCTCACCCTGACCGATGTTTACTTTCTGACGGGGTTGCCCTGCCTAGGCAGGGTGGCAGATACACAGCCGCGGGTTGCCGTGGATGTTGACATGGAGGACATGTTAGAGAGGTACTGCGGTCCGGACGCGGTTGTGCATAGGAATGCACTCCTGGTGAAGGACCTACAGGAGCCGGCAGTGCGGGCCATGGCGGCGTGTGTGGTGCGGGTATTGGGTTCCCAGTCACCGGAGAAGGTGTCTGGGGGGAAGATGCAGATGGTAGAGCGCGTACTGGATGGGGTGTACTACGCGTGGGGCCAGATGTTCCTGACCTGCGTTCAGCGACAGCTGACGGCAGCGAAGGAAGATGGCAAGGGCTTTTGCTTTGGGTCCTTCCTATGTGCCTTCTTTATGGAGAGGGTACCCACACTGCGGCCACGGGTGCCGATTAGGCCAGGAGGGATGAGGGAGCCGAGGATGGTCCGTTGGGGTGAGATGATGCGCCGCCGTGGTGGTGGCGACGTGGGCAGGTACTTTACGCAGGAGTTGTACCTGCAGTGGCTCCAGATACCACTGACACTGGACGACTTCCCGTATCGGGACATGGACTTCACGGGAGATCCGGTGGCGCCACGAGCACCAGGACAGGTATGGGGTCCCGACGGTATGTATGTGTTTTGGATGGATGTTATTTATGTCAAGTTTTGATTTATATGATAGTAGATGGATATATTGTAACTGACATATGGTTGATGTTGCAGATGTGGGTCCGAGGCCACCTCCAGGACATGTGGCCCGGCGGGGTATTGTGGCCGTTCCAGCTCTGCCTGGACGAGGAGAGGTGCGACGCCGGGATCCAGAGGTGACCCTAGAGTCTGTACGGGAGCTACTAGATCGGTTATTGATAGGAGTGACCGACGAGGGATGGCGGGATGTCGATCCTGATGTGGTGCGGGATTGCATGGGGGCACCCCGTGAGTTCAGATCCATCGCGATCCGGGTGGCGATTTTGGTGGACCGGGCCCGGGCACAGGAGGCCGGAGGAGAGGAGGACTTGCCGGAGGAGGAGCGAGGGGAGGACTCAGAGGCAGCCGATGCCGGCAGTGATGCAGGATACGACTCCCATTAGGGGGTGCAGGGGACTCCCCCCCGAGTTTTGTAGCTACGGCATGTATGTAGATGAGGCTTTAGGCATGTATAGCCATTTTTTGTATAGCTGAGTACAGGGGTACTCAGGACATGTATAGCACTGAACATGTATGTTTTTTGATATATATATATGCACGTGGATGCACCTTTTGTATGATGTGTTATTTGTACGCACGTGGATGCGCTTTATGAATTGTGATATGTTTACATTGCACGTGGATGCAAGTAGGTTAGGATGTTAGGCACGTGGATGCCCCTTGTGTATTTTATGTGATGCAACATGATATATGTATGTTTAGGCACGTGGATGCCCCTATGGATATGCATGTGGTTTATGTATATGGATGCAAATGTGGATGCGATGCAATCTTTTTGGGTTTTTATATATTTTTTATGAGATGCTATGGGATGATGATGCATGATGTTACATGGTGTGATTGATATGCCAGTCTAGGACGTTGTTGGCCATTTGGTCTGCGACACTATTTTGGGCTCTGGGGACATGTGTGAATGTGATGGATCCAAATTGTCGACTGAGTTGTTTTGTGCGCAGGAATTTTCTAAAAAGGCAGGGATCACGCACCTGGTAGCAGTTGTTGAGCTGGGAGACAAGTAGCTGGGAGTCAAGGAACACATGAAGGTGACTTATGCCGATTTGGAGGGCGGCAGTCAGGAGACCGGTCACAACATCATACTCCGCCTGGTTATTGGTAGCAGCGCCTATACATATTCCGTCAAGGTGAATCATCTCGTTGGAAGGGGAGTACAAGACCCATGCTGCAGAAGCCAGGTTGGGAGACCAGCGGCTTGCGCCGTCAGCGAAGCCAGTGTAATGAGGTGGAAGGTGGTCCATCTGTAATCATGCAGAAAGGATGAATGTAAGATGATGGTAAAAAAGTGAAAAACAAAAAGAGAGCAAACTGTACAATGCGGACCAAAATGGGGCCGCCAGTTATTCTATGGATAGAGATTCCGTAGGATGCAACCCGTCATGGGGGTTGCGTAAAGGGAGGCCTTCAGAGTTGGTTTTAGTAAGAACATGGAGTTCCTCTGGCCGTGTGTCTATGTGATGTTTGAGAATGGTGGGGTTGAACCCAGGCATTCTGTTAGAGGGCCAAGCAAAGACATCACGGAACTCTTGGAAGAGTTGTGTATAATCCTCAATCTCCCGCTCGCTGCAGGAGGCTCCTAAAGTGATGAGTTCAGGGGCATATCCGGGGAACTTTGAGGGAGGAAGAGGATGTTGTTTCTGACGAATGGGGGTTACATCAGGCCATGTGTCAATGTGGTGCTCTATAATGGCAGGGTCAAGACCAGGCATTTCGGTAGAGGACCAGGCAAAGACGTCACGGAATTCTTTGAAAAGGTGTATGTAGTCCTCAATCTCTTGTTTACTGCAGAATGCTCCTAAAGTAATGAGTTCAGGGGCATGACCTGGAGCAGCAATATCAACTTGGGTGACAGGTGAGATGTTGTCCATGTTACCTTCCTCGAAGGCATCCGGAGCAGGAATAGGGTCCTTGAACCAGTCAACCTTGGTGGGGAGGAAGTCTTTGGATTCAACTGCGTATTGGGTAGCGGTGCTAGAGGAGGATTCTTCGGGGATGAAATAGGAACGGTGGTGCATGTCATCCCAGGGATAATCCGGGGCAGTTAGGGCCTCGAGAATCTCCTCATCCGTACGGAAAGTCCGCGTCGTCAAATCGTTTGACGAGGGGGTAGTGGTTGAAGAGATCATATAGATGGTATTGACCTCTCCGGAAGTTGAAGAGTCTGGGGGGTAGATCTCCTCAATGGTAGGTGGTGCCGTCTCAAGATCCAGATTGTTCATCTCATAGAGAGCCGCTCTGTAATCCGGGAGATCGGGACAATGATGTGAATAGTGCCCGTAAATACCGCATATGGCGCAGGAATGGTTGGTACGTAGGGACTTATCTTTAGGCTTAGGAGTGGGGTTTAGTTCGACAGTTGGGATGTTGGGGTCATCATCGAGCATTTGCATGTGCTTCTGCAATGCGGGTAACTGTGGGCACTGGTGGGTCGCATGGCCCAAATCGTCGCACAGCGAGCATTTGGGAGGAGCACGAAATACTGGAGGGTTTTTGACTGTCTTTGGGGGTGGTACAGCAGTGTAAGGTTGTGGACCTCTTCCCCCAGTGGGTTTGGGAGTAGGAGGGGGGGTCGTGGAGAATGAAGGGGTAGCGACACCGGGAGGTGGCTGAGTGGTAGTAGCCATGGGTTGCACCGGCTGGAGGACGACATCTGGTGTCGGCGGGCGAACGGGAGGCGAAAGATACCATACAGGTAATCCCAAGGTTAACCCAGGGAGGCTAAGGGTAGCCATGACCGGGGCGCTTACTACTCCTGATGGAGGAACTAGGAAAGGGATCGTATGGATCGGTGTAACACCAATGTGGCTAGGTACCAATGGTGGTTTAGGCAACAAGGGTGGTTGAGTATTAGGTGGTAGGGTGTCGTGGGACAAGGTACATAAGTCAGACATTTCGGGCGTAGATGACAGCGGAGGGATGGATTGAAAGGTGGAGGTCATCGGCGCGTCTGAGTAGACTCCAGGCCCCGTAGAGGAAACAAACGAGGTGGTGGCAGGAGAAACAGGTTGTTCAACCATGGGGAGAACATTTTCCGGTGCCGCCGGAGCAGTGGGATCATAGTAGGTGAGCTGGTCAATCTTAACCACGCGTCCTTCATGGGGGAACATCATGGTGCGAAAGACAGAAGAGGCAACCGCCCGCATGGCATACATGTAGCTGCGGCCAACTAGAAGGTTGTAATCCAATTGGGCATTGATTACCTCTATGTCAATAAGGACTGTTTTACCACCTAACTGGACTGGAACGTTGGGTAGAAGGCCTTGGGGTTGGGCCGAACGACCGTCGTAGGCACGTAACGCAGTGGTGGACTGCTGGAGAGGAGGGGATCCTAGCTTCTGCCATACAAATGTAGACATAACGCATGTGGAAGCACCCTCATCGATGATGCACCGATGGATAAAAGATTCCTAACGGAGACAGTAACTTGGAAGGCTAAGATGGAAGGTAGGCGTGGTTCAGACTGGTCTAAATCAAATGCCATCAAATGCGAATCAGTTGGGTCAATCCCCCCAATGGCGGAAAGTAAAGTCTTGCGCTGGGAAGGGAAGTTCTTCAAGACTTCTAACGCAGACATGGCTGCGGGAGATTGGGCTAGGTCGTCTACGATGTTGTAGTTTGACGCAGCGCGCGCGTTAGGGTTATTGTTGATTCGGCGAAGTGGGAAACGAGGTGCTTTTGCAGCGCCATCTATAGGAGGCGGAGGTATACGTAACGCCTGATCGGTGGGATGAGCGTTAGTAGGTTTATCCGTGGGAGGGGCTTCAGAGGTGGAGCCGTATTGGTTCCGACGGGTCTGGAGGTTGACATCAGCAGATGACATCATCAGTAAGTGGTGGGTACCTGAGTCAAACATGGGTTGATCAGGAGCAGCGTAAGTGATCTGTTGTTGTTGGGGCGCATTGGCTTGATGGGGAGCCAACGGCTGAGTGTTCACTACGCCTTGGGTTGGTAAGGGGTTTTGCATTACCAAGGGGGGTTGCTGAGGTTGGGGGGGTTGGGCGGTGCTTGGGGAGCCGCATGCCCTTGGCGATGGGCCTCGTCAACCCAGAGCTGTCGAGCTCGCTCTAAATGTGGGCAAGCGTGTGTGTAATGTCCATAGACTCCGCAAATAGAACAAGGGTGGTTTGTTCGCAGATTGGGGTTTTTGGCCTGCTTGGGCGGGCGATCAGGGTTTTGATTAGCGGGGGCCGCATTGTTGTTGTCAGGGGGATTAGCCGGTTGACCAGCTTGGTCTGCAGGTTGGTTGTTTCCCCGATTACGGCCCTTGCCGCGGTTCTGTTGGCCCTGGTTACGTTGGTTGTTCTGGTTTTGCTGCGGGTTCTGTTGGGCGTAAACTTGCCCTTGGGCAGCAGGTGGATTCTGAGGTTGCGCAGGTGCAGGAGCAGGCTGCGGAGGATGATATGCAGGTTGAGGCTGAGCAGGTGCAGCAACTTGAGGGGGTTGCTGATAGGACTGCGGAGCAGGTTGTGGATGTGCCGCAGGGGCTGCCTGGGGCGGATAATAAGCGGGTTGGGCTTGTGGAGGCGCAGGAGCGGGGGCAGCCTGCTGATGGTAGTAAGGCTGAGGGGCGACTGGAGGAGCATAAGCAGGAGTCGCATACCCGAAGCACTGAGGTGGACATGAGGGTCCATGGGAATGGTGATGTGTCATGGGAGCATATGAGTTGGTTTCTCCAGACTGGGAGGTAGCCCTCGACAGGTCGGGGCCAGGGGTAGGACGTGCTATAGAAAATGGTTGGGGATGCGAAGAAACACGGCCAATGATACCATCTGCAGCGTGGGATGCCCCCGGCGCATCATGCTGGGAGGACTTGCCACGAGGGGCGTCAGGTATAATGGTATAAAGGTAACCCGATTGGGCGTAAATGAGGTCGAACTGTTGAGCCTTAAGGATGGCTTCTTCTTCAGACTGGGGTCTTTCTGAGGCCACATCCTTAGCGATAACCGGGAGAAGGGATTTGAGGAACCAATCTAGGAAGATACGGTCGTCAAGTTTGATCTTGCATAAGCTACGGCGTCGACGCCACTCATGGATGTGGTCCGTGATATGGGTAGCCGTGTTTTGTCTACAAGAGAGAAGGATCTCAACGCTCGCGTCATAGCGGACAGGCAACTGGAAGAACTGCAGGAAGGTCGAGGCCAGGGAAGCAAAGGTGGCATGGGTCCCATGAGGTTGCTCGATATACCACTTGGCTGCAGAGCCAGTGAAGGTGCGCTGTAAGAGACGGAGGCGAACAGAGTCATCCACTATGGAGTTAGAGGAACACCATAGGTGGAAAGACATGATATGGTTTTGTGGGTCCTCACCGGCCTTGCCCTCGAACTTAGGGATGTCGGAGGGTAGTTTCGTAGGCATATGAGGCCATGTAGGGTCGTGTCGGATAGGATCGTTGGTCAATCTGGCCAGGTCAGGTAGGTTGAGGCTAGCCATGAATGGCAAACTGGAAGAAGGCTGTGACACAGTAGTGCTATGGACCAAGTTGGGGCCAGTGCCCCCAAGTGGAGGGACAAGATTTAGGGTGGTGCCCCCAAGTGGGGGAACTGAGGTAGTGGAGGATGGTCCAGCACCACCATGGGTAGTGTGAGCCACTGATGTAGTGGGGATGGGTATTCCCGCTGTGGGTATAGGTACCGTGAGGGGAATGGTAGAGGGTTGCCCCATGGAGGGCATACCAAAAACAGGTGTAGTAACTGGTGTAGTGGTGGAGGTGCCACCAATGGTCCCTATGACAAATGGAGTGGAAGTCGTACCAGCCATGGGGCTAGTAGGGGCAGTATAAATAGGGTTCTTAGACTCTTCGTCAGAATCAGAGGTGAAGTAAGGAGCGTCACTATCTGGTGACGGAGGCCTA
The DNA here is from genome assembly GCA_027924585.1 of Larix kaempferi. Taxonomy (NCBI): domain Eukaryota; kingdom Viridiplantae; phylum Streptophyta; class Pinopsida; order Pinales; family Pinaceae; genus Larix; species Larix kaempferi. Next base: position 1,000,498 of record BSBM01000854.1, read on the forward strand.
CGTCGCTGAGGAGTGGAGTCAAGTGACAAGGCTCTGGATCTGTGATGAGTGGTATCAACGGACAATGATCGGAATCTATGACGAGTGGTGTCAAGAGAACCGTGCTATGGGGGCTCGCCCCTGAGGCGCCGAGAATGTCTCGGGGACTCAATGGTGACAGATGGTGTCTAGTCTCTGTGGGTTGAGGTGAGTATAAAAACAGCTCAAAAATCCTAATGCAACCGAGTGTGCCAAAGGAGAGCTAAAAAGCAAGGCACTCAGGCCAACAACCAACTCAAAACACCCACTGCAGCAGCTGTGCTACAATAGGTGGAGTATCAACAAAGATGGTCAGAATACCAACAAGCAGCAGGTTTCCTACAAAAGAAAAAATGGTGGACTCACTAGACCAAAGGGAGGTAAAGGAGCATGCAAACACCTAACTAAAAGTATTCTGACTCAACTAAACATATCCTCTGCAAGGTGATGAAATCCAAGTCAGACAATATGAGTAGGAAAGCCAAGTGGCTATGATATCCCCCTACCGGGAGGGACACCGGGTAGTCAATCCTAGAAGAATGGCAACTAAGATACCCCGTTCATGACACGTCCAGAAAGGTGAATCTGCCGTTTAGTTCGTTGACCGCAATACCCCTATACAGGGATATCCCGCGAACCGCGAAAGGTAGCCCTTCGGTTACTGAATGGAGTGCGGTATTCCACTCAGGCCTCCGGAACCAGTCTCCCGACTTCAACCCTCCTAAGGGAGAGGCCCTCTGATAAACTGGTCATGACCGTGCCAAAAAGTACTAGGGGATTTTGGTTCCCTATTTGGACAACAACTATGTCTCAAGTGAAATAACCAAGGGGTGTTATTGGAAGCCTATACCCCTGATCCTACCTAACTACAATGATTCTTTTGTGTTCCCCAAGTGGGGTTAGAATGTTGGTTTAATTAGGTACTTTTTAAGGCTCACTTGATTTTATGTGACAGAGTGTGTGCTCGTGAGGTGTTGAACCCAAAAATAGAAGTGCCACAAGGGGGGCAACTTCCAATCTATCAATAATAAGGAAATTGAAAGTTTAAGTTGCAAAATTTTCTGAATTAAAAATACTAAAAAATTTTAAAAGAATTCTGTAAAGGGAACAGAAATTATATTGCAGAAAGGCTTGTAAGGTAGTGAGGCTGCAGGTGGGACAGAAGGCTGTTCAGATGCAGAAAATATTGCAGCAAAAGGGGCTGGGCTCAAAACAGGAAAAGAGCAGAAATCAGACCGCGGGTCTGTGGCGAATTGGAACAGACCGACCGCGGGTTTAAGGGAAACAGCGGCGGTCAGGTCGCGGCTATCGGGCCAACAGAAGCAGTCGGGACGCAAGAAACAGGGAAAAAGACGCAGTCGAGTCGCGGCAGAAGGGCTAACAGGCGCAGTCGGGACGCGCGAAAGAGGCAGAAAGCCGCAGTCGCGACGCTGGAAAAAGGCCGACAGGCGCAGTCAGATCGCGGCAAACAGGCTGATTAGCCACGGTCGGATCGCATGTAACAGACTTGAATCCGCCGGCAGGGCGTCGGAAGCAGTCTGAGAGCCACGGTCGGATCGCAGGTAAAGGCCTGAAAGGCGCGGTCGGGACGCGACTGCAGAGGGAAAAAACGCGGTATGCGGCGGCCGAAAGGGACAGCCGAAAGGAAAAAATTTAAAACACGGAAACCAGAAATTCGAAAACTAGGGGAGTCGCCAAAACTGTAGCTAGGGTTTTACCCCTAGCTTGTGCAAATGAGCACCTACTAAGGAGAATGGAATCCTTAGTAGTAGTTCAGTATATTAAACTAATTAAGCTAAAAAAGAAAATTAAATTAATTCCAAAACAAGCATGAAACATAAACATCAAATTGAAAGAATGACTTTTTATATTGATGTTACCTTCAATGTAAAGGTTTGATGAAGCCCTTTGCAGTGTCCAAGAGGATGCTCCAAGCTTCAATATGCTCCTTCTCCTTCTCCAATGGTAGTGATGGGCCAAAGGTGGCTCTCAAGGTGAAAATAGTTCAATGGTGAACTAGGGTTTCGAGAGAGATTTTGGCAGAGTAAGGGTGCTTGTGATGGTGGATATGGAATAAGGGATCTCCATCACCTATTTATAGTTTTTTGGTGGTGGAGTGCTGACCCATGGTTTTAGGAAACACATGGTTTTGGGCAGATGTATAGGGTTTTTTCCTCTTTTTCCTCATTATTTTATATTTTTTATTCCCTTTTTAGGGGATTTTTGCTATTTTTGGAGGAAAAGGGGGTTTTTTAGCCTTTTTTAGGCTATTTTGAGGGTTTTATGGCCTTTTGGAGGCATTTTAGGCCTTTTGGAGGCTTTTTAATGGGAATATGGTAGGAAAATGGACAAATGAGCCATATAATGTGGTAAATGAGCTAGTGAGCACTTTTTGGGTGTTAACAGATAGTGGTCAATGCAATGTAAAGGAGCAACATAATTATGATACAGTAGAACTCGGATAGAAGCAGAATAGCATCACACACTAATTCATTAATCACAAATATGAACAATAAATAGTACAATGGTGGAGAGGATTCGAATGCCAAGGTGGCAATTCAAATTAGCCTCTCATAGAGTGATCATCATATCAATAGAGTGTCATCAGAGAACAATTAGGAGTCCTCATCATCATCAGTGGAGTCATAAATTCACAAGTAACTATCAACCAGATGTCAAACTGAGTCTAACTGAGTGTGGTAGGTGTAACTGGAACATGGAGGCACTAACTGAATGAAGGAGGCTCAGTGGAGGGCGCGTGAGGATCTAACTAGAGTCGGAATGGGCATTCTAGTCTCACTGGAGGTCCATCAGAGTGATACAGTCGGTTGAGAGTCAGTCTAGCCTTAAATAAAGGAAAGAAATAAAGATAACTCAACTAACTGAAGTGCAACTGAGTGGTAGGTGAGAAAGGTCGCATGAGATGCATGCAACTGCATGCAAGGTGTACTAAGCACTAGGAGGGTTGAAACTGATCAGTGAGAAGATCGTGGGGCTAGCTAACTAAGGGCTAGGTGCTAGGACTGATGACCGGGATGCATGTAATTGCATGCATGCATGCAAAATCATGACTGCATGCATGACTGAAAATGAAAAACTGGATAATGCTGGTAGGACTAGGATGGAGTATAGAAATATCCCAACACCCCCCCTTAATCCATCCCGAGCCCTGGTAACTGAGACCAAAGGTCACCCAATACAATGAATAATAATAACAATCAATAAACCGAGGAAATGGGGAAAACCTCATGGGAAAAATACCCCCGCCCCTCAAAATAGATTGTAAGGCACACACAAAAAAAAATGCTCCAAACTCAAGCAGGTGTGATGCTTGGTCATATGTATGGAGGTATCTTCTTCTTGGGAAGAAGTGGTTCATGCTCAAAAAGCATGTGCTTGTACTTTCTCTTCAAATCGAATGTGATGAGAACAAATTTTGAAGTATGAGGATGATCCTGGAACCTATGATTTGAATCAACTGAGGTAGGATCAAAACCATGAATGTGTATATAGTCCTTTTTTTTCTCCTTCGAACCATCATAGGTGAGATTATGCCCAAAAGAACCATCACATGATAGTGAATGCTTTGAATCCAAATCAGATCCAAGACTTGAAGAATGGTTTCTTGATATCTCCTTTGAACCATTAGAGGTGAGATCTAAACCATGAAATGCATGAGAAATTATCCCAAGCGATTGGCAATGGCCATCATCTTCAATAACCTTCTAAGAGCATGAAATAATGATCTTACAGTATTAAATAAGAGGTGATTGATCAAGGAGAGCGAATGCATTACCTCCAATGGCTGATTTTACCTCTGAAACATTCAGTAGATCATGATGCAAACCAACAGAATCTTGTGCAAGAGAGGATTTAGGAACCTCTGTAGTTTCTAGAGTGTGAGCTGGAACATAATTCGAAATAGAAGAAATTCTGAGCATGAGTGTAGAATCTGCAAGTTCTTCTTCTTTGTGTACAACTTCAATATGAGATATGTTTGATATTGATTCATGATCAATGAGATCATCAAGGAGGGTGAATGCGTCACTTTGCTTGCTCTCGAAATGGTTTGGACCAATCCCTTCATTTTGTTTGCCAAATATTTCATCCAGATGGGCCCATAGCTCTTTTGGAGATTCAACAGAATAGAAGTGGTGTACCATGCATCGAGACATATTAAGCATCATGGCTGCAGAGGCTCTTTCACCTTCATCTAACCAGTCATTCTCTTCTTTAGAGGATTCGAACTCTCTTTCAAAACAATAATCAAAGAGACCATGTCTCTTCAAATGTGTTATCATCTTTGGTTTCCATTCATCATAGTTGAATGGAGAAAGAGGAGTAATTCCTTCTGTATTCATGGAAGCTGTTTCAAAAGACTTGCAAAAAACAATAGAAAATGTCTGCAACTGCTACTGCTGCAAAAGTGCAGAAACTACTGCACTCGAAATCTTGATAATAACCTGCAAAAACCCTCGAGAATGGAGATAGAAAATACTCTCAACATGCTCTGATACCATGTGAAAATCCTCATAGCGGATCTAAGAGCTGATGTATACCTCACAAGAAAGCTTAAGATTAAGCAGGAAAATAGAAGAAGAGTGGTCAATGCAGTGTAAAGGAGAAACAGAATTATGATACAATAGAACTCGAATAGAAGCATAATAACATCACACACTAATTCATTAATCACAAATATGAATAATAAATAGTACAATGGTGGAGAGGATTCGAATGCCAAGGTGGCAATTCGAATTAGCCTCTCATAGAGTGATCATCAGATCAATAGAGTGTCATTAGAGCACAACTAGGAATCCTCATCATCATCAGTGGAGTCATAAATGCACAAGTACCTGTTAACCAGATGTCGAACTGAGTTTAACTGAGTGTGGTAGGTGTAAATGGCACATGGAGGCACTAACTGAATGAAGGAGGCTCAGTGGAGGGTGCATGAGGATCTAACTGGAGTCAGAATGGGCAGTCTAGTCTCACTGGAGGTCCATTGGAGTGATACAGTCAGTTGAGAGTCAGTCTAGCCTTAAATCAAGGAAAGAACTAAAGATAACTCAACTAACTGAAGTGCAACTGAGTGGTAGGTGAGAAAGGTCGCATGAGATGCATGAAACTGCATGCAGGGCGCACTAAGCACTAGGAGGGATGAAACTGATCAGTGAGAAGCTCCCACGGGTAGCTAACTGAGGGCTCGGCGCTGGGACTAATGACTGGGATTCATGCAATTGCATGCATGCATGAAAAATTATGACTGCATGCAAAATGCATGCATGACTGAAAATGAAAAAATGGATCATCTTGGTAGGACTAGGATGGAGTATAGGAATATCCCAACAGTCAATAAGCCTGTGTTGGGGGCGAAGATATCTCGTTGGATACTTCTATTTCGGGAGTTCGATTTTGAAGTGATTGTGAAGCCAGGACATTTGAATGCAGGCCCAGATCATCTGTCACAAATTGAGACAGGAGAGGAGCCAACCAACATTGAAGACGGGTTGCCTAATGCGCAATTGTTTAAGGTTGAAATAGCTGATGACTACTATGAAGATATCCTTCAATTTCTGGTGACAAGTACCGCACTGGAGGGATTTACAACCAGTCAGAAGAAACAGTTGGTGGTCAAGGCCGCATATTTCCAGCTGATTGCAGGCGAGTTATACAAACTGGGATCGGACAATATATTGAGGTGTTGCGTCTTGCCTCATGAGCAAGGGAAGATCTTGTCATAAGCACATGCAGGATTCGTTGGTGGGAACTATGGCAGTCGTACGAATTCTCGAAAGGTGCTTCGCACAGGGATTTGGTGGCCCATGCTTCCCAATGATGCAACAAATTATGCACGGACCTGTGATGTTTGTCAAAGGACTGGGAAACCCTCTAGGAGGGATGAGATTCCCATGAAACCTCATGTGACACTGCAGCCATTTGATAAATGGGAAGTGGATTTTGTGGGCCCTATCAACCCACCTGGGAAGCGCACTGGTGAAAGATACCTCATTACGGCGACAGATTATATAACAAGATGGGTGGAGGCTGCACCAGTCATAGATTGCACCACTGTGACAGCAGTGCGCTTCTTATTCAACAACATTGTCACTCAGTTTGACTGCCCGAAGGTGTTTATGAGCGATCAGGGCAGTCACTTCATCAATCTCACCATCATCGCATTGACAACAGAACTACAGATACAGCATAAGAATGGCATGCCATATCATCCACAAGAAAATGGGACAGTAGAAGCATTCAACAAGGTTCTGGAGCACGCGCTGATGAAGGTGTGCAATGCAAACCGCGACGATTGGCATCTGAAGATCCCAGTAGTGTGGGCATATCGCACCATGGGTAAAAAGTTGACAGGACAGACGCCTTTCAAGTTGGTATATGGGAAAGAAGCGATTATGCCTATGGAGTACATCGTTCTGAGTCTATGAATAGCGGCGGCAACGGGTATCGACGATGAAGTGGCATTAGGAGAACGTCTAACGCAACTAATGTATCTTGAGGAACATCGCTTTATTGTCGGGTTTCATCAGAGGGTAGAGAAGGATCAACATAAGGCTTGGCATGATCGCCATATCAAAAATAAACAGTTTCAACAGGGTAACTTGGTGTTGTTGTATGATAGCAAGTTTATGAATCACCCAGGGAAATTGCAGATGCATTGGCTTGGTCCCTATCGCATCAGTCACATAACTTCAGGAGGAGCAGTACAGTTGCAATAGCCGAATGGAGTGATGCTCCCAAATTTGATTAATGGTAGCAGGTTGAATCCCTATAGGATGGGCTCAGAGCAGCGCGATGCCTAAAGTTGCATTGACAAAAAAAAAAAACAATGCAGGACTCGGTGGCAAGATGGTGCACCAGAAGGAACAACATGCACAAGCAGAAGTATTTGCGTCTAAGCTTGGGATCAGGATCGCGATAGCGGAAGGGTTGCGACTAGGTCAAATCAGCAATCATTCCGAATAGTGAGCAAAGGATACTTTTTCGGTTTGACGGGTATGATCGTTCGCTGGCTCGGATTGGTGCCAGAGTAACGCACGCTTGGAACATGAAGGATGCTGTGGCAGTATGGCCATGGGTACCATGGATGATGGTTCACACAATGTGGCACGTATGGAAGCTGAAAAGAGTATGGTCACCATTCCTCCCATCCGCAGTCTGGTATTCACACACATGAACCAATGGGATGGCATGATGGGCACCTTGCGTGAACGGGTTTACAAATGATTTTTGGGACAGACATCCGGACAGGGGCAATGCATAAATACAGGTACTCCAGGTTAAGCCAAACAATTTGGTATTCATCATAGAAGAAGAATTCATGCTGCAAGAGGGTCAGGTTTCTAGTTAAGTTAGGAATTCCAAGGATGTTGTGGAAATGATCCATTTCATTTCACATGGGAGAGCACCAGGTGCGTTGAGGGTCTGAATGACAAGTGTGCATGAGCGCCTGGAGCAGGAAGCGTCTTGGAAACTAGGGTGTCACAGAGATGAAGTATCATCCGATATGTCTAGGCATATGGTGGTAGTTCGAAGCCTCATGGTCTCTGCGACCACAAAGATGATGGGGGTGTCAACCCCATAGTCCCGGTAGTACGTGTTTACTGGCGCAAAATAGATGTGCAAGAGCCATTCGCCTGTTTCACACCTCGGCGTTGTTCGTAAACTTCTCCTCAGTCGGCACCTGGAGGATGAGTTTGAGAAGAATATGACAGCAAGCCGAAGGATGACTATTTTTGGGTGAGAAGTACATGACAGCAAGCCAGCTATCATCACAGTAGAGGGTGGCGTACATCATAGTGAGATCCAGATAGCAAGAACAGTTGCATAGATACAGTCTAGCGACAGATGAGCCTGAGTGCACCATCTCCAGCTAACGTGGCTTGAGGGCGAGCCACAAGATTGTGTTGGGGGCCTGTTGGCAAGCGGTTTGAGGAGTCATCATCGTAGCATCGTGAGTGTTGCAATACCGCGAAAGAAGGAAAGCAGTGCGCAAGGAAACAAGTGCTTTTTGTAGGTGTGGGTCATTTGGACAGCATCATGTATTTTTTGGGTCATTTGGACCAGATTATGTGGGTTTTGGGTCATTTGACCGCATTATGTGGGATTTTGGGTTAGTTTTGTAGAATTTTGTTAAGAAGTAGTGAGGCGGTTTCCTAAGTAGACCACAAATGTAAAGGCGTAAGCCTATAAATAGATGTAGGATTGTAAGTATTGGATCATCTATCTATATTTTGGAGAGTATGTATGTTGAATCTTAACATCTAAGAGATCTTGATCCGATGTTGAAGGTTGAGTATTTTGTATCTAGGTTTTTGAGGAGTTAATATGATATGACAGAGTTGTTGAGCAGAATCCTTGTGTTTTTCCTGTTATCTGTGGTAATGCATTTTGCGATATGAATATATGAATGATGCGATGTTTCCTTGCTGCGATTAATGCTTTACTGTTATATCTGTTGCAATTATGAATTGTCCTATTGAATGATTCCATGAATATGATTGATGTCTGATTTAAATGCTTAGATCTATTTCGGAAATGTTGCAATAAGTTAAGTAATTGATCCACAACATCCTCCTTCATTCGGAGAAAACATGGTTCTTTCAACTATCCCTTGAACATCTCGGTTGAGACCGCATCTGCTCTGCAGGTGTTGCTGGATGGGGTAAAACTTGTATGGGCCGGTGCTCAGGGAGATTGCGGTGGTTTGGGTGTCGACAGTGTTGGGAACCCCTGTCGACTGGGTTTGTGTCAACAGTGTATAATCATGTGTTCTGGATTCTTCCCTTGGCATGATCGCATACCCTACATCTGCTCACAAACTTTTCAACCTCGGACCTCATCTTTGGCCAAAAGTAGAAATGGCTCAACTATCCAAAGGTTTTATCACTTCCAAAGTGACCTTCCATCCCTCCATTATGTTTCTCCTGTATCAAATTCTCTCTCATGGAACATTTGGGAATACAAAGTTTACTATTTTTAAAGAGTAAACCATCTTGTAACATATACTCCATCCATGGATCTTTGTCCACCTCCACAGGATTCTTACAGACTCCGTATGCATCTTGAAAATCAATGTCAGTCTCATACAAACCTCTCAAATGCTCAAATCCTAAGACTTGGATCTGATTTTCTTGCACAATCAATTGTCTCCTGCTCAAGGCATCAGCTACCCGATTTGATTGCCCACTGATGTGCTTCAACACCAAGGTAAAGCTTTGCAATAACTCGACCCATTTGAAATGCTTCTGATTCAATTTAGGTTGTTGCATGATGTATTGCAATGCATGATTATCATAAAACAAAACGAACTCTCTAGGCATCAGATAATTTCTCCAATGCTTTAGTGCTTGGATGATAGCATAAAATTCCTTATCATAAGATGAGTATTTATGTTTTGAATAATTCAACTTCTCGTTGAAATATGCTATAGGTCTATCTTCCTGACTGAGTATGGCTCTGATTGCTACACCACTGGCATCACATTTCACTTGGAAAGGGTGTTTGAAATCTGGTAACTTCAACATTGGTTGCTCAATAATCTTTTTCTTCAAAAACTAGAAGCTTATTTCAGCCTCTGTTTTCCATTTAAATGGATGTTTGTCTTTTCTAATTGTTTCAATGATTGATGGAAAAATACCACTGAAATTCTTTATGAACTTTCTATAAAAACTTGCCAATCCATGGAAACTTCTTAACTCAAATATGCTCTGAGGTGAAGGGCAATCCATAATTGCTTGCACTTTTTTCTGGATCCATCTTCAATCCATCTCTTGAGATAACAAAACCCAAATACACTTGTTCTGATTTCATAAACGTACACTTCTTAACATTCACCAACAAATTTTCCTTTTGTAATTTCTCCAAGACATATCTTAGATGCTTCAAGTGTTTTTTTTTGTTTGACTGAAAATCAGAATATCATCAAGGTAAACTATTACAAACTTACCTATGAAATCTCTCAAGACTTCATTCATTAATCTCATGAAATTGCTTGGTACATTGGACAGTCCGAATGGCATAACCAGCTACTCATACAGCCCATCATTTTTCTTAAAGGTTGTCTTCCACTCATCTCCTTCTCAAATTTTGATATGATTGTATCCACTTTTCAGATCTAATTTTGAAAAACATGTTGCCCCACTCAGGAAATACATCATGTCATCCATCCTGGGTAATGGAAACCTGTATATGATGGTAATCTTGTTGATATCCCTAGAATCAATGCACATCCTCCATTCACCATCCTTATTTGAGGTGAGCACTGTCAGTACTACACATGGACTCGGGATTTCCTGAACCAACCCCTTGTCTAACAATCCTTGTCCTTGATTTCTAACTTCTTCATTCTCTTGAGGTGTCAATCTGTATGCTTCCTTGTTTGGTAAGCTTGCTCCAGGAATAAAATAAGTATGGTGACTTATATCCCTCTTCGGTGGTAACTCATTGGGTAAATCATCTACCACAATGTCACTAAACTCACCTAGAATCTCCTGAATCTCCTTAGGCAAATCTGTAATGTTGGTCCTCATTACTACCACTCTAGGCTTACATACCACAACATAATTAAGTTCTTCCTCATAAATTTGTTGTAAACACTCCTTTCCTGTCAACATTAGGACCTTATATGCTTGTTGTTCTGTTACACTCCCTTCTTGCAAAGGAAGAAGAACATGTCTTATCCCATCTTTCTCAAATCTATGACAATTTCTCCTACCATCATGTATCTGCTTTTTGTCAAATTGCCATGGTCTCCCTAGAAGAATATGACAAACATCCATGGGCATAACATCACATATAATTTTATCTTTATATGTGCCTATTTGTGAATCAATTCCACATTGTTCACTTACTAGGATTTGATGTCCTTCATGCAGCGAGGATACCTTGTATGCAATAGGGTGTTTGGTCTTCTTCAAACTCAGCGTCTCCACCATCTCTGTGGAAACAAGATTGTCAGTGCTCCCACTGTCAATCACCATATTGCAACACTTCCCTTTGACTTTACACATGGTTCTGAATAAATCCTTCCTTTGAGCGGGTTCCACCTTCTCCTTCTCAGGATTCAATAAGAATTTGTTCATCATCAAAGCCTCCCCCATCTCTGGAAGATTCTTAGTCACTGTCAACTTCTCTTGTTGTTGCTCATTCTGAGCTACATAGGCTCCTCTCTGTCCTATGTCTTCCTTCTCTTCCTCTACCTCTAACTCCTTGGTAATGTCTTCTCCCTCTTGGGTTATCTCCTCTACCTTGCTGCTCCTTTTGGTTTGAGTTGCTAGATTCTCCTTTTGGGCTGCAAACCTTCCTCTTCCAATTGTTTTCCCCCTTCCTCTAGCTGAACCTCTTCCCCTATTGAAGTTCTACTTTCTCACTAATTTTTCTTCTGCACTCAAGGCACATTGGTATGCCTCTTCCATGGTTCTCGGTGATATCATGCTGATCTCATCCTGAATCTGCATCCTTAGACCATTTACATATATAGTAGAATTCTCTGTTGATTATTCTACATAACTTTCCCTTAGGTTCACTTTGTAGAACTATTTAGTATACTCTCTTACAGTCAATAATATTTGCCTAAGGTTCTGCATTTGTCTATACAAAGTCAGCTAGTAATACTTGGGAAAGAATTTGGCCCTCATCTTAGCCACCATCCTATCCCGGCTCTTTATCAATGGCTTGTTCTTCCTTCTCCTTTCAGCTTGCACACTATCCCACCATAGGGATGCATGTCCTTTCAATATTTTCACTGCCAACCTGACCTTCTTGTTCTCTTCAACTTCATCATATTCAAAGTACTTGTCTAACTCGTTGATCCAGTCAATGAGGTGTTCAGCAGTGATACTTTCCTCATAGGTAGGAAACTCAAGTTTTGGCCTCGAAGTTGCTCCAAGAATTGATCGAAAGTATCTTAACTCGAGTGTCTCTTGCATGGGTGCTACTTCTTCTCCTTGTTCCTATTCTTCTAGTTCACTCACATCTCTTGCTTCTGGGTATCTTCGTATGCCCATCTCCATAGCTTCCACACATGCCCGTAGTTCTCTCATTTCCTCCATGACCTCTTCATTTGTTGTTGGTCTTCCTCGATCACAACCTCTTGCTCATCCTACACGTACCACCATGTCTTTCTTCTGCTGCACTGAGCAAAGCCCGCTCTAATATCACAAATGATGCAGGCAGGAATGACCAAGAGCCAATCCAACCCGCTCCCCAAGAATTATTGTGGTCCTTTGAAATCGAACCACTAACCTTAGCTAACAACCATCTAGGTTATTCTCCATTGCGGCCCTTACCTCCCAACTGGGATTTCTGCAATGTTCTGACTGTCAAAATTGACTTTCCACAACAGCCTTCCCGAAATGGTCCTTCCGCAATTTTGGTATTCTTTCGCAACGATCTTTTTGCAGTTGCCTTCCCGAAATGGTCCTTCCGCAACACTTATTTCCCCAGCTTGCGGATTGCGGGTGTACCTTTCGTGCTTTCTTGAAAGGGATTCCGCAATGTGGTTTCTGCAACTCTAGCTGTTAACCCTCGAGCTGTTTCCTTCTACGGAACGCTATGCAACTGTCAATCTCTTATGGATGTGATATCGTCCGTTTATCTATGATCAACGTGGAATACTTCGCATCAGCTTGCGGAGACACTAACTCCGGCACACGTTCACTTGATGGATTCTTTCACCGCCATCAATCTTCCTTTCGGGTTTGATCTGAGCCATCCAAACTCTGTTAATTGAATCGGCTGCAACTCTACAACTCTCTTCGTTAATTGATCAGAGAATCGATCAATCCAGCTCGATCTTCATTCGGATCTGGTGAGAACTAAACACAACAAGAAATTATCTCTACTACTGGATGATGATTGGTTTTCGAAGGGCTTGGGTTTTCTTAACTGCTCATGCAAACACGAAGACAGAGATTCATTCACATAGATATCAGGTTAACGATTCACATTACTCCACCTTACAGAATCTGAGCTCAACTCTTGTTCAAATGCGCAGTAACACCATTAACACACAAACTTGCTCCTTTCATTAAGTGATAGAAAAAACATATATACAGTCGTAGTTTCCTCTCATGTTCAGGAAAATATCCCACCCACTCTTCCTCACATAGAGCTCTCTCTTGCGCCGACCAATCTCCCTACTAACTCCTAATATCCTCCTATTTCACTCGTTCCAAATCCCTCAAATATGAATGGCTGAACCGTAAGAACAAAATCACTAACAGGCTCTCCCCATCACTGAAGGAGTCGCTGTCATTCGACAACAAACTAGCTAACTGGATTGACCTCCATGCAGGGAGTATCGAATTGCCACTACGTCCTATTTTCTCCAAAAAACTGACAGCTTACTAGTCGTTTACATACTTGCAATTATTTAAAATACTTAATAAACGAATCTCCTTCCCACTTCAAGGAAGCTTGTCCTCTTGCTAGCCACAACATGTGAAAACACAATCTCATTGTTGACTTAGCATTGATGCTCCTACATCGGAAGGTCACTAAAGGGTCACTGGTAGTAGCGAAAGGAGAGAAGGTAGGTTGAGGTAGGTACATTGTATTTATGTACCAGTAATGTTGAATCTTCTATCTCTTTAGATTCTATAGGAGTGGATACAACATTGTAGCACCATAGGCTTGTGCACAGGATTGAGAACGGGATGCATATTCTCCACTCAAGCAAGTTACTGATAGATTTGAAGCAGATCGATTTGGATTTCTATGAGAGTTGTGTTTATGGAAAACATAAGAGTCGAATTTATTAGAGTTTGGAAGAAAAGATTGAAAAGTTAGATCTTGTGCATACAGATGTATGGGTATCAGATCAGGTATCATATCTTGGTGTCTCTCGTTATTGTGTTACTTTTAATGAGGATGCAACTAGGAAAACTTGGGTTTATTGCATTTGACAAACATATGATGTTTTTTATAATTTTAAGAAATGGAAAGCTTTGGTTGAGATGATACAGGAAAAGGGTTGAAGTGTCTTATATCAGATAATGGAGGTGAATACTACCTCAAAGAGTTTGATAGTTAATGTTCATACCATGAGATTCGTAGAGAGAAGACAGTTCTAGGAAAACCACAAGAAAATGGTGTGTTAGAAATGATGAATAGGGAAATCATGGAGCATGCAATGAGTATGAGATTGCATATAGGGTTGCTCTTACAGTTTTGGGAAGATGTTGTGGATACTACTGTTTACTTAATAAACAGAGGGCCTTCAAGCTCCTTGGATGTTGGAATTCCAAAGGAGGCATGGACAGGTAAAAAGGTAAACTACTCATTTCTAAAGCCTTTCAGTTGTCAAGCATTTTTCCATATTCATAAAGAAACTAGAACAAATCTTGAGGTAAAATCCAAGAAGTGTACCTTTATTGGATATGCAGTTAATGATTTCGGTTATCGCTTATGGGATTATGAAAATCACAAAATCATTAGGAGTAGAGATATGGTATTCAATGAAAAGGTCATGTACAAAGACAAGTTGTAGGGAAAGAAAAAGAAAAAGAAAACATAGAATACACAGTGCTTGATGAAATCAAAGAAAATGAAATTCCAAAGGTGCCAAAAAAGTGAAAATATACAACAACAACAACATGTACCTCAAACCCTTGTAAGTGTTGCTAGAATATATACTAGGTTAAATAGACTCCCTAAACGATACGTTGCTTCATTGTATTACGTATTGTTGACTGATTATAATGGAACAGAAAGTTATGAAGAGGCAATGCAAGTAGACACTATACAGAAGTGGGAGCAAGACATGAAAGAGGAGATGGAATCCTTGGTACATAACCATACTTGGGACTTGGTTCAGTTTCCTGCAAATAAAAGAGCGTTGCGGAATAAACAGGTTTACAGGTTAAAGGAAGAAGATGGAGGAAAAAAGAGGTACAAGGCCAAACTTGTGGTAAAGGGGTTTGCATACAAGAAAGGTATAGATTTTGATAAAATGTTTTCTCTTATTGTTAAAATGACTTCAATTATGACTAATCTAAGTCTAGTGGTGGTAGAAGATTTGCATCTTGAACAATTATATGTAAAAAAAACTTTTCTCCATGGGGATTTAGAGGAAGAGATTTATATGCAACAACCATAGGGTATGAGGTCAAAGAGATGGAGAATTTAGTATGCAAGTTGAAGAAGAGCTTGCATGGCCTAAAGCAAGCTCCAAGGCAATGGTATTTGAAAATTTGATAGGTTTATGATAGAACAAGGTTATAGTAGATGCAATTCTAACTATTATGTTTATTTTAAGAGGCTAGATAATATGAGTTATATTATATTGTTATTGTATGTAGATGGAATGCTTGTTGCAAGGTACAACATGCAGGATATCAATGTGTTCAAAAGGAAATTAGCTAATTCATTTGTGATGAAGGATTTGGGTACTACAAAGAAAATCCTTGGTATGAAAATAACAAGAGACAAGAAAAATCACAAATTGACATTGTCTCAGGGTGAGTACATAGAGAAGGTGTTGGAGAGGTTTAGAATGCAACATGCAAAACCAGTTAGTTCATCTTTGGCTATCCATTTTAAACTAAGGAGATGTGTCCCAAGACACAAGAGAAAATAGAATACATGTCCAAGGTCCCTTATTCATTAACAGTTGGTAGCTTTATGTATGCGATGGTGTGCACAAGACCATATATTGCACATGCAGTGGGAGTTGTGACAAGGTATATGAACAATCCAGGTAAAGAGCATTGGGATGCAACAAAGTGGATTCTTAGGTATTTGAGAGGTACTCCTACTCATGCATTATGTTTTGGAGGTTCAAACATTGTTCTACAGGGATATGTTGATTCATATATGGAAAGTGATAAAGATAGTAGGAGGAGCACCACAAGGTATGTTTTTACTGTAGGTGGAACAATAGTAAGTTGGATTTTGAAACTGAAAAATGTTGTTGCACTTTCAACAACAAAAGTAGAGTATGTTGCAACTACATATGCTAGTAAATAGATTATTTGGCTATAGAGGTTCATGGAGGAATTGGGAAAGAAGCAGGAGAATAGCAAGTTATACAAGAACAACCAAAGTGTCATTCATCTTGCAAAGAGTTCAGCCTTCCATTCTAAGACTAAACATATATAGCTCAAGCACCATTTCATATGATCCATTTTGAAAGATGGACAATTGAAGTTGGAAAAGATACACACTAGCCAAAATCTTGCGGGCATGTTAACATAGGTAGTAACCAAGGAGAAACTGAGTTCCTGGTCAGTTTCAGTTGGCCTTCAAGCATGAAACTAAAGATGAGAAACTTGCTAGGTCCAATATGGATCATAATTTAGCAAGTAAAACATCGATGGAGTTATTATGATCAGTCTGTCCAAGTGGGAGATTGTTGTTTGTGGACCCTGATTATCTTCCTAAGTCAAAGGATTGTTTCATTTGTGTTTGGATCACAGTACCTGACGGGGCGTTTGGGGGGTCGTGCCCCCCACTTTTGTCTTCAGGTGGGTCCAAGGGGGGTGGTGACACCTTTTGGAGCCTCCCCCTGGTGGGGGTTCAAGGGTAGTGCCCCCGAAGAGAAATATTTGGAAAAAATATCTTATAAAATGTTGTAATTTCGTAGTCAATCTGGACCATTCCTTATGTTACAGATCTAATGGTAGAGATTATGTTTGTGTATTTTTCCCCTAAAATGCAACCCTATTTTAAAGAGGGCATTGTATTACGGTTGTGTATTGTGAAAGATCACTGTGATTACATGAGAGATACTCTGAGAGAGTGAAGAGGAGGTTGTAGAAGATGTGTTGCAAGTTGTATCCCTTCATTTTGCTAGATGAAATAAAATAAATGATTGGTTGTTTCTCCATGGATATAGCCCATATCAGGTGAACTACACATATTGGTGTCTCTCTTGTATTTTTCTCTTATATATTTTATTTTTGTATTTATTTTATTTTATTGCTCTGCGATCAATTTTTTCTAACATGACTATGGTTAACCATGGTTGACTTTAGTGTAACAATGGTAGAATTTAGTTAGACACAGATGACTTTAATTATCCATGGGTTATATTACATTAGGGGCATTACTACTATCAAATTGCTACATTTTTTAATGGTTATGTTGCATTGCAATGTTCAGTTGAGGTTATGTTGCATCAAGTTTAATTGGCCATGGCTATATATGGTTAACCGTGATTGACCATGTTTAACTATATTTAAATATAGTGAACCGTGGTTGACTATAAAAATATTATTATTATTATAAAACCTACTATAAACTATCCTAAATATGTCAATAATTTCATGAAAATGTCAATTATTATTATTATTTTGATATGGTATTGAATTTAAATTTATTATTTTAAAATAATAATATTGAATTTAGCAAATTCAACACTATATATCCACTTAAGAAATAATTCTTAGTAGATCGAGAAATTGAATAAAGAAGAGAGAATTGAAAATTAAAACATGCAATTAAGACATATAATATCGTACATTCTGCTGCAATCCAGTAATATTTTTGCTTTATTTTAAAAAATCACTTCAAGGTATAATAATTTCAAAATAAAGCACCTGTAAAATCACTTCAAGGTATAATAATTTCAAAATAAAGCACTTGTAGCTTTAAAAAATCAAAGGGACTAAAAACCTTCGGTTACTATCCATAAATACTTCATAGAACCGGTAAGGCCAAATTTGAAAAAGAATGTTACATGGAGCTCTCAATTTTCGAGCCTCTCTACAAATAAAACTTAAAAAATAGAACCGTGCTCAACACAATCAACAACCTACGACATCAGCAAAGTAGCACTCACGTCCTTACTTTGTAAGTTTGTGTACCTTCCATGGAATAATAGTTAAGGGCTATTAGGTTATACCAACATAAAAAACCATCATAACTGATTATTAGTTATACAAATAGGATCAAATTATTATGTAAAAGTTTTATTTTTCTCTCATAAACCTTATTCGGATGAAAATCAATACAAATAGATATTTTTTATTTTATTTTTTTTGCAGTGGAGGAATCTATGTAAATGGGTCGGGGTCACATTAACTTCATAAACAGTTTTTATATTATCTTTCTTCTTTATACTTAATAAAAAATAAACCCATGTATAATCTTTGAGTTCACTTAGATTGAATATTTTGGGCATCTATAAAGTTAACTATTAATTGTACTCCATACTCATTCTCTATGTTTAATTTTATTAGAGATTTTAGGCATTTGGAGTAAAGTTAAGGATTAAATTTTCTTGATACCCATAAGGATGCCACTATAAAACGTTCAATAGACTTGGAGTAAAGATTATCACTGCCTTAATTAATAGTTTCAAGACCTTCATCTGCAAACAAATAGAGATTTAACATAATCAGAGTTTCTATCAAGAAGAGAAAAGCACGATTACAATTCCCATCATTTTTCTTACCTTGTCTTTGTTGGAGTAAAATATGAATACGATGAAGTAAATTGCTTCCAGAAATAATCCAATTCCGTAATTTTCGTCACAAGAATTTGTAGGGATGCATGATGGGCATGACATAAACAACCTAGAGCATGCAATTGGGGAGTGTTAAAGCGAACATGATGACCGATAACTAGTGGGTAGATATCTATATACACACCTGGTAGAATAGCCCCCCATAAAAACAAACTTCAAACATTTGGTCAAGGAAAACTCTCATAATTTAAATGAATCTAAGTACATTAAACTTCCATTATTGAACCATGATGTTTGAACCTTACATTGGGGCCAGGTAAAGCATCATTTTGGTCCATTCCCATGCAAAGCTACAATAATATCTTTGTATATGATGTCCTCTCATCGGAAACAAACACAGATGGTGACAATAAAGGCGAGATGCCAGAGTAGTGTGTCCCATGAGCTATGCAACAGATGAAGTGGTTATGCAATGAATGATGCAATTCCATTCCATAAGGATTTGTCTCGATAGTTATGGATTATGTTACAACAACTTCTCAATGGGCATGAGTAGTTAGGATTATACGATGACAAAAAATGCCATAATTTTGCCATACAAGTGTCATACTTCTCCCTGAATCTTGATTTTTTGTTGATCATTATAATATGTTGTTTTTTTCGGCATAGTGCCTCATTCTATATAAAATCAATCCCTACATGGTTTCTCATTTTTCTAAAACACTTAAGTGGAATGCTCATTCTTTCATTTTTCCCTTCAATTGGTGGATTCTCTTCTTTTGTTGATTATGGTTGCATACGAGAATGAAACAACATCTCATGCCACATTTAGGTTGAGTGGAATTTAATATTTACTACAAAAAATTGTGAAGAGTGTATGGTCAATGACTCATTAATGTTGAAACTTCTATTCAATAGTTTAATATAAGAATAAATGCAATGTTCATTACCTAATGGAGTAGTGAGCATTGTGGTTTGGGATCCCAATGAGCTCCCAACGTCCTCATTTATAAGCTCTTCCCACAAAACAAGAAAAATATTTAATTATACGAAAATTATATAAACCATGGTAACCATCATACATCCTACTTTAATTTCGTAATATCGTCATTGGGTTGTTCTCCACCACTAGCTCCATTATTATCAGTTTTCTCTTACAATAAAACATGAAAACATTAATTTATAGGAAATAATATCAGAGTTTTGATTAATTGTGTAAGAAAATCAATACCAAATGGAATATAAAACAAAAGAACTAAAAATGGTTCACTCACACATTACACAGAAATTTACCCTAGAAACCCGAAACCAAGAAAATCAACATTCTTGAGAGTTTATCCTCTCTCTATCTCATTGTATTATTTTTTCTATTTATAATACAATATTATAACATCTAAAACCCTAATCCATTAACCTGAATTAGATTACAACCCCAATTCATTAACTGAAATTAGTTTACAATGGGCCAAAAACAACTCAAAACATACGAAAAATAGACCCATTTTTTTTTTAAGGGAGTTAGCCCCTTGCAACCCCCCCCCCCCGCCACCCAAGGGATAATCATCCCTCTAGACCCCCTTTCTCTAGGAATCTAGAAATACTACAACAAAACTCCAACATTCTCCCACTTGTATTCTTTGAAACAAGAGCCAAAGGGGAATCATTCATGAAATCAACTGCAAAAGGAAGCATTACCCATTGATTCACTACATCAAGATAAATTTTTAGTACTAACACAATTTGTCAATGAACCTACAACATTCTTCAAGGTATCAACCTTCTCCAATAGTATTGTTAACGCTCAAATTTCTCACACGTGCAAAATTATTGCTAATCTTGCAGTAAGGCGTCATCAACATATAACATGCATCTCACCGAAGACATCCTCATCAGATCCAAAAAACAGCATGAGACCAAAAATGCAAAAAAAAATCCAAAAGAAGATGTAGCACAGGTAAATCCATGTTATCCCGCGCTACAATGTGTGCTATCACTTCTATGCCCATGCTAGCCTAGCATAGATTATCCTTCAAGATCCTCGCTACTATAAAAAACGATAGGATCTCAACTACCATCTACACATTGAAGGCTCATGAAATCTCCCTCGCAATCTGAAATTTGAATTTATCTCTTCAATCATTGAATATCCCCCTTTGTGCACCTTGGAACTAGTTCATGAGGTGAAAGGGGTTCACACTTGGATCTAGATGTTTCTTGGCCAACTCTTGGCCTATAAAAGGAATCCATGGGAATGCATCTAAGTAGATAAAATTAGAGCAAGGTTATGTTGTTGGTATTGTGTTGGAACCTATTCCACCTCTTCATACACCTATTGACATTCC
The DNA here is from genome assembly GCA_027924585.1 of Larix kaempferi. Lineage (NCBI taxonomy): Eukaryota > Viridiplantae > Streptophyta > Pinopsida > Pinales > Pinaceae > Larix > Larix kaempferi. Next base: position 1,021,282 of record BSBM01000854.1, read on the forward strand.
TCAAGCTCCCTTTCCACCTTCCTCCAAGGGGCAAGTGTGTCTCCCATTTGTTCTTCAAGTTATTTAGCATTTAGTATGGACAAAAAGGACCTTCCTGAGGGAGATTGCTCAATTCCCTTGAATCCCAAACCTCCTACATGACACTACATGTAACAATATTGACCACTGTATAATCTAAATTGGTTCTAGAAATTGCTTAATGTTGTGGTTTGCATTTCATCACTCCCTTTGTTTTATTTCAATTATTTGTTTTGTTTTTATTTTTGTTTTAGTTTACTAACAAGAGCTTGCAAGATCAATTTGGATTCATTCACATTTGCTTTAGTAACACAATATTGGGCCTTATTAACAACCTCCAAGGATTCACCCTCCAAAATGGGAAGGGATGCACACCTTTGTGCAAATTTTCCCACAACGGTATTTATGGAAACTCCACTAGGGAAAACTTGCGCTACTATATTTATTTTATTTTTTATCTACTTTACTCAAATCTTGCAGTTCCAATGACTGCTCACTAATGAACTAGAATTAAATTAACTCGCAATAGTTAAATTTTTCTTTAGTAATTAGCTCAATTAGCCCAAGATTAGAAAGTAAAGGGGTCTTTTCTTCAAATCTACTTAGGTAAAAGACTTCAGGGCTTTCAATGGGCCTCATAATCAGTACTAGTATTTGAGTCATCTTGCTTTTAATTTCATAGAAGTTGTTAGTATTGACATCTTATGTTATTTTCTTACTTCTCATGTTTTAGGAAAAGTAGTGTAACTCACTTTTGCACACAAGGACCTAAAAACTCTAATTTCCTAAAGTATGCACTTCACCTTGCATTCCATGTTATCTTGGTGAATCGGAAAAAAGAGAGAAGTGTGACATACATCCATTGCACACTTTTCCATTTCATAAGCATTGTTGATCAAAATTGTTAGTTGCAAGCACAATTAGCATCTTTTGAGTTGAATTAGAAACTACATATGCATTTAATTTGAGCTCTTTAGTTAATTGCAAACCAACAATATCATTTGATTATTTCACACATGTGTCTCCACTAACACACACTAAGATACCTAAAGACTCTCTTACTTTGAGTATGCTCTCCATCTCGCACCTTGTGAGATCTTGATGGACTAGAAAGAACTAGGATTGTGAAATACCTCTCTTACAATCCTTAATTGAATTTGCACCCTTAAAATCAACACTTGTAATTCTCAAACAACTAAATTCCTCCACAGGAGGTCACAAGATAGGCCACAAGAAAATTTATAGTTTGGTTAGGCTTGATTGGGCTAGGCATCCAAATAATGCCCACCAATATTCTACACTTTGTATGAAACAATAGATTGTTGACTTATAGGGTACTTTTAAACCATGCTATCAACAAGTGTCAAAAGATAGCTTAGATAAGAAGGAATGGTACCCAAGAATGTGAAATCCTAGGTATAGCTTCCCTGCTCCCCACAAAGAGTCACTCATCTTTTTGTATAAATGACACTATACTGCTCAAGCCAAACCACTTATCCACACTTGACATGAGTATCTTAGTGGACATAATTAGGAAATCACCAAGGTGCAATTGAATCCTAAATTCAGATATTACTGATGGAAAATGTTGCCAAGCCATTTCTGGAGCATAGCCCCATCACCGATATAACTGAATCTTTGTTACCTTCACTAGTCAATCGTTGTGTGGACCCCATTATCACTAGCAGTTGTACTTTTGGAAGGCCCAGTTACATTTGATAGGAAGGATGTCATGTCTTTAGGGAATTTACATTTATTTTCTTTTTAAATGCAAGTTCACTAACTCATAATTAAAAAGAACCTACATGTGGGATCACTTGCACTAAACCGACATAGCACATATCATTGACTTTGCACCATTTTTCATTTGTTGTGGTTATATTTTTTCATTTGTTCAATTGTGTTTATTTCCATCATCACTCTCATTAGTTACTAAACTTCCACTATTAAGGAACAAAACCCCCTAAGGTAGTCCTGAATACTACAAGGCCTTTCTCCTTTCTCAAGGGGTGTTTTCCCTCTTTCTCCATGTAGTTCATGAGGAAGATACTCTAGCTGGGGATGCTCCCAAGAAACATTGATAGGATCATCCAGGCGAGGCTGCTCCTTGCTTGATTCATTCTCTCCCCTCGAAGAAAATTTAGATCCCTTTGTTTCATCCTCTCACAAAAGAGGAAACCATTCATTTTATCCTCTCAAAGATAACTTTGACCCCCTTGCTTCATCCTCTCATGGACTAGGCCATCATCTATTTCCACCACTTAGAGGAAATCCGCCCGCCTCTTCTCCCTCTTCGGGAATAGGGAATACGACATCCTCGTTCTCACATCTAGGATAGCTTGATCGTTACCACATACTCCTCATTCTCCCCCTTGAGGGAAAAATACACAACACACGACGGCGGGACCTAATACCAACCTAACTTTCATGTGTAGCTCGAATCTCCCTTATTTTCCGAAATTGATCAATGACCCCATAGCACATGATCCATCATGGCCATATATGCATGACAAGCTCCCCTCATATATACTTAAATTTGAAGGGAAACAAGGAGATGATCACGCAAACCATATCATGTTGTTCTACTTATGGTGTTCCTCCAACAACATAGTGGATGACTCAGTTAGGTTTTGCCTCTTCCAACGAACTCTTATAGGTATAGCTGCAAAATTGTATGTGAGTCGGCCAAGGGAAACCCATGCCACCTTTGGGATGATAGCCACTACCTTTCTCACATACTTCCAATTTCCCATATGCCATGATTTAGGACTCGATATTATCACATAATTTCACTAGAAAACTTGTACCTAGATAGCATACCATATCCATGAGTGGCATAGATGGTGCACATTGTGCAATATGAACATACAACCTCAGCTCTTGTTTGATTGGTTCATCAAATCATTCCAACTCACTATTAGGCCCAACATTTCAACCTCATTTATGCACAATTAGGTTACTTATATACCATCTTTCTCGATGTCCCTCGGCATCGATATTTGGATCCCACACCTACGAGTTCGTCACATTCAGTAGATGGGATTATTGGGTCTGTTAACACCTAAAAGTTTCACACATGCAACATTTCAGAAATTCATCCAGTAAGGTGTCATCAAAATAAATAATGCATCTTACCACAGGCATCCTCAACAGATCTAAAACATAACATGAGTCCATAAGTACCAAGAAACAGTCAAAAGAAAGGGTATCAGGGTAATACACAGATAATCCATGCTATAGCGTAGGTTATCTGAACAATGCTCACGCTACACCCGCATGGATTTTCCTTCCATAGCCATGCTACACCCGTGCATCTTTTCCTTCGATAGTCGCTCTACACCCGCGTGACTTTTCCTTCGATAGCCACGCTACTGTCAAAACAACGGGACCACTAATTCCCAGCGGCGAATTGAAGTCTCAATCCTCTCCAAGGATTCGAAATCGGATCCTCACACACTTGGTGGAATTAATCAGCCCTCCTTGTGTACCTTGGAACTAGTTCATGGAGGAGGAGAGTTCACATTTGGATCTAGTTGTTTGTTGGCCACTTCTTGGCCTATAAAATAAATCCATTGGCATGCATTTTGTAGAGAGAAATCAAAGCAAGGTTATGTTGTTGTATTTGAGTTGGAGCTTCCTCTTAACCCACCATTTCCTACCATTGTGAGCATTCCCAAGCTCCCTTTCAACCTTCCTTCAAGGGGAAAGTGTTTATCTCCATTGTTCCACATCTACTTAGCATTTAGTTTGGACAATAAAGGCCTCCCTAAGGGAGATTGTTGGATTCCCTTGAGGCCCACACCTCCTAGGTTTTGTATAGTTATACCATTGGGAAATACAAGAGTGGTTTAGCATATCTTTGGTTGTTATTGGAGTTTGCATACTTCCCCCGTCTCTTTCATTTATTTTTTATCCATATTTCTTTATTTTGAATGTGAACTACACTAACAATCTCTTGCAGGATCACTTGGAGGAGTACCACACAACCAATAAGGGACTCCAAGGACTGATTCCTTGATGTAACCTACAATTCTTAGCCCCTTACCAAGTGGAAGTGTGCACTTGTGCAAATTTTTCCACAACAGGGTCCATTTCCTAACAGGGAAAGGTTCCCCCTCCCCTGACTGCTATTCCATCCAATATGACAATACAATACCCTCCCATTCCTCACATATTGGAATTGCCTACAACTGTACCAAACCCTTAGTTTGGAAAACTACAATATGGACCCTATAGTCCTACCTACCCCATTTCAATCCAAGCATCATCGGTACCTCCACCACAAATGGCACAAATAGATCCTACATCCACATCATATGGAATGTAGAATGCATATATCCCACAATAGGGATAAATCCTTATTAATCATTAATGTGGGATAAATCCTTATTAATCATTTATGTGTCCTCCTGGTCCTGCCACCATGTCGCACATGGGGGTCAATTTAGTACAGCCTGTTTTAGTACAACAAGCTTAACAATTTGAGCAATTGAACACAACTAACGCATAGAATCCAAAAATCAGGGGAAGAAGAAAAGTAAGAACAAACAGAATCAAAAACAGGGGAAAGGGGGGAATCCCCCTCCACAGAAGAAATGGAACAAGGGTAACCAGAATGTGGAGGATAATAACCCCCTCAAACAAGGAAAAAATGTTAACCTGAGGAAAAACTACTCCTACTCAATTTGTGGAGAGTATGGTCACTCACTACACTCACCATTGTCCATTCATCCCCAATTGTCAGTAATTGGTGGAAACAGATAAAACTATAGAAGCCAATCCCCCTTAGGTACCTAATGTTTTGAAACCATAGTATGATGTCCTGCAACAACCGTTTTCCAACCAAGGGGTCATTACCCAACAGCAGGATCCCCACCACTCTAGGGACAACTCCTTTCATAATATCCACATGAACACAACAGATGTTAACCTACAAACTTGAGCCAAAGGATATGGCGGGCATGAATCCCCAGAAGTGAAGAATGTACCTACCCCTTCAGGGGGGCCTTTGAAAGTACCACACCCAAGTGGTGAAAAAATACATAGGATCCCAAAAGTACCACTTAGGTGCACCCCCCATAACCCTCATATGAAAGCCACCCACAATTGCAGTATTGTGGATGAATTGTCTCAGTCACCCACTGCCATGTCCACATTAGAAGTGCTACATCCTTGCTCAACCCAAAGGAAGGAATTACTTAATGCACTCGGTGCCATCTACCCGTCAGACTCGCGCCTTATGACCTTTGATCTCAACAAAGGGGAACCGCGACTACCATCATCGATCGCATTCCAAGTCCCAGTTATAGTTAAAAACATTATGATCCATTGATGCATTATCGATGAAGGCGCATCCACATGTTTCATGTCATCTAATGTCTGGAAATGGTTGGGTTCACTTGAGTTATTTCCCTCATCTATCTCCCTTCGCACATATGATGGGAGACCATCAACACAACCAAGGGGATTGTACCAAAATTTCCCCATCAAGCTTGGGGGAAATATGGTGATGATTGATAATGAAGTAGTCGATGCACAAATTGAATACAATATCATTTTGGGTTGTATTTATATGTACGTGATAAAGGCAGGTGCCTTTTCGGTCTTTCGCATCATGATGTCTCCCTTTAATTGGAAGATAGTCACCCTTGACCAACTCAATTACTATGACCCCGATACCAACACCAACCTCAAAAACATCCTTCCTACTGTACGTGGAGGGACTCAACCTCCTTTCGTTGATATATTCCCAGGAGTGTACAAATATTCCAACTTGCTAGGGGTGTACTTAGGTCCCTCACCTAGAATTACTATATTGACAAATAGTCTCATGTGCACTATTTTCACCTCTAAAAATACATCTTCCACCCCATCAGCATCATCATCAACGCCTCTGACGAGTCATGGCATTGAACAAACATTGAGTCCATTAGTTCCTCCCATATTTCATATCCCATTCTTGTACCCCCCCATAGGAGTGCAAGGGACATTGGTTATGGCTCAACTGACTCTCCTTAGGATCATTTTGGGAATACCTGTGGTACCTTACTCCACCTTACCCAGAAAAGGATTCAAATCTAGTCTCCCACTATGAGTTTGTCTGAGTCTTGACAGTTACAACATCATGCCATCTAGTCCAGTTACGCCATATGTACCTCATGTCAAGCCTACGACACTTGTGACAAAACCACCACCAGCAATCCCTAAACCCAAAAAGGGGGGAATAAAGTAGCCCAAGATGAAATCCCCCATGGTCACTAACCCTCTTCCCAACCACCATCGGCTTTCGCTAGGCCTAAAGCAGGGGGCATAACCCAACCTCGATTGAAATCCCTAGTAATGAAAACCACTACTCTTGCAATAAGGATCACCCCACTGTGTGCCCTATGCGGGAAACAAGGCCATGTAACCAACATGTGCCCCACCTTGCTAGTTTTTAGGAATTTACTCAATACCCCTATTATTGTGACGCATGTGACACACACTATAGCAGGGGGCACATCTTTAGCCTTGTCTTTGCCTAATACAACAATTAATTCCAAGTTGTTACGTACCAATTATGTGTGTTCAATTTGCTTTTAGTTTGGGCATTACACACACCATTGTCCCAATATCCCTCAATTTTGGGAATCCTTGGAGACCATTTGTCTCACCCTCCCTTTGGGTGAGAGTCCCACACCTCAACCACAGGACATTGCTTCAATAAATGTCGTCACTACAATAGTGGCCACATCGGGCATACTCACCTCAAACACACTTAAAATGGATGAATCACACATGTACCTCTTTGGTCAAACCTTGCCCCCTCGACACCTTCAGATGCTGGCACATTTCCTTAATCAAGCCTATGCCACTCACCCATACAGACCATGTAGGTTTTTAACTCACCATTCTTTCCATCTCCCCCTGTTGGGTGCATTATGCACACTCCATTCTACATAGAAGCGATTATCGGATAACCTCTCCCCTTTATGCACAACCCTTCCCATGGTCTTTGAAGAATATATCATCCCTACCAATGATGGTGAGAATGTAAACATGCCCAATGTATCTCCTCTACCTAGAGAAGAGGTCCTTCTGTTATCCTTTGCTGAGACTCATCCTGTCTCATCACAAACGCTAGAGGAACAACACAATTCTCCTATCTTTCCCCGAGAGGATATATTTTCACCCCCACAAATCCCCATCAGCTACATGGATATCCTTTGCATCGACTCGCTACCACTCCAGCTAGATTCCAGTGATGCTTACATTGATACATCTCAAGCGGGACATCCCTTACCTTCTACCAACAAAGATAGGTCCATAGATATAGGTTCCAAAGACTCCTCGTCAAATGAAGAGATGTTATAGGAATACTTCTTCTCCACAGATGAATCCATAATGGAATTCATGCACTTATATGAGCCTCCTTGGTATGACATCCATCATAGGTCATATTTCCCCTCTACCAATGTCAAATCAACCACCCTGACGGCCGATTAATACACTATTGAATCAAAATACTTCTTACCTCCCAATCAATTTTATTTGTTCAAGAACCCAATCCCATCCCTAGATGCCTTCGAAGATGGCAATCTAGTCAATATTTCGCCCACTATTTAGGTAAATATTTATGTCGTGCCAGGAGTGACGAAAGCATCACGATTGGTGCATCATGCTCACAACAAGAAGTTATTGACTTCACCACTCTCTTCAAATAATTTTGTGATGCCTTTGCATGGTCGTATGTAGAAATACCTGGCTTAAACCCTTCAATTGTTGAACATCATATCTGCACTTGGCCATACACACTATTGGTCCAACAGAAACAACAGCCTGTCCACCCTCAAAAGCACTAGCTACTAAGGCTGAGATTGAAAAGCTCCATCGGCTAGATTCATTTTCCCCATTTCCTATACGTCATGGGTTTCAAACCCCATCATGGTAAACAAGAAGCAAGGAACCATTCGGTTCTATACAAATTTTCGTGACCTAAACCTAGCATGCCCCAAGGAAAATTTCCCCACCCCATTCATTAACTATATTGTTGACTCGTGTGTAGGTAGTGATACCTTTTCATTCATGGTTGGATTTTCTTGTTATAACCAAATACGGATCCGTCCCCAGGATCAGTATAAAACGACATTTACAACACCATGGGGGGACTTTTCCTATTGGGTTATGCATTTCAGGTTAAAGAATGTTGGGGCCACATTCCAAAGGGTTATGGCCTACATATTCAATGACTTGGCCCATACCATCCTGGATTTCCTTGATGATCTCACGGCTAAGTACAAAAAATGGTGTTATCACCTCCGCGATATTTGAACCATCTTCACATGATGTGGTAAGTACAACATATGATTAAATCCCCTCAGATGCATCTTATATGTCACCGCAAGATGGTTATTAGGATTTATCATTTCAAAAGTAGGAATCAACATAAACTCATCCAAAGTCAAAGACATTATTGACCTACTCCCCAACACACACACGATGTCAATTGCAAAGTGTTCAAGGGAAGGCCATTTTTTGTCGTCTCTTTGTACCTGATTATGCCACTTAGGCACACGATTTTCTGTGACCACTTAGGAAAGACATCCATTTCCAATGGGATGACCAAGCAAAAAACTCTTTCGAAGCACTCAAGCAAGCATTGGCTTTTGTAACCCTCATCTCCCCATCGAAATTTAAAAAAGATTTTATCCTCTATATATCGACATCATCTTCCAATGTGGCGAACGTCCTAGTCCAACAAGTTGAAGACCAAAATGAACATGTCATTTATTACATCATCAAAACACTAGTAGGACCCACACTCAACTACACTCATGATGAGAAACTCGCACTAGCTGTAATCCTCTTAGTGCATAAATTGCTCCATTACATCTTACTCCGCAAAACAACAGTGATCACAGACTCTAATCCAACGCAATACATACTTAATAGATGACTCATTAACGGTAAGTTTTCAATATGGATCGTTATTCTCCAAGAATTTGATCTTGAGTTTGTTATCCCTAAAAGAAAAAAATATTTGGCCCATGTCGAGCTCATCACTACTCTCCCGGTCCCTTCTTTGGGAGAACCTATGAATGATCAATTACCTAATGAACATCTCTTCACCATAGCCAATGATGATCCATGGTATGGTGATATCCTGAATTACCTCTAAACTAAAAAATCCACCCCTCACCTGTCTCGTGATGATCATCGATGCATCTTCCACCAAGCTCCCCGATATCTTCTCCTTGGAGATTTCTTATATCGTCGTGGGGTCAACACTATCCTACGACACTATCTGTCACGCGAGGAGGATGGGAAAGTCCTAAATGACTATCATAGTGGGGCATGTGTTTGCCACCTTTCGGGGTTATCCACCGCCCAAAAAATACTTCAAGGAGGGTATTTTTTGTTGTCACTATTCAAGGATTGCATTTACCCTGTCAAACGACATGGCGATTGTCAAGTATTTTCTTGCAAAAAAATGGGCATCCCTTGCCCTTCTCCATCTAGTAATCACAGCTGGCCCATTTATCAAATGGGGAATTCATTTCATGGAGTGTTTCCCAACCTTACTGCAAGGTCACAAATACATCGTAGTAGCAATCAACTACTTCACCAAGTGGGCCAAAGCAATACCTACATTTGATTGCACCAGCACTACCGTTGTATGATTCTTATTCAATCATGTCATTTCACGCTTTGGAGTCCCCAAGCAGTTAGTCTCTAATAACATAACCCATTTCTGGAATCAAACTTTAGAGGAATTATCGCTCTTGTTAGGATTCAAGCATGAGTTCTCTACATCCTATTATCATCAATCTAATGGACAAGTCAAAGCCGTGAACAAAGTTCTTAAAACCATGCTTCAACGCACAATCAATAAGAACAAATCTAATTGGAACCATATGTTATTTCCCACTTTGTGGGCATACCGAAACTCGGTTAAAACCTCCATAGGATTTACTCCATTCCACCTCGTCCATGGAGTAGAAGCAATATTACCAATTGAATGCTAGATTCCTACACTCCAATCAGCTGTGGAATTATTACTCGATACCCCGGCTCTTGAACAACGATTATTGAATTTGGAACACCTTGATGAGGAACAAAGGGACTCGCTGCAATAGAACAAGTCCATGAAGCTTCATTCCAAAGCACACTATGACCACCAAGTCCGACCTCACACCTTTAGCGAGGGAGAATTTTTCCTCATTTTCAACACCAAAAAGGACACCAAACCTAGACCAGGTAAATTTGTATCTAAATGGATAGGTCCCTATGTCTTAAAGCAATGGCTACCCAAAGGGGCATATACCTTATCATATCTGGAAGGAATAACCCTTAACATCCCTATCAATGGGTTGTACGTGAAAATATTATTTCCATAATATCTCGTACACACCACAGGTGCGCCAAGTTTTTGGTTATTTATTATGCATTGTCAATACATTTTCCATGTTCTCTATTACAACTGGGTATCTGCGTCGTGTGTGCAGGAAAATGACCAAAATATTGAAACTCCAACCCTTTCAACAATGATGCAAGAATCACCTCACAGGTATCACTCTGAAACTGGCATATAGGCAATGTTTTCCCTCTGTTTACATTGCATTTACCAGTATTCTTGTTGATAAGCATAGGGTACTAATTCCCAATAATGATATGCCATCAATGTCATTTCTGAGAATATAATGTTTCCCGCATAGATGTGCGCATCGTTGCATCCCTATCACAATTTGGAACCCATGATGTTGAACCCCCACAAGTATGAGGAATCTAATCAAGCTTGAAAAGATGAACCCCAAATTTCATCATTTTATAGTTGCACATTTACTCTCCCACCTCTAGAATTTTATGCCATCATAATCCTCGACACATGTTATGATCAAGACTCACAGTTAACCACTCATACCTCCATGAGTAATCCACCATCTACACTCTTCCATATCATCACCCCCACGAAGACAACAATGGGGCCCTCACCCCTCGAAGAAACCAATTCTATCTAGTTATTCCCATAGGAACAGTCTACATTACATTGATTCATAGGGCACATGTCTTCACATTTGCAAACCACCCTCACATCATCATGAAAAAATTTCCCCAACTCACTCAAAACTATGGGAACTATGCCCATCATCAAATTGATTCCCTGATTCAAGGAAGTTATGAGCCCCACACTTATTAGCCAATCTTATGTCACGTATGTCAGTATTACAATTGGTTACGAATTGATCTTGGTTCTCAAGATATGAACCTCATCTTATCATGTACTTCATCTCTGATCGACATCAAATCACCATATTCTGAGATTTGCAGTGGTTACGTTTATACCTTGGGGTCCCTTTCAATCACCAAAAGGGATCACCTTGAACTAAGTAGGGAGATTCATTAGTGCTCCCAGTTGGAATAAGTTGTCATTGATATCAAACATGATTTCATCGATGTCAAAAGGGTGAAGAGATTTGTAGTGTCACCATTAGTGTCAAGGTGATAATGATGATGTGGCTGTAATAGAGATAGATTGTATGGGAATGTTTGATGAAACCTTGAAGCCCCTACAGAAGACCCTATGATCCTAAGGAATCCCTTGAAGAAGAATTCTTGTCACAAGTGTACATAAATCCAAAGCGATCCCCCTATGGCGTAGCGATTACACATGGCCCTCACAGGAAGACACTTTGAGTTGTACACAAGTGGTTCAAATCCCCTAGAGAAACTCCTAATTACCATGATGATGTGGAGTGTAAAGGAGTCCCTAAATTGTTCCGAAGAAGTGTGAAAAATTTCCTATAGAAATGATGTTGGGTCCACATGACCACAATAATGGGTTAGATGACCATGATGGTGGGTCACCTAAACATGATGATGAGAAGTGTAAGGAATTACCTAAAGTTTCCTTAAAGCAATCTCGGAAAGAATTGTGAAGAAAACCCTAAAATAGTTGTGTTGGGTCCACATGACCATGTGGTTAGGGTCACATAACCCATGGTGGAGAAGGCCCTATAGAGTCCCCAAAGTTCATCTGAAGCAATTTGTTTTCTTGAAGTATCCCCAAAATAATGATGTTTGGTCCACATGACCTCGAAAGTTGTGGTACTTTGGCCCATTGGACCACATGAAGTGGCAAAGATCCCCACAAGAAATAATGATGTGTCAACCAAGTATGATGATGTGTAAAATACCTAAGTCCCATTTGAGAAGATATGGAGTGATATTGACATTTTATTGAGGTGTCATGATGGATGCTTGAGGTGGGATACTAACACTTGAGCCCCGTCTAAAAATTGTAAATCACTTTTTTAAGGAAGAGTAAAATGTTTTTGCAAAAATGAGTTGGAGCCCCCTTGAGGAGTATAAATAAGAGATGGAAATTTTCATTTTAAATCAATAAAAATTCAATATCTCGCATACAAGTGTATAGGACCGAATTTCAAACGTAGATGAAGTGAACAAGGCCAAAATTCTAGTGGAAGATGAAATCTTGTGATGATTTCTATTTGGGCTTTTTGTTGTGAAATCCATTTCAGGTCATATTGATATTTTCACTATAAATTATGTTATAGGAAAATTAAAAAAAAAAATCTTTAGATGATATGAATTAGACATCTTGATGAACCTGTGGTAGATTTTTTAGATGTTGATTCGCTATAGTTTCAAAGATATGACCTCGGGAAGTTAGGGTTTTTGAATAATATTCAAACAGGTCAGTTTGGAACTTTCTTTATATCTTTTGATCTAGAAGTTTTATGACTATATCCCTCAGATAGGATACATGAGATATATTGAATAATATATGGTTCAAGTTTCAGATCCTGTTTTTCAACAGTTTCGTATATATGATCTCGAGAAGTTAGGTTTTCTGAATGACTCAGAAATCATGTTTTAAACAGGCCAATTTGGAATTTTCACTATAAGTTTTGATTCATGATGTTTCAAAGAGTTACCCTTGGATTATTTGTATTATATATCTGAAGTAACATGTGGTATAAGTTTTAGATTTTGATTCATTATAGGTTTGTATTTATACTTGTTGGAAGTCAAGGTTCGTGATAGTGATAATGATAGTGAAAATTCAAGAGAAGAAGGTTAAAGAAATCATGCCTAACTTTAACATATGGTATCTGAATCATAAACTTATTGGATCATTGGAAAGATTGTTGTAAGGGATATCTGGTGACATGATATAGGGTTTATTTTGGTTACATCTTGTTGTCTTGAAAAATGTGTGAATTTTGTGCATGCTCTAGTGCTTCTCTCTTGGAATACTTTATGATGATCTTGGCACGCATCTTGGTGATTATATTGGCATATTGTTGGCACAGATCTTCGTGATTGTCTTGGCATATTGTTGGCATAGATCTTGGTTATTTTTTGGTATAGATCATGGTGATTATATGGGCATATTGTATGATGATCTTGGCATAGATCATAGTGGTTATATTGGTATAGTCCATGGTTATGTTTTGGCATATGGATCATCTCTTGGAGTGCTCAATGTTTTGAAAATGTCCATGATGTAAAAGTTGAGGATGCAAATGAAATCGATGGATGATTGTTTTTGGGTATAGATTTGAGGCATGTACAGGTTGATAGAGTGTGATAGGTATTGAGACAATGTGACAGTGATTGTGACATTGTGATATTAACAGTGGCATTGTGCCAGAGTTGGTGATTGTGGCATTGAGATAGATATACAATGATTGTGAAAGGGACATGTACAAAGACATATATAAAGGTACATGTTGATAGAGACAGAGATACAAATTGCAGAGACAATGATTGGGGAATTTTGAAAGAGATAGTGATTGTGACAGGTTGACAGAGGCAGTGATACATGTTGACAGAGATAGTGATACAAGTACAGATTGAAAGAGACAGTGATACAAGTACAGGTTGTGACAGAGACAATGACGGTGAAGATTGATTCTCTTATTCATATCAAGTTTACGGGATGGGGAAAGGATATGGAGTTGTAGCTTACTTCCAGTTAGTGCTGGTAAATTAGGGAGTTGGAGCTTCCTTCAGGTTGGATCCTGTAAATCAAGGGATTGTAGCCTCCTTCCAATCGGTGTTGGTAAATTAGGAAGTTGGAGCTTCCTTCAGGTTGGTGCTTGTAAATAGGGGGTTGGTTCCTCCTTCCATTCGATGCTGGAGAAACTTGGAAGTTGGCACTTCCTATGAATGCAATCTTGTTATTATATAAGAAAAGAATTATGTGGTTTTATCCCATTTGGGTTTCCACGTTAAATATCTTATGCATTGTGTATGGTTTATGTGATTATGAATGAAATTGTTAATGATTAATGTTTGAGATGGTAAAAAGTTCTCAATATTGATTCATCCCCTCCTCAGTATTTCCAACAATTGGAATCAGTGTAGGTTCCTTAGGGGCAGTTTAATAGTTGGAAGGAAGATCTATAGAGCACATGGATGAACATGAAATTATTTACTCTATAGATGGGGTTCCTCTTTTCTGTGGATCAAATTTTGATCATTGGATTGTAAGGATGAGACTCTGTTTATAGGCACGAGGTCTTGATATCTGGAAGTCTGTTGTGAATGGTTACATCGCTCCAAAAAGACCACCAAAAATAGCATCCACAAAGGATTTAAGGAAGAATAATGCTATGGCAATGGATATCATCTTGCATGGACTATATGGTCCTGTGAAAAACAAAATTGAAAAGTGTACATCAACTAAATAACTCTGGGACAAGCTACAAAACCTCTACACAATGGGATCTCTTGATCAAGAACATGAAGACAATCAAAAGGAAAGGTCAGATACAGAAAATTAATAACATCCAGAAGAAGATGATGAAGTTTCTCAAAGCGATGCTTCTGAATATAAAGAAGATTCTAAAATTGAAGGGGTTGTAGATCTTGAAGCAGAACTAATTAGTTCCATAGATGACTTAACGAACGAAAGAAAGAAGAACAAGATGCTAATGGAACAACTGCAGAAGTATCAAGAAGAGAATATAGTGCTAGTTAAAGAGGCTAAGAAGACTGAAGAAACATTATCAACTAAACTAAAAGAGAAGGAGGAAGCATGTAAAAGAAAAGAAAATTCTTATCAAGCACAAGAAGTTGAAATTGGCTCCTTAAAGAAATAATTGAAGAAGTTGAATTTGGAAAACATGGAAATTGAAAAGCTTAGAAATGAGAACCAATTACTAAAAGGTCAGCTGCAAAAATATCATGAGGATGATCAGAATTCAAAAGGACGAATGAAAGATAGTATTAAAGAATTTGAAAGGACCATTGTTGGTCTAAAACTTTAGATAGAAGAGGCCAAGAAATTTGAAGAAGACCTAACAAGTCAACTTCAAGAGAAGAAGGAAATTTGTCAAAAGCAAGAACTTGAGATCATTTCTCTAAAGGAATATTTGAACAAGACAACTGCTTAGTTGAAGACAAATTCAAGGTTCAAGAAGAGCATTGAAGAAAGTGAAAGATCTAGGATAACATAACAAGAAAGTATAGAAAAGGCTAAGAGTTATGCAAATATTCTCAGAAGCTCCCATCAAGGAAAATATTACAAAAGAAGAATTCATGGTCAGCGTGATTCAAGGAAGAATGGATATAGAGACGTTACATCACAAAGAAGATCATTTTCTCCCAAGTACCAAAGTTTATTTTTCGGTTATTGTTTTTCATATAACAATTTTGGACACGGGGCTAGAGACTGCAGAGCTTATGGAGGAAATCATCAAGCAATAATTGGAGGTGTCCACATGAAATACAATGTTGAATGTTACATATTCCACAACCATGGACACATGGAAAGATATTGTAGAAGTATGATGAACCACAATGTTGAATGTTGCAAATGCCACAACTATGGACACATAGCTCATGACTGTAGAAGCATGATGAAGTATTACATAAAAGAGAATACTAATATCAAATATAAGAAATTCTGGAAGAAGAAGTCAGAAGGATAGAAGGAATAAGCTTGAGGATTGGTCCTCTCTATAGAAGATGAAATTTCAAAGGTCAAGATAGGAAACCAAAGCAATTCGCTTATCTTAAATATAGGCAGCATATTGAATGAAAGAATAACAAATCCCATGATCAAAGACATAAAGGAATTGGTATTACATGCTGAATATGTGAAGGAAAAGCATGTGAATAGAGAAGTATCATAGGACATATCTACAACAGATGTTAATTCAAGTAATAAAAACAAATCAGCAAGCAAAAAGAAAGTGTCAAGTTTACAAATGATGATCCTAAAGCAGAGCAACATTATAGATTATTCTAAACATTCTAGCATAAAAAATTCTAGCTTTATGGATAATGTCAAGGGGAGTCTAAGTAATAGGAAAGGAGATTGATGAAAAGTCATAAGAGCAGTGGTTTGGTAAATCATTCAAGAACATAGGGAGAGCTACTTCAAAAAGCTTCAAGAAATGGCCAAGTCTAAGGGGGAGCATTGTCAGCAAAGAAAGATATCTTCAAAATGCATTCACAGTCAAGTAAAGTTATCTTCTGCAAGGGAAAAAATGATTAGCAAAACAAAGTCACAGAAGAGAAGCATATTGACAAGGGGAGCCAGCATAATCCCGAGGGGAGCAGGTGAACAAAGTTGCTTCACCCCTTTTTTCATGTATGTCAAATGGGGAGAGAGAGTTGAAGTTGTTACCATCAATAACAAAAGGGGAGATTGTTGGAAGAAGTTGTCATTGATGTCAAAAGGGTGAATAGATATGTAGTTTTTCCATTGGTGTCAGGGTTATAATGATTATGTGGTTGTAAAATAGATAGGTTTTCTAGAAATGTTTGATGAAGCCTTGAAGCCCCTAAAGAAGACCCTAATAATCCTGAGGAATCCCTTGAAGAATAACTCTTATCACAAGTGTACATAACTCAAAATCGGTCCCCTTTTGGCATAGCAGTTGCATATGGAAATCACGGGAAGACACTTTGAGTTGTGCACAAGTGGTGCAAAGCCCCTAGAGAGGGTCCTAATGACCATAATGATGTGGAGTGTAAAGGAGTCCCTAAAGTGTCCAAAAGAAGTGTGAAGTATTTACTAAAGAAATGATGTTGGGTCCACATGACCACGATAATGGGTCAGATGACCATGATGGTGGGTCACCTAACCATGATGATGAGAGGTGTAAGGAAGTCCCTAAATTTTCCCTAAAGCAATGTCGAATTTTGTTTTGAAGAAATCCCTAAAATAGTGGTGTTGGGTCCACATGACCATGTAGTTTGGGTCACATAACCCATCGTGGAGAAGACCCTATAGAGTCCCCAATTTTTTCTAAATCAAGTTGGTTTGAAGCTTGAAGTATCCCCAAAATAATGATGTTTGGTCCAAATGACAACGAAATTTGTTGTACTTTGTCCCATTGGACCACATGAAGTGGCAAGGATCCCCACAATAAATAATGATGTGTCAACCAAGTATGATGATGTGGAAAAGACCTAAGGCCCATTTGAGAATATTGTGAGTGATATTGAAGTTTTGGTGAAGTGTCATGATGGATCCTTGGAGTGGGATACTAATCCTTGAGACCCCCGTAAAAATTGTAAATCATTTTTTTAAGGAAGAGTAAAATGTTTTTGCAAAAATGAGTTGGATCCCCCTTGAGGATTATAAATAAGAGATGGAAATTTTCATTTTCAATCAATAAAAATTGAATATCTCATATACAATATTAAAGGACCGAATTTCATGGGTAGATGAAGTGAACAAGACCGAAATTCTAGTGGAAGATGAAATCCTATGATGATTTACATTGGGCTTTTTCTTGTGAAATATGTTTTAGGTCATCTTGAAATTTTCACTATATATTATGTTATAGGATGATTTAAAATGTTTAATTTGGATGATATGAAGTACAAATTTTCAAATGTTGATTCGCTACAGTTTCATAGATATGACCTTAGGAAGTTAGGGTTTCAGAATAGTCTTCAAATAGGTCAGTTTGGAATTTTCTTTATATCTTTTGATCTAGAAATTTTATGTGTGTCCCTTGGATAGGATACATGAGAGATCATGAAGAATATATGGTTCACGTTTCAGATCCTAGTTAGCTACATTTTCAGATATATGATCTAAGGAATTCTGTCTTTTGAATGACTCAAAAATCATCTTTTAAACAGGCCAATTTGGAATTTTCACTATAATCTTTTATTAAGGATGTTTCATAGAGTTCCCCTTGGAGGATATGAAGTAGATATCTGAAATAACATGTGTTAGAAGTTTCTTATTATGATTCATTACATGTTTATAGTTATACTTGTTGGAATTCAGGGTTTGTGACAATGAAAATGATAGTGAAAATTCAAGAGAAAAAGGTTGAAGAAATCTTGCCTAACTTTTGCATATGGTATCGGAATCATAAAATTATTGGATAATTGGAAATATTGTTGTAAGGGATATGTGATGACATGATATAGGTTTTATTTTGGTTCCATCTTGTTGTCTTGAAAAATGTAGGAATATTGTACATGCTCTAATGCTTCTCTCTCGGCATACTTTATGATGATCTTGGCACAGATCTTGGTGATTATATTGGCATATCGTTGGCATAGATCTTGGTGATTTGTTGGCATCGATATTGGTTTTTTTTGGTATAGATAATGGTGATTATCTGGTGATATTGTATGATGATCTTGGCATAGATCATAGTGGCTATCTTGGTATAGTCCATGGTTATGTTTTGGCATATGGCTCATGTCTTGGAGTGCTCAATGTTTTGAAAATGTCCATGATGTAAAAGTTGAGGATGAAAATGAAATCGATGGATGATTGTTTATGGGTATAGATTTGAGTCATGTACAGGTTGATATAGTGTGACATATATTGAGACAATGTGACAGTGATTGTGACATTGTTATATTAACAATGGCATTGTGTCAGAGTCAATGATTGTGGCATTGATATAGAGATACAATGATTGTGAAAGGGACAGTGATATAGGTACAAATACAAAGATACAGGTACATGTTGATAGAGACAGATATAAAAATTACAGAGACAATGATTGAGGCATTGTGATATAGATAGTGATTGTGATAAGTTGACATAGGCAATGATACGTGTTGACAGAGATAGTGATATAGGTACAAATTTACAGAGACAATGATACAAGTACCGGTTGTGACAAAGACAATGACAATGATAGATTGATTCTCTTATTCATTTCAGGGTGGCAGTACAGGGAAAGTATAGAGAGTTTTAGCTCCCTTCCATTCGGTGTTGGCAAATCATGGAGTTGGAGCTTCCTTCATGTTGGAGCCTGTAAATCATGGGGTTGGAGCTTCCTTCCACTCGATGTTGGTAAATCAAGGAATTAGAGATTCCTTCAGGTTGGTGCCTATAAATCAGGGGTTGATGCATCCTTCCAGTCAGTGATGGATAATCTTGGAAGTTGGTGCTTCCTATGAATTTAATCTTGTTATTATATAAGAAAGGCATTATGTGGTTTTATCCTGTTTGGGTTTCCATGTTAAATCTCTTGTGCATTGTATATAACACATATTTCATTAAAATTGGAAATATTTTATTACAAGAATATAAGTAGAATTGAGGTTTTTAATTATTTTTGAATTCTAGATCCACTATTTAATTACAAATTTAATGAAATATGTGTTATATGGTTTATGTGATGATGACTGACATTGTTAATGGTTAATGTTTACATGATATAATTAATGTTTGAAATGGTAAAGAGTGCTCAATACTGATTCACCCCCCCCTTAGTATTTCCAAGACTCGATAACTTAGTGGTCTCCCATATGCTCGACGTTAACACATCTATCGCATCAGGGGAAGTTGTGTGTTTTCAAGGTAGTAGTGTTCACATTTACAAATCATGGTAGTAGTAGTAGTGCAGTGAGGTTTTCCATCCAAAAAATTCACCAGTATTTCAGGCCCCCACCCCAGTGGGATTATCATGATCCTCAACAGTTCCGCTTCTTAGGTACCAGTAACATCATTTCCAGGTTCATCTAATCTCATATGGAGTGAATCCACCTTCATCCATGTACCAACCGTATTAGGAGTCGACCCCTTGGTCCCCTCTCATTGTAATCATCTTGACATATTTTCATGATCATGGGTATGCCCACCTCATTTCTATAAAACATTATTCTTTGTTACAGCTTCATCGGTTGTCACCAGCAATCTACCCCCTCGAGAGGACCTTTTCATCCACACATGTTTCATAACTTTCAATAAAAGAGAGAGAACAAAAGAAACAATGATGCATTATTGGCTCTACAGTACCATCCTAAGCTCATACATCAGGGGTCATCTGTTAAAGCTCAAATTTCACATACATGTGGCATTTTAGCTAATCTTGCAGTAGGGCATCATCAACATATAGCATGCAACTCACTGAATACATCCTCATCGGATCCAAAAAATATAATGAGTACGAAAACTCCAAGAAATAGTCAAAAGAAGTGGTAGCGTAGGTAAAGCCATGTTAGCCTGTGCAACAACACATGTTATCAGTTATGTTCACGTGCTAGCCTAACACGGATTATCCTTTGAGATATACACTACTATAAAAAATGACGGGATATCAACTACTAGTCATGCATTGAAGGCTCATTGAAATCTCTCTCACCAACTGAAATTCGAATTTGAAATCTCCCTCACCAACTAAAATTTGAATTTGTCTCTTCAAGCATTGAATAGCCCCCTTTGTGTACCTTGTATCTATTTCATGAGGTGATGGGGTTCACACTTGGATCTAGATGTTTCTTTTCCACCTCTTGGCCTATAAAAGGAATCCATGTGGATGCATATAAGTAGAGAAAATTAGAGAAGGTTATGCTGCTAGAATTGTGTTGGAACCTCTTCCACCTCTTCCTACACCTATTGGAATTCAATAGCCTCCCTTGCCACCTTCCTCCAAAGGGTAATTGTTTCTCTCATTTGTTATTCAAGTTATTTAGCATTTCGTGTGGATAAAAGGACGTCCCTAAGGGATATTGTTGGATTCCCTTGAAACCCACACCTCCTAGGTGACACTACATGTAACAAGCTTGACCATTGGGAAATCTAAATTTGGTTCTAGCATTTGCTTCTTGTTGTGGTTTGCATTTCCTCGCTACCTTTGTTTTATTTCAATTTATTTGTTTTCTTTTTTATTTTATTTTTTTAGTTTACTAACAAGAACTTGCAGGACCAATTTGGATTCGTTCACATTTTCTTTAGTAACACAATATTGGGCCTTGTTAACAATATCCAAGGATTCACCCTCCAAAGTGGGAAGGGTTGCAAACCTTTGTGCATATTTTCCCACAACAAGTACTTTGTTTTGTTGAACCATATATTTAACAAAATGGTATTGTACATCAATATGATTTGTCTTGGAATGATAAACATGGTTCTTTTCTAGAAAAATACACTTAATCTATATCAACCTATCCTCACTACTTTCTGTACAAAACCAATACCTGAATACAATATTTGTTACCATATGGATTCCTTACTTCCATGAGTGGATACCATGCATTCAACTTCTATAGTTAACAATGCAACTACACCCTACCTCTTACTCATCCAATTGATTGCTACACCAAATAAGTTAAAAACATAACTTGTATATATTCTATGGATATTATGTATCAACAAACCCTTGTATACCTATATTCCTATGAGTTCCAAGTCTTCCTTGGTATCAGATTGCATAATTTGAAATGCCACACAAGTATCTAAAGACCCTCTTTATTGTTGTCTAATGTTCCTTTCCTTCCCTAGTTTTAACATGTACCTTCTCAAAACACCCACTACATAGGCAACTCCTAATATAGTATATACCATATCATACATTGGTATTCCAACAACACTAGCATAAGAAACACATGAAATGTCTTCTACCTCTTCTTAATTCTTGGGACATTGATCTACATATAACTTTGCACCTGTGGGAATAGGGACCTTTACCATATTACATTCATGTATATTAAACCTCTACAATATTGTATCAACATATTTTCTCTAATTCAACTAGAGTCTTTTATTGTCCCAAACTCTCTTAATTTCCATGCACAAAATAAAATTTGCAACACCAAAATCTTTCATATAAAATTTAGAAGACAACTAGGCTTTAACATCCTTGATGATTTCCTTGTTGTTTCCAATCCGCAACATATGATCATCATTAAATACAATATAAATAAAGTGATCACAAACCTAATTGGAATACACATAGTGATCATCTTTTCTTCTTGAGAAACCAAGTCCCATTATATAAGTATCAAACTTTTGATACCGCATTCTTGGTGATTGTTTTTCCATACAGGGACTTCGTCAACTTGCAAACTAGTTCCTCATTTACCTTTAGTACAAAACCCTTTGGTTTTTTCATGTAGATTTATTCTTCAAAATCACGGTCATGTAGAATGGTGTCTTCACAGTCATCTTCTATATGTAAAGATAAAATCCAACATCAATAGAGAAAATAAATCTAATAGAATTTAATTAAGCAACAAGACAAAACAAATTCCTAAATCAATTCCCTCCACTTGGGAATATCACTTAGATACCAAGGGTGATTTGTACTTCTCCAAGTTACCTTGTGCATTCACCTTCTCATTAAACAACCATTTGCTACCAATAGGTTTTTTTCTACTAGGAAACTCAATTAGAACCCCAAGTCTCTTTTGCACCCAATGTATCCATTTCTTCAACCATTGCCTTCTACCAAATTTTACTATCCTCTAAATCCATTGGCTCCCTAACAATTCTAGGATCATCATCAGTGATAGATAGAGAAAAATTAGAGATAAAATTACGTGGGATATACCTTTATGGTTTTCTTTTGTGACAAACAGATCTCCTCAAGGATGGAACTTGAAGCTCTTCCTCTTTTAGCTCATCTTCTTCTCTTGAGTCAGATTCTTCACCCTCCAACTCAAACTCTATTGTCTTTGGTTATTCTTTCCCTGGTTAGACATCCTATTGGGGGGGGGAGTAGCCTCTCTAAATACAACATCTCGACTATAAACAATCTTCTTAGTTACTGGGTTCAAAATTTCATAACCTTTTATACCATCTTTATGACCAATAAAGATACATTTTTTAGCTTTATTATCCAGCTTACTCCCATTTCCTTTGGAGCATGCACATAAGAATCACAACCAACAAAACTAAGATGTTTAAGAGGAGTTTTTTTACCAGTCCATGCCTCATGTAAAGTTTTTTCAACTAGTGTTGATGTAGGTGATCGATTTACCAAGTAGCATGCAATATCCACTTCCTCTACCTTGAATTATTGTGATAAACCCACACCACTGATCATACTCCTTGACTTCTCCATTAGCATCATGTTCATCATTTATGCAACTCCATTCTATTGAGGTGTGTGTAGAGTATTATTTTCCCTTTCTATTCCATATTTCTTACAAAATTGCTTGAACTTATTTCTGTATTACTCTACACCATTATTTGTTCTCAACATTGTTTCATGTATTCCTTGAGAAATTATCAATGAATTAAACATAATACATAGATTTACCTAGTGATAAAATAGGAACAAGTCCAAACACATCACTATGTATTAACTCCATGATTCATTTTTCTCTTGTCACACTAGATGGGTTGAATCTCACCTAATTTAGTTTACCCTATATACAATGTTCACATAAATAAAAATCTAATGAGCAATCAAACATACCTTTACCATGTAATTCTCGAAGGATCTTCTCTCCAATATGTCCAAATCTTTGATTTCATCGCATTGTCTTCTCTACAAATATAATAGGGGACATGTCTTCTACATTGCACTCCTTAGGAACAAAAAAACAATTACGACCATCATTAAATGTGCTTCCAACAACTCGTATAAATTTCCAATCTAAACTCCATGTATCAACACCATTTCTGCTTAAACCATCTTTCGTATGTCCTTTTCAAATGTAGTATGCACACATGCATCCTCATCTTGTGTATGTCCTTTTCAAATTTAGTATGCACACATGCATCTCCCATCTTGCTTATTCATATTAGGTTTATGTCCAAGTCTAAAATCTGCAAAACCCCAATAAGAGTTCTAATACGTCCATATTTGAGCAGTATCTTGACCCTTCCATGTTCTATGATGTTTCCTATCGAGTCATCTTCTAGGAAACAATCACTTCCATTGTATTTTTTACATTCAAGGAACCACTCCCTACAAAGAGTCGTCTGAAATGAGGCACCCAAGTTGATCATACATGCATCATGATATACGTGTGTACCTATAGATGCCAACTAAACATCACCTTCTTCACCTATGGAGGTTTTAGATTTTGTGGAAGGGGTGTGATAAAATATCTTAACTTTATCAGCATTCTTAGATCTACAATGTTTGTTATAATGCCCATCTTTACCCCATTTCCATTATTGTTTTTCGAATTGTCCTGGAAATTTAGATCTGCCTCTAGACATAGATATTCCCATAGAAGACGTATTTTTCCTCTCTTGGGAGAAACCTCTTACAGAAAAAGAATCCTTGAACACACCCTCCATGAATTTTCTCCTCATTTTTTATGATAAGAAGGATGCAACTACATCCTCAAACTTTAATATGGACTGAGTGGCACTACCAATTACTACAACCAAATTATCCCAAGACTCTAGAAAAAGAACATAACATGGTAATACACTTATCTTCTTCCTCCATCTTAATATAAACATAAAACAATTGAATTACTAGAGTGTCAAAGGAATTTAAATGATCTTCCACAAAGTCATTGTCCTCCATACTAAGATGATACAACTTCTTTTGAAGAAATAACTTGTTTACCAGGGACTTTGACTAATAAAAATTTCCCAACTTATCCCATGGCTTCTTTGCATTGTCATCTCTAGAGATATTCAATGACACTAAATTTGAGAGGTGGAGTCAAATTGTGCTTCTCTCTTTTCTCTCCATCTTTTCCTAATTCTCTTTCAACATACTAGTGGGTTTTGTATCTAGATCCACAAGAGTCCACTATTCTATGTCTACCAAAATATCTCCCATCTTCAACTTACATAAATTGAAGCTCTCGCCATTAAAATTTTATATTTCTATTCTTGAACTTCTCACCATTTTCTTTACACAAGATTCACTATGAAAATATTTCACTCCAACACAAGTTTATTGTAGACCCAATATACCCTTGCTCTTCACAAGATGAGATAAACCCTAGCAAGAAAGGTGTTCCCCTAAAGCTAACAACCTTCTTTTAATACCAAATAATTATTTTTTGATAAACCTTTGTAAGAAAATTAATACCAAAAAGAATCTAAAACAAAAGAATTAACAATGACTCTTACACACATTACGCAAAGATTTACCCCGGAAACCCAAAACCCGGAAAACTAGCATTCGTAAGAGTTTTCCCACCCTATATATCATTGTATTATCTTTTCTATTTACGATACAATATTATAGCATCCTAAACCCTAATCCATTAACTCATGTTAGGTTACAACCCTAGTTCCTTAACCATAATTAGTTTACAATGGACCAAAAATAGACCAAACTTGGACCCAAAAAAAATTATGTTGGTGGTGTCCCTCCCCTCATTCCCCCCTACTGGGTGGTTGATCAACCCCCTAGAACCCCCTTCTTTGGAAACATAGAAATATTACCAGATGTCCAACATAATGAATAGTGAATTAGTTCTATAAATAATCAAAATTAGAGATCCAACAATTTTAATTATAAAGTGAAGGTTTCCACTATTTGACATATTGTAGTATTATCTTTTGGTTTCAACTATGTATGATTTTATAGGTCTCAGTTGAGTGGACACTCCACCCATCATCATGGGTTTGGTTAAAGTTTAATGCAAGTTAGAATGAATAAAGGTCTTAGAGAGAGAGATCCATTAATGGTTAGTTAGGAGGAATTATTAGATATTAAAATATATATTAGAAGAGGAAATTAATATAATAATATAAAGTTTATAGTAAAATGCGGTGAGGATTGAATCAAAATTAGATTAAAATAGTAGTAAATAATAATAAAGGATTTAAAATATATTAGAAGATGATGATACAAATAATGCATCGATACTTAGTCTAAATAAATAATGAGTGGGAGGGGGAAGAAACAAATTCTTAAAACATATAATAATAACCAAGGGGTAGTCGTTGTTAAAAGAGATTCTAAAAGAGGAGGAAGGTCGAAGAAGACAAAAAAGAATGGTGGTGGGTAACGATAAGGAGGTAAGAGTGTGAGTGAGGTGAATATGTAATAGGAACTAAAATTTGGGGAGAGAATGGAAGTTAATATGTAATAAGATTGTAAATTTTAATTATTGAATGAGGTTAAATAAAATTTGAAAATTTTTAGTAATGAAATAATGGATTAATTATTTGGTATTTAAAATTGATGTAATCATCCTATCCAAGTTTGTGTTGGTTGTGTTTTTCTAACCTAGTTTAGGTAGCTTTTGAAGTATTTTTGAGATTGCTAAAAGTTTTTATTAGATCAAATATTCAATATTTTTTGTAAAAACAAAGTAAGTAAACATACCCAATCAAATCTATCATCTACCTCCTTTCATATGGTAGCATATTTCCCTCTTTTCTCTTTTTCTTCTCTTTTTCATCTTCAATTACATCTTTTCACTCACTCTTAAGAGTTACTGAAAGATGCTCATACTTGGAGTTATCTTGCAAGTTAACCTTGTATGTGTCCCTCAAATATTTCAAATAATTACCAGCATAGATCCATTTTAAACATGCATCTATCAAGCACCGAGACGGATCCAATTTCTTGAGGTGTATTTCTTTTTTTAAATTTAAACTCAAGAAATTTGATCTCTCTTGATTGATAGATCCAGGTTTAAGTTTTAAGTTTTTATTTTCTAAACGAATATCTTTTTTTTAATTACTTTTCATAATATTTTATTTTATGAACCAACATGGATTTTTTTTAAATACTTTCTATAATTTTTTATTTTATGAGCCGATATGAATTTTTTTAATTATTTTTTAATTATTTTGATAGTAACAAACGTTACATCACAAACTTTACAACATCTCCCCATACTGAGCTATAGAGCACCTCGTTTCTCTCGATGCAATCATCCAAAAGGAGTATTTTACTTTGGTTGAATACATCAGCAAATATATTGACCAAGTAGACTAACACTTCCTTATGAGGAGGTTTATTGTTAAACTTGAGGAGGTTTATTGTCAAACGCCATATGAATGGAAGACCCAAAATATATAATTCATTGTCATTAAGGCACCTCCAAATGATGTGGGAAGCCATATTGGCATTAATATAAAATAAGCATTAAAAGACTACATTTATATAATGTTATGCGAAATAATAAATTCTTTATTAATTACCAAGAAAGAATTTCACCTTTAATGGGACTAAGTTGTCATCCATCCAAATTTAAATTGGACGTTTCGGAGTGCTACGAACACATGATACTCCATAAAATACACCACTAGGCTATTAAATAATGTGAACATCTCCTCCAACATGTGCATCATATGGTGTAATATTAGAAGGGGCATAATTTTCCCGGGGGTGGAGAGGAAAATGGAGTGGTGGAAAAGGTATGAGTGGAGGGAATATGACTAGTAGATGGAGAAGAAAATTCTCTACTTGATATGTGACTATTGGCATGACTTGATGGTGAAGTAAGTGCATAGATAGTGCCTGCATCGGTCTCATTAGTAGTTTATACTGATTTGAAAAACCCTTATAGGAAAAACATTTTTTTTGTTGATTAATTATAAGATTAAACAAAAGTGATAAACTAATCAATCTAAAAGTTGGCACGTAGTCCATATTTTTTTATTCTAGTCATTAAAGTGTTTCACTTTTGCACCACAACCTCCTTTGGCTCATCATAATCAAATAATGCAAGAAATTATTTGTTGTCCTTGTTTAAGGCCATTCTAATAGTGGTGAATCGGTCGAAATCATCAAACAAGTTAACATCATCAACCATGCATGGATCAAGTGTGATGCCTACCAACATGTGACAGGTAAACTTCATTATAATATAATAAATAAATAATTTATTTTTTTTTACAAAAACGATTATGATTATATTGATAAAAGGATGAAAAGTTTCAGTAGATCATTACAAAATTCTTTAATAACTGTTCATAGGTTCATATGTTGTAACTTGTAAAAGAAGACAAATATTTACAGTCATCTAAAAGGAGAAATTCCTACTCCAAAAAATAGAACTCTCTATATTGTTGTATATTCTAACATATTGACCAACTAACAACTTGCAAAAAATGATCATTAAGGAAACATACTAACCGTTGGAGTCACTATATATACCCTACACAACATAGAGAACATATTCATCTTCTTTGGAACTGTTTGCAAAATATTTTGTAGCGCCTTAATCGTGACTAGCATCTGCGTCTTCCTCCATAGTATCCTTAATAGCATCATCATGAGAAGCTTCACCATCCTAAACATCCCTGATATCCTTTTCTTCTTCCACACTGTCTGCAACAGGATCAACTTGCAAACCCTCAGTCCTATCTCTCTCCATTGAGATGGAAAATATTTGGATCGGTTGCTTGAATGAATTTCCTTCACCATTCTTTGCATTAGATTTTTCGTCGTTCTTAGAATTTTTTCCCACTATAAGGTCTTCATGTTTCATAATAGTATTGGCTATTTCTTTCAAATTGTCATCATAGGCCCTTACTGTCACTTCAATGCCAATGAAATGGACATCCAATCACCCAACTAACATCATCCCATGAGCAACCAGTTGTTCAACTGCAACGATTAGACCTTCCATTCAGTCACTCGTCCACCTCATCTGACAGTGAAAATCATGAATGCTTGCTTGGCCAACTCTAACTTGCTCAGTGATATCCTCAATTTGTTTTTCTTTGTCCATAATCATAATGTCACCCCAATTCCTGTCAATTCTGCAAATATCGGTGCCAAGCCTAGCATTGAAGGTAAGGCACAAAAAATTCAAGTAGGAACTCCCTCCAAAAGAAAAGAAAAAAATCACAACCAAACCATAGTTTGCACCTAGAAGAGTGGAATTACCGATAGACCAACTAGAGGGAAATAAAAACACTTCCTCACTACCATTGAACCAATCCAAAGGAAAAAATAATTTTTATCTACAAACTCAGAGGACAAAATCCCCAAACCAAAATCACCAACCGAATCTTCCAAAATTCTAGTGTCCCAAAATTAGGAGAGAGTTGAGCCACTGCGACAGAGAATTACCTAAAAATGAGAGCACAAACGCATGACAGACTCACCATAAGAATGCCTATCTCCTCAAGCTAAGGAAAAGGAAAATGAATTCACAGCATTCCTCACCACCATTCCATTTGCACGATCCTCCCGAAGTCTGAAGCTTCTGAAACAACACATAGGGAAATAATTCCCACAACAACTTACAAAACATCAAACTTTCATAGAACTACAAATCTTGTCACAGACAGTGACAGAATTCTCTTTACCTCCAAAAAAGGGAGTAGTCCAATCATAAGTGCCTTCACACCAAATGTCATTAATATATCTTGTGCAACCCTTTAAAATGCGGGCTTGATCACCAGTTAAGAGGCCTTTCGTCCTCCACATGTCAACAATAACAATAACTCTAATGACACCCTCATGCTACCATATTTGAAAATTAAAGAGGAGATTTTGCATCAATAAATGCCAAGGAGCAAGCCTTAGGGGATCCAACAATGTTGGATCGATCCCCCATTTTCAATTAAGCCTCGTTGAGGAAGATGAGAGGCTTGATTCGCTAATCCGTCAGCTAGCGAGTTGTGCTCTCTTCTAATTTGAAAGAGTTGAAGTGCCTGGATTTGGGGAAGGAAACCCATAATGTGTTTGTGGAGTCGTCCAGCAATTTGATCCACAATATCCTAACAATTCCTAGTTTGAGAGAGGATGAGAATGAATCACCTACCACCACTAAGGAACGAACTCCTTCATCAGGGGATAACTTCAAACCCAAGAACAAAGCAAATCGCTCTGCCTAGTTATTGGTGCCAATCCATAAACCACAAAAATAGGTCTTTACTATATTTCCTCTAGGGTCAAAAAGGACCCCCCTGCAGCTGCCACCCCATTCTCTTATAAGGAGTACATCGGGGTGGGATTTGATCCACTTATGTGTCCATGTGTCATGAGATCATTTAATATAATCTCTTTGGGTGGAACCAAATGTTCGACCACTACCTCAAGGTTCCCCTATGGCTCCAGGCTTGGCCCTCACGAGAATTGAACCTTTCCCACCCATGAGAAACTCCGTGTTCCTCACTGATGGATCCAACCCCTTTGGGAAATAAATAAATAAATAAAATTTTAAAATGTAAGAGTCCTAAGATATTAAAGAGATCTAATATATTACAGCCTCTATTGACTGCAAGGTTGTCTTCCTACAATCACGCTACCATGCTATTCAAATAAAGATTAATTACATTATAAGAATCATGAGATATTAAAATTAATTTGGAAGATAATAAGACATACACATTAATTAGTTATATATGTAAACAATGAAACACAAGTATCCCTGTGATGGAAAAGCATGCATCTATTCGATTCAAATAATAATCGATCATCAACTCCTCCCCAATTGCTACTAATTTTATTGCACATACCACTACTTAATTTACATCACACCCTTCAAATATCCAATTAGGTGGCTTTCTCATTGTCCTAGGTTGTGTATTGTTTATAAACCCTACAATATTTCTCTAATATTTTTTCCTTCCATCAATATAGATTTTTGTTGATTTATTTTGATTAGAGACTTTAGTTGTATATAGTTTTTATAAGTTGCGTATCTCTACATATGTCGTATATATTGGACCAACCTCAACCAATCTCCATAATAACATGGTCTAACATACTATATCAATGTATTTACTCTACCATATTTGAGATTTATGTCATTTATTACCGCTCGTATTGTATGATTAAACTTATGATTTTTATCACATTCATGGGGATTTGTAGTTGGTATGTTTGAAACATTGGATTGGATTGGAGGTATACTTCTTCATGCAGCCTTTCCCTTCTCGAAATTTGATGGGGACATTTGTTGGAGGGGACTCACTTCTCCTTATTGATGATAATGTGAGTGATTTAATGGAGGTTCTTCCATTATGTATCATGTTCTTTGCAGTTTGATAGAGGCAGTGTTTATGTTGGATTAGTGTCGAGGGAAATCACCTAGTTATTTCTTCATACTCTAGTCACTACTTTCACTTGGTTTCTACATGGTTAGTTCATGTATTGTTCTTAGTTTTTAGTGTCCTCTAGCATGGTGGTGCATTTGCCTAGTTTTTCCTAGTTTCACTTACATTTTCATCACATTTCCATCATTTTACCAAGGTATTTTGTTTATTTTATCATATTTTTACTTTTACCTAGGTAGAATCCATATTACACTAACATTTCATCATTTTCTCTTTCATATAAGGCGTATGGAACATTTTCATTACATTCCCTAAGTTTCATTTCATATTATTTTTACGAAATCTAGAGTAGAACAAGTCTACACCCCTCTCTGGAAATTCTTTAGTCTCCCTTAATGGCGTCAAAATGTCTAAGGTTTCATCAAATTATGAGCTACTCTGCTCTTGTTATGGCCTAAATTTTTGGGCTCTAGAATTTTGTATACTTTTCTATTTTGTTGACATGGCAAGATGTTGACGTGGCGTGACACATGGTTTCCCATGTGGAAGTAGGGTCACATGTGTCATCACCATGTGTGGACATGTCATTCCCTGTCTTTTCTATGTCATTTTCCTTGCTCTCAAGCCCTCCATGTCATCATGGACCTTTTAAACTTAGTGATTGATCTCTATCATTGACCTAATTTTTTTATCAATCCTATTCATTCACATCCCTGCCTCTATTATTCTCTGGCACCAATTTTCTCTTCACACATACCATTACAAGTGTGGACCATCATCCCTACAAATGGTCCATATTTGTCCTCCTGTGGACCCAGATTAAATATCAGTCGTTTGCAGTGAAGTGCCTTGGATTATCTCTCGATCACTTTATTTTTCCGCAAATGATCTTGATCACATGATGAGACTTGCATGATAGATCTTGGTCATTCATGGCAAGTTCTCCAAAATAGATCTCATGCATCTCCCCACCCTGCAAACTGTGAAGATCTCTTTGATTAAACATGCTTGACAAACTTGATCCAATTGCAGTAGGTCCCTCCACATTACATCTCAATCACCTTTTCTCCACAAACAGTAATGATCTTGTTGCTTCAACATGCTCAATCATTCTAGGTCATTTGCAACACTACTGCCTCTGATAACCTTCAATTACTCTACATCCCCATGAATAGTGAGGATCTTGTCACTCCAACATGCTTGATCAATCTAGTCCATTCACAACAATACCATGTATGTTAACCTCGGATATTCTCCTTTTGTGCAAATGGCCCAAATCTCCACCCCTGAACTTGCTCAATTAATCATATCCATTCACGGCAAACCTTGGTCTATTTGTTTCCAAATCAGATCCACTTGACCCCAACTAAGCCTTTTGATCGTGCCACTTATGTTCCCTATCTGACGTGGTTGGTACACATCACATCCCTTGTCCACATGGCACCTCCACATAATTTATGTTCTATTTGAAACCTCCACATCGCAACTCTATCCACATGGCATTAGTGGGGCCCCATCAAATTTTCCAAAAATTTTGAATTTTTATGAGTAGGTGGATAACATAGAGTTACATTTGGTATGCTTCCATCAACAGGTGGATAACATAGAGTTACATTTGGTATGATTCCATCAACTGGTAGCCAACATAGAGTTCCATTTGGTATGCTTCCATCAACAGTTTTCTACACAAATTTTACACATGGCCTTCCAAAAACTATAAAATTTTATGTCAATTGATAGAACCGATAATCTTTGGCACTAGTTCAAATTTTCCCAAAATTTATCCGACCTGAATTCTTCCATTACAAATATTACCATTGGATCTATACCAAATAATATGTTAGTTCTGAAATTACCATCTAGCATTCAATACCATGAATTTTGTCACAAGTCTTTTGTCAAACAATTTACTTGCAAACTATAATTTTTCACCCGTAACTCATAGTACCAACTGAAACTCCAAATTTTACTCCATATACCTTCTATATTTGGCCCAACCATTTATATTACCATTTAAACAACTATTGCATGTCTAATTTAATTATACGGAAGATTTAATATGGTTTGTACCCGATAGCCTCTTTCCATTTTGGAGACCATGGGGTACCCAAATCATGCATACAAATTATGTCCCTATTGCTAATTTCGAATTTGTTTTCCATTGACTGGCTATTTTCTTAATTTTTAACAATAGAAATAATTAAATATTACATTAATTGGTCTAAATTATTCATTCTAAGCATAAAAAAATTCCTACCATAAATGCATTCAAACCATGCTCAGTAATTCAAGCACAAAAATAATTACATAAACAATAATTTAAACAACAATAATAGAATATATATTCCATGGAATTCAAACACATTTGGCACTTATATTTATAAATGTCCTCCAACCAGCTACAAGTGAAGGATGGTTTCCCCATTCACAAGCACTCTATCAAGCATTTTATGTCTTTGATAGATGCCACCCCCATGTTGGGGCTATCAATCCACAAGAGGCGACTTCCCAATTCTTTCACTCATTCACTCTCACACTACCCAAAGGTGCTCAATACAACCCAAAGGTTTATAAACCCCCTCCAAAATTGTCCCCACCCATACACTCATTCCCCATCAACTTGAACAACACAAGGTATGGTACCCCCTTCTTTGCTTCACAGTCCCTCATGTTGTCCCCATCCCCTCAAGTGCTCCAGCATAGGTTGGCCTGGAAGTCTCCATGTTAAGGTCCCGGGAAGTTCAGTTGTAGGTAAAGCCTCTCTCACATGGTCACCAAGCCCATTCGCACCATTTTATCAGGGTTGCACCAGTTAATCAAGGTATCTCATGTGACAAGTTATGAAACAAACAATATTCTTCTCTAGTTACCAGTCAAAACTACCATAGCATGGATGATCTCTCTTGTTGGATGATGGAATGAATGATGACTAAATGAGTTTATAACAAAATATATGGATGACTATGGATTTAAAAGTGGCTTCCCAAAAGAGACAACTTTTCCCCATTCTAATATCACTTAGAATAATTAACCCCATAATTATCTAAAGTGATACTCAAACTAAGGTTAAGGAACTTGGGCTAGAAAGGTTAATGAAGGTTAAGGACATTGTCTATGGTCATCACCCCTTAGCCTCTCTCACTTCCCTCACTTGTGAAATCATATCCCCCCCATCCTTCTCCTCTTGTAATTGTCAGGGATTTTTATATTAAAAAGTATATATAATATTTACATCCATGGTCTCCTGGGCCATATAAGTCTAGAATCTAGCCTTTGTTTCAAACATACATATTCACAAATTGGGGTGAAAA
The DNA here is from genome assembly GCA_027924585.1 of Larix kaempferi. Taxonomy (NCBI): domain Eukaryota; kingdom Viridiplantae; phylum Streptophyta; class Pinopsida; order Pinales; family Pinaceae; genus Larix; species Larix kaempferi. Next base: position 1,055,719 of record BSBM01000854.1, read on the forward strand.
ATGGGGTGTTACAACTAGTAATATTTGTACTTAATAAGGAAGAATTGGAAATTAATGATCATTTTAAATTCCTCCCACTTATTTGTTGAGGGATCACCCTCCAACCTAAGCATCTATGTGCAGATTTCCCACCAAGTTTGGAATGGCCCTTTAACTTCAATCAGGAAAATAAAAGTTTTTTTCTCATCCTATGTTATGAACACTAAAATAAATTCTACATGTTGCCACTAGTGATTCAATTTAACAATATCAATATGGCCTTGATAGGATTTGATATCCACTTTCACTTCACTTTAAACAAATATTGGGATGAAGTGATAGCATTGGAACTTGGTCTCTCTTTCTCTGGCTCTTTCTTCAACTCCTTTTCTGGGTCTTCATTATCTCCATATTTTCCATTTGATCTAACATCTAATTTAAAGCTACCAAACTCTTCGAAAGGTTTAAGCTTGTTCTCAAGAGTTACCATGAGGACAACCATGTCGTGAGAGATGTCGACTTGTACTTCCATCTTTGAAAATATCTCCTTTAACTCATCATGTGGATTGTTATTGTACTCATCCACCATGGATAGGGTTTTGAGACTTCTTTCTTACACCAATTCTTGGATCTTGCAACTTCCCATAAAAACCCCAAGAAACATTGCTTTGATACCAATATGATTTGTTGTGGATATTCCACTAGACTAGTGCATCACAACAAATCTTAAAATATTATGCAATATTTTACTTGGATTTTAGATTTAATATTACTACCTTATGCACAAAACACTAAATTGAAACTGAAATGAAATAAATTAAGTAAATAACACACCATCCACACAATAAACACAAGACTTACCTTGGGAAAACCCAATATGACAAAAACCCAACTAGAAGGTGAGGCCTTGTCTTGATCTTTTCTTATTGGTTATAAAATGTAGATGCAAAGAAAGTGCACTCACTATGTAGTTTACATAGATAGTATGACCTATTTGTTAGGTTAACCTTGACTCGATGAATGAGTCATTGAGATAATCTTGGTTTGGGTCAAAGAAAAAGGTATCTAGTGACCAATAGTATTTGGTGTCCCATGGTATTTGGTGGCCAATGGTATTTGGTAGCCCAAGGTATTGCATGTAAGGAATCCTATAAATGGATTGGCATACTCCATTGTAATGTGGCCTGGAGGTGAGCGAGTGAGCTCACTTGGCCCGGTTGGCTGGTTTTGGCCAAGGTAATGAAGATATTCATTGGCTAGTTTTTCCCCTCATGGGGATTTCCAAGGTAAATGGTTGTGTTCAATGTTGTTGTTTCTATGTTTATGATTATGGTTGCTCTCTCATTATTATGTATGCTCATTTAAATCCTAAGAACTGGTATTAAAGCATGTGGTTGGTGATCCTTGAGGTTGGATTTTTTGTACCTGAGTTTTAATTAATATGTTGTGGGGTGCATGATCAGTGGTACCCAACACCCCAGCAGTTTTTGGTTCTTGGTTAGAATGTGATTTCCCTGGGTTCTTAGAATCACAAAAAAAAAGAATCTTTGTATCCCTCTTATGTGCAAAGAAGGGATGTGGCATCAAGTTGTGGAATGAACAACAGGGATAGGTACAAGGGTGGCATGTGTACTTGTAGCCTAGCTTGATGTGGAATCAAAGAGTGTGAGTCTTCGATTGCGGGAGGAATGTGAGATGATGTAATCTTGGTTTTAGGACCAAGATTGATGAACCACGTAGCTGAAGAGAATTCCTAGAGAACTGGCGGTTACAGCGGCTAAGGACCCATGTAATACGGTATATGGATTCTTTTTATAAGGATGTCAATAACAAGTTTGTAAGAAGGTACAAAAGGAGGCATGGAATATGATGAGCATGGAAAAGTGAGAGGATGTAGTAGCGAATGGTGATGGTAAAGTCACCATGAGACACATGAACAAAAAAAAATATTATGATAATGGAGTTGAAAATTGTATTACATGTAAATGGGCATACGATTGTAAGACCTGGTTAGGCATGCGTACCCCTGGTAACTCACCGGTAAAGTCATGTAGACCTAGGTGATAAGGGGGGCATGTGAGATTCCTCGTTAAAAAATTTGAGGGGGGTTAGTCATTACTCCAAGTCAAGTTTAAAGGGGGGATTGTTAGGTTAACCTTGACTCAGTGAATGATTCATTGAGCTAATCTTGGTTTGGGTCAAAGAAATTGGTATTTGGTGGCCAGTAGTATTTGATGTCCCATGGTATTTGGTTTCCCATGGTATTTTCCCAGGGTATTACATGTAATGAATCCTACAAAGGGCTTGGCATAATCCATTGTAATGTATCTTGGATGTGAGTGGGTGAGTTCACTTGGCCCAGTTGGCTGGTTTTGGCCAAGGTAATGAAGATCTTAATTGGATAGTTTTTTCCCTGATGGGGTTTCCCAGTTAAATGGTTGTGTTCAATTATGTTGTTTCTATGGTTATGATTATGGTTGTTATCTCATTATTATGTATGCTCATTTAAATCCTAAGACTATTTTCCTACTATAGGATATTCTACTTGAAGTTTTGCTTCAATATCTCACTCCTAGATGTTTTCTTCTCAACTATGGAATAATAAACACTACAATGAGAATGGAACCCCTTCCTTTCATAGAATACCAATATTTAACATGGCCTAATAGTTGTCTAAGGTTAGGGTTAATATTTTTGCATGCCTCAACCCCTAATTATGGTTATGAATTTTGCATGTCTAAAATCGTGATTAAGCTCAGGGTTTTGGACCCTTTGGAATCTTCTTGGAATTACACACATGACTAACTCCACATGTGTGAGTAATATGATTTGAGGTAGCATCCACTTGATATCATGGTGATCAACAAGATAGATCAACTTGTAGAGTCATAACTTCAACATACAACTCCCAATTGAGGTGATATTCGCATCATTGGAAAGCTCTTGATGTGTAGAACAATGTCAAGAGGCTAAGAGCTTTGTTCACAAATTTTTGGCCTATAAAACAACTATTTAAAGCATCAAATGGTCTATGAAATTTTCTAGACCCCAAATCATCAAAGGGGACCTACCCCTATTTTTTCAACTAGAAAGTACCAAAATGGATGACAAATTATATGTTGATCCATTTTGGATCAAATATTTTGATTGAAAGTTGTGCTATGAGTCTCTACCTCCTTTAAATCCTTTGAGAGTTTTGAAAGTTGGGTTTTTCCCATTCTCCTACGTGCTTCTTGACTTTCTTTTTACTTGTTGCAAATTGAGAGTTATCCACTAAATCATACATATTCTAGTCCAGGATGACCAAAATCCTAAATTCCTCATTATCCGTCTATCTAGGGTTGAATTTGAAAGTACCTACAAGTTTATCTCATCCTTCTCTGTCTATAATAGCACTTGAAGATGCTCTAAAGAGGAAAAAATTAAGATTAAGCTTAAGATCCCCTCCTAAAATTACATTTTCTTCTTTGTGTGTTTCATGAGAAAAACGTTGTCCCAAAATATATCATATTCTCATAGGGCCAATATAGGTTGATTATGAAAAAGGATTTGCTTAATTCAATGGACCATAGCTCTATCAATAAACCTATATTAAGAGTAAAAGAGTTAATGATATTGGAGTACATGTTCCAACCTATTAGTAACCCCCACGATTTCTCCTTATGGTGACAAACTTCCATAGTTAAGGATTTTTTAGAAAATCCCTTTACTTTTTCCCCTTCACACACTATCTCTTGTACCAAAAAGATTCTTGGATTTCACTAAGTAATCAAGTTGTGTTAACTTTTTGTGGTACCCCCTACATCCCTTTCATTTAAGGATATATTGCTCATGGTTTAAATTCCATGGGGAACTTCCTACTCTAAGGGCCCCCTTGATGGTTTATTGTTTACCTTCTAGGATTTCTTTCTCTGCCTTTTTTTACACTAACATCAAGAGGGATTTACTACCTATTACACATGGTTGAACAAGATCTAATGCCCCTTTTATTCCCCTATCTCCTGACTTTAGCTTTCCTTTCATAGGTCTTAATTTATATATGGTGTTTTCAGCTTCTTCATCTACCTTGAAAATTTTTAAACTAGAACAGGATAGGCTACTTCCTAGAGATCTCCTATCTATCAAAAAATTGATACCATCCTCATTTAGAGAGTGATGTTCCATAGGTGTGTACTAGTAATTAGGTCAAAGTTCCTCTTGTTGGGATTTTGAAAAGTGTGAGACCAAGGATTTTTTCCTTATCCTTTGGACCTCAATTTGATCAACTTCCATATTTTCCTTTGAGATTTTGTTGTTCTCAAAAGAGGGAGACAAGAGGTTAATAAATTGAGTGATACCTTTTGTTTGAAATTCGATGACTTTGTCAAACTATTTGTGCATTCCATCCCCATTTTGCACAACTTCATCACACTTTCCTTCATACGAGTCTATACTCAAATCGTTGCATTGCTCTATTTAAATTGAGATTTATTCCTTATCATTAAAGATATTTTCTAAAACTCCCATAACATTTTCTACCTCTTTCATGGTTAGCTTCATTTCCAATTCTTCATTGCTCTAAAATATTTCCTTAGATTTCATCTCCTTTATTTTTCTCAATCTTTCTTTGTTCTCGTTTCCTTTCGTGTTGAGGGCACTCCCTTACCATGTGACATTTCTCATGACATCTCAGGTACCAAAAGGAAATTCTCCAATAGTCCAAAATTTAGTTATATTTCCAATTCTAATAGCCTTTGTGTGCCCTTCCCTCATATATATTTCCATAAACAATGTCAGTAACCTTTGTTTTCTTCCAAATTGATAAGCATACCAATCCTATGGCTAGTCTCCTCCAAGATTGTTCTACTCCAACACTCAAGGGGAAACCCTAGTAATTTTACTCATATTGGTTGAGTGAAGCTCTTTTCCAATGTTGGCTCAAAATATCAAGTCCATCTCCTCAACACCACTGATGTGGGGGCCCGGTACCATTTTCCTTCTAGTGTCCTTTGCATTATCTCCCATCGAAAATTAAAAGGTTAGCCACCCACTATTTAGTACATGAAAACATGACATATATACCAACATCCAATTCCAAGCCTCATAAATTTGTGCTAAGAATTATAAAAAAAACCTTTGTGCCAAAGAAGTGACCAATGAAGGCTTTTCCATTCAATGGCATTATACATCCCACAAGCTCTATCTTCTCTATTTTCACCCTAACACTTTTTCTTCCTTCATATAGGCTTTACCTTTTTTGTGAATTTTCCTAATGAAATGCACATCTCAAGGAAACCCACCAAGCACTTGCCACATTTTGAGGATGGTACCCAAGATAAACCAATGGGTTGTAGTTTTGGCAATTTAACCCGATGGGAACATTGAATGAGGACAATAATATTTACAAAGTCAATGATCCTAGGAACTTGACACCACAACATTCAACCACTCAAGCTAACCCATTAAATTAGGCTTAACCTTTGTTTTTCCCGACCATTTCTTTGAATTTTTCTTTTGGGCACCTACGACTTTCTCTAAAATACATAGGTTACTTAAGCTTTGTTATCTTTCAAGCCTAGGTCTTCCAACTAGAGCATCACACCTAAACTTGGTCCCCTTTCAAGTCTAGGTCTTCCAACCAGAGCCTCATCCACCCTTGAATCCTAACTCCAAAAATGAATAATTTAAGGTTTCTCAAGGCTTATGAATTTTTTTTTTTATACCATGGATCAATCACCCATGAACTTAAATTTGGGTTATGATCTCTAGCTCACTAGGCATGAATCAATGTAACCTACAAATAGTCTTGTACCCACCTACCCAATAAACCTCCAATTTCTTTGGGATTGCACCCCCTCGACAACTTCGCCAAAGCCCAATATGAGCTCTCTTCCATACTCCAATGCCATCCTTTGACATAATGCTTGACCAAACAACCTTCCTTGCCTCCACAATAATTTAAAAAAAATACTACCTATGGTTTGATGGACCTACAAGGCATGACCCTTTATGGCAGATCTTAGGTGTGTACTAGGTTTTTTCTCTATACACGAAGATTGGACACCACCTTTATTATCCAATGGTATTTTTGAATCCCTTGCATCTTGCCAATGAGCTTAGCTCATTCCAAGACCTAAAAACAAAGTTCACAATTCTTCCTCCCCTACCTCTGAGTAATGAACTTGGTCTTCTTCCTCCATCATTCCCCAGTTTCAAATGCATAACACATTATAGCAACATATGTCAACAAGAATAACCTAAAAGCATATGACGGTATTGGTCACATCCCTAGCAATACCATATTGAGCAAGAAATAGGTCTTTACAAAACAAGAAAATAATATTCTCAACCACCAAAAAGCATCACCTACAAATGCAATCTTATACCACACGCTCGCCTTCCTTTAAATAACGACATCTCCTCTATCCTTTACTAATACATATATGAATAAATAATGAAAATACCTAACCTCAAAATCATGATTCAGTTGTAAAGGCCATTGAGAGAAGTTACAGCCCATCACAATGTATATTTTGTATATTTCTTCTGAAATACAAAAAAAACAAAATCCTAAAAAAAATAAAAAGTAGCCTCAAAATTGAACATGATCACAATGTCATCTATAATCTGACAATAATTTTCTCCACACCCCATTTCACTTCAGACTTCAGTTATTTATTATATCATTTCACTTCAAACTTCATTTATTTTCTATGTACTTAAAATTCATCTTCAAACTGTAATAAGAAGGAATGTTAATAGTAAATATTAATTTCATATGCATAGGTATTAGTCTTGATCTTTATAATAAAATGCATTGAAGATGAATGTTATAAGGTGAAAATTATTTGATAGACACATAACTCTAATATTTATGCTTATAATAAGAAGCATCGAAGGTGAATGCTTTAAGTCTACATACATAATAGACATGTAATAAGCTATGTTTTGAGACTTGTTGTAACTCCCGACTTTTTCTTCTTCTTTTTTAAATTTGTAATGTAAGTGTAAAGAGATGATGGGGCCTTGCCCATGGGGGTAGAGAAATTGGTAATGAGTAAATGAGATGAGAATTTGTAAATGGAAGGTCACAAGTTCAAATCCCCATGACTACTTACAAAAAAAAAATGATGGGGCCTAGAGCCAAACTCATGTAGCTTATTTTTGTACTCTAGATTAATTATATCAGCAGTGGGTGAGGATGTTGAAAAGGAGGACTTTGAACACATGAGAGGGAAAATGAATAAGAGGAGGATTGAAGCCTAGTGATATTAACCTTGCCTTGAACATGTCTTGCATCAAGTCTGACTTATTAAGTAAATGAAGGAGAGGGACACCTTGGGTTTAAAGCTTGATTAAGTAATTAGATATATGAAAAGGTGTTAGATGCATTTAGTCTTGAAAGTTGGCACGTGGATCTCATTCCCCATGCACCAAAAGGGGATCTAGACATGGGAAAAGGGGGATCTCTTTTTTAACAGAGAAGAAGGGGGGGGGAGTGTACTGGTGGGAAGCTTCATTGAACCATTTGCTAAACTAGTTGTTGAATCTTGAACTTGTTATTCCCTGCAATGAGAAGTGAATAGACCTATAAATCCTTGTTAGCAAATCTTGAATTATATGTGTGTAAGAGATCTTTGTCAGTCTGATCTTGGATCATTGTTTATCATTAACAAGTCTTGAGGTACTACGTGGTCAGAGAAGGGAAACCATTGCTGTGTTTTGGATAGGCAGATGAAGAGTTCCCTAGGAAAGTTTTGGGTGTTGAGTTAGAGAACTGTGACTCAAGTAAATCAATTTATGTGTTGGCCTGTAAAATTTTTGTCATCGTGGTTTCATAGTCTTAGCTTGAGGGTGGCAACTTTGCTAAGAGATTAATGAGCAGTGTAACTTCTCCTTCCATCAATCCAGTGCAAGGAAGGAAACATGACCAATCTTACCGGGCTTATTTGGAAAATCTCAGCCCATACAATACTAAGAAATTCATAATAATAAAACTTATGTGTGCAAGCTCATACTCAATCTAAACATGACGGAATTAAAACACAATTGCGCCCACACAAACAATAATGCATCAGCATGTCTATCCCAAGCAGATGATGAATCAACAAACAAATAATCAATCCCATTCTTATGCTATGCACAGACTTCATATCAATTCCATTAACATGAATAATTAACATTCAAAATTAACACATGCAAAACACAAAATGCATATAATTTAAAACTCAAAGAACACTTATCTTTGAGATGAAGTTGTCCAATAACTGGCTATGTGAGAGCAACGTTCCACCCAACCATAGATCTTTGTCCTGACTGTATTCTTTCATATGAGAAATCACCCTCGAGCTGGGTTGTGTATCCACTAAGAAGAAACTAAACAGGCCCACAGCCATGGTTCCACTCAACAGCTATGCTAAGCCAATACACAGTTGGGTTTATAAAGCATACAAAAGACAAGGGAGGGCAATGCTAAGCCAGTGAGCTCAACCACATAGCTACAGGCATCTCAAATTAATTCAACAGTATGACATCCACAATACCTACCTCACCCAACAAAAGGAAGGTCCCCTTCTCTGCTACACAGTCCCTCAGGCGTCCCTTCCCTCCAGTGCTATTCAGGGTGGGCATAGAAAGGTCCATCTTCTAATTCCTTGATATTTTATCCTTCACTGGGTTTATCAAACAAACCCAACCTCTGTTCAGTCATTCTCACTTGGATTTCTCAAATTTCTGTCATCAAATAACTCAATCCCGTCACTTGATTTCTGGGCTATAAAAACTGGGTTTTCCAATGGATTTTGGGGTATCTAATACTCTCAAATTCTCCCCAAGGTTCATATATATGGATCCCCCATTGGATTTCACTATCAAATACCAATTTTGGTGTTTATGGCTCTTCAAAACGTGGGTTCTTGCAAAGTTGCGATTTCTGATTTTTCTCACTGCTGGCAATTTGTAATGGATGGAAATTGATGCTGGGTTCTTCCACAATGGAATGGGAATGAGGAAGAACCAATTCCAAGAGGTAGAGTGACTTGTGGTACAAGAAAATAGAGCCCATACTCTGCCATACGAATTTCTGGGCTGCCCATGCTCCATTGAAGCCATGGGCTGAAATCTTCAACAACTTCCTTACAACAGAATTAAATGTCAGCAAGGAAAGTCAAATGGGTTCTCACAATGACATTTGTCAGCATATGGTTCATCCCCACAACCCCCTCACCACTCCCTAGTGGATACACATGGCCCCTTCTCATTCATTGCATCCATAGCCAGTTTTGGTATTTTATTACAATATCAAATATTTACATCATTTACAATATTCCATGGCTTAATAGCACATGGGTAACAAAATATCAAATCCTTGTTCATTCTAAATAAAATCCGAACATACACTAGCAGGGCCTTGGCCTTAAGCTCCACGCTAGGGAAACATACATCGCATGTATACAATATTTACATTAAAAGCCAATATTTCATAAGGGTCAAAATTGGGGTATTACATTCCCTTCCCCCTTAGAACAACACCGTCCTCGGTGTTCTCAAAACTGAGCAAAAATGGGAATGTCTCTTTCATGGCATCCTCCAGCTCCCATGTAGCCTCATCAGGATTAAGGTTCTCCCATTGGACCTTTACCTGCCTGATGGCTCTGTTCCGAAGCAAAGTGACCTTCTTGTCGAGGATGCGCATAGGCTCTACTTGGAACTCTCCCTCGAGTTCCACCTGTATCACATTCCAATCAATCATATGATTAGGATCATGTACATACTTCTTAAGCAAAGATACATGGAAAACATTATGGGATCTTATGTTAGCAGGAAATGCAACTCTATATGCAACTGGCCCTATCCTATCTAGGACTTCAAATGGCCCACAGTATCTTGGTGACAACTTGGCACAACTCCCCAACTTGAGAGAACTCTTCCTTGGTTTCACTCTCAAATAAACATGATCCCCAATCTGAAATTCCTTATGCACTCTTTTCAAATCTGCATAACTCTTTTGCATATCCTAAGCTGCCTTTAAATTCTGCTTGATCTTAGCAACTTCCTGTTCCATTTCCTTGATCATTTCTGGTCCAAGTACTACCTTGTTCACCGGGCTGTCCCAATTCACTGGAGTCCTGCATCCCTTGCCATACAATACCTCAAATGGACTCATCCCCAAGGATGCACGATGTCCATTATTGTATGCAAACCCTGCCAAATGTAGGTAATCTTCCCACTTGGATGGTTTATCCATCACATACATTCTCAACATGTCTTCAAGAACCTGATTCACCCTCTCGGTTTGGCCATCTGTTTGAGAATGATATGTTGTACTGAAATTCAATTTAGTTCCCAATTCCTAAAACAATCATTTCCAGAAGTTGGAAGTGAACTTTGTATCACGATCAAAAACTATTGTCTTGGGAAATCCATGCAATCTGAATATCTCTCTCATGAAGATATTTGCAATGTCATTAGCTTTGTGAGTGGACTTGACTAGAATAAAGTGAGCTACCTTTGATAGTTTGTCCACCACAACCATGATTGAATCATGCTTCTTCACTGTCATAGGAAGACCTGTTATAAAATCCATAGAGATCACTTCCCACTTCCATTCCGGAATGGGTAAGGGCTGCAACAATCCTGCTGGATGTTGGTGCTCTGCCTTGACCTATTGGCACTTTTGACACCTGACAATGTACTCAGCTATGTCCTTCTTCATACCATGCCAAAAGTATTGTGTTCTTGATGTTGTTATAGTCTTTTGATATCCTGGATGTCCAGAGTATGGCATTTGATGTATTTCATCCATCACTAGCTTCTTCAAATCTGCATTATTTGGGATGTACAGTCTATCTTTATAGATGAGGATATCATCTTCACCAAGCTGATATCCCACACACTTTTCATCCACATTACCCTGCTGCATTTTTTCTTTAATTTGAAGGCAAGTTTCATCACTGTTTTGGGATTCTAGGACTCTTGTCTTCAAATCTTATTTACACATACTTACTGCTGCAACATGAAATTTTCTGCTAAGAGCATCTGCAACCTTATTCTCTTTCCCTTTTACATGCTTAATTTCAAAGTCAAATTCTCAAAGAAATTCCATCCATCTAGTTTGCCTAGCATTCAAGTTTGGTTGATCAAAAAAATACTTCAAGCTCGTGTGGTTTGTTCTAAGCTCGAATCTTCTTCCCATCAAATAACGTCTCCACATCTTGAAAGCGTGTACTATGGCTGCTAATTCTAAATCATGTGTGGCATAATTATTTTCATGCTCTTTTAATTTCCTTGACTCATAGCAAATCACAAATCCTTCTTGCATGAGCATTCCACCTAACCCTTCAATGCAAGCATCTATGCACACTACAAAATCCTTCTTTGGATCTGTTATCTTCAAAACAGGAGCGTTGGTCAGTAACTCCTTTAATCGCTGAAATCTTTTCTCACATTTTTCAGACCATACAAACTTGATATTCTTTCTTTGCAATGAATTAATTGGGTGAGCTATCTTGGAGAATCCTTCAATGAACCTTCTGTGGTAACTAGCAAGACCCATGAAAGATCTAACATCTGAAACATTCTTTGGAGTAAACCAATCCATGATGGCATTAATCTTCTCTGGATCCACTGCAATTCCTTCTTCATAAATGATATGACCCAAATATTGCACCTTCTTTTGGTAAAACTCACACTTGCTTAACTTGGCATACAGCTAATGTTCTCTAAGGACTTGCAACACCATTCTTAGATGCTCCTCATGTTCTTCTTCATTCCTTGAATAAACAAGAATGTCATCCAAGAACACAATCACAAACTTATCCAAATATTTGTTGAACACACTATTCATGAGACACATGAATGTAGCAGGTGCATTGGTAAGACCAAATGGCACCACGGTGAACTCATAATGACCATATCTAGTTCTGAAAGCGGCCTTGTGAATGTCTTCCTCCTTAATCCTCACTTGATGGTACCCAGACCTCAAGTCAATCTTGGAAAACACTTTAGCTTCCTTCATTTGATCGAACAAGTCATTAATTCTTGGCAATGGATACTTTTTTTTACTGTCACTTTATTGAGCTGTCTGTAATCAATACACGGCCTTAACTTCCCATCCTTCTTCTTAACAAATAACACCGGTGCTCCCCAAGGAGACACACTAGGCCTAATATACTTCTTGTCCATTAACTCTTGTAGTTGCATCTTCAACTCTACCAATTCCGGTGTACTCATTCTATAAGGAGCTTTGAAATTCGGTGCTGCCCCTGGAACAAGATCGATGGTAAAATCAATATCTCTCTTTGGTGGTAGTCCCGGCACCTCATCCGGAAATACATCTTGGAATTCTTGCAACAATGGGAAGTCTTCTATCATTGGACCTTTTCCCTCTGACGAATATGATATATGGACTGCATATAATTGACAACCTTTCTTATAAAACTTTTTCAACTGTAAGGCTGAAATATGTCTTACTGAAACTTGCTTGGGAATTCCTCTTACCAATCTTGGTCTTCCCTCTTCATCAATACATTCAAGTGCTTTCTCATTACAAACTTGGCTCTATGCTTTTCCAACCAATCCATGTCAATTAAGGCATCATACTATCCCAATGGTAATACATTCAAATCTGCATGTGTGTGGAATCCATTCAATTCTATGGGGCACTCCACCACTACTTCACTAACTTTTCTCTTGGTCCCTGTGGCTAATTGAACTAGCCAAGATTTATTATGCTTCACTTTTCTAAGAGAACAACCTTCTACCACTTTTGGAGAAACATAACTATGAGTAGATCCTGGATCAATCAAAACAGAAATAGATTGCTTAGCAATGTTACCTTCAACTTCCACCACTGATGATTGATGGTCTACCTGATGATTATCCAACGCTGCATAAATTCGAGACATTTCCCTTGCTATGTCCTCCACTGTAGCTGATCCCTTTAAGTTGTGCAACCTTTGGGGATTATCTTTTCGATGTGGACAATCCTTAAGTATGTGGTTTTCTCCACATCCCCAACACTAAAGTGGCCCTTTCAATGCTTTGTCTGCTGCTACTGCTGGCTTGAACCCACTCCTTGTTTGCTGCCCCTGTGGAAAGGTTATGGGCTGATTTTTGAATGGTGGCTTGAAGCCACTCCTCTTTTGGTCAAACCTCCCTCTTGGATTTCCTTTCCATGCTAGGTTTACCTCTGATTTTCCTTTATTCTGCTCATACAAATGCATTGTCATTCTAATGGCTTCATCAAGACTTGGTGGATTAACAAATTCAATCCTATCTCTGAAACTTTGAGGTAGACTTCCAAGGAAGCATTGGATTTTTACTCTCTCATCTTCAATGTAATCCACATACCTCAACAATTCCAAAAATTTATGGACATGTTCTTCCATAGATTTTTGTCCCAACCTGAGTTCATTGAACTCTTTTCTCTTACTGTCAACCTAGCAGAAAGGTATTTTTCCGTGAAGTACCTCTTAAATCTCTCCCAAGTGATCTTCCTCTCACTAATCCCTTTCACTTGCAAGAGGTTGTCCCACCAAATTGAAGCTCTACCATTTAGATTGTAAATGGCAATTTTAGCTTTTTCATTTCCTGAGTAGTCCTGAATTCTGAAATATTTCTTTATTCCAAGAAGCCATGCCTCTGCCTCTTGGTCAGTCTTGTCCTCTCCATCAAATGTGGGATGCCTTGCCTCCCTGAATTCTCCCTGCGGGATTCCCTTGAACTTCTTTCTTCCATCAAATCTCCTAGGCACATGCCTCGGACTTCTTTGAGAGCCTCTGGATTCGCATGATCTGCTCAAAAAAGATCTAGAGGAAGGTGTTTTATGTTTTTTACTCACAGAATTCTTCCTTGGGCTTGGAGTCCTCTTCTTTGAACGACCTCTAGAGTGACTCTCTGCATCTCTTCCTTCTTCACCTACATTTCTTCGGTTGGACCCAAGGTTTATTTTCTGCTGCATATCAGTGAGGCTTTGTAAAATAGCAGCATTGAGTTGGTTTTGTTCTTCTTGAGCCTTCATCAACCTTTCATTGAAGCTCACCATGGTTTCAACTAAATTTTGAGGGGTTATCTGCTCCCTTCTCCCGTTAGATTCAGTCTCAACATTCTCTTCATGCATATTTTCTCCTAGAACGTCTTCTTCATACTCATAAGGATACTGAGCATCATTTATGGTCATCATTTTTCCTATAGGCTGCCTCTGCTACAATTATTAAATCTTATGAACTGCAAGCACTGTGTATTATGAAAATATTTGTTAGACATCATAAGAATGCATATAGAAATATACAACATCAATATTTAACATAGTCAAACTCATGGAA